>OX335687.1:11305000-11920000 GCA_946894065.1 Acleris literana
GTTCCTTGCGATGTAGCCCGGCGTATGACATGCCGTACGGCCGGGGCGGCGTGAAGCTTGCAAGCAGCGTCGCTGACGCGACGTCGCGTCGCCGCTCCGTCGAAAGAGTTGTGCGGTTTTGTATGTAGGATGCAAGCAAGCGTACAGCGATCGTACAATGACGAATACGCTTCCATGCAGCTACGCTTCCGTGGACAGTAGGCCTTAGGCTGCGTCTATCGCGCGACAAAGTGTGGATAAGGCATGTGTCACGTTCTGACACTTAAATAAATACGAGAGTGACGGATGTTATATCCACATTTGACACGCGATATAGACGCAGACATCACATCACGTAGCTGAGCGTCACATTTGTCATGCCTCCACAGAGTATGTATAGCGGAGGTTATTTGTAGGAATGTATTCTGCCGAATAGTGGATCAAAAAAAATACTGACATCGTTATTGACTAAGCTGTCAATATTGCCCCTCCCCGCACCTCATGCTTAACAAGGCTCTCAGTTAAGGCTTTTTACAGACGCACAAAATTTTGGCAACGGCAGGGGCTACTGCAGCCGTCGCCACCTGTCGGCGGAGGCCGTCAACGCGTCAGCGGCACCTGTCCACCTATAGCGACGCTTGCAGTATTGTACCGCGTAAATCTGGCGTCGCTATAGGTTGACAGTTGCCGCTGACGCGTTGACGGCTGCCGCCAACGTGTTGGTGGCTGCCGCCGACATGTGGCGACAGCTTTAGTTGCCTCTACCGTTGGAAAAATGCCGCTCGTCTGTAAGAAGCTTAAGTTCTAGGAACGTCTATAACATTGTCTCTCATATTTAATTTCTTACCTCAACACGATTCATTACGTATTCAGGCATCACCACCAGGTACTCTTTATTGTTATCAATTGGTTTCCATAACTCTCCTTCTTTTACCAGAGCGGATAAAACGGTGCTGGTTGTCGTGTTGATGGTCAAATGTAATCCTAAAAAATGAAAATAATAAATATCAGGGACAATAGAATATAACAGAATACAATACCTGTATTTCAGCTAAAAAGGCCAATATTTACAAATACCTTACAGACTAACATACATCCTACAAATACTATCAATGCGAAAGTTTGTGAGTTAGTTTGTTACAATTTAAAACTTAAAATTACACAAATAGCTAGCCAGCGGCTGCGAATAGCTGAAATATTACACCCTTAATTTCAAACAAAGTTCTAAGCTTGTATAGTCAGCGTCATGACGACGGTAACGTTCAAAGTGCTCAAATAGTTCGGTACACCATTAACCCACCACAACGTACAACGAAACACGTACTCAAATATATTTATAGAGAACATACGGTCACGGAAGTTAATTTGCTACCCATTTCAAAGAAAATCTGCTTGAAGATGTCATTGTCATTAGAGATGCATAGTCATTTGTAATTGATAGGAAACTCAACCTTATTGCCTTAGAATGTCAGAGAATTTGGAACTAAGGTGGGTCACAAATTAAATTCCTTGACTGTACAAGATTCAGAAACAAAATTGCTCAGCGCTCATCACAAAAATACTTTTTCCGTAGTTTTTACTTATCACCGGTGGCTCGCAGGCAAGGTCACTACTAACTAGGCTAACGCGTCGTCATAAATATAAATTAGTAGTTGCCCCCCCTCCCCCCGCTGCAAATTTCCGACTTCCCGGTGGATTTTTTATTGTCGTGCAAACCTTTTCCTGACCATAATTTTCACCCCACAAAAAGAATTATACATACATTTCGGCAATTTGTTTGTAAAAGACTAGGTAGCCGTCCGCGGTATATCGGTCGAGCCATTCTCGAGTTATGGCGTAGGGAAGGGAACCAAGGGAAACAGGGATGAGTAGTAAGTAGTAAATAAAAGAGACCTGCTACTTGTGGATCGTTTTTGCCCAACGGCCACGTCTGCAGCGCCTGTTGCAGGAACTGCTTCACGTATTTCCCTTGTAACTTGAAGGACAATATCTTGTTGGTGTACGTCAGGACATTTAAAACATCTTTTAATGCTATATCTGAAACATATTTGATTCGATTATCTTCAGTGTTTAAGGGCCGATTTTTAAATCTACAGACGTCAGTACCTATTATGCCAAAACGAAGGTAATATAACTTTAATCGTCAGATATTTTTATTAAGGGATTGGACAAGTCGGCTTAAAATAGTGTAAAATAAAATCGCTATTTGTTTCGTTCTGTTTGCACACTTAGTTCTTTTGAACTACGAAATAAATTTTGATGCTGTTTTGTCACAATTTATCCCGAAAGTTTAATGAGTAGAAAAAAAGCGAGGGTCACTAGTTAAGTATTTAAATGTAGAGCCCGGGCGGTGCCGTTAATTGATTCGAATCTGCCTCCGATCATAAATAATGCTCTCACCACTAAATTCAAAGAACGATTGGATCCAGTTAAGTATCCTACTGTAATATCCTTATCCCTTTCACGCAGTTATCGTAGGATAAGGAGCAAGTGGAGCAACAGATTGACGTATTTCAGTAAGGTATTCGAACGACACTGACATGTTTTTTTTTCATAGAAAACAGTCACAAACTAAACTAAGTGTAGGTATGGTCATGGTATAAAAGGGTTTACCTCTTTTGGACCTTAAAAGCAATTGAAATAGACTGTTATAAATCTAAAATAGGACTTAATCGCGTAAAAGCATTATTTATACATCCCTCGTTTTAGATTTATATCAGTATGTGTAAACACCGCAAAAGTTTAAAGCAAACAATTGAAATAGAGTCAATAAATGATTAAACTTTTCATTCCGCGATTGTACTAACAGCATCACTGTTAAATGAGCACGAGTAAGCTTTATTGTAACGTGGCAAGGTTCATTATGTTGCTGATAGTGCGGTATGAAAAGGACACTCACCTCCTTTAGTGACATTTGCTCGAATCATAGTTTTTACGAAAAATGCGAAACTTGTCAAGTTCAATGGGTTTTTTTCTATTGCCTGAAATCGCACACATTTAATTATAATCATGCAGATATCGTGATTGGTTATGCTTTGCATGAAACATAAATAAAAAAAGCTAATACGATTTGAGTCAAGAAAAATATATTCAAATTCAAATTCATTTATTCTGTAAGTAGGCCCTGTAGGCACTTTTACATGTCTGAGTCTACCAGCGCTTCCAAGGGACTCTGTTGAGAAGAAACGCCGCAAGAAACTCAACAGGAAGTCTTTTTTTTTTATATGAGTAACTTATTACTATGATAAACTTAAGCTAACTAATTTAAATGTCACAGGGATGTACAGGTCCCAGGAGCAATTATGAGACTTAAAGTATATTCAATTTAAATTGGAAATGTAAAGTCTCCAAATTTCAGATAAAAATTAAAAATAGACATAGGTAAGGAGATGTAGAAAGTCTCCACGGTCAATAATACAATTATGGAAATGTAAAGAGTCTCCAAATGTCAAATTAAAATTAAATTCAAGAAATAAACATCCATAGGAGATGTAGAAAGTCTCCACGGTCAATTATGGAGATGTAAAGAGTCTATATGCACCCTTACTTACTGAAATCGCAAATAATCAGTTTCATTCATAAATTCATAATACATAATAGAAAGGGATAGCTCGGAGGCCATATACAGGGTGGAAAAAACGAATGCCACATGGACGGCAACTACCTTAAATATTGGAAATAGCAAGTTCTACGCAGAGGAGACGTAATTGTATTTTTGAAAAAAATAAATCATGCATTTATGGATTTTTGAAAATTCGTCTGCCTTAACCAGGAATCGAACTGGTCGAATATGACAAAATAGTTCTTTTACGGTGTTTATTTAATTATAAGGTGTATGTATAATAGACTTAAATGATCACTATCAATGACCCTTTCGATCTGTATCATAAAACACGATTTTATTGTTTTGTCATATTCGACCAGTGCGATTCCCGGTTGAGGAAAAGGACTTTTAAGGAGTAAGTATCCTTTGCGTAGAACTTGCTATTTCCAATATTTAAGGTAGTTGCAGTCCATGTGGAGTTCGTTTTCTCACCCTGTGTAAATAAATAATAAATAAATAAATATCAAGGGAATCTCACACCAATTGACATAGCACCAAACTAAGCTCTTGGCTTTTACTATGGGTGCTAGACAACGTTATAAATACTTTTATAGAGGAATAGTACATTATTGCCTAGGCATGGAAGTAGGCAATTGCGGGCCGAGTATTGGATTAAACGGACGAGCTTGCGAGTCCGTTTAAAAATACGAAGCCCGCAATTGCTGTTCCTGCCGAGGCAAATATAGTGCTTTTCTCAAAAATCGCAAGAAAAAATTTGTGTTGGAGTCAAATCTTCATCGCTTGAACTCATTTTTTGAATTGCATACAAACAGAAACTTCATGTGAAAAAACCATCACTCCTTACCGCCTTTTTGTTTATGACAAGGAGAAACGCAATTTTTGTTTTTAAAAAAAACATAAGCTATTCCAGGCACAAATAAAAAAGTTATGTTTCGAGTAAAATTTGGATGTATAAGACTTGTGCGCTCATTTTATTATGGCCCTTTTCACTTTTTAAAAAGTTACAAGCTAGATAGTAATGGAATTTGTATGCAACATTGCGGGCTTGTAAAGCGAGCACGCAATGTTTTTTTTTTTTAAATTTGAGATCTGTCAGTAAACTATGTTCTTCGCGTCTCAATATGTAGATAGGAATGTCAACATTTCCGGACATTTTTGAGAAATAAATATTTAAATACATAGAAATACCAAGACTCAGAAACAAATACTCGAGCTCATCACACAAATACTTGCCCATACCATCAACTTTGTAGGCAGAGTCACTACCAATCTAGGTCAACGCGTCGTCTATGAATTTTTAAGCATAGCCAAAGGTAATATAACAAACAAGCAAGCAAAAGAAGACATAAATCGAATATCGGGAACGGCAGTATAATAATAACTCATCATAGTCCACAGCAGTCCATTACTGGACGCAGGCATCTCCCAAGGCGTGCCACAAAACCTTACCCTCCGTTTTGCGCGTCTAGTCACTTACCATCTTCCTAAATATACCGTCTCATCATCTAGCCATAAGGAAACCCATACTAAGTTTACCAAGACGCAGCTTTGACTCCAGAACGGTTTACACGGTTTCAGGTTATCTTGTGATGGTTACAAATCTAACCTAACCTTACCTACGTGAATCATATTTAAGAAAACCTGAAATCAACACGGGTTCAGCAAAATATAGCACACAGCAGCTCACTTGTGCAGATCACTTCGTTCCAAATTTGATCTCTAAGAGAGACTCCAATTATAGCTTTTTCCATACCACATTGATGAACTAAACTTCTGGTAGTGAACTAGACAGTCATTGGATATTGAATGTAGGGCAAGTGCTGTCTCGGCTCCGTAGGTAAGTAAAATAGAAGAACTCAACGATAAATAAGCCATTACTATGTCTAAATAAGCATCTGCTATGAGATCTCCCAGGGTAGATTCTCCATTGTTGGACACGTTCAAATCTTCAGTGGTATTCCCGATCACTTCGTCTAAAGCTGCATGTAACTCGTCCATGTACGGTTTTAGTAGAGCTTTTATTCCCGGATCTGTAACATCAACATTTTAGGAAAAAATCACACTAAACAGAGTTCGGCCATGGGGGCATAACACGTACAAATTATAATTCGTGCTTATAATTTGTACTAGATGGCACCACCGGTATCATCAGGAATATCATTTTCTTCATTTCCGTTAATCAAGGAAAAGGTAAGCTTTTATTAATCAGATATACCTTAATTTAAATGCAAACATCATTCTTTACATAAATTTAAGGCTTTATTTTAGAAACTAAGAATGGCATTTTTTTGCGGGGCGCTGAACGGCCATCATTAGCTATTGAACTTGCTACGTGATATTCGTTAGATCCGCTAGATGGTGCTATACGAGGACGTTAGCGCCGACTTGTGTCGTCGCGGTCACTCCCGGTATAGATATTCAATGGAACAACATTTAATTAAAGCGTTTGTTATTTCTTATTCCAAAAATACGAAAGTTTATTTATTTTAACACCACAATAAATAAATTCCCAAGTATTTTTCACTATGCGTTTGACATAAACAAAACTAAAAGTTATCTTTCTTATTCTCGTGTTTTTCGTATCTGTCCATCATTCATTAGTGAAACAAGTGAACATAATTGTAGTTTGTATAGCTATTTATATGCAACTGCGCTAACCGACTTCAAAAAAAAAGGAGGTACTCATCTCAATTTGTCCTGTATGTATGTATGTTCGCGATTATCTCGCGTTTGGCTGAACCGATTTTGATGTGGTTTTCATAAAAGTATTTGTTACACTAAGGAGGTTTTAGTTATTTAACCGACTTAAAAAAAGAAGTTTCTCAGTTTGAACTTTTTACAGAGTTGTCCGAGTTAAAAAAAATTTTTTTGGTTTGATAGAGTATACTTCCGAGGTAATCCCATTGTCACCAATCATGAGTCTAAATCTGAATCTGATGAGGGGATCCGTGAGGAATTGAGGGAACTCCTCAAATATCATAGGCATAGGTACATACAGCGATTTTAGTATTTTTAGTAACAAGTCCAGCATTTGCATTCAGCAAGTATCATTTGGTGAAGTGGAACTGATGATGAAGACCACAAATGGCCTCCTGAACTCCTCAACGGTAGGTACCTATTTCAAGGGTGGCGATAAGATACCTCGATTAGTTCAGCAATTGTAACGTGAATGTTTAATTGTTTAAATATGACTATGACTTTCCCGAGGCGTTGCTTGTTTAATTAAAGGCCCAGCCACACCGGATGCGTGCGCGTAGACGTGACGTGCGCTTGCGCTTTATACTGCGTTGTATAGTGACATAGGTGGTCACATTTGCCTACAAATACCTACCTATGACTTCGATTTAGACAGTCAAAAGTCCTTAAACATGTTTATTGTTAGTTACCTACATTTATTGTTACCTACCTACTTAAAAGTAAGATATAAATTAAGGACAATTTTATTGACTATTTTAGATAAGTATAAATAAAATATATTGAGTGCACGGACCTAAAAAAAAGGACGTAACGTTCTTGACTCATGATAAGACGAGGAAACACGTCCGTATTTTTTTAGGTACGTACTTTAATAGTCTTCATAAAAGTTGTTGGTACAATGTTGTATGGACACGTGACGCGTCGTCACTTAGGTTCTTTAGCTTTTAAATCCCAATATAAACCTACTAGCTGTCCGCGCCCGGGCCGCCAATACTTAATCGATTAGGTACAATTTTTTTACAATCGATTATACATGTGCATCCTATTTTATTAGCATGATGATGATGATGATGACGATGGTGATTGTGATGGTGATGATGCTGATGGTTATGGTGATGAATTGATGATGATGATGGTGATGACGATGATGATGGCGATGAATTGATGATGATAATGATGATGATGATGATGATGATGATTATGATGATCAAGATGATGATGATGATGATGATGACGATGGAGATGATGATGATGATGATGGTTATGGTGATGAATTGATGATGATGATGGTGATGCCGATGATGGTGATGATGGTGATGAATTGATGATGATGATGATGATGATGATGATGATGATGATGATGATGATAATGATGATGATGGCGGTGGTATCGGTGATGATGATGATGATGATGATGATGGTGGTGGTATCGATGATGATTATGATGACGATGATGATGATGATGATCTTTTATTTTCCTCATAGGTGATGTGAAAAGCAGTATGTGTCACACAGTAGCAAAATTATTTCCACCTTGGGTGTTAACACTTGAATCCCTCACTACGCTCAGGATTCTATTTAAGAATCCCTCGCTACGCTCGGGATCATTTATAGAATCCTTCGCTTCGTCACGCTTCGTTCAGGATTCAATGTACGCCCTCGCCATAAATATGTCATTTTGCTTCCTTGACACACAAATAACTATTACGACCTACCAAATTCCTATAAGTACCTAGGTATCTATCTATATAAATAAAAAAAAAAAAATATAAAAATCGGTCGAGCCGTTTCGGAGGAGTTCGACCACAAACACCGTGACACGAGATTTTAAATGTAAATTATATACAATACATATATGTAATTATATATATATAAATAGTACAAGTATAATAAATAATTATTCTGTTCTTTCACTTACTAGTCTAACTACGGCGATGCGCATCGTTTGCAAATCACTCAGAAAGTGAATAAATAGATAGGCAAACAAAAGGTAGTTCACGCCAAAACTTGATCACAAGGACCCAATATTTTTGCAAAAATATGCTTAAAGAATGTAGAATCAACGTTTAGTTTTATATGACGGCGCGCTGCGGCGGCGGCAATTCATAAAGCTTTGACAAAAATGCCATCTGTCGAACTGATTGCGAGGTTACGTGCCGTTCATAGCTTAGCAGACATGTCGATTGTGCTGCCACTGCTGGCGAAACCACAGAAACTTATAGTGTCGGCGGCTATCGACTTTAGGACGGCAACCATTTTCGATTCGCGACTGAGTATCTGTAGAGTATAGTAATCTGTGGTGCGGTTAAAAGATAAAGGCATTGTTTAGAATACACTATCTCTATACGACTTCATTCAGACACGCGGGAACCGCACGAATCTAGAATCGCGTGATTTCCGCGCGGTTCCTTATTTACATGAAAATGTGCCAAAACATTCAGACATTCGGTTTGAGTAACATGGAGCCGAACCGCTAACTATCCACCGAAGTCTGAACAGTTACCACTTTTTGCGTGTCTGAATAGAGCCTAAAGGATATAATAGTTACAATAGCAAAGACCAAGGGGGCATTCCATCTTGAGACTCATCATAATGTTTAAGGGTATCAAAGCCCAATTTCCCGCCACCAGCCACAAAGTATGCTTATTACTCTATTAAATAAGTGACATACCTTCAGTAATGCTTCTATTTAGGTAAACAGGTTCAGCATCAAAGGATACTGCGTCTCCGTTTGTGTCAAAATTGACGCCAATGTGGCCCAAGTACTTGCTATATGCTGATGCAGTCACAACCAGAACCTGAGAAATAATGCCAAATATAGTTTTTAAGGTTACCTATACAATCTACAATCTGTTGTACGCTCAACCAATTCAATTCATAGGCTAGGTACTGAAACTATGACCAAGTTACGTTTTAATTCAATTCTTAAAAGAAGTGTCTTACGGTTTGAATCATTACGTCACTTTGACATAGTTCCATATAGTTGCCTATGATTTAAATTGGTTGACTGTGCCTTGCTTAAACCGTCTTTTACCTGAAGGTCAAGTATTTATGATAATGACATTGCGTTAATGTCGCGTTGAGTATTGTGTGCGTAATAGAACTAGTGACAGCAACATAATGTTTACCTCCACACGGAAAATATTTTTTTCTACTAACGTACTATAAACCGCTAATATTGATATCGTAAATGGTACCGCAATACCACCTATAGCGTAACCGAAACGTGAAAACTATTCTATAGTGAGCGTTGCCATGGTGATAACAGTGCTGTAATAATTATTATAGCATTGTTATTACCATGGTTACGGTCATTCCGGATATCAGTCTTGGCGTTTAGTGAAGACTTGACATCCTAATTTTGTATACTAAACAGTTAAAAATATTTTAATTCCAATTACAATGACGTATATTAAAAGCAAAATTAATTTTGAGTCTAAATGTATGTTTAAAATTACATTTTTATTAAATTACTAAAAATAGTTAATATCCATCGATTTGTTATTTGGTTACCATGGTTACGTTCAATATGGATATAAACAAAATGGCGTTTTGTTTGGCATTCCAACTTTCGTGATAAATTGTCAGGACTGTTTATAATAACTATTAAAATTTGCATTAAATTTGTTAACATTTACATAACAATAAAATTCACAAACTATTAACGCCAATCGGAATAATGAAAATGACTATGCTGACAAGTAATTTGTTCTAGCAGAAAAATCGAGTAAAGAATACGAGAAAAGTTAGTAATTGTTTATTTTTGTCATTATCATTTTAAGCTTGTAGAAAAAGTTATGTATGCAACGGTTCATAATTAGCTCTTAAGGTTTTTTTTTTTTTTTTTTTTCTATTTATTTACTATAATCAGCAGTTACAATTCTTTTTAAATTAAGACGCGCTTCGGAAACCTGTGAGAGGTTTATATGCAGCGCGAATGAAATACGCCTCGCTCACAGAATAAGAAAGTACCTATAAATAATTATAATAGTAGTTAACATCGTATTATTTCTTAATTATTTCTTACAACCACTACCAGTAATTACCCATTTTCGTTGAGTGCCGTAGTGTAATATGCCTGTAATTAGAGCGCTCTCAAGCTCGCGCTCTAACCTCGGCACTCGTACCTTAAGAAGCTTCATTATGTACCAGTTACATAAATAACTATTGTAGCATGAAATATGTTTGTCCAACTGTTAAATAGTTGTTCTACGCTCCTTATATATCGTGTGAGCATTTATGACGGCGCCGCCATGGTGTCTACGGCACGTCAAATTTCAGTTTAAGGTGACCATCAAAAAGTCTCGAGCTTGAGTGCGTTGAGCTCCGTAAGTTGGTGTTAAGAGGATTGTGAACCTTAATATTTCCATACAAAATTCGATAAAGTTTCTCTCCGCTTAAACCTAGTCCGATTTTTGGAATATGCTGTAGATATTTAAAAACTATCGTCTGTACGTTTTCCTTTCCAAGAAAAAAAGCATTGGGAAGAAACAAATAAGAAAAAAAAAACGGAAACGTATAAACCTTATTTTTCATAATAACTACAACATTCAAAAATTGTGGAAATTAGACGTGATTTAGTGGGTGAGAAACTTTATCAACTGGTGCTAAATTTGTACGGATTTTTTTGACAGCTGAGCATCGCTTTACAACTCTTTGATAGAGATACCTTATGTCCAGGTTTGTTCTCAGACTCCACTTGTTCAGGGTATTCTCCGCTGACGAACTCATGGCTCGGTGCTGGCCCATTCCAGAGCAGGCTGTGGGAGTGGCCTCCTACAATCACATCGACGTTCTCTCCGACTTCTCTCGCCATTTGTCTGTAAAAGTGAGGAGATAGTTCCAGAACGTTGGTCAAGAAAAATCACATTATATTAAAAAAACATAGTCCCCGCCGCCTCTGTCTGCCTATATGTTCGCGATGAAAGGAGGGACAGTCCCGGGAACGGACCAAATAGTCCCGGAATTATACAAGGCAGCACCTAGTGGGTTTATACAACAGGTCAGCAACATAATGCACGAAGCATGGTTGAAAAACAACATATCAGAAGACTGGCTCATGACAAAGCAGGTACCGCTACCGAAGAAAAGGCAGCACGTCAACGAAGAATATCGATTTGCAATATACATAGAATACTAACCGTGTCTACGCGAATTTCCTTTTAAGTAAACTAATACAAGATATACAAGAGACCAGAAACCGACACTGAAACGGAACCTGAAGATAACGACGAATGAAGGTTTTTTTTTTACAAAGGAACGGAACAAACAACCACACTGAGAAGGTTTTGTTTGGTTTTCATACAATTCAACGCCTGAATCGATTGTGGTGAAAATTGGTAGAGAGATAGTTTACAACCCTAGGAGGACAGAGGTAGACGAGAGACTAGCGATAAAGCAAAAATAATTATAAGAATATGTTACATAAATATATTAATTAAACATTCTGGGAATGAAGGCGTGAGTGTATATGTATGAATGTAATTTTACTGAAAATTATAATAAAAAATGACTTTCGTCTTGTCCATGTTCATCCTCAAACCAACTCGGAAACTCCACTGAGGTCAGCGAGCATTGCACTGAGGTCCTCCATGGTCTCAGCCATGACTACGATATCGTCAGCGAATCGAAGGTGAGTGATGTACTCGCCATTTATGTTGATGCCTCGTCCTTTCCAGTCCAGAACCTTAAAAGCATCCTCCAATGCAGCCATGGCCGTGTTGGTGCCGGTGCCGGTCGAGAATAGCACCACCCCATCTCTTCCCGTGGGTGTCGTAAGAGGCGACTAGGGGATTAACCGGAGGATGGGCAGCAGCGTCCTCCGCGGACTACATGGTATAACTGCGGTTGCCAACCCGCCTGCCAAGCGTGGCGACTACGGCATTTTCCCCCCAACGGTTCTAGATCAAAAGCCAACTATGACAAAAAAAGTCATAGTCTATAAAAATCGCGCGCTTCTTTCGAGCCAGACTATGGATATTCATTGTAAACTTTTGAACCAAAACTTTTTTTTTTATTAGAATTTTTACTTATTTTTTAGCGATGGTGAATGCAAGAAAAAATACAATGTTAATAGTGCAAATGAATAATGAATTTACTTGTCTACATTAAGTCCGCAGTGTGAGAGCACGATGATAATGGCGACCCCTTGGAGCGTCAAAATCTCCGCTTCCCGCTTAACGGCTTGGAAAGGGTCTTCAAAATGTATCCTCCCTGTATTAGCTAAAATCTGAAACAAAAAGAAAAATTACCAACCATTTACTTACCGTTCACCAATGTATGCCCTATCGGATGGTGTAGAACTAATGGCCGTTGCGGGGGCCAAAGTTTTAGAGTGGCAACAGCGTAATGAAAAGCGAAGTGTTGGTAGGCCTCGTATACATGGTGCTCCGATGATCTGGTGAAGATTGCGGGATACTGGTGAATGCGAGTGGCACTAAATCTGCTATTGTGGAGATCCTTTGGTAAATGGTGGTGATGACGTTGATGATGATAGAGGGCATAGTGGTTACATTGTTTTTTTACCGGAGGCATGGCTTCGATTTCCGAAGCATGGTATAATGGGTAAGGTGCGCGCATCTCAGCAACGCGTACTAAATAGTGGTCACCGTTTGTCACCCCCGTGGGACGGTTGCGGTCAAACTTGTCTTAAGATTCCATACTACAGGCGATGGCGGACCGTAGAGACAACGACAGTTATCCTTCCAGCGCTGGACAGTAGCAACACTTATGGATTCAATGTATTCAGCGGCAACTTACTATAAGTTGAAAAGTTACTACCGTACTTAGCTTAGAGTCATTTTTTGAGACAATAATCGTTCCTATTTAGGGCTCCTTACCTGAAGGGAGGGAAGGGGGAAAAATGAATAAAGAAAATAAAAAAACACTACAGGAAATGTTTCTTTTCAAAGTATTATTTGTTATATGGTAACAACTGTAAAACATACCACTGTCAAATCCGGTATGATTGTAGTAAAAATAAGAAAAATCTCTAATCAATATTAAGTCCTCGTCAAGTAAATCGATATTAAGGTCGTTTATTTATGTCGGTATTTACCGGAGTATCAGGCGTCGCAACACCTATAACGCCAATCTTCCTTCCATTTCTCTCAAGCACGACGTAAGGTTGGTACAAGCCGGTCAGGGAAGGTTCTAGATTAGTGTTCATGTTAGCCACAACCACTGGGTCCTTCAGATCCCTCATGTAGGGTTCGAGGTCGGCCACTCCGTCGTCAAACTCATGGTTGCCTAAGGTCTAAAAAAAAACTGAAATTACAATGCTTTCTGCAAGATCTAACTCAACATCTTAGGAGATCGTGAAGCTAAAAAAAATCATATAAAGTGCGATAATAAATAAATAGTGGTTGTTGAATAAATGTATTTATTGTTCTCCTTCTTCTTCTTTATATTCATTTCCTTGCACTTGCCAGCGACTGCACACCTATGTCGGAGTGTTCACTACGTCTAGACTACCTAGGAAACCTCATAAGACTTGGTGTGGTACTGCAGTAACGGACCCGAATTCCGAGCTGCGGGAAGTTATACCGAACACGGCGCTCTACGTGCCTCGCCTGCACCACTCTGCAACGGTAGACGACGTGGTGGAGTACGTCCGTCAGAAGTTTGGATGCAGTCTGAGTTCTGACGGTATTCCAGCTGCGGTCGCTTCGCTGGTGCACTTGAGTTTATGCTGGGGGCCATCGTGTGTCCTGACTTCCAGCCGAAAGGTATCGTGTTCCGGCGGTTTCGGGGCAAACAGGCTCACGCTGTTCAAATTGGAGTTAATTTTAAGTTTTATACTGTTATGTATATTAGTCTATAAGTTATTTGTAATTATGAGCCTCCTTGCTCGAAATAAAAATTTCTTATCAGGGTAGATGGCGCTGTTGCCATGTAAACACAAACTAGAAGAAGAAAATTGTTGAAACATTTTTTTTTTGGGCAAATCTAAGTATAAAAGTTTATTATTTTATTGGAGACGGACCAATGCATACAGGGTGTCCCAAAAATAGCACGTCATAGTGACACAATCTCCGGTGTCAACCTGTTTTTTATTATCTTTGAACCTTGATCAACCAAAAATCAATGATATAGTTCAAAAGAGCACAAACAAATGAGATATCGTAGAGTACACGATCATTTTTTCAATTATTAGCTTTGGTTTCCGGAGATCCTTATTGGGAAAGATGATACGAATTCCTACTTTTTTGAATTAAGATATCATTTATCATACCATTTTTAAATTGGCATAACATACGCATATTTTTGAAGTTATTTGCTTATTTCATTTTTGGTAAAAAAGATTCGTGGCAGGTGTTCGAAGTTGAAATGACTGTTTTTCTCATAATTTAAGTGAAGTTCATTGCAGTATTTTTCCAAGTTACATTAGTTATTGACATAATAATGCTTTTTTCATCTTAATTAACTATTCATGACAGCGTACAAATAAAAAAAACTAAATTCTAAAGCTATCCAAGTAAATGCGGGCACTTACGATGTCAAAAGAGGTGAAAAATACGAAAAACTTTAAATTGGCATAACTTGAAAATGGTGCAACTTTTACTGAGGGCATGTCAGGCTGGTTTGGTTAGTCTTAGGCTGGGGGATCTCCGGTGTCACTGTGACGTGCTATTTTTGGGACACCCTGTATATGCGAGTGTTATCTGTGTGTTATTAGAACGTTTTGTAAATAAACTTATTATGACTTAAATCGTAACTCGGTGTATTTCTTACTTCCAAATAACACCAGTGCCATTACTTCAATAGCGATAAGACAATAGTTGTTGTAAACATTGATAACCCAAAAAAATAATCGATTATTGTAACATTAACGTGATGTTTAGCCGAGGCAGTAAGATAAATACAAGCTTGACTGAAAGAAAACAACGTCATTTGATTATTCCTCTGGAGCCTTTTTCTTTTGGAACCATTTTGGAACGCAGTGGTGACTTACTTAAGTACTTGTAACTTACATGAACAGCATTTGGCAGCATATTAATGAAGGTAGACATGACCTTGTGCTTCTTCATATTATACCAATAGGTTCCATGGAAGCAGTCCCCAGCATTCAGCAGCAAGGCCCCTGGCTTCTCATCCATGATTTGCTTGATACCATAGTAGAGTCGAGCGAAGCCTCCTATACATCTACTGTCATTTGACTTGCAGACTGGGTCAGTGTCGGACGTCTCTTCGAACCTAGAAAGGTTTTATATTTTTCTTTAGTATTAGAAACCGGTCAAGTGCGAGTCGGACTAGCGCGCCGAGGGTTCCGTACTACCGTACAGTAGGTATTATTATGTGTATTATGACTTGAATGTTATGTCTTTACTTAATAAAATATATTATATTTCAAATTGAATGTTATGTACGAGTATTAACCAGCTAACAAGTCTAACGGCGCATCGTAAGAATCAACTCGATGGCGCTAGTGTCGATTGTTGATTTCTGAACGGACAACTTTTGACAAGTGACGTAACACCGAGCGCTGGGGTGGCGGCCATGGGAACTACACTTGACAGCTGACAGCGGAAGGCTATGGGCATTGCGCACGCACCCCACGTGTTCTGGTGGAACGTCGTTAGATTATTAATCCAACTAAATTATGGCCGTATTAATAAACTCGTCTTGACTGAGATGCCCATCTCGAGAGACGTCAAAGTAAACGTCAACCCATAGAAAGCTGTAATTTTTGACGTGTCTTGTGATTGACATCTCAACCAAGATGAGTTTATTAATACGGCCCTTATAGTAATCCGTTGAGATTTAAATTAGCGAATAGTGTGTAAATAATTAAACAAGTCATTTGCCATATCACATGTGATTTTGTTATTTCATCGCACCTTTGTCTCCTCGCCCGCCTGCCCACGCAAGACATGACCTCTCCTGATAATACTGACGATCCTTTTAGTCTAACAAAAAGCAAGCTTTAAAAAACGCAGCTGCTGTTTGGATAATATCGTTAATATAATATTCGTTATCATGTATATACTCAGTGACACCCGCGACGGTTAGACAAATTTAACAACACCTCGCTTGTCGAAATCGAACCGTCCGCAACTTTTACAAGGGAACAAAGAACTATATAGGTACATACCTAAATAAATACAGCTCAAAAACATTACCTTCCTCCTTCGGCAGTCGGGTAAGAAAATAGCGCGAGCCCAACTCCCGTTTGATCGTTTTTTAATTTGTTGTTTTATTTTAGGGTTTGTGCTATAATCATACTTGACGTTAGCATTTTTTACCATTTTTGCGATACAACAAAAATAAAAATACGCTGCAAAAAAAATATTTTTTGTACGAGGACCTCCTTTATTTTTGAATTTTTGCCGTTTTTTATTTGTTAGGAAATCTGCCATAATAATACATAAAAAAACGCTATCTCTAACGATTCAAAAGATTCTCTCTAAAGTTATGACCAGTGATCGGAATAGGTAGAGTATATTTACCTAAAGTTTGCAAAAGGACATAATATAGAGTGGTTACAACCGGGTGAAATAATAAATTATTTTTATTTAATTCCGGATTTCCGGTATTTTTCTGGTACTAGTAAATGTAGGAGCAAGGAAGTCTCCAGTTTATGTCTCTGTTCTACGAAGTTTAGGTAAATATACTCCACATATTATCTAGATTCTTAAAAGAAATGAGTTACAGGCCCCTTTTATCACAAACTAACATAAAATATCCCATACCGTAAGTAGATATTACCTATATTTAGCATTAAAAATACCGGAAATCCGGAATTCAATAAAGATAAATTAATATTTCACCCGGTTGTAACCACTCTATATTATGTCCTTTTGCGTACTTTAGGTAAATATACTCTACCTATTCCGATCACTGGTTATGACAGTCGGACGGACGGATGACGGACGGTCAGCGGAAGCTAAGTAATAGGGTCCCTTTTGACACCCTGGGGGTACGGAACCCTAAAAATGATAAGGTTTTATGTTAGCCCAATAATTGAAGTAAGTGAGCGTATGTCACTTTATTCGGCTCTGTCAAGTATTTGTTGTGTAACCACTCGATTGACATTGTGACGCCATTTGATTGCTATTGATTGGACAATGTCACAACATTACTAACATATCAACTTGTAAGAAGCATGATAATAGTTGCTATCATAAATAAGAATACTTTAGTAAAAATAAACCTTAACTACACTTAACATAAATACTTTACCGACGATGCCAGTATAAAAAAAACTCATACATAAGAAACTATAGGTATGGATATGGATAGACGGCATCTTGCAAGATTTGCTCGTTTAAAAGTATTAGAATATAGTCATGATGACCCAAATTTTTCGTCCCTCCACCTCAATATCTTTCTCCGCCATCTTGGAAAAACTGACATTTTATTCTGAAAATGTTGTCACCGCAATTGTTACATGATTTGCTTCTTGCATTCTACTTCTTCAAAAATGATCCTACTCTATAATGGATATTTTATGAATAATGAACTTATTCCTCAAATAGCACTGGCCGTTACAAGTCTGACACCCGTGTTCAATACTTAAGGGATCCTTCACTGAGTAAACGCACTACTTTCAATACAGCTTTGTGATTGGTCATTTTTGACCGAGCTTTTGGTTATGAGACGATTTGAACCACCCTGTGCGTTCGTGAGCACGGTGAGACCTCACAGTGACGTTTGTGAATACGGGTGTAAGAAAAACGAATCAATATTATTTGTTGAAGCATCTTTTAAACATAACATAACATATTTTTATTACAGTGATACTAAATAATTTTGAATGTGAAATACATACCATGCGCAATACAACAGGCAATCGTGAGATTCGACGATGCGGTTGCCCTAGTTGGTAGTGACTCTACTTACGTAGCCAGCGGTCCTGGGTTCGATTCCCGGTCAGGGCAAATATACAGGGCACTGATGTAGAGAAATAGTTTAATAATGTTTCTTAACTCCACAAACTACGTATCCCATATTTTTATTTCGGCAAATTTTTATTTCCGAACTCTACGTTTCGCATTGTCAATATCATTTCCCAACTAATGATTTGATAAATTATTGTTAAACAAATTATTACCTGGGATTCTTTTAAGATGTCAATTATGTTTTCCTATCTCTGGGAGCAGTTTCGTTTTTAGGTTCATAAAAAAATAATGTTGCCTTAGCAAATCATTTGCTACACAATTATTTACCGCATAAAATTTGACGTAATAAAATATTGCAATATAAAAATGTAGCGAAATAAAAAATAACGAAGTAAAATTATGCCAAGGATTGGTTTGCCAAATAAAACTTCGGCGAAAAGTTGGTTGCCAAATGAAATTTGACGAAACATAATTCGGCAAAAAGGCAGTACACCTAGAGAAATACATAGTTTCCTGCATATACAAAGCAATACATAGTGCACATCAAAAACTCTGGAAAAAATACTCGCGCTCATCACACAAATATTTGCTAATACCGGGAATCGAACTCAAAACCGCTAGCTTCGTAGTCACTACCACTAAGCTAAATAAATAAAAACTGAGCATAAATATTTCAGTAACATAAGGTTCAAGGACCGAACACCCTTGACAATAATAATTATTATAACTTACCTGGCATGAAAATCATTGTAATGCACTATGTCCAATCGAAAAGTGTCGTTACGAACAACACCGCCTCTCGCACCCAAAATCATTAAACAAAAAAAAAGAACACAATTAATAAACTTCATAGCGTTCAAACAGGTTTCGGTGATATTTTTACGATAAAAAAAGTTTATTTATGTCAATACGTTCGCTCGCGCAAGACTACCACGTTGTACTAAGCTACTTGTATTACAGCAATCAAGACTTTTTACCATTGTTTATTTATAATGCCTCGTCTGGTTGCCGAGTTAGAATAGTGCCACTCCATGTCTTCCCGTGGATGTCGTAAGAGACGACTAAGGGAATAAAGGCTTGTAGTACTGTTAGGCGATGGGCTTGCAACCTGTCACTAATAAGCTGGTAAACATCTTAGCCTAATTGTGCAAATTGTGGTTATAGAATTATCAACAAGTTTTTAGAGATGTTTGTAATTCTGTAGCTCTGCCTACCCCACTCTGGGAACGAAGGCGTGAGATTATGTATGTATGTATTTATAAATGAATATTGTAAATATTTGGCGGGATTGATTGTAGGAGTGAATAATCATTGTAAAATGATTTTTTCTCAAACATGCAATGAAATATTGATGTTATGTTCCTTATAATAGTCTGCGAAGTATGACGTTTCAGGTGCGGCTAGGGCGAGAGGTCGTTAATGGAATTTCATACAAATCGCGCAGGCCTAGGCCGGCAAAGTCCTCTTTTTTAATTTCCATTCCACATAAATTTGTGGCACAGGCATCATGACATTCTGCCACTATGCGTATTAAAAAAATAAAACTAAGATGTTTTTGTTGTTTATTTCATTGCATGTTTGAAAAAAACACTATACATACCTCGGCGGGAAATATGCGGTTGCCCGCCTCAAACCTATCCGGCCCGCTTTGCTCGGCCGTCTATATGTCTTCGGCCGGTAGTAATGTACTATTATTGTTTGTATGGTAGTGGAGCCATAACTAGAGAAGAAAAGTAAGTGATTGTAAAAGTGTTGTTGTCACAAGTTTCAAGATGCATTGTTCCGTCTATAAATAAACTTTAAACCTTACGATTTTTTGGGTCTTGTAGCGTGTTTTTTATATGTTTGTTTAAATAATCATACATTACTACGGTTGCTTGCAACCCGTTTCTTTGTTTTCTTCCAAATAGCATGCCGGTGCTGGTGGGGCTTGCAATACTTGCATATACGCGTACTTAATAATAATATATACTTAGAACATTATTTGCTATGATCATTTAGGGCACAAGAAATTTAAACCTTAGTTTAGATAGTATGATTATAGGTTAGTTAGCCAAATCATATTAGTTTGGAGCAGTGGTTCTTAACCGGTGGTCCGCGGACCACTAGTGGTCCTTGTAAGGAATCTCTAGTGGTCCGCGAGCCATGCCAATAAATAAGTGACAAGAGTCTAAAATTACCCTTTATTTACTTACATTTATTTACTGTATTATTACCTTCAAATCAATAAACCAACTGGGTGCACGACATAACGGAAATTTTGTCAAATGGTCCCCCAGGACTAAGAGGTTAAGAACCACTGGTTTGGAGAATGCTTGCATGTTTATTTTAACAAAATATGGTATAAACTAAATTTTACTTGTTCAAACTACTTTAAAAGTGTTACTTGGAGTAAAAATGATACCGATTTCCGATCATAATTCAAGCTGCAGTTTTTAAAGTCGGTTAACACTATACTATTATTAAATTCTTGCCGATTTGTTGAATAAGTTCATTATCAGCAGTGATCGGAATAGGTAGAGTATATTTACCTAAAGTTCGCAAAAGGACATAATATAGAGAGGTTACAACCGAGTGACATATTAATTTATTTTTATTGAATTCCGGATTTCCGGTATTTTTAATGCTAAATATACGTAATATTTACTTACGGTATGGGATATTTTATGTTAGTTTGTGATAAAAGGGGCCTATAACTCATTTCTTTTAAGTATCTTAATAATAGGTGGAGTATATTTACCTAAACTTACTTACTAGTATCAGAAAAATACCGGAAATCCGGTATTCAATAAAACAAAATAATATTTCACTCGGTTGTTACCTCTCTATATTATGTCCTTTTGCGAACTTTAGGTAAATATACTCTACCTATTCCAATCACTGATTATCAGTTATGGTTATATTAGTGTCACAGGATGATACAAATAGTGTCAACCGACTTTAAAAAAAGCACCTAATAATTGGTTCTTATAAAAAATGATAAATTAAGAAATAATCAACAATTCGCAATAAGAAGTTTAGTTTTGTACTAAAATCGACCTGGTCAACAACGGGTTTGCTTCTCAGCATTTTACATCCTGTGTAAGAAAATGAATCCCTGTTTCCCTTGGTCGCGCCATAACTCGAGAATGACCCGACCGAGTTCAAAAAAAGGTTGTGTTCGTAATTATCAGAACAAGGATTGTATGAAAAACAAAATACACCCGGGCAGCGCCGGGCACGGACAGCTGGTATTTTAAATACCTGTAGTCCATTAACATTTGTTATCCTGAGACTGCAATCACAACCCTGAGGACCCAGATGGAATGCTAAGATCGTCAGTGGCCTAGCTTAGGGTGTCGACTCTTGACCGTAGGGTACCGAGTTCGAACCCCAGCTGTCGACATGCACCAATGGTTTCTTATAACGTAAGTACCCGTTGCACTCATGGTGAAGAAAAAACGTCGTGAAGAAACCTGCACATTCGAAAAATTGAGAGTGAAAGAAGAAAATTGGGCCATTCTACTTTTTGATGCCTAAAATAGAAATTAATATTTAAGATCCAATTTAAAACTTCGTAGATATCTTGAGATAATTTTACAGCATTCCCACATTAATACTCAACCAGATTATATTGTAAAATTACACACTATTTCTGTTCTTTTTGTATATAAAACACGAATTTGCTGCTCAAATTATCACTTCGTTACCAGAGGGCCCTGCAAAGATGCACTACGCTAACTAACGTTTCTATTCGATTCGTTTTTAAACCAATCGCGACACTGGTAGACCACGTGACTTTTCGTATCACGTCATCTCCCAGTGACGCGATTGGTTTAAAAACGAATCGAATAGAAACGTTCGTTAGCGCAATGCATCTTTGCAGGGTCCTCTGGGTCCGCGTCCTTTGCGAATAACGACCACAGCGTTAATATTACGTTACGTATAGCCTTTTTTTACCCAGCCCCACACAATTTGGGATAAAACATTATTCAGGTATGTCGACCAGAATCTAAAAATTGTGTGCATTTCTAAGATAATTCAGTTTTGTTGAAAATTATAACTCAAAATTTACGTTCACGTTTTATTAGGAATCGAAAAGTAGAATGGCCCATTACTTACACAAAAGATCCTAAGGGTTAGTTTTCTTTGCACTATTAAAACAAATACTCAATCGGAATCCCTAATAACGTTTTTCCTAACTCATTTTGCCCTAAACTGGTTTTTAAATAGCTGAGTCAGATAACTTTTTAAGTTTCCCAAAAATACCTGCGGTTAGATTACTATAGGGTTTTATTATAACACTAAAAATAAATAGGCGGAAATTGCTTTAAGATAAACAATAATTCGGACAAGCGATGTATTAGGACAAATGACGATTAGGGATTTCAATATAGACCCCCTAAATCCTGATGATTTTTCATAACGACTTTTATTACACCAACACTTAATGGACATTAAATTATTATACTAAATTTTTAGTGATATCGGGTCACGCTGTATATAAATTTGTACGTATTTGACCCGTTTTCATTGCACTCGAGTGTATAATATACTTCACAATACGTCCCTTATCACTTTGTCAACACCGTTTCTCTGAAAACGACCAAAAGGGTTTATCTAATGTATAGCACCCCCTTTCAATTAAAATGACTCATTTACAACGTCATTGCTAAAGCAAATTAAACCTTTCGCAATAGAAAATTAAGTCGCATATGCTGTAAGTCTTATAAAACATGAGCTTTTTTCACACTTTTACCTAAAGTTCCAACGAGCTAACGCCTACTGGAGCGAATCAAAGTTGTTTTACTCGAAATCAAGTTGTGAACCAAATGAATTTGGTTCTTATGAGCTTAAGTTAAAGTTGAAAATGCCTCGTGCCGTTAAATTCTTTTAGTGACACATTAAAATGGCGCCCGTTTACAAATATCCGTTTGTGCCAGCCCTGGTTCACAATGCGGTTTTGTGTTTAGAACCTTTATTCGAGAAGTGTCTTCGATCTAAAGGCAAAAATATAATTTATACAACACAGGGCGGGCCATTTTTTTTGAAAATTAGTAAGTACCTTTGAGTAAAAGCTAGTAAAAATGCAAATATTTCTGGCCCACCCTATATGTATAAAGGAAACCATAGACTTCGAACGCGTAGGTACTAGTGGAATTAGTTTCCCGCTACCACTCTATTACCCCTTTTTCTTCGGTTGGGACCTTTTTCGAAAAACCCTTTATTAGTTCGGCCCCTAGGAATATTCGCTCCAAATTATGAAGTGGATTTAGCGGTTTAGGCTCTTGTCTTTCAGTCAGTCAGCCAGTCAGTATGTTATGTAGGTATTGATTGTGTATACCTATTATAGTATTTACAATTCACAATGGTGCGCCCTACTTTTATGTCGCAATCGTGCAATATCAATTTGAGTGGAGGGGCGTGCCGTTGCAAATAAAAGCGCTAAGTATAAGTAGCTAAATAAACATTTTATCACTAACACAAAAACCAAAAGAAACAAAACAATAAAACCAAATAAGAATCTTAGGTAATTTATAAAGCCTTATCTCCTTAAGTTATAAATAACTGACCCTTAGCGATTCAGAAAAGAGAAAAAAATCTACTAATACCTTCACCTACAATAAATTACCGTCGTTAATAAACATTTAAGCATATACCAAATAGCAATATTATTTTATAATCCATTACATTATACTAGGAGATAAGGAAGACATAAGATATATCAAAACATTTAAAAACCTAGAGCAAGGGTCAAACCACCGGTGGCTCAGAGAGAGGAATTTCCTAACTATTAGGTAGGTTTTTACTTTATTATTAACATTATTTAGGATAAGGATTGGGCCGGTCACGTTTTCCGAATGCATCCAGGTAGAGCATAGATAGTATTATCTGAGTGGGTGCCTCAAGACGGCGGCACAGTGGTAGACCAAGGCGAAGGTGACAAAACGGCTCAGATGTATTTCGAGGTGACGACTAGGATTGGTCGGAAATTGCTGTGGACAATCTGGGTTGTAAAGCCGAAGGAAAAGCTTTTGCCCAGCAGTGGAATACTAATTCAGGCTATAAAAAAGACATAAATTTCATACTTTTTCACCTGAATTTGCGAAGGATGGTGGGTAATGAGTTTAACAGTCATATGACTCGCCAAAAACGTGCAAGTATCATCATAGGCTTTACATAATATAATTACATAGTATAAAACAAAGTCACTTCCTGCCGTCTGTTCCTCTGTATGTACGTTTTGATCTTTCAAATTACGATAGTGATTCAAGGGAAAATTTTCAATGTATAATAAATTCTGGATTATAGACACTACGGGTGTTACTGAAAACGTACATAAACCGAAGCGAAGCGCGGGCGGGCCGCTACTATAAAATATAATGAGGTATCATACTCCTCGTGGGATTTATATTTAACATTTTAATTATTGTAATAAAACAAATTAAAAGCCGGTGACACAAACGCCGTAACCGGGGCCCGGACAGCTGATAGAGGGCAGTGGGCACGGCGAGGCGTAAATAAATATCTGGCCTCTGTAAAAATGGGACTTCGTAATTCGGCTTTTTGCCGATTTTTCCGAGTTCCGGAACAATTCCGTCCGGAGCTTTGGTGTTTATTCAACAAGAGGTTTTCCAGTATTGGAAAAAGTTCCGATTCTGCAGATAAATCCTCCGTTTTATAACACCTAAATACGATCATAGTAGGTACCTAAAGTATAAATGTTTTAAAATGCGCGTTTTAAAACAATTTTCTAAGACTTGATGTTTCTTCATTTCTCGTGTCGATGGTTCGTATTTTTATCAGACTGTGCGGGACCAGAAACTTGCAATTCTTGCAACAGCTAAATTAGCTCTGTCTGTCGCACCTCGGAGATCTTGCCCGGAGCAGGTACGGGCACGCCGGATAAGACATCATATGCGCCATAGTTTGGAGAGCTGTCCCGCTGTTGATGTTTACTAAGATTAGTTCAATAATACCCCTAATTACTTAATACTTAAGATAATTATGTTTTTTAATTCTTTGGAAGTCAATTTAGTTGCATCTTACATGATTGAAATTATTGGGAATCAGCGTCTTGATTTTCATACATTAACTAAGATGAAGGACGAAACACAAAATAACTTGATGTTATTGCATTTAACTTGTGTTGATATTAATATTTAATACAGCTATTTTTAGTACAGTCGAGGGCTTTAATTGTTACGCCACTATGGAACCCTGTCATAATGACAGCGTCAAACCACATGACAGAAATTAAGCTTAAATGAATGATTAACGTTATGCGACAGGGTTCCTTAGTGGCATAACAATTAAAGTCCTTGACTGTACTAAACTTTTGTCAGCTAAAAAAATGATCTGCCTTAGTTGGGTTTTTTTTAGTGCAAGCCATTATTTATTAAGGTCTGTTAATTTTAACTTGTCTTATTTAGTTATTTTAAACAAAATAAAGCAACCACAGACAATACATTAGCCAAGTCATGTCCATAATATTTATTCAGTTTACTTTATTTACGAAAAACTAGCTGTTTTAGCCAAAAAAAGGTTCATTTTGAGGTTAGAAAGTTGTTTACTATATAAGACAAGTAAGAATGAACAGACCTTAAACTACAATTAAGATGGCTCGCATCAAATTGCTGACGCCATTTGACTAGCCACTAGCCAGTCACCTTCATTTCCATATTAAACAGACCCATTATGGAGCCATAAGTACTGAACGCGTTAATTGAAACTTCTGAATAATTAAAAGATAACCGGATTAAATTAAACGATTACATTTGTTCTGGGACTCGCCGTTGTTCTCGGGTATCAAATTACAATACTTCTTGATTCTTCTGTGCTATTCCTTACCTGGTTTTTAGCCCCCTTTGCAAAAAAAGTGGTTTACGTTTTACGTATGTTACAGGTTGTGAGCAATAATTATTCATATTTTTTTTTACAGTTTGCATTAAAGCTGCTTCAAGTAACAAACGCAGTTGAGAATTTTTTTTTTTAAATAGCTATAAAAATAACCAAGATATAAGCCAACAAAGATTTGTCCCTATCTCTTACAAGCAAAACATGATTTAACATGGAGTTTATATTGCCGACGTGTTACATGACATGACGATACACGGCGTATCGAATCTCACTCTAATCGCTGCCTAATTAGCAGTTTAAAATGCTTGAATCATCCGTATTTCTTGGCCGATTTTAATTTTAATATCACTTTTGGTGATGTCTTTTACGGTATTTTACCTATACATATTTAAACTAGCTTCCGCCCGCGACTTCGTCCGGGTAGATTTCGATGATCGTTATTCCGTCCGAAACTTTTAAATTTTCCGGGTTGAAATGTAGCCTATGTGTTAATCCAGGGTATAAGCTATCTCCATTTCAAATTTTATCCAAATCCGTTCAGCCGTTGCAGCGTGCAGGAGCAACAAACTAACACACACACACACACAGTACACACATACACAAACTTTCGCATTTATAATATTAGTAGGACTATAAAGATGCGTGGCAGAAATATTGCAAAATAGAAGCAGCAGGGCCTCTTTTCAATTCGGTAAAATAATATTGCTTTTGACGCGTTTCCGTATTGTCAACGTTTTGATAGCCCTCATTTACTTCACAGTAATGGCGGCCAAGATAAAAACAACACGATAACGTGTGGTAATACCACATTACCATAATATTTAGCAGCGTGAGTAGGCCTCCCACTAGATGGTCCGACGACCTCGTGAAGGTTGCGGGAACTCGGCGGATGCAGGTAGCACGTGACCGGTCGTTGTGGCGATCCTGCAGTGGACGTCGTTTGGCTGAAATGATGATGATGATGAATATTTATCGTATTCACTTTACCAGGCAGTTTTTGACATGATGCATTGATTACAGCTTACCATAAAGCGCGCCGCCGTACAAAAACAGTCTTATAACAGTTTTTCGAAATTAAAGATCATTTCTCTTATAACTTTATAAAACAATTAAGCAACCTCTAATCTTCAACTTCGAACTTTTGCCAAGATACTAGTTTAATTATCATTTTATGAAGTTTTAATGAACTTTGCGTCAAAACAACACACGGGGGTTTAAATGATTAAAGTTATTATTATGTTTGGGTCGTGGTACAACTTCTGAGTACGTAAGTATTTTAATATAAACGCATGCATTTATACAAGAAGGAAAGTGCAGAGGGGAGTGGAAAAACGGTTGAGAACATGAAAACGTGTTTAAAACAAAATTTGCGACAAATGTTGGTCTACAATTTTATAATAAACGTAACACCATTGGAGCCATAGAAACCTAGATAATCATTAAAAAAAAACATTTTTTGGGACATTGGCCCTCGAA
The DNA here is from genome assembly GCA_946894065.1 of Acleris literana. Taxonomy (NCBI): domain Eukaryota; kingdom Metazoa; phylum Arthropoda; class Insecta; order Lepidoptera; family Tortricidae; genus Acleris; species Acleris literana. The sequence continues at coordinate 11,332,397 of OX335687.1, forward strand.
TAACTTACGAAGCAGATACAAGATTGAATGTGAATTTTGATACAACTTTTAGAATTCCAAAATGAAGATGTAAACGAGTTTCACGCTTATTATCTCTCAATTCCGAGGTGAAACCCTTATTAACTGATTTCATAAAGGAGGAGGTTATTTTAGCAGCCTGCACACGTAAAGTTCGGACCGCAGGAAACTCCACGCGCCATTCCAATCTTCGTTCCCAACCGTACAAGTAAATGCAACTGTAATAATAAAATAGTTAAAAAATGTACGGTTCGGAACGAAGATTGGAATGGCGCGTGGCGTTTCCCGCGGTCCGAACTTAACGTGTAAAGGCCGCTTTTGACTGGGCTAGTACGGTCTGACTCATACGTACCTGCCCACTATAGTGCTTTGTTACTTTATCGTCATGTTTTAACTGGGGGCCTAATATGGCTGCGTTTATCGCGTGACAAAGTGCGGATAAGGCATGCGTCACCTTCTGACACGTAAATAAGTACGAGAGTGACGGATGCTTTATCCACATCTGACACGCGATATAGACGCACCCATACTTGGCCAGCTGCAGTACTAATCTGTCAAAGTTTAAGGTGCTAAAAGGATGATTTCCACCAAACGGATTTCGCATCGGATCGCAAAGGATACGTACGGATGCGTCGACAGCTGATCGCGTCCGGGAGCATGTCGACGCATCCGATCTGGCGGTAACAGCCGTTCGCGGTCGAAAGGATGTCGACTCACGCGATCGGCACCGTTCGGTTGCTTGCAATCGTATCCGCACGCAGTCAAATAGTTTCGTTCCTACCACGTGTTTGAGTGCATTTTCGAGAATGCGTGGGCTCGCTCGGTGACGGCCGAAAGGTTCCGAGCTGGGGTAGTATCCGCGGGAGTCTAAATTCTAGTTGGTAATAGGGGCATTGGTGTTTTTAACCGGTGCGAGCCCGGCAGTACCTGGGCCCTCCATTCCCTGGTCTTCCGGAAGGGATTTTCACCTCTGCCCCTTTTTCTTAAAGTAATTAAAGCAAAAAGCAAACAAAAGCAAGGACTTTTGTCTTTGGCCCCTCAGGCGATTGCCAAAAAAGAAAAAGGTTCCGATCCCACACGACGACAAGCGAAAGGGACCGATCGCAAGCGAACGGAGCCGTACGCGTGTCGCAGCATACTATCGGTGACGTTCACATGTCGCGGAAGACGCCCGCGATCAAGCTGTTGTGCGCAGCTTGGTAATGTAGAGTTAAAAACAGTACATATATGATTCAGAATCGTTTAAAGACCATCAAATTCTTTCCGATCCGATCCGTTGCGGGCCGTTTGGTGCTATAGTGTGCAGCTACTTATTAGACCGTTTTCACATTATCCGATCCGATATCGGTACACACGTGATGTAGTTGTATACAACAGCAAGCACTATGTACTTGCGTGTTACTCTAACCTATAGCTGCGTCTCGGGTGCACCGGTATCGGATCGGATATGGGAAAACGCTCTTAGGGTGACTATATCAACTTATTGGTAGTATTTTTGTAGAAACATCTTAATGTTCTTCTTGAAACTTTGCTAAACCCTAGCAAGATCCTATGTAAAATGTTTTTTAAACCAATCGCGTCCTTGTAATTGACGTGATACGAAGAGTCACGTGATCTACCAGACGGCAAAGCCAAGATGCATTGCGCTAACTAGCGTTTCTATTCGCTTCGTTTTTAAACCAATTTCGTCACTGGTACTCGTAGATCACGTGACTTTTCGTATCACGTCATCTACCAGTGACGCGATTGGTTTAAAAATGAATGGAATAGAAACGCTAGTTAGCGTAATGCATCACGGCAGGTAACGCGGTCGGTTTAAAAATGAAACGAAAATAAACGCTATAGTTAGCGTAATTCATTTTGGCAAGGGCCTCTGTATCCCGAAAATAAGACATCGAAAACCAACACTGTCGCTTCAGGTATAATAATACCAACCTTGGGATCACCTTTAAAATCACAGACGGACTTAGTTTGGTAATTAATTTTAATGTATGTAAATTAGTTTTGGGTGATTTTCTGTGAAATAATTAGACACCGGCTGGGCAGCTGGTTTATTTTCTAAACGAGATTTGTGAAAATTTTACGGTCTGCCACGAAGTTTGTCCTGGAACGAAATGGTGTAATAAAAATTAATATGTGAAATGTTACTTTAGGTAATCGAATTAAAATGGTATTTGTAATTAATTATTTTTCATTTACTAAATAAAAAAATATTTGGGGAAAGATGACAATAATTATATAGGTAGTTATAGTTAAGACAAAACAATAGTTTGGAAGCTTTTGCTAAACATATTTGGGTATCATTTCAAAAAAAACCGGTAAGTACGAGTTGAACTCGCGCACAGAAGGTTCCGTACCGCCGCACAGTATGTACCTACAGTCACGAACTTTAATTTAGGACCTACTCGTACCTTAGGTCCAAAGTCATTCTGACATTCAACAACAATAAGGTTGAGTCTCCTATAAGTTACAAATGATTTGGCATCTCTAATGACATTGTCAACTTCAAGCCAATTTTTCTTGAAATGGGTCACAAATTAACGATCGCGATAGTACGCTCACTGTTGTTTTTTTTAGTATTTCTTCACTTATTGTTTTTCGTCAGGGTTTGTACCTACTATAATCATACCAAATTTGACCCTAGTACGTTTTACCGTTTTTACGATATAATAACAATCAAAATACCTAAGTTAAAAAAACATTTCATGATTAGGTGAATGGGGACCCCCTTTTTTATTTCCATTCTTATTTTTTTTATTTGTTAGTGATTCCGCCAATATAACACATGTTCTAAAAATAAATACCTATTACGGTTTAAAAGATACGGTTCTTTAGTTAGGACGGACGGACGGACAGCGTAGGAGTATCAATAGGGTCCCGTAGGGGATACCCTTCGGGAATGGAACCCAAAAAATATTTACCAAGTTAATGACTGAAATTAAGTCAAGGTGTCTTTAGTCATGTGAGTATGTTAAATGTAATGGAAGGTCTGTTCATTCTTACTTGTCTTGTATAGTAAACAACTTTCTAACCTCAAAATGAACCTTTTGTGGCTAAAACAGCGCTTTTATCGTAAATAAAGTAAACTGAATAAACATTATGGACATCACTTGGCTAATCTCTTCTGTTGCTTTATTTTGTTTAAAATAGCTGTTTAAGCCAAAAAAGGGTTATTTTGAGGTTAGAAAGTTGTTTACTAATATAAGACAAGTAAGAATGAACAGGCCTTAGTTGCTAATAGAGTATACAGGGTGCCTCTGACCTTGGGGCTTTAAATAAATAAATATAATTTAAATTACTGTTGCATTATTATAGTACTTTTTAAATTAATGTTTACTGTTAAAATTTTACGCATGCAGTGTTTACCTGTAAGTGATTGTTACATTTAGTTAAAGACTACTTACTCGCTTATAATATTGTTGATGTAAGAATGTAAACAATTGTTGGTAAACCAAATAAATAAATAAAAAAATAAAAAAATGCATGATCGTTGCTACTCCTGAAACTGAACTTCTTTTGTTCTGTAAGTTGTTAAAAATATGCACAACTTTTTTTTTTTCATAAAAGTAATATGTAATTTTCAATGTCGCGATCCAATTCTCCATTTTCCTTTAGCCCAACCAAGGAAATGTCGCCCCGTACCGTGATATAGTGATTATATGGCAGTGATTTTACAATTACCCCCTTACTAATAAACGTTGAGTAACGGTGGTATAGCTATACAATGTTTTGTCCTTATCTGTCATTGTGACATTTGAATTTGACAGATAAGGGAGCGCCAAAGTTCAACTAAAATTGCAACTCCGATTATTGGAACTCCGAAAATGTAATTTTTATACCGCTGGAACCGTAAACTTTAAAGAAGTTCTGAAATATTCAATGTGTAGATAATACTAGGTTAGGTTAGGTTTGATTTATAAAAATCCTGAAAAAGTAACAGTTGCTGAAAAAAATACGTTAGGAGTTGCGATAATTATGACTTACAATACGTTATGAGTAAAAATAATTAGATGAGCCAATATGGACCCGACAGATAAGGATAAAACATTGTATAGCTATACCACCGTTACCCAACGTTTATTAGTAAGGGGGTTAGACTTTAATATCAATTAGTTATCTAAACTTAATTTTTAATGTTGCAGAACAAAAGTAGTTCAGTTTAGCGAGTACAGTCTATCGTTGTATTTAAAGCCCCAAGATCAGAGGCACACTGTAGAATGCTTCGATTACATTTTATTTAGCCGCCTTCTTTGTTCTCACGGCAAAAAAGTTTAAAGTGAACTTTTTACGCTCGGACGGTACGTTACAAGTTATAGCCCGTGATTGGATTGAGCCTTAAGCCCGGCTTAACGTTGTTTGCGAGTGTAAAGTTACGGATTAAACGTCTCAAATTAAATCTGATCTGTCTGTTGGAACTGTTGGAAGAGCTGCCGCACAGATTATCTAGGACAAATTGTTTGTGGTATTTTAAATGATTTGATCTATTTTGACAATTTCAACAAAAACTTGAGTATGGATAAAATACTGGCTAAAAAAACTTGACAAGTCTATTAAACTTTAAAATGCACAATTTTTTATTTTAATTATAATTTCATACGTTTTTTTTCCTCTTTTTTATTTGTGTATATGTTCGTGGTGTGCCGATTTCGTTTTTCGTTTTTTTAATGCTAGTTTCATTAGGGTAGGTCTAAGGTAGGTTTGATTATAATTAATTGTGCCGTTTGAAAGTTACCAGCTCTAAAAGGTGGGCACGCCATTATAAAAGGATGTTCGGTTGTATGTATGTTGGTTTTGTGTATGTTCACCGATTTCTCGTTAATTTGTGGTCCGATTTTGAAAATTTTGTCTTTTTGATAGGGTAGGTATTTACACTCTCGAGTTGACATTGTCATCAAGTCAGTACTCGTATCCAGTCCGTAAGAAATTGAAGGAGCTCTTCAAATATTATAAGCATATAGACAGTGATTTTGGTATTTTCAGTTAAGTCCAGCAATTGCATTCAGAAAGTATCATTAGGTGAAGTGGAACTGATAATAAAGACCACAGATGGCCACCAGAACTCCTCAATTTCAAGGATGGCGATAAGATATCAATTATATTTTTAACCGACTTCAAAAATGGAGGAGGTTCTCAATTCGTCGGGTTTTTTTTTTTAAATGTATGTTCCCCGATTACACGAAGACCACTGGACCGATTTGAAAAAAAAAATCATTGTTTTGATGGGTATACTTTCTAGTTGGTCCCATTGTCAACAGGTCAGGATCTGATGATGGGATCTTGGAGAAATCAAGAGAACTCCTCAAATATTATAGGCACATCTATAGCGATTTTGGTATTTTTCAATGTAACTCGTGCATTTGCTTTTGAAAAGTACTATATGGTGAAGTGGAACTGATGATGAAGACCACAAATGGCCACCGGAACTCCTTCACGGTACCTATTTCAAGGGTGGCGATAAGATATTTCGATTAAGGTAGTTGAGCGACTATGACGAAGCACATTTAGGTTTATAACTATGACATTCCCGTGGCGCTGTTTGCGGCGAGCTTGAAATGTTCTATAGTTTCTAATTAATATTTAGAAGTGGAGCTACGTAACAGTATAAATAGGATCGCTAAAAAGTATAAAATAAAATAAATGTGTAAAAAAACAAAAACCCGCCTTCAAAAATGAAAAAATTACTTCTTTTAAAATGGTAGGTCAGTCCAACTGAAGTCGGCGTCCCACAATATTTAAAAACCAAAAGCCGAATGCAGTTGGACTGACCTACCATTTTAAAAGAAGTTATTTTTTGCATTTTTGAAGGCGGGTTTTTGTTTTTTTAAACATTTATTTTTAACACACTGTGACTTTCCCGCCACGTTACTTGCGGCGAACTTGAAATCCTTACTAATATTATAAACGCGAAAGTTTGTATGTATGGATGTATGGATGTTTGTTACTCTTTCACGCTGCAACGGTTGGATGGAATTGGATGAAATTTGGAATGGAGATAGCTTATACACTAGATTAAAACATAGGCTACTTTTCATCCCGGAAAATTTAAAAGTTCCCGAGGGAATAACGATAATTGAAATCTATGGGCAGAAGCTAGTATCCTATATTTTCTTATTCGTTAAGAAGTGGGCCTACATACAGGATGTTATGATCGGGTGCGTAACGATCGATATAAAAATATTTTCTATAATATCAGTCGATATAACGCTCATTTGATATAATAATTAAATCATATAACAACATTTAATATATTTAAATATGATATAATTATCATTTTATATAACGATCACTTGTTCTAAAAATATTTTATATAACATGCATTAAGTATAATGCATATTTACTATAATCAACTTATGATATAAAGCTAATTTCATATAAAGTACAGTTGGTATAAAAAAATATAGTAACCCCTATTGTCGAAGTTGTTGACCAAAAAAACACCCTGTATAGGTTAGGTTAGGTTAGAATTGTGTCAAGGCGCGAAGCGCCATAACTACGCGGAATAGGAGCTCCGCAAAGCGGAGCTCCGTCGACTTTGCCTCACTGTCAGCGTTGTACCAAAAAAACATGCGACAAAAAAAGTTATTCCAAAGAAATATACTTAACAACTACCAGAAAAGTAGTTTAGGTTAGGTAAATAAAACGCAATAGGCGTTACAATTATTTTAAATATGGGGCAATAAAAAATAATATACCACTTGATAGTTATACAATATGATTTTTATACAAAATGATGATTATACCAAATGATGTTTATAATAAATAAACGATATACCAAATGATAATTATAGTAAATAAAAATAGATATTTTGATAATATACCAATCGTTTATTATATAAAATGAGTGATTATGTCCTTTAAAATTATATCAAATGTTATTATATTAAATGAAATTATATTAATTATTTTTATACCGATCATTACACACCCGTTATGATCACTAAAAAGTATAAAATAAAAAAGTTTTCTTCTTCAGATGCCCTTCCTACACAAATAATAATGCTTCAGGGCAAAAAATTCAAAATTGAGTTACTGAGATGGCTTCTTGACAATTGTTTCTACAAAGTTAATGACTATATAAATCGTAATTAACTATTTTATGACCTCCAATATCATTATAATATCATTTCACTGTGTTTTTTATCTTGATATTAAATTAATAATGGAACCTGATATTTAATTTTGTAAATGGTAATCTAGACATCAATAATTGGATATAATTTAAGTTGACTTTATGTACCTAACCTAAATTTGCATATCGTTTTATCGATTGAATGCCTGTTCTACCTAATAATCTGACACCTATGCATCGCATTCTAGCAAATAAACATTCATTTCATTTCATTTCATTTCATTTCATTTCAGTCAAATTGAAGTCGGCGTTCAACAATATTTTAACCAAAAGCCAACTTCCGTTTGACTGACGTATTACCATTTGAAAAGAAGTTAACATTTATATTTATACTTAGGTACATGATTTATGTCATTAATATGGGTGCTTGTAATAAAACGTTTTTTTTTTGCGTTTTTGAAGGTTCTTTAAAACATTTAATAGTTATGTTTACAGTTAACTATAATTTTATACTGTTTGATCGGATTTCTCTCACAAAACTCTTGTAACAACTTACCAAACCTGCTTTCGTATTTAACCATTTATATTATCAGAATAGCTTATAATTATGTAGTACTAAACATAACTTTGGCAAATCTGAATCCCAAGTTGTGACAGATATTAGTTGTAGACTCCCATCGGGAGTCGTGTTAATTACTTTACGTTAATTAACAGAACATAGAGAAGCATGGGGGGTAATAAAACTTGCCTGTGACATTGTTGTTCAGTCTCTCTCTAACTTGACGATAATGAGAGAGATGCGTTGAGTAACAGGAGAGAAATTGATAAGTTGAGCTAGGCGTTCTGAGGCCTTATTTTTAGAGTTTCAGTCAAGCTACTGTGTTAGTTTTGACGACGTGCGTGCGGTTTTTGATCTTGGCTTGCGCACTACTGTGCGCTTTGAAGTTTTGAACTTGTCGTAAGAATGTCATGTTAAGTTTCCATCACATATACATAATTATATAATAATAATAATAATAATAATAATAAATTTTATTTCAGGCAACGAGGCCCATAGTTAAAAATACCTTATTGACTAACAAACATAACAAAATTTAACATAAAATTAACACGACTACTAATAAAGTTTCACAGTGTCTACTAGACGGCCACAAATGACTTAAAATTAACCTTGTGGCGAGATTCTAACCACTCGACCCTAAGAGTAACTCCGGTCATAACTCGTTCATATTCTTCGAGATCCTTCGCCTCTGTGTAGAGTAATGCAATCGGGACACGTGCAACTGCGTCGTGGGCGTAGCAGGACACAGCAAGTGGTTCGGTCCGGTCGGCGCGGTGCCGCACAGGTTCCTCGGGGCAGGCTTCTTCTTCCTCTCCACCCGGGTAAAACCATCCTTGCCCTGCTTGGGACACTCGGGGGCAGCACCCCGCGAACGGGCTTACTGCGGTTCAGGAAGCTGTGCTGGTTGGCGATATAGGCTGCCCTGGAACTTAACGTAAATATTACCGTTGTTATACCGGAGTTATAACCGCTGTTGTAATGATACTTTGTTATGAACACTACATTGTGGTACACCTATGGCACCATTTACTTAAAAAAATGTATAAATATATTTTGTGATTCCAAAACTTAATGCGTAATTCTCGATCAAAAATAGGGTAGTTATTACGAAATATATTTTTGAAACTCAAAAGCTGGGTATTCACGACCGCCCCAACAGGCCGAATAGAGCAGCGCTGCGCCAAAATCGATCTGTGAATGTCAAACTGTAGCGTTTAAAAGTGACAGGTTTTTTCAAAAAATAAACACTTTAAAATAATAATTAATAAATAGAGTTAAAGCTCAATATATTATATTCATTGCGAACTCTCTCTACATTTTAAAATAAAAACACTTTCTTTTGTGAGTGTTCCGAGTACCATTAAAATGAAAAACTGAGTGAGAACGTGGTACATCTTACTTATCCCTGTAACACTAACTTTTTTCTTTTTTTGATATGTTCTATTAACTTATGTTCAAAATTATCTCGAACGTAACGCGTAACCGCACTTATTTGTTCATTGTTAGCCCGAGAAGTTGTATGACTTCCGTGCGGCGGTCCCGCATGCCCCCACACAATTTAATTTTACACTTTGTACCGAGTGCGGTGTTTGGGACGAGAACTTTTTGTTCTGTTTGACGTTCCTCGCATGCGGTTAAACTATGCGGAATAGGCGCTAGTTCGTGTTAATTATTAGGTATAGACGGTAAATTTTAAACCCTCGACAAAAAAGGGAAGTCTGTATATGTGTTTGTCTGTGGAAAAACCATAATTTTATCGAATGTCACTTTATCGATTGTATAATTTCATCGAATTGCATTTTATCGAATTCTATTTTCTGGTGAAACCATGATGTGATTCAAGATACGAGTGTCGTAAACATTAATTGCGAAGGTTAGGTTCGATAAACTTGCGGCGACCAAAAAAAAAAACTCAAGCCGCGAGAAAAGAATTTCGATGAAATAAAAATACGTTCGTTGGAAGGTTATTCGATAAAAATAATATGTGCACCTGTCTGGCATGGTAGCTTCAAAACTGATGGACCTATTTAGATGCCTTTTTTTTATAAGAATGCTAGTTAAATTAGGATAGTTTTTAGCTAGGTTTCATATAAAGATTGAATCGGGTGTTTAATATATATTAGAGCTCTAAAAGTAGTAATCACCATTACATCGTGGCTTTTTGTCTTTTTAATAATTATGCACTGCCAGGATCCATTGGCCAGGCTTTAAAAAAATATCAGTTCTGAAACAAGTTTGTGTAATGCAGGGTTTCCCAACCAGTGGGCCGCGCATCACTAAGGGGTGTAGATTTAAAAAACAAATTGTAAATATAGGTACTGACATTCGGTCACTGTATCACAACGCGACGTCCGTTGGGCGATGTTGTTAAATTAATATACGTTTGTACCAAACAACTCGTTTGTTTATTACCAAAAAATTAAAGGGGCCATAAAATAGTAGATTGTTCAACAAGAGACTAAAACAAGCCATAACATAATGACAAGAGATGTTTAGCCACGCGAGCGAGCGAGCGAGTGTCATTATAGTTGTTTAGTCTCGCGTTAAACACTCTACTTTTCACTTTGAATGCGAGGATAAAAAACTAAGTTCTATGCAAAATTACAATATTTAACAAAATTATGTAATTAGTTTCTGACAAATTCGCTTGTCACTTGTCAGTTTTTTTTAAGTGACACAAATGCTTGCATATTTAGCCAACAGATACAAGCTGGAAAACTATTTGGACCATGCCTAATAAAATAAAATTATCCTTAATATATTTAAATAGATTCATATTCATAATAATTAATCGTGTTCTACGAAATTAAATCGTTTTTTTTTATATTTTTGCACAGTTGTCATTTTGAGGTTATTTCCACGGCCTAAAAATGTTCCATACACAATCACTGAAAATGGCGATAATCCTCCAAAGTAAATAAAAAAAAAACTTTAATCCCTAGAGATTAATAAGGAGCTTTAGTCCCAATGTGCAGAGATTAAAGTAACATTTTAAGAGCATGAGAAGTGAAAATATTATTTACTATCCGGGGGAAGCTCTTCGCAAAAAAGGTTGGGAAACTCAGATGTAAGGGGTTTTTACTGTTTTTAATTTACATTTGCACATGACCTAACCTAACCTTTACTCGATTTTTTTTATTTGAGTAAAATCTTGTAAAACTATTATAACCAAGTTAATCATACCGAGGGAATAGAGAGAATCGCAATAATAACGATAAAGTCGCGGGCAGAAGCTAGTAATACCTCTTCGCAAGAATTGACTTGTACTTGCGTGTAGAAAATTCGGCGGCATTGAGGTCATAAATCTAAGCCCGGAAGAGGTGTGCCTTCACCGATAGGGAAGCAATACAGCCAAACCAGGAGCTACGAACGTAACTAGATTTTTCGCTGTTCCTGCTTTGCGGTATTAGTTTTGATCGGATCGGATTTTGTTCCTTACACCGCCGCAGTATAATTTATGTACGCCGTAGTCTAATTTTAAAATCAGTGTATTAAATCATGGCCATATAATCACTATATCATGGTACGGGGGCGACATTTCCTTGGTACGAGGGCTAAAGGAAAATGGAGAATTGGATCGCGTACATTGAAAATTACATTTAACTTGTATGAAAATATTAAAATTTAAGTTGGACATATTTTTAACAACTTACAGAACAAAAGAAGTTCAGTTTCAGGAGTAGCAACGATCCGCATTTAAAGCCCCAAGGTCAGAAGCACCCTGTACAAGATGGCAGTTTTCTTAAGCCGAAAACAGTTATTTGGTAATTTTTGGCCAAAGAATCTTCACAGGATATTGACATGTACTAGTGCCTCGTAGTTGTCAAAGGGCGCGGCGGGACATGTTTTGTGATAGTGTGGCCATCTACCTCTCATTTTTTTGTCTAAGTTCGTGCCCGGAAAACGTATCTAAATATTAAATTATTATTGTATGTGTTCCTGTGGCTGGGATGTTTTCTATATATTTACCTTTTTATTTATCTGTATGATTAATATCCATAGGTGCATATTTTGACAACTAGGTACAAGAATAGAATTAAAAGGACTAAGACTGTTTTATTTAATAAATATTAACCTAGCCTAAATCTACTCTCTGTATGAATAAATAATTTTAAATTAATAACAATTATTAGGTTGGGACTAAGTAAAGTATGAGATATTAATTACTAATTTTAATGAAAATACAACAAACAAGAAATTTGTAGGAATCTACATATCGAACCTAAATATTAAATGAAAACCCGTTTCATACTTACTTGTCTTATACCTATTGTAAACAACTTTCTAACCTCAAAATTAATTTTGGGCTCAAACAGCTCTTGTATCGTAAATAAAGTAAACTGAGAAAACATTTTGGACATCACTTGGCCAATGTATTGTCCGTGATTGCTTTATTTTATTTAAAATAGCTGATTCATACAAAAAAAATGCATTTTGAGGTTAGAAAGTTGTTTACTACTTATGACAAGTCATTCGGAACAGGGTTTACAGTCGACGTTAGGTACACATGTTTTTTAAACACTTTAAGTCTTCCATTGAAATACGGTGCAAAATGAAAACATGACGTCTTTGACGTTACTGTACCAAAAACCGCGGGTAAAGGAGATTTTTACTAAGTAGTCATAAATAATAGAAGCCTTCTCCAAAACGTATACCTTTGTGATGTAACTGCGTAAACTGCGTTACGTGTGATAAGAAGTAAACAAGGATGTGCCCGCCTTTGCCAATAGTAAAAATATATCCTCGATCTGTACAGTCTGCGTTACAATTAACTGCACACTTTTGTACCTTGTCGCTTTAACCACATTTACATATTAGTACAGCAGTTCAAACATGACGCTGAAGTGACAGAGGACTAAAGCGTGCAGCTATTTATAAGGCCAACCGTACATACAGCCCGGAAGTACTCAATTCGAAATTTCGTATGCTCTATCCCTGTTCCTCTACATTCAAAACTGAATCTGAAGAAATAAATAGAGATAATGAAACTTCGTACTTCGATTATCAAGGGCCGAGACTATACGGCCGCTTTGATGAGGGGAAGGGAAAGAAAACCGGCCAAGTGCTAGTCCGACTCACACTCCTACTATTATTACATAATATGTATAGGGACGCATAGATATTTTTTTTACTGTGTTATAGCGGCAAGAATTTTGAAAATGTGAAACTTACATTTTGAAAATGTCATGTGTTTTTGTATTACGGTTCAAAAGATACAGCGATTATTAAGGTGGATCCAAAAAAGTCAAAAGAAACATTTCTTGTATAGGGGCTTTAATTTTTTTTTGATTATTTATTTTCTTTTCCAGTGGCACTAGAAATACATACTCTGAAAATTTCAAGTTTCTACCTATTACGGACAGACAGACGGACAGTGGTGGTTTAGTAATAGGGTTCCGGAAACCTTTAGGTAAGGAACCCTAAAAAGGGCAATATCCATAAAAAATCAGAACAGAGGTAAACATCATAAAAAAAGAATGGCAACACAGAAATCAAAAGAAAAACAATAAAGAAGGAAAGAAAAAATGCAACGCAATTCTTTGATATAGCTCTTAAGTATTTACTTGACAGTAATCAAATGGCAGCCGAGTATTAAAAACAACATTATTACGGTCTGTTCATCCTTACTTGTCTTATATAGTAAACAACTTTCTAACCTCAAAATGAACCTTTTTTTGCTAAAACAGCTTTTTTATTGTAAATAAAGTAAACTGAATACACATTATGGACATCACTTGGCTAATGTATTGTCTGTGATTGCTTTATTTTGTTTAAAATTGCTGTTGTAGCCAAAAAAGATTCATTTTGAGGTTAGAAAGTTGTTTACTACTTATATAAGACAAGTAAGAATGAACAGACCTTACATATCCAATACAATACCATTTTATCCTGTAGAATAAATGAATGCATTACGATCTTTAAACCAGACAACGCAAAGTTATCACATCTACGTAATATTTCAAGTGAAATCTGTTTTCTTAATATTTTATCCGAGCGAAATCCGACATTAAAAATCTCCCGGAAAGGTCGTAATTTTTCAACGGCGCGTCTCTTTCTTGTAATTTATATCTTTCTCTATCTGCCCACCTTGTTTATTGCCAGGAGGAAAAAATCGCTTCCTCAGCTTTGATACAGTCTGTGTAAATATTTGGAATGCTTGTTTGCTAATCTTGAATGTACTAAAATGTTTTATTACGAGTAAACTGAGGACATACTTTGGTTTGGACTTGTTTACTTTGCTCTGTTATATAATTATCTAAGAATGTTAAAATGAATTGAAATGGTATGTTTTTTTATGGGAATAAGACACACGTATACACATCTGAGGTCCATAGACATTTTTAATTAACTCCAAAATCCAAAATGCATTGCTAACCCTGAGGACTAGCACTATTTCCACCAAACGGTCCGCAACGGATCGGAATGGAAATAATTTTATGGTCTTTAAACGATATTAAATTATGTTCACAGTGTTTAAAGTCTATATTACCAAGCCGCGCACAGTAACTTGACAGCGGGCGTCTACCGCGTCACGCGATCGTAGCCGAATTTAACAGACGCGATCGGCTGTCGCCGCCTACGTGCGTATCCTTTCCGATCCGATGCGATGCGAGCCGTTTGGTGGAAATCATCCTTAAGTTGGAATTCTAGTAATTTCACCGGTTGTCTTATCCCCACTCTGGGTCACACAAACAATGCGCACACGCTGCTTAGCTGTAGGTTAGAGGATAACATGGTAGTAGAGATCCGGACTGACCCTGCGCAAGGCCCTACCGCCACTAAAATTGCTAGGACTTTTTATGCGGTTGAAGTTCATTTGCACGTCATGATACAACAAGTTCGATTTTCCCTTGCAATAATATTATGACAGTGACAATTGTCAACCTTAGCGATAATTAGATCTCACAGAAACTTTTGTCAAAACTGGTAGACCACTTTCTTGGCCAACCGTACCCCCGACTCAAACAAAGGAGTGTTATAGGTTTAACGTCTGTGTGTTTGTCTGAAGTATTGTAGCTTCCAAACGGATGGACCGATTTAATCGCGTTTTTTTTAAATAAAAAGGTAATTTAATTGGGGTGGTTTTAAACTAACGGTTAAGCCGTTTAAGAGTTATTGGCTCTGAAATTGAGAGTCATCATATATAGCAGTGGTTGTTATCTAATGATTGACTTATGTTCGTTGATTTTTGACTAGTATGACGCACGCTAATAATTTGCGTAATATCTAAGAAAAAAAAAAAGTGACAAACAAACAAAAAGGAACACAAGACTGACATAGACAACAGGCCTTTACTGTAACAAAATGGTTTCAAGTCACATGTTCATGACAAATCATTAATTCGGCCCACTAACTCAAGAGTTCGAATAGAATATTAGATTTTTGATGATATACATACTCGTACACACACTCTTATATTTACTGCTACATTCAATATTCTCCTATAC
Organism: Acleris literana; assembly: GCA_946894065.1. Lineage (NCBI taxonomy): Eukaryota > Metazoa > Arthropoda > Insecta > Lepidoptera > Tortricidae > Acleris > Acleris literana. Next base: position 11,347,494 of record OX335687.1, read on the forward strand.
GTTCACTTAGAAAGTGTTCAATATGAATTGATTTATTGTGTTATTCTTGTTATACGTACAGTAAAGTATTTACACAAACACATACATACTTCTTTCGTCACTTCAACAACTAAAATATTTTTTTGTCAAATATCATATTATTGTACTAATACGACAAAAAAATACCTGTGTGCAGAAATTCATCATAATCCGTTTAGCTTTTCACGCGTAATTGAAAGACAAACATCGAAACAACCTCACAAACTTTCACATTATATCAGTGGGTACTAACTAGAATTATGATAAACAAAGTAGAGAAATAGGAATACTAAAAACTTAGTTGTTTTAATTCTACAAGATTAATAATGCATTATGTAAATAAGACTAAAAGCTTAATACACTCCGGTTTACAGAGCTTCCGTTTCCGCCGTGAACTTACATTGCTAAGCTTTTAATATCGCTGTCAAGCACAAGCCCGTTTCGTTACGAAATGTTTTACGACTCAAAGCTCTATTCAGATAAAATATACAGAACTTTGGGCAGAATTAAGCTTTAGATAAAATTTACAGCCTCACAAGAATAAATGAAGGCTTCACGGAAAGAGCATTCTAAACTCTATTATTAACGATTCGATTACTATGCAGTTTGCCGCCTTTTTTGGTAATCACGTAAGAATTTTTCAAGTACAGGTTTTTTTTAAGTGAACAAGATTTATATTATGTGAGTTGTATGTCTTTTGAAATAACAAACTAATTAAAAAAGAGATCACTAATACGTTACGCACGTTATACGTTTACTCTTTAAATGTTTGGCATTAAAAAGGGGTGTAGAAAAAATTACCAGTTGGGGTGATGGAACTAGTAATGGACAAGGCACCAATAATTGACACAGGATTCTTATTTTACACAATATATGGGTTATTCATTTGTTTTGCAACAATAAATTTAGAACCGTATGAAATTTGAAATAAGAGTGAGTGTGTATTTCTGGTGTCCTGTCAGCTAAAAGTGTCCATCATTGGTGCCGTCACCCTGATATAACATACAATTTTGTGACAACTGTGATAGGAAAGCATCAGTATGAATAAAATAATTGGTAGTGCCTGCATTGGACAGGCAGGACAGAGGAGTTAATGTAAGTTCAACTCAACATTCACAAAACTTAAAATAGTTGAAATTAACTTTTAAAATATTTCAAGCAGGTCCGCAGCCGTGGTTCAGTACAAAAACCTTTTTCCCGTTACATCTTTACGTCAAAATATGAGTTTAAAATATTTAAAAACTATCGACGGCATCCATACTCAATGACAAAAAAGTGTGACATAAGCTTATTTGTATGCAGGGACCTATGAAAGGAAGAAAGAAAGAAAGAAAATAATTTATTCATGACAAACAATAACAAAGAGCAGAGAAATACGCATGAGAAGAAAGTAGTCACGAAATGGGAACGTTTCGTGACTTTTCTCTGTTCTTTACTAAAAGTTAGCGTAAAAAATAAACCTACGTAGATCTAAGTCAGGTATGGTCTCATAGGAGGCAGACCTGCATGGTAGAGTCAATAATAGAGGTCACCAGAGTACGAAAGAAACTCTTTTGAAGACCAATCGTAAATCTAGAAGTAGAGAAGAAACCAGACGGAAAGATGAAGAACTTATAGTGATATCGTTAGCTGAAGACGATTTCGAAGACACGGCTTGTGTAAACGTAAAATTAACAGAGCTGACTATGTAGAATTATTGAATACTAATGGATAGAGGTATCTTACATTTATTTATCAGTTTTACTTCAGTTCAACATTCAGAATAACTTCCTGCTCAGAGAGCCCTCTGACGGTTGCGGTCTCTCCTTTGTTGTGGGGCATTATTTTAATGTGGGGACAGTAAGGACAGGTAGGCCCTAAGGGTCGGAATGTGCTGAGTACAACTTAATGAAAACGTAAGTAGGTAGTAATGTTTGTACATCTTTGATAGAACTTTGTATTTTTAAGCAAGAAAATCTTCCGTTTTGTACATAAGAAAATAAAGTTAATTCTCTAACGCCTAAAAAAAATGTTTTAGTTAAATATTGGGTCATATTCAGGTTGTGTTGTATAATTTTTAAAATCTCTTAATTTAAATTTATAAATTTCAAACTCGATTCCACTCTAACAAGTAGTTTTATTGGGTTAGCCCATAAAGTTACAATGTTTAAGATTGATAGTGTACGTAGATATATTGTACAGTAAAAGTCATAAATATATACACGTCCCCAAGACGCCATAAATATATACACGTCCCTATGCCGCTAACAATAAGGTCTATAGCCTGTGTCAATTAAAATTGCCAAAGATGTAAACAAATTAGTACTATTTGACAAATCGCTGCTTAAATACAAAAGCGCCACAAAACAAAAACAGATACAGTTTGATTTAAAACTTAAAGTATATAGCATTCCGAATTTAAATGCAACACAAACAGATTTTGATTTGTGTCCGTTTCGTATTTAAGCAACGAAATAACCTCAAATATTCGTCAAGTGTGTTTTTATTTAAAATAACGTATAATTAATAGTTATTTAATCTTAAACTTAGTGTAAAAGTAAAGATCAAGTCTATAAATCATTGCTTAGACCTCACTTGATCTTTAAAAGCACGTGATTATCGAGTAGTACCTAATGGTAAATTGGTTCGATTGGTTGTGTTTACATCTTTGCCGATTTCAATTGGCACAAACTATATGTATACATATATTTGACGCGATGGCTATGTAGATATTAATGCTTTTGACTGTACCTATCTTCTTAGCGTGTCGATGGCATGGCATATATTATGAGCTGACCAATATTCTGCCACGCGAACGGCGGCATTGCTAGTAATTATACGAGTAGAAGATGATATCACTTATACTTATAGAACCTATAGGTTAGGTTAGGTTAGGTTAGAATATGTTAAAAATATACAGATAATTTAAAAACCTTTTCACAACACTGCTCGGAAATATGGCCATAGATGGTCTTGTTTGGGGTCACAAAACGTCACTTATAGGGACAGACCAAGAATGTTTTTGTCGGCGTGTTTGGTGATTGGTCGAGAACATTGCTGTCCAACTTTAAGAACCAATGAAAATCAATCAATCAATTTTTGTGTCATAGCTCCTTAAAATGAAAAATTTAAATCGACCAATCAGAACACACCATTTTGTGTTGTAAAATATTAGGTGTATTTTTGCTAAAAGATACACAGACTAAAAACTATGCCACTGCTTTTTTTTTAAATGTAATTCAAACTTGGCCCCTAATCTCGAACCACAAGAGATGAAATTACATGGGAGATATGGCGAAACAAATACAATTTTATATGGAGTTGACATTTTCATCTCGCATATTAGTTTATTAATCTCGAGTGCCATGAGAATAGGGGTCCAGTTCAGATTTAAAAAAAAGTGATCTATGGTAAAACTGGTGGTGATGTCACATTAACATGAATTAAAATTTGAGTTTTGAATATGAATTTTTATTTTATTTCCTCTCAGTAATTGTGAAAAGCACTATGTCTGCCTCGGTAGAAAGTGCAATTTATGGACTCGTACACTAGAGGGCCTCAACTACGTTTTGGCCCTCTATATGACTCGTCCAAAAATTTCGTACTTTCTATCCTCTGCAACAATGTACTACAAACACAGTCCGTAAGAAAATACTTCAATCAGATCCCATTGCCGCAAAAAAGAAATAAACATCCAAGTATAAAACCAATCGGTAAAGAATAAATACTTTCTTTAAAAGAAAACTTTGAGGAAGCAAAGGCAAGTGAGACGATAAGAGGCGGGCTCACTCTACTGAATGCTTTGCATTCTGGACGGGAACGTTCCGTTGGAAAACTTCAAGCCTGAATTTTAAGAATAGGCTCTTCAAATAAATATATCGATATGTCGACAAAAAAACCTTTTACCATGTGTATGTGTGTATTTTTGTATGTATGTATCAGTTGGTGTCCGTGGCGTCATAGCTCCTAAACTGATGAACTGATTTGCACGTGTTTTTTTTTAAAAAACTGGTTCAATCCTAATTTTTTTGCTGGGTTTAATGAAAATTGGGCCGTTTTAAAAGATATCAGCTCTCAAAGAAGGGATCGCCATTACGTCAGGGTTTTTTAAAATAGTTATAGTTCAAGCACTATTGGCCTGATGAAATCATGGTAGAAAACTACATAACACTCAGTTGCACGTTCATTAGCACTAATGCCCCATTAGGACGCTTGTCACTTTCTAATTCCCTAAAGTAGTAAGTGACAGGACGCGACTTAAGGTACTTTAAATTTTTAAACCTTAAGTGCAACTGGACATACTTAGGCCATTTGTATTTTTACGAAGGGCAAAAGGTACCTCTTGAACTATTGGACCATCTCAAATGAACAGAGTGACATGTATGATTTGTTCAAAACAAATAAAAATGTTATAGGCTATGTATGAAAAACATAAGGTTACGTGAAACTATTCTCCAATCGGAATTTTGTTGTTATAGTTCTCAGGTTAGGACTTAAAATTCATTTTCTTAAACTATGTCACAGTGAGTGGTTCCAGATCATCAGTGGGATAGGACAAGGTAGTAATTAATCTTCGATTGTCTATGAATTCAGCTAAAATCGTAAGAATAACACTTGACGATCCTACAATACAGCTAAGCTTTATTTTTTCATAACATCACAGAGCGCAAGTCACAAAACCCCCAAACAGCGCATGCGTAGATATTGAATAAAGATGGCCGAAAGTGCCCGGCTCTTGACCTATTGTAGCGTCTAATACTGGCTGTAAATCAAAACAAAAGCCATAAAAACAGTTAAAAGAAGAAAAAAGTGACATGACGTTCGATTTTCAAAGTAGTGTGACAGACTAAACTGTTTTGGTACTTGTGAATGCTGTGCGTAAGATAAACTGGGATGCTGTTGAGACTGTTGACAGATCTGTGACAATTATCGAAGATGAGCGACTGTAATATTTCTTGTGGATTATCTGAACTTTGTCCGGATTTGTGAACTTGGCACGAGACTGCGGATACTTTTCTGTGTTGGAAAGACTTTAAATCCGGATAAAAATGGCAATATTTGGAAAACAAGATACGACGAAGGAGATGGGTGGGTTGAAAAGGTAATATTTTAATGAACTTAGTCCTCCGATTAACACATATTTAAATACACAATGATCCCATTTGAGAGATTTTTAATTATTTATGATTAAGAACTATAAAAAATCCTAAACTTGTTATTAAAAATATGTTATTACCTACTTTGCGCATCAAAGTGCCACGCGTTTTTAATTAATTATCTTTTTTTAGCCGTTATAAGTTATAATTTTAGAGGTTTCATAATAAATGTTGCTTTAGAAGAAAATATTTTTTTGTTGTGATAACGTTGTTGTCAAATTTAAAAAGATATTATCTACCTTTTACACCTTAATCATCAATTTAAGACCAGAGACCTCATCCAGTATTCCAATTTGTCCTGCAAATATCGTTATTATATTGTTAACGTATCGTAGGTCTTATTCCCTTTACAAAAGACGACTGCTTCGTCAAAAAGATAATTTCTAGGACATGCTCATGTAAAACCGTATTTATGTTGTAATGTTAGTATTTAACGGCATTTTTTTGCCTTTTGCAGTCAAAATTAATAATGTGAAGTTACTCGATACCTTTAAAGAGACGTCGTTATATCACAAAGAATCCATTTTTATTGCTAATATATTTGTAAAACCTACATCGACACTTTTCTTCATAGTGAACTAAATTGAGATTTTATTTTGGTCCAAGATTTCAAAGCTTATTAGTTATTATGGAACCAAAAAACATCATTTAAAATCCCTGTCCACCCGACTACCAAACAACCTGTATATTTCAGTCAGACTTAAGTATGTATGATTGATTTTACAGTCAATGTTTACTTCTGCATTTGAAAGCGTCTCTTTATTTTTGTGGATGCTGCTCTTAACTAAATAGCGACACCTACGAAAAAAATGTAGTAGGTACGAGTATAATACAGGGTGTCCTAAAAATTAACGTCAACCCGCCTAGGGCTGATAGAGCAGCTAAAAAGCTATTGATTAATCCCTAAATTTAGCGATTTTTACTAGTTTCGGAAATATTGAGCATCATAATCTGAATTTTTGTAATTTTCCCTGATGTCCTTGTCACGAAAAATCCTTAATTAAATTTCATGTTTTATTTCAGAAGTTTTTAAGTGGTATTTTACAATATTATTATCATTACAAATCAGCAAACTTTTTAAACTCATTTGCTCGTTTTTTTATAATCAACTTTTTAAGTAATGACATAATGTTGTATAAACAAACACTAAAAAGTGTTAAGCAAGTTTAGTACTAGTGGTGTGTGTGTGATGAGCGTATTTGTTTGTGAGTATTGGATGTTTTCCAAAGAAAATACAAATATTTAAGTATTTATTTCTCCATATAAGTATTAATATCGTTATCTAGTACTCTTTCTACAAGGCTAGAGCTTAGTTGGGACTATGTCAAATTAGTGTGAGATTGTCCCCTGATATTAATTTAACTTCTTTCCTAACACACAATTAAATGCACCTAATGCACAGGATTAGATAGATAGATAGATTTGTTTATTCGGCTATTAAAAAAAACAAAAAGCACATGCATTTTGACAAAACAAAACAAAAGTAACTTATAACTAAATAAAAATTAAGAATTTCATACAATTTAACTTTAAATATAGAGGATAACGAAAATATGCGACATCTTTAGCTTAAGTTGTTGTTAGAATAGATTATCTACGAATAGAATTTAAAATATTCCGTAAATTCCGTTGAAAATTCTTATTAATTAATCTGGTTGTCTTTGGTTAATACAATATGCTTTTGTCTGTGCGTTATGATTTTGTTGTCGACATGATTTAAATCACGGGAGAACGTCCAAATATTGAGTTTTCCTAGAAAATATGGCGATTAGTATCTATAATCACAGACAAATATTTTACACTAGCTTCTGCCCGCGTAGATATCGAGTATCGTTATTTCCTCGGGAACTTTTAAATTTTCCGGGATAGAAACTATCCTATGTCCTATTCCAGGATCTAACCTGCATGTTTGCCAAGTTTCATCCCGATCCGTTCAGTGGTTGAAGCGTAATTGAGTAACAAACAAACATCCAAACATCCAAACTTTCTCATTTATAGGTAATGTTAAGTAAGATTTACCTTGTTGAAGACGAAAAAACAAAGAATACTCGCATTTTTTGTATTTGTTACAATTCTAAATTAACGAAAATTACGAAAAACAAAGAAGGGCGCGATGTCAACTTGGTAATTCTGTACTGTACCCGAAAGTGGTATATATTCGACGACGACCTGCAGGGGGTCCAAATGAGCGAAAAAAAATAATAGTCGATACTATCGTGGACTATCGAGTGACTTTACTTTCTTATAAATAAACAAATATTACCTTTACAAATTATGTTTCAATTTTCTCTGTGTGTAGTTTTTTACTTTGTAAAAAATATTTTACCGCGCTAAACTCTCATTGTAGCCTGTGTCAATTTTTAGCCGGCTAGACCTCCAACGTTATCTGTTCAAAAAATCCCGAAGATTTTTTAGCTTAGTTTTTACGTGATAACATAAATATTAGGTAAGTAGGGGTCTACCCAAAACCGAAACAAATCAAAAAACAAAACAAAAAACTACGGTCTATGAGACATAAAAGTTTGGGGACCTCTGTTCTATACTAACTAATACGATATTTTTACTGCTATTCTCTAAAAAGTAATACCTTTTCATAAATTTCATTGTTATTTGACTTATAAGGACGAAGTAAACTACCGATCTATGTTGGTAGGTACTTTAGCGTATGAACAGAGTTATTCTTTTCAGTGACTCTAATTCACTAAGTACTAAAAACATTCTAAATTCCATATCTGTTCATGTACGACGAGAAGCGTCTTGACTAGCCGACGGACTTCCAACATTTGGTACGAGACCCAAGAACCGGTCACTATATGCGTAAATTTATTCGTGCCTACAGTCATTTGTCTTCATCGTTCAAGGGTCAAGACTTTTAAGAGACATCTTGATCGTTTTTCAATAATGTATAAACCGCTTTAGCCTACAATTTGAGGCAACGGGCTCGCCTGTGCTGGGTTTTAAAGATAAAACATGCCTTTCTATTGAATAACAATTAGTTTTTGTTTACGTTTACCTAATAGCTTTTCGGTCGCATAGCAGAGTTACGAGAGCTTTGGTAGTGTAAATACCTGTAAATATTTTTCATGATCATCGATCAGATATGTTAAATAAATGACTTTATAAGGTTTATTTAGGATTACCCTCATTATTTTTCTTGTGTTATCTAATAAATTGAAGTATTTTCTTAAATCGAGGAGTGTTTATTTTGTATTACAAATTATTACGCAATTTTTCGGATAAGCTTAACTAAAATTGACCTTTGTGTAAATGACTTAACGGAAAATGTGGCTACCATTTCTCGAAACATTGATTACATAAAGGTTAAAGGTTATTAAAGTGAAAGGGAATATAATTATTAAATCAAATAACGACAGTTAGAAAACGAAACATTCTATTAAATAATTTATTTAATAATGATACATACTAATAAAGATATTATTAGGCTTAATCCATACATTAACTATAAGTAATAATGATACACACTGACCTGTACTTTCTCTAACAGGATAACTGCTTCCAAAAAACCTAGCACCGTTCACTTTATAAAATGCCACCAACGAATGCCCTTCTGGGTTAGCTCCTAACCAGAAGCCCTGCCTTTAATAGAAGCCCGATGATTGGTCATGGGATCAGCGATCAATTAAAGTAATTATGAAATTCTTAACTAGGTACGAAACTTACGCATAAATAAGAAAGTAATTAACTAAGACAAATTAAAAATAATTATCCTTACAAAAGTATGTCATGTATCCTATAAATTGTGTATTTATGTGTACAATTAACACTCTTCTTAATCAAGAAAATATTTAAAATTATTACAAAACACAATAATTACTAATGAGGACGCCACTGATAGGTATTACACCGGCGTATACTCGGCGCAGTCTTAAATTTATCTGTTAAAGACATCCTCTAGGAGAAATGACTTAACATTTACGATAAACAAAGTAGGTTTGTAAAAGCGAACAAAACTATTTAAGTAAATACTTAAAAACCTGCAGTAAAATAGATCCTTGAATCAATTTGAAATATATTTACAAAGTCACCTGACTATTTCGGATTTGATCTATTCAGAGTGACCTAACACCATCTATAGTTTTTTTAACTATGACTACAGAGTTACGAATAGTTGGTTTTCGTTTCGATAAATTAGTTATAAATCACGTTTCTAAATAATCTTCAGAAGAATGGTTTTGTGGTTAACATTATTATTAATATTGTTTTAGAAGTGTGGACGTGGGCATGGAAAATTAGAGATATAATACTCGTACCTAGTAGGTATAAATTGTATACATAAATACTGGTCGTCACGTTAAAAATCATTCGTAGTAATTTATCCGTAGTTTTCTAGTTAAATTTAATTCCATTGTCAGTTTTTTTACCCACCGCCTCGTTACACTGAAAGTAGCTTTAGTATTACGGTACTATTTTGATCTATAAAAGAACATTTTAATATTTGCCCGTCCTACATACTTAGTTAAAAAACAGTCTATAGTGTAAAACTTTTGAAACACCCTGTATAAGTCATATGGTTCATACCTCAACCACCAATTATACAGCACAAAGAGCACATCTGAGCTTTAAAAGAGCGCCTAAAAATTCAGGTTGCGTTAAGTAACCAAATCTTCCAATCAGAACCGAGCTCGGAATTGAAAAACCTTTATGACTAGATTTTTCAGGTGCAATCGTGGTGAAAAAGCGGATAGACGGTAAAAAACCTGCAAAAAAGATTTACATAATTTATGGTTCTGTGCCCATAGGGCGATTCGGAGATCTATTACTGACACGTTCGTCTGTCCGTCTATATGTCCCTAGCTTGTAAAAGAAATAAGTTTCAAACCAGAAATATGAATATTTTTACCTGACTGCGTCAGAAGGATGGTTATGTTTTTCGAGCGTATGTATGTATGTATGTATGTGTGTATGTATGTATGTATGTATGTCTATTTCTGGGCACGCTCTGCAGCCTAAACGGCTTGACGGATTTTAACATACGAGGTGTCATTCAATTCGTCTTAATTGCCGAAGTTACATAGGGTATATAGTATTTCAATATGGCGTCCGCGGAAAAAATAACGAGGGGGAATAAAACTTTTTTTTTTATTGTAACAATATGGGTATCCAATGAAAGCTATTAAATAGCCCATTCCAAATATATATACATTATAAAACTTTTATGCTACTATTTTGACAGGAAAGTCAAAAAATACGTAAATGTTAAGTAATAAACTCCTTTCGCTAGAAAGAGAGTTTCGCTTCAAATTACAAGCTAAATCACCTGTAGCTTCGCGACATTAAAAATTTAAGCTCCAGAGCTCATATATTCCTTAGTAATAATTAATTAAACCACTATTTTATTAATAAAAACTAAAAAGAGTTAAATAAATTAAATTATTAAAAATAAACAAAAAACCCGACTGCAATAAAAAAAAACAGCAGCGAAAAACAAGCTCTATAATCTATAGAAAATTATAAGAGCATGTACTTATTGATATTTATAACAATTTAAATTTAACTTGAATATTCGTAAAGGTATTGCAGGCGGGGACAAGCAATGAATTTCAAAACCTATTTCTTGAAAAAAATTAACATTTGGACTAGCTTGTCGCCTGGAACACCTTTTCCAATATTCAAGTTAAATTTAAATTGTTATAAATATCAATAAGTACATGCTCTTACAATTTTCTATAGATTATATAGCTTGTTTTTCGCTTTTCAGTTGTTTTTTTTTGCAGTCGAGTTTTTTGTTTATTTTTAATAATTTAATTTATTTTTATACTCGTATGGCTGACCCTAAAGTCAAAACCGAATACTGAATTGAAAATTAATTTATCTACTAGCACTTATCAAAATATTTAAAAAAAAACAAATAAATACTTAAAATTACTTATTATCAAAATTACCTAAGACAAGGTTACTTAAATACTAAGAATAATAAATCTAAGCAAGACTAAAACAAAATTATGTAAAAAAGGCCCCCATAGCGTTGTGTCGAAGATTCTGGCAGCGTTTCTTTTGACTAACAAATTATTTCCTATTTTGAGTTGTCAGTTTTAGACAATTTCGACCAATTATAAATTAATTATCTGTCAGGAGCTGAATATCTTGAACCGTATTAGGTAGACAGTTGTTTTTTTTTACACAGTGTAAAAATAGTAAACACAAATAGTAAAAATTAAAAAAAACAAGAAGTACTCATACCTTAATATTGTTTCGTGGTACAGAACCCTTCATGTGGAGTGTGGACTCATGAAAACCCCTAAATTCACCACAACGAACCTAAAACCCTATTATTTATCGGTAACCGAAAATAAAACAATTCACAGCACGGCTAGCACAAGTTGTATTTTCTCGCTTGTCGCTCAGTGCGTCTCTATTGTTACGGACTAGATAGGAAGGGAGATCCGAGCGACAAAGAAGTCGCGGGCAACTTGTGCTAGCCGTGCTGGCCAATACGGGTCTTAATCATCAAATAAACCCATTTTACAGGGTATTCGGTTCCCAAATTAACCAATAACGGCCGGTTATCCCGTAAAACAAGTTCAATAATACGTTTAGTGAGTAACCATTTTGCGGGTCGGTTTACGACGATCTATTTCAGTCCCGCTATAAGCCCGGTGATAGTGTTGTTCCGGGCATACTCATACTCATTCTCATTGGTACGGAAACTCTGTCAATTGGTTTAATTGGTGGTAAAAACTCTTAAACTCTCGTGATTTCCACTTATATTTGATGTCAAATGGCGAGTAAAATATCGACCTTTGTGTACGAATTATCGTGTTAAAACTCGTTTTACTTACTTTAACTATGGATTTTCTGATGCCTTTATGGCTAAAATGAAATGGTTTAATTTTGTCATTTTCTTTAAATTTTCTTTTAAACTCCGAATGACAATAATACAATATTTTATTGCAAGAGCAGTGTTAAAACGTTACATACAATGTTACAAAAAGTATGTAGGTATAAAATCTACACGAAATAGGCGAAACACACTTACTTTTCATAAATGTATGATGACTTAAATATTATTTGCCTGAATAGAAACAGTTAAGTAAAAGCCACTTAGTATGCACTTTTTGCTTAGTTAACTTGGTTGCTTAGTAAACTTAGGGTTTGCGTCATAAGTAATCACACCAAATTTAAAGCTCGTATCTCCGTATTAAATACTATTTTGAGGATAGAACAACTCAACAAACAAACGATAGACTCCTTAAATTATTGCAATTATTGTATGCGATGTTCAATAAAGAATATTTATATTGTATTGTATTGTAATCTAAATAACTAAATTAAATTATTATGGAATTATGGAACTAAAACACCATTTCCATAATAAATTATAAATTACTGAAACGTCCTCAAGAATGAATTATTTACTTATTTAAGGATTATTATTTGTATAACCATACTCATACTCAAGATTATACAGGTTGTGAAATATTTCATTAAATCACTACGTTGCTCCAGGAACTATAAACGGACATTCAAATTCGTCAATGTTAGAGGCCTTTTGAGTGGCCATAAATTTCTCTGTCATAAAATAGCTTTGATAGCTTATTTGTCAACCCTATTATGATGTTTACGATGTACACAAAATTGGAACAAGTTTTTAAACCGCCTTAGTGCGGAAATGGACTGCAGTTTTATGGACTATGGTTACCTTTTTGTTAGGGTCGGGTAATATAATTTTAGGAAACTATTTTAGTAAACTAGAAATGTTCAATGAAAATTAACGATCTATTGTAATGTTCAAAATTTCGCTTTATTTGTATTAATGTATTTAATTAACTTTAGTTTTTTCAACTTTACGTATTGATAAGTGTGCTTGTAATCTGCTCCGAATAAAGAACATCTTTATTAAATTTCATTGAGTCCAAAGATTCGTGATCCGTGGTTTGTATATCTTATCCTCACTCTCTCTCCTTATTTCGACGATGCGCTGGCCTAGTTGGTAGTGATCCTGCCTACGAAACTAGCGGTCCTGGGTTCAAATCCAAGTAAGGGCAGATATTTGTTTGATGAGCGCGAATATTTGTTCCTGAGTCATGGATGTTCTCTATGTATTTAAGTATATATTTCTCTATATAAGTATTTATATCGTTGTCTAGTACCCATAGTACAAGCTTAGAGCTTAGTTTGGGACTAGGTTAATTGGTGTGAAATTGTCCCCTGATATTTATTATTTATTTATATTTATGATCTAAGCTCTTGTCGGTGCAATAATCGCCAACTACTCTCCAACTACTCAACTACTCTCTCTACTTTGTCTTCTGTCAACTACTTGACCTTCTGGTACGACCTTAACTTTCACTTTTATTTGCTCTTAATTTCTCCTTGATATTTTCCTACCTTTTCTTCCCTCTACGATGTTTTTATTTAATCCTACGGACGCTTTAATACTTTATATCGGATTAAATATTCTATGGGCAAAACCAATGAATGGATCGAGCGCGGCATACGTCTCTACAATTATAGAAACGTATGCTGTGTTCTGTCCAATTTGGCTACGCTCGACTATTTCGAGTGTCGGCCCGCACTGTTCAATTAAAGCACCCTGTATCTATAAGGGAGCCTATTCTCGAACGCTGGTTAAATGAAAGTCCGACCGAACGTTGTTAAACGAAACGAACGATGCGATAAAGTTTAGCTAGGGTATTCTTGTAACGGATAATTTTCATGTCGATTAGGAAAATTGATTATTAAATCTTTAAGTAGGATAAAACAAAGTCGCTTCCCGCCGTCTGTCCCTCCGTATGTACTCCTTTCTGAGGATAGACTGATTCAAGAGAAAAGGTTTTATGTTTAATAAATAAGAAAAGTAAATATTTTTTAAGTCTAAAGTTAAAAATATTTATTATTGATAAAAATAAAAGCGCTCTATTTTAGGCTAACTTTTAACTGCAACCCGGTCCGCGTAGATACGGTTTACTGCTATTAACTTAGGTACGCAATAAGTACCTGCCTATTTTTACTAAAATTGTTTCAACGGTTTAGATACTTTCTTATTTGTAAGGACAAAATAAAATTGAATTTATATGATAGCTAGTGGTATTCCAACCCACAACAACCAACGATGCAATAAGCAGATTCCTTTGCCGTCGGATAATCAAATCTAATCAAATATTCCGAATAGCAATCTGGTCTCGTGTTGCTTTTATTCTAGGTTACTTATGTAATAATATATTATATATGACTACGCTAGATTAACCTAGCGAACCTAGAAGTCAAGATTTTAATAAAAGAAAAACGATTTATTGACACATAAGAAAAAAATACACTGCATTACACAGTCTCAACAGGTATATAAATTTGTTTCTGTGACAACAGGCTCAAGGGGCTGATGTTTTGAAAATTCGAGCGATATAAAATTTAAAGACGAGTGAGCCACACCATTCGTTTTCAATTCTACCGCTCGTATTTCAAAAAACCGATTTCGAAGATTTTGCTCATTTCCGAGTGAAACTTTCGACCGCTCGAAAGTCAAAAATCGGCCCCCAGGTCTCAGCATGTGCTGCGAGTTGGGTCAGCTGCACAGCGCTGGTGTCCAGCCTGCAACTAGGTCTCGACTACATTTCAGCGAGTTGCAAAGGAAACATTACGCTACGTTGTACTGTAGCTAATAAAGAACGTACAAATATAATATTATTAGACGTGACTGTGTCTATACTCTATTAACACAGGATTGTATTTTGGCAACACAATCTTACAAACCTTCGTTGTAATATTTTCTTTTTGTTAAGAACACAATATTTCATTAAGTAAATCTAACGCTAAATTATAATGAATTAAACATAAATGATTGACTAATTTATTTTTAAATTAATACAAAGACGGTTCATACAAAACACCCTCCGAAAAGTCACATCCTGTCAAGATTTATTATTACGTCAATTTAACCGAACACGTTACACGTAGTTCGATAATACCCCCCATAGAATGCGCTTGAACATGTCCTATACAGAGTGTTCTCGAGTTACATCCGACTTGTGCCGATACGTGCTGGAAACACGGCAACTGCTGTATTATTAGAGGCTGGTCTCGTTCCCAGTGGCTCTTATGAAAGATTCCGGGGCATTTTGCGCGTGTTTTGATTTGCTATTCGGCGTTTGACTAACTTAGCTTGATTTGAGAGGAAATGTTGGCGAAATACTATCAAATTGAGAATTTTGTTAAAAATATACTGTTGTTTTATACTTTGGAAACTCTGCAGAAGACAACTCCGATACGTTTTCGGAGTATTTACGGGGCACTTTGGGGTTAAAAATCTCCTAGCTTAGATGGGCCTTTATGACAACACAAATTGAAGAATGTGCGGCGAAGAGGTGGAGACAATGAAACACTTACTGTGTGAATGTGATGCCCTCGCCGGAGTACGGATGAAAATCCTCGGTTGTGGCAACCCAGAACCGAACGAGTTCAAGGCACTGCCATTCCACTATCCGATTTTTTGATGGGGTGGAGGCTGCATTGGATTGAGCACGAAAAGAGGGGTGATTACACAAAAGATCCCATAGGGTAGAAGTGTATCCGTACGGACCTCACCAACTAAGATAAGCTAAGATAAGATAACATAAGGTTGAGCTACTTACAGATAGGGAAATGGATAGTGGTTAATGTGGAATGTTAATCCATCCATAATTATATTTTATCTCAGTCTTTTAAAACCCATTTTAATGAAATTTGCTATCGAGATAGCTTGACCTAAAAAGGACAATAATATTTTCATCTCAAAAAAAAATATGGTTTGAATAGCGGTACACGGATTCGCTTATTAAATTAGACCCCTAATTCATAAACTCACTATAAACCTATTTTAGTTAAAGTATTCTTTGTCCCTCTCTATCGAACTCAAATGTCATAATGACAGATAAAGACAGCATATTGCAAGCCTATTTTGGTTATTGCTATACTTTGTATTCTCTTTGTCTCCCTTAATAAAATGGTGGAAGAGCCGCTGACTGGCATGTGGCTAGTTTTTATTAAATAGTAACTCTCTGGCATTCATGCCATAAAGAAGCCTAACGAGCACGCAGGCCTCTTGTTTATAAGAGGGCTCTCTGCAATCAGAAAACTGCAAAAAAATGCAGTAAACTGCAAACTGCAGATGCGTTGCGAGCCTTGAGGACTGGGATAGAATGCCTCTGGTAGCCCACTTTAGCGATATCTGTACAATAGTACATTGTGTATTAAGGTTGGTAAAGACAGAATTACAAACGAGAGTCTGTTAGAAGCCCCAAGCCGAAGGCCGAAGCCTTTAATGACTCGAGCTTTGTATTTCCTTTACCACCCGTGTAACATACAATGTTTTTCATCACAATTGCGAGGAAATGAAATAAAATCAGGCAAATGATCATATTTTTAACCCACGATTCTCACTAATAATTTTAGCCGCGTTGGCGATGTCCGGCGGAGTCGCATTATCCATTTCTTCTAATGACGACATGTTTTTTATTGATATATAAATTTTAATATGTGCACAAAGACACCCTTTTAAAAGATAAAAAGATAAATATAATTTTGGAGTCGCACAGTTTATAATCAATCAGTATTTATAAATTAGCGGCAGACTACATCATTGTCTATGACTTACCACAGATAATGTCAAACGTGTTCAGAAGTCCGATTCTAGTGACAGTCGAGATCAATAGTTTATATGCGAGATTTTTAGAAAATTGTATGAAACTGACATTTCATCTCGAATGAAACTTCATATCGAATGGCACAAGAATTGGGGTTCTGACGAATTATAATATTTATGCAAGTTAGAGTCCAGGTATTTAAAAAAAAAAACTATTATGCACGATAGGGCGTAATGGTAAAAAAAAGCCCGCGGGTATTATTTTGGGTTTACGGTCGATTTTTCTAGCATATTAGGACACTATTTACGAGCAAGTGTGATGAAAAGGACTTTTCTGGTCCATGTTTAAAACACAATAAGAATATTAATATAAGTGTAGATAGCTAGAGAGTCCCAGAAAAAAAACTTAACGGCCGACACATTTTCTATTGAGTACATTTTTCTTTATATCAGCACTCAACGTCAATAGAAATAATAATTTACTATACTATAAAGATAAGAAGCCAATCTTGACATATTGCACAACCATGAAGTTTCTTATTGATTTTTTTTACAACAATGAATCAATTATGTTATTACTTTCTTTTCTGTTGTCAAAATTACCTATCTCACTCGTTTTTAACGTAAAATCAAATACAGGATGATGAGAAACTAGAATACGAAAATACGAGTTTTTGTGATGGTTTTAAACGTAAAAGTTTTTTCGCTTTCCGGAAGAATTCGCAGTTCGGATAGACCCCAGCGCAGTTCGAAAGTATTTCGTACGAAGCGCGGAATGCTTTTCCGAACTTTTCATACATGAGTTTCAACCCCACACAAGCAACGGAGTAGACATTTTAGTTAAAATTCTCTTTTGCTCATCAACCTTATTTAACATTATATTAATGTAGTTTTCCGTAGTGGTTATTCTGGAAAATATAGTCTTGTAGTTTAAAGTTATCCTCATACCCTCATCTCTCAGACACAAAAGTCATGTGACATGACACACACACACACATTACGGGGAAGTTTTTGAGGATTTTTTCAACTTAGAGGTTACCCCCCTGGAGATAATTCATCCATATTACCTGGAATTATTTAAATTGCCGACATTCTGTTTCCAGAACGTTACTTTCAATGGCTATTGATAAACACAATAACAATTTTTTCTCCCACATGCTCGGAAATGTTAACCTTACTGTTGTCAAATCAGCCCGCGAAGTTCTAAGTTCCAGGCCCAGGCAAAAAAAAAAAAAAAAAAACTTATTATTTACCAACGGCAGCGGTCGCGAAAAATGTATGAAATTTCATTACGTACCTGGTGATTTTTTTTTAAAACCTTGTTTGGACTAGGATAACTATCTCCAAACAGCCAAACACTCGTGCAATCAAAATTCTTCCTTGTATATTTTACTTTTTAAATGTCATAGACTAAAAAGTTAAGCCTTTTCAAACAGCATTTACAACGTATTTAAAAGTGTGTCAAATAGTTTGACATTTTTTTAATAGAAAATAGCGTTCATAAACAATATAAATTGAACATAAACGCGTAATAAATGTTATAGTTTAAACTATATTTTATTCAAATTGAATTTATTACGTTTAAATAATTTGTGATTTTATTTAATGCTTTATTTTAGTGTCATACTGGACTCGTATATATCGCGGCCTCGACTGCGTCTCGGCTACGCTAACTCTACTCGTCCCGCAACGGCCTATTTCCCGGTCTGTGCAGTAATGTCCTATTTAACAACATGTAGGTATAGTGTCCTCTCATATTTTCTTCTCATAATTATATGTATAGGTAGGTTTACTGTTATCGATAAGGTACTGTTTGCATCTAACCCAAAGGTTAGCTGGATCTCTAAAATAAATAAGATTTTGTAATAGATTGTGTTTTAAATACCTAGACATAAAATGTAAAAAAAGTTACAATAAAGACTTTAATAAACATACACACGTCCGATATTTTTCGTTTTGTTTCGGTACATTGAGATAGACATCTTTAAGTTTCATTAAAGCCTATAAGAGCTAACCGTGAAGAGCGACGGGTTCAACTCAGGAATAATTTTATTTGATTTCGACTTAGTGCTTTGACCCTTTAAAATTATACACGAGAAAAATTCATTCGTTGCCTGAAAATTTGGTACAATAATTATTCTGGAAAACCGGGAACACCCTGAAATTCCGAAGTATTTTTTCCATACATTAATTTGGCAGAATTTTCATTTTTCCGAAAGCTATGTTATGCTGGAGCTATTATAAATAAAAACCATTGTTTAATTGCAATACAAAGATTAGGTTACGTTTGATTTATAAGCGATATCAAAAAATAAATTCTTCTATCAAAACATTGCATTCGGAATTATGAAAATTCGGGATTTTGATCAAGTCAAGGACTTTAATTTACTGTAAAGCCGGAGCCCCACTGCTGCGGACGCTACGCACGGACACGCTATACACGTCGCTCACGTGGGTCCATTGGTCTGATACGTGTGTCAACATTTTCACAGCAACCAATGCACGCACACGTAAAACGTGTGGGCCACGTGGCTACGTTAGTCAGCTGCGTGTGTCTACATTCCCCACTGCGGGCCACGCACGTGCACGCGCGCGCGTGGGGTGCGACGCCCTTGAAGCCACCTTTCCACTGCAAACTGCAACTCACGGGCAGCGTGGGTCGCGGTGGGGTTTGCCTGCGACGCGCGCTAGCGTGTTCGTGGCAGGCACTTCGGAACAGACCACGCGTGTATCAGTGTCTTCATTTCGTGCGCAGCGTGCTCGTGCACTACTGTGGAAGTATCTACCTACATTTTCATACAAAGCGTTTTTGTACCCACGTGTTTAGCTTGACCGTGCGCAGCAGTGGGGCTCCGGCTTTATGCGACAGGGTTCCATAGTGGCTCAACAATTAGACTGTACGCTGGAAAACCAAACAGTTTCGCATAAATAATTGCCCAGACAGAGTCATGGGCAAAAGCTACTGTATAAGAGAAAAAGAATTTGAATCTGAAGTAATATACTTGTATCTAGGTCATGCCGGGACAGTCCAGTCTATTTTATTTATTTATTCACGTAACCATGATAGCGTGAAATAAACTTCTCCGCCAACCATCCCTAGATTGGCTGTGCTATGTAAACTGAATTCTAGTTTTAAGTTTACGAAAAGGAAATGTGACGACGCGCTGGCCTAGTTGGTAGTGTCCCTGACTACGAAGCCAGTGGTCCTGGGTTCAAATCCCGGTAAGGGCAGATATTTGTGTGATGAGCGCGAATATTTGTTCCTGAGTCATGGATGTTTTCTATGTATTTAAGTATTTATTTCTCTGTATAAGTATATATATCGTTGTCTAGTACCCATAGTACCCAGTTCAATAATTGGTGTGACATTGTCCCCTGATATTTATTTATTTAATATACTAAAACGGGAATGTGTAATTATAATAGTCAATATTTGATTATTTAACTAAATTCCTACTAATATTATAAATGCGAAAGTTTGTGTGTGAGTGTATGTGTGTGTGTTACTTTGATCCTCCTTCAGGCTGCAACGGCTGGACGGATTTGGATGAAATTTGGAATGGAGATAGCTTATACCTTGGATTAACACATAGGCTACGTTTAATCCCGGTTTTTTTGAGTTCCCGAGGGAATAACGTTAATCGAAATCTACGCGGACGAAGTCGCGGACAGAAACTAGTATGTATATATTTCTGCGTATTGATTTGCTATTTTTATTTGTCTTCTGTATGTGCAATAGTTTATATAGGCACATACTTAGTAAGTACACAAAATGACTTTAGGGTGGATGTAGAAATTGCCACAATTCTAGATAATTTAGCACAAACGAACCATAGATCATTAAATTCATTTACTGACTTTAAAAGTGACACTTAAAGTTAACGGTTTTTTGTTGTGCCTGAAGAGGATTGTAAGGCAATGCTTAAATCGAAGCGATTTAAGCATTGCCTTACAATCCTCTTCAGCTTCTGACCTCTTCGCTTTCTGACCTCCAAAATCAGGTCCAATATCTACGATTTTTTAATATGTTTAATATCAAAAAACCAGAGGGCCCTGCCAAGATGCATTGCGCTAACTAACGTTTCTATTCGATTCGTTTTTAAACCAATCGCGTCACTGATAGATCACGTGACTTTTCCTATCACGTCATCTACCAGTGACGTGATTGGTTTAAAAACGAATCGAATAGAAACGCTAGTTAACTTAATGCATCTGGTTTTTCATAATCTACAACATATTTAAAAATTGTAAAAATCGGACTATGTTTAAGGGGAGAGAAACTTTATCGCATTTTGTATCAAAATTTTTAGCTTTACATTCCTCTTCAAAATATATTCAAAATATTATTTACACATCGTCCCTTTACTTTCTCAACCTCGTATCTGTTTGAATAATTAGATAGGAAAAACACTCATGTTCCCTAAAGAATAAAGACTACTTTCCTATCTATTCGATCAGATACGAGTTTGAGAAAGTAAAGGGACGAAATGCTACATAACAGTTCAATTTCAAATTTCAAGTGTTTTTATTAAAACAATAAAATACCGTAACTATAAGCACTTGTCCGGGACCAAAATGATTTTGTCCAAATTTCGCGTAAGAAACATTAAATTATGGACATACAATAGTAGTTTACGTGACGGTTGCGTAATGCTAATTACGCAGAGTCGCGTACAATACTTTATCTACACACATATTATAAGTACCTCTAAGATAGGTTCAGAAGCCGAAAGGCAAATGACCACCATCTGTGGTAGTAGGTGATAGCGATGACAGCTGTAACGTAATTTTGAAATTACGTTATCGAATATTATAAGGTAATGAGATCCAAATTTGGAACATCTTCCAAAATTAACAGCTGTCATCGCTGTCACCTACTACCACAGGTAATGCTGGTCATTCATTGCCTACGGATTTTGAACGCATAATAGAGGACTTATGATAAGTGTGTAGATAGAAGAAAGATTAAAACCTTCAAAAGATTTAACCATTGGTATTAACTTTGCATGGAAACCTAGCTCTTAACCTCAAATCGGCAGAAAATAACAATCCCGAGTAATGCCTAGTAAAATTTTATTATCAATTTGAGAATTTATGCCCACAGTTCGTTCAGAATCCGTTCGAACGTACGCAGGGTAATGAAATAAGTCATTTAAATTGGAATAGAGATTTCAATGGGGGGACATTAGGCGGTGGGGAGGCTAAAACGCGGGTAATATTGGATTATATCACTGATTTATGCAAAATCTTTATCGGTGGCGACACCTGGAATTGGATTTCGGTATCACACTTTGGGTAAAGCGTGGGTGGAATATTTTAGCAGGTTTTTATATTTTTAAGCCCATTTGACTTAATATTTCTCGTGTTGTCGTTGTATGTGTGGAATTAAATATGTCTGTATGTAATGCCGGCACCACATTTCGCTATTCGCTATTTGTTATTCGGCTTATGCGCCTTCATTCGACGAAGTGTGGAGGGTTTATTCGTCTATGTTCGCTTTATTCTCACGCATAACGCATAAGCGCGAATAACGAATACGATATACATCGACTTGTCTGTTTTTTGGCACACATCAAAGGACACGAATAAGTCGAATAGCGCAACGACTGCCCACACTTCGTTTACTCATTAATTGGCCCCCATATTATAATCTGTGGTGTCTCGGCGTGATTTTCTAAGTTTTTATCCGTTGTATTGGAATCTGATTGATTCAAGTTTGTTTAGCGGGTTACTAATTAATGTTAAGATGAAAATGGAGTGAATGAACGAAAAAGTAATACGATTTATAGAATTATATCAGATGCATCCTTGCAGTGTCGACACGACCATCGCTACCACAGATAAGGGTAGGTATCACTGCGCGAACAACACACATATTTGGCACGTTTACCATACCGCCACGAAGTGTGGGGGGCATGTTTGTTGTTCGCGCATATAACAAATATTTTAACAAATACGGCGCAGCCACATAACGAATAGCGAATAGCGAAGTTTGGTGCCGGCATAAAACCAGTCCTTCGGGTTCGTGTGGAGTTGATTGAAATAGCTTAAAAACGCGTGAGATCAAGTAAAAGACTTGTGGTGGATCGCTACTACCGTCTTATCATTTAACCTTCCTCAAAGTAGCACCGTTAACATTGTTGTGTTCCCGTGTGGGAGACATAAGACAATGGGTGAAATTATTAGCATAGAGGCATTCAATATTAATCCTCAGGGTTGCCAACGCATTTGCGGTCTTGGGATTGCAGTCTTGGGATTGCTTCCCTATGCCATGAAAAAAGAGAAGTACAAACCCCAAAGTACTAAAGAGGTTTTTTAAGAGCTTTTGCAATGTACCTGAGTATATTTTTAGTCATTTAGTGCTCACTATCAATAATACAGCAAGCAGGGAGATGAAAATGATAGTAAAAACGAAACCTGAAATTCTGGATATTTTGTTTGTTATTTATAATATGTACGAGTTTATAGTAGATTGGGATAGGTTACATGAACTTTTTATGAGGTGTGAGTATAAACTTGTAACAATGTATTCCTAATTAACAAGTGTTCTATAACTGGAGCTTTATAACATACAAATCCAGTGTGTAATACGGAGGTGTTCAATAAATACTAACTTTAAGCGATGTCTAACATTTTAATGCTCATATTAACAATTTATTTACAGAATTCAACAATAATACAATTAAAAATTAAACCTAAACGTATTTAAACTAAAATAAAACTAAGCTACTTACTCAAACATTAAAGATATAAATAATAATCACCACTATAGAAAGAACACCCCCTCTAGCAGGTCCGCTCGCGACATGGTCCTCATGACACTGGCTGCATTACCTCTCTGGATAGCTAGCCCAATCCTTTGGGAGAGGTAATGTTTGTTTATTTGTTATCACTTTATCGTACAAAAGAAAAACCAGAACAATACAATCACAAGATCAATAGAAGGTTTTTCACCACAGGAGTTTTAGAATGAACGAAATCTAGGGCGATTACATTAAGAATGTATGTACTATTTAGTTGTAAATTATATTAATTTTGATAGTCCTGAAAAAACGTTTCCAAATTAGCTCAAGCTTCAAAGAGCACTCTCTGGATCAAAAAACATGGCGCCTGGGGAATAAATTTACCTTTTCTGTTAACAGAAAGTTGATGAGTACGCATTTATATTCAAATTGATATAGACTTAGAATAGGTACGTACAAATTTTATTTTCACTTGTTTTTTTTGGAACACGCTGTGTATTTAGAACAAGTGGAACAAAAGTTTTGACTAGGTAAGAGTTTATTTTGTCTGCCATTAAAAATCGATAACCAAAAGGCAATATGGTTATTCCGAGATGAATAAATCATCTGTCCTTTTATTTCATATGGCAAAGAGAGGAGGGAGAGGAGTATAAAGATAACTTAAAGTGTCAGATACTTTTATCTGCTTTTATCTGGATATTGGAAAAATCAGCCTTAAGTATAGTAGTAATAGATGCCCATTTTCATTGTTCTTGAGTGTTTGTTACAACATTATGTTAGTGTCTCAATCTAATTAATCACCAATTAATAAAGTTGTGGCATCGACAGCGATACAGTTTTGCGGCCAACTTGGCAGAATCTTAGCGCAACTTGTGATTAGTTTGTAACAGGTAAAAATAAACTTTAGTAACTTTAGTAGTAACAACAAGAGTATTGAAGCAAAATGGTAACAAAATAAATACATTAATGGTAACTAATAATAAATAACTAGCTTTGTAAAGTGCCAGCCATGCAAAAAATTGTACATAATACGTGTATTGGAATAAAGATCCATTGCAACGGAGTTACGATAGATTTTCCTTTGTTTTTCTGAATGACAATCCTTTTCCCGCTTCTCCCCTTTCTTCTTCCTTTCTTAGTACCTACGCTAAAATGCTATCTTAGGCGCTATGATAAAGGAATCCCGACGTTTTGTGGTTTAGGCTGTTAAGTGGTCTGTCAGTCCAATTTGTTTGTTTGGTTGGTAACTTGGTATTAATTTACATTTATAATTACAAAAACCGGCCAAGTGCGAGTCGGACTCGCGCACGAAGGGCTCCGTACCATTTTATCTATAAAAAAATCACGTTTCTTGTATGGGAGCCCCTTAAATATTTATTTTAATTCAATTATTTAATTTTAATACAACTAAATATTCTGTGAATATTCCAAGCGTCTACCTGTTGCCGTTATTAACATCGAGCAAAAAATAGCAAAAATATAATCACGTTTGTTGTATGGGAGCCTTAAATATTTATTTTATTCTGTTTTTAGTATTTGTTGTTATAGCGGCAATAGAAATACATCATCTGTGAAAATTTCAACTGACTAACTATCACAGATCATGAGATACAGCCTGGTGACAGACAGACAGACGGACGAACGGACAGTGGAGTCTTAATAATAGGGTCCCGTTTTTACCCTAAAAACCCTAAAAACCAGCTTTTGCCCGCATCTCCATCCATATAGAAGTCATCTGCTCATATAGAAGGCATCAACTGTCTAATTTTCCAGAGATTTATTTTTATCTACAGGCTATAAACTCTACTTAATTTCGCGCCAATCGTTGAGTAGAAGACGAAACAAACAAAACAATCACAATATTAAATAAGCGAAGCATCAAATTGTCAAACCAAACTCTCTCATCTCTCCTCTCATTCGAAACCGAGAACCACTCCAAACTTGCCAAAACAAAACCGCCCTCCGTAAGTGAAATAATTGTTGTTAATATGTTCAGAGCATCCATTAGAGCGTCAACACCGGTGCTCAGTTTAATCTACCGAGTACTCAGTTCCGGGATATTGCATGAAATTGTGCTCGAGCAGTCGCAGGAGTGTTAACCGAAGATAGTTTACTTATTATTTTATTTTATTACGCAATAAATCCACAATACAAACTACAGTACTATGACAAGTTTTAGGTTTATCAGAACATTGGTCAATCGCAGATTTTCATTTTTGCTAATAAAACTTAATAATTCTGGCCGATGGTGGATGGGGTCGAGGACTTCTCGAATGGCGTCCGCGTACCTGAATTCTCAGCGTCGTAGGTAGGCCTCCAACAACGACTGACGACGTGGCAAAGGTTGCAGGAAACCGTTGGATCCAAAAGGCGCAAGACCAGGGCCGATACTCCAGGCGGTAAAAACGATATCGTAGTTTGCCTGTTATGGTATTGTTATGACGCCAACCGCCATTACTGTCAAGAAAATAAGAACTATCAAAACGTTGACAATACGATAACAGATCAAATACGATATTGTTTTTACCGTTTTGAATAGAGGCGCTGTCCTTGTGGAAAACCTTGGGGGAGGCTTACGAGTATGTCCAGCAGTGAACGTCTTTCAGCTGAAATGATGATGATGATGATGATGATGATGATGATGATGATAATGATGATGATGATGATGATGATGATGATGATGATGATGATGATGATGATGATAATGATGATGATGATGATGATGATGATGATGATGACGATGATGATGATGATGATGATGATGATGATGATGATGATGATGATGATGATGATGATGATGATGATGATGATGATGATCATGATGATGATGGTGATGAATAGAACTTATAGTTCTGGGCTTCTATTCAACACAGTAAAACCAGTTGCTTTTGACGTGTTATCGTATTGTTTTCAACTCGGCCATTACTGTCAAGTAAATACGAGTAAGTCAAGAGCTATCAAAACGTTGAAAAAACGATAAGACGTCAAAGACAACGTGGTTTTTACCTAGTAGAATAGACGCCCACGAGAATTGATAACAATTCATATGTGCTAAGGTAGTAATATAAAATACCGTTTGTAGATTTTACACCGTATTTTCGGATTTTTTTATGCAGTAGTTTTTTTATATTTAGGAAAAACATTAAAAAAAGTTGGATTGTGAATGTTAGAAATACACTTATAGTGCCCTTAGTCCATTTATTACCATTGGAATTGAAAAAAATATACAACTGTCATGTTCATTTTTCATCCTTCTGACGGATTACTTGATTCTAACGACACGCTTTTGATTCTCGTAATACTATTGTTTTGATAATATCAATATATAATATATGCTATTTAAAATGAAAATGAATAACGGATTTGTAAAAGCGGATAGCCGCAATCTGCCCAAAGTCGACGAATTCATGTTGTTACAGTTATTATGGTTGACGAGTGACATGACATGACAGTTAGTTCTGTTTCTGTTTAAAGTTACTTTATTTTTATTTTATATCATGCTAACGATCACGACATCAGTATTCCTAACTTTGTAATATACGGTCTTTTTAATGACTATTATTTTAATAATTTATTAACGACGAATTTAAGTTAAATAAAGAAAAACCGATAAACACGGGCAGTCTCATTTTTTTTTAAATTTTTAAATATACACGCGAAAAAACAGAAATGCTTTTTTTTTTTAAACGTTGTCACAGAGACAATTAACTCGTTCCTCTTTCAAACCTGAGTATGAAAAATCGTCACTAAGGAATAACTTTATTTATTTACCTCATTAACCGACTCAGTGCGGCCGTTATTCACTTAAACATTTTTAGTACCTCTATAGTATCCTACTTACTGCTGAGTAAACTTATAGGCTTCTGCCGGCCGCTATAAGAAAAAACAACCGTCGTCAAAACCCACGAAAATAATGAACGGGTAACTTTTTTTATTTTGTTTATGCATGAGGTTTCGAAGGCACAAGCGGGTCTTTATTTAGGGCAGCAAAAATGCTTCTAAGCTAAGAAATGTGG
The DNA here is from genome assembly GCA_946894065.1 of Acleris literana. Classification (NCBI taxonomy): domain Eukaryota; kingdom Metazoa; phylum Arthropoda; class Insecta; order Lepidoptera; family Tortricidae; genus Acleris; species Acleris literana. Next base: position 11,374,984 of record OX335687.1, read on the forward strand.
CTTAATGGTTCTAAAGTGAACTAACTTACAGCTGCTACGATATGTAACGGCAGGAATGCACTGCAGCGACGAGCATGTAGCGGTATTGCGCAGCCAAAATCGACCTTCGCCACAACTATTCGAGGATCTTCAACCTTTCTAATAGGAATTTAACTCAATAAATTTTAGCTCTAATTAAGATACGAAGTAAAAAGGTTTTTAGTACAAAACAATGAAGCATTTCATTTTATAAGATGCGTTCATCGATTTGTATTTAAATGACTTGTTTTTTTTTCGTAGTAAGCTTTACAAAGACTGAAACTGAAAAATATAAAGGAGATGAAAATAAGAAAAAAGTGTCGAACAATTAGATTTTGGAAATATTATAATTCGAACGAGTACCTATAAGTGGGGAAAACGAATGAAGATGATTATGCTTAACAGTATGGAATATCCCAATTCAAAACAGAAATAATATTCGAGAGTTAAATAGTGCAAAGACGACTGTGAAGTCAAACTCAAACAAATTATACTACACTTTGACCATCATCATCATCATCATCAGCCCACATCAGTCCACTGCTGGACATAGGCCTCTTCCATAGCACGCCACTGAGCTCGGTCTTGAGCTCTTCTTCTCCAGTTGCTACCAGCTACTTTGCGAATATCATCGCTCCACCTAGTCTGAGGGCGCCCTACAATTCGTACACCTTGACCGACGCTGACTAAATATATTTTCCTAAAAAATATACATCAATTGATAAAGTTTCCAACGTAGTTGCGACCGTGTCATGTAAGGTAGCTATTAAACAGTCCACCTGATTTTTAGCAAAGGGGTTTGGGTAAAAGTGTTGTCATTTGTAAAATTCATACATTTTCAAGGTGAGCGGCCATTCATAAAAGTGGTAAATTATGATAGAGTTATTAAAAATAAACATATTTTGTTATGTAATGTAATACTCTAAAGTGAATCGGAGCCGAGATATTTAAATATTCATACTTGGGCGTACTTTTGTACTAAAAACTGAATACTTAAATCTTTAAAATCTCCGCTCCGATATTATTTACCGCCATAAATTATATATATCTATGTGTATTTATAGGTCCTCTAAATAACTATGTAAAAATCATCCGCGGCCGCTGAAAAAAAAATATGACAATATTCTTCAAACAAATTTACCCAATGTCCTTTAGCTTAGAATACCACCAGTTGAACTAGAAATAGATTCTTTTGTTTGGACACTAACTAAGATGCGATAGACAGATACACAGACACAAACGTTCAACTTTTAACATCCCTGTTAATCAAAAGATCATTGGAACGGTCATCATCATCATCATCATGTCAGCCGAAAGACATCCACTGCTGGACATAGGCCTCCGCCAAGGCTCTCCACTTAGACCGGTCTTGTGCTTTTCGCATCCACCGCGTTCCCGCGATCTTTACTAGGTCGTCACTCCATCTTGTTGGAGGCCTACCTACAGCTCGTCTCCCGGTCCGCGGACGCCACTCAAGAACCTTCTGACCCCATCGGCCATCAGTCGGTAGAGAAGTATAATTGTATATTTAATCTTACTAATATTATAAATGCAAAAGTTTGGATGTTTGTTACCCTATCACACCAGAACGGCTGAACGGATCTGGATGAAATTTGGCACAGATATAGATTATAGAATAGTGCAGAGGCTACTTTTTATCCTGGAAAATTGCACTGTTCTCAAGGGAATGGCGATAAATGACTTCTATGCAGAGAAAGTCGCATGCAAAAGCTAGTTTGTCCATATTTACTTCCCTGATAAATGAGCTTTACAGCCCACAAATTTCAATAGTCTTAAATGTTCAAAGTCAATAATAATGGATGTCTTACCAAATGTACTGGAACTAAAGACCTCGCACTTTGGGAATAACGGATAACAAACTTTTGCAATAATTTAGTCAGAAACGCCCTTTAATAAATAAGTTTAATAAACGAACGTGGCAAAGATAAATAAAATTTAATTATGAATGTTGAATGGGTTTAACGTGTTTAAGATTGAAGAGGATTGTGAAGCTAAAAATTCCATACAAAATGCGATTATTTTTCTCTCCCGAGTCCGATTTTTAGGCTTTTTGAATATATTGTAGATATTATAAAAAACTATGTTTGTACGTTTTCCTTTCAAATAAAATATTTCTTAGAATGAAATAAGTAAATTTAGAAAACAAGAAAGAGAAACGTACAGACCTAGTTCTTTATAATAACTACAACATATTCAAAAATCGTGGAAATCGGACTTGATTTAGGGGGTGAGAAACGTTATCGCCCGGAGCTAAATTTATATGGTTTTTTTTTGACAGCAACACGATTTTAGCGGCGCTTCACAATCCTCTTAAGGACGGACACAGACTTTTGAAGTAAAGTAAGTAGTTCATTGGTTCACTAATGTTTTACCAAATTATCATTTGACAAACTATATCATTTTACAAACTTTCATTTCGCAAAAACGTAATTCCCGCCATATTTTTTTTTCGTGGTCATTAATCTAACCTAATCTAACTTATTTAATAAGCCCATGTAACCTATGTAATATGTAACGGTTTAAGCACAATTACATTTTTGCGAAATGAAAGTTTGTAAAATGATAATATAGTTTGTCAAATGATGATTTGGTAAAAAGTCAGGATTCGGTTCACTAATGTTGTACCAATATAGTCATTAGTGTATCATTTTAGTCACGAGTTCAAAAGTTGCTTAATAACTTTAAGCATACGTGACTATAAGCATAAACTCTTGTCCCGTATGACGGTCGCCTTTATCGTGGTGGATATAGCATCCGTCACTTTCGCACATACATGTAGGAATGCGTGAAACGGATTGACAGATGACGTATGAGAGTGAAACAGAGATAGTATGATAGAAGTGTGAACGAGAGTGAAAGAGATGCATGTTTTACTTTTTAAGGCTTTCAAGATGGCTATTCGAGAGCTCGACACTGTAAAAGACGCTGCGTAAATTCCTAATTATTTTTGCTAATTAAAATTACCTATTATAGGAAGAGTTTCACTTATACGACCCCCACATACATAAGGTCAAAAAGTGACGGATGTTATATCAACACTTATCTACATTAATAAACACATTCATAATAGGTCCGCTGGTGACATTCTTTGCAAACACGTGTGACAAATTCGGTCAGTTGCGAACTTGCGAGTTCAAGTGTGATAGCGATACGTAGATAGGCATTATTTCATACTCTAGCGTCGGTACGCGTAGATTTCGATCTTCGTCATTCCCACGGGAATTTTTTAATATTCCGGGATGAAAAGTAGTAGAAGTGTGTTAATTCAGGCTTATAAGCTATCTCCATTTCAATAGTACATTGTTGCAGAGGATAGAAAGTACGCGATTTTTGGACGAGTCATATAGAGGGCCGAAACGTAGTTGAGGCCCTCTAGTGTACGAGTCCATAAATTGCACTTTCTACCGAGGCAGACATAGTGCTTTTCACAACTACTGAGGGGAAATAAAATAAAAAATCATGTTCAAAACTCAAATTTTAATTCATGTTAATGTGACGTCACCGCTAATTTTACCATAGATAACTTTTTTTTTAATCTGGACCCCTATTCTCGTGGCACTCGAGATTAATAAACTAACATGCGAGATGAAGATATCAACTCCATATAAAATTGTATTTGTTTCGCCATATCTCCCATGTAATTTCATCTCTAGTGGTTCGAGATTAGGGGCCAAGTTTGAAATACATTAAAAAAAAGCAGTGACAGTTTTTAGTCTGTGTATCTTTTAGCAAAAATACACCTAATATTTTACGACACAAAATGGTGTGTTCTGAATGGTCGATTTCAATTTTTTTTTAAGGAGCTATGACACAAAAATTGATTGATTGATTTTCATTGGTTATTAAAGTTGGACAATAATGTTCTCGACCAATCAGCAAACACGCCGGCAAAAACATTCTTGGTCTGTCCTTATAAGTGACGTTTTGTGACCCCAAACAAGACCATCTATGGCCATATTTCCGAGCAGTGTTGTGAAAATTTCATTTAAATACGTCCAGCCGTTGCAGAGTGCAGGAATGACAAACTAACATACAAAATTCGCATATATAATATTAGTAGGATTGAAAACTACATTATTCTATGTCACATAATCATGAATACACAATAATATCGTCAAATGTAACATAACTTCTTCTTTCTTATAATAGGTATATCAATAAATCAATTGCCGTTCGTTAGTAGCCCCTGCCCTAAAACTGAAAAATAAGTATTTAGCTTTAAGCAAATGCCTCCAAACGAAAATCTGAGCCTCTGCTAAGTACATTACTACATTATCAATCAATCAGTAGACTTCATAGTCATTTTTAAAGTCCAGCATCTACATAAAACCATAAAACACAAACCACACTTAGGCAGCCAGTAAATCTCCCAAAGGCCATTTTATCCATTGCCTCCTGGCAGCCAATCTGACCCATTTGATCCGATATAACGACGGCCCGCTCTAATGTAGCGGAAACGAATGAAAAACGATCAGATCCGATGATTTAATTTACTTTAATGCTTGGCCTGTCAATATCTTTTAAAAATGTCTGGTTAGTAGCTCTTCCTATTGAATAACTAGATTTTTTGCGGCTGATTCCTGTGTTTGAATTGCTATACTTCTATGATTAATGTGATGAAATTAGTGTCTTGGTCCTCTGTTTTACGGGGTACAAAGGTATTGGCCTTGACGTATTTTGGTATTGCTTTTAACTCGTCATTAATGTCAAGTAAATAAGAGCTAATATTGTAACGATGACGATACGATAACACGTCAAAAGTTATATTGTTTTTATTGTTTTTTGTGTCGAATAGAGGCCTTGGCTGGTCATACGGCCGCACTCAGAAATGTCTAGCCATAGCGGATAGCCATACAATTTTGCTGGATTCCAGGTTGACAGTATTTTGGAATCTTTGAATTGTTTTCACTTAAATACGTCCATTTCCAAATATTTTAATGAAGTTACTTATTCATTATCATCACATGGCACAAAAGTTATAGACATTGGTGTTCGTGTCTTTACAACATACAAAGGGTAGTCCATGCGATGCGATAGGTACCCTACATGGACAGTACAATTTTATATACGTTAAACTAAATTTAATAAGTAATGTCAGTGTTTATCAATTCATTAATTACAGCATTGGCATAACCAAAATAACATAATGAAAAACTAGTTGGTTTAGTCGTGTCAAAACTGTCAAAATATCTAGATTTACATATAAGTCATAAATTATTTAAGTTTACCTATAAGTGCTCAAATAATTGCAGCGGAAATAATTAGACGTTCAACGTTAGTCTGAAAAGTATAACACAAAAACTGTTTAATACTTGAGTCAATAAACGTAGCTTCTTGTAAAAATACAACAGCAATTTGGAATGACTCATATATTGAAACGATAAAACCGTTCCAAAGTATTCTTTTATAAATACACAAACCACTTCAGCAATACTCTTAACTATGTTCTCCACATTTCAAAGTGAACACTGATGTTAATACGATTGGGATTTGTATTGGGTTCTTTTGAATTTTGTCTCCCCTTTCTTAAAGGTCCGCCCTTTTCAAGTACCGCCACATTATTTTGGTTTGCTGAATCTGAATTCAGTATACTGATATAATAAAAGCTACGGAGAGGAGAGAATTGACATTTCATTATGGAGAGACAAACTTTACCCGTTTCGTTTTACGTGTAGAATGAATTTTACTAAGAGATTTCTCTTTTATTTCAGATGGACGCGGCCAATTATAGCGAATTTGCATCAAACGACGGTTGGATTATTGTAAATGTTGCTGAGAGCATGCATTGTAACTATTTACAAAAATAAACATGGATAAAAACGCTAAAAAGAAGAATCATGCGAATGGAAAATACAAGAAGAATGGCAAAACTGACAACTACAGGCTCGATGACGATATCGATACAACATGCTGCTTCTGTGTCAAGACCAAGAAGAGTCAGAAGAAGAGTCTCATCGCCAGTTGTGTCACAAACTTGGGGATATTTGCTATTCTTCTAGGCTATACACTTCTTGGTGCTTTTATATTTCTCGCTATAGAAGGAAACGCTGCAAAAGTCCATCAGAAGACTTTAGCAACAACATCATACCAGGTTAATGAAGTTCAGAAGACTATCCCACTTTCAAAATTAAATGGGACTATAGCGCAGGCTAGCGCGGAACTTCGGTCTCAGACCGTAGAGAGTATTTGGGAGATAACTGTATCTCTAAACATACTTTATAAGGAGAATTGGACGAGATTGGCTGCTCAAGAAATAGCGAGGTTTCAAGAAAAACTGGTAGCGAGGGTTGCTGCTGATGTTTCTGCTCAATACGGTGGGGCTAGAGCCTTGGAGTCAGCCCCAGCGCTTATTGTGGATGACTATGAATGGAACTTTGCCAAGGCGTTCCTCTATTCGCTGACAGTTTTAACCACTATAGGTAATACCTTAATTTATTTCACCATTTTCAGCAAATTTTAAATGCTTACTTCTTTGTTTGAGATTGCGTTTTTATCTCTTTCCTTTGCTTATAAAAAATACTGATTCTGATCCACCTCTACTTCTTAATTTAACCTACATATTTACAAGTAGACGCGATCGTTCGATGTCAATTTGAGATAACGCTGTAATCGATGTTTAGAGAATTGCATTGTTGCATTATCTATTATTATATGTATATATAGTAGATTTTTTTAAATCGACTGCTTCCAGCTATTCAAGAAGTAGATGAAATTTATACTTTTCTATTGTTTATACAGGTTACGGCAGTGTGGCACCGAGAACGGCTTTAGGAAAGGCTGTCACCATAGCATATGCTGTCATAGGTATACCTTTGACTCTTCTCTACCTATCCGTAGTAGGAGCATTACTCTCTAGAGTCGCAAGAGGCATATTTAGTAGAGCTCTCTGCTGTTGTTTGTGCATAAAATGCGGATACTGCTGCCTCGATGAGAGAACTATAGGAGGAAACGACAGAAAAGACAAATCTAGAAGACCTGATGATTACAGAAACCCATCTTTACACCTTCAAGAACCATATTACGTGCGATCACCCTCAGGCACGATTATATCGGCATCTCAAGCTCACAGCATTAGTACGACTTCTATGAAAGATAAAAACCAAGGCCTAAGTTTTCTCCGTGATTGCGATTCTCTGAGCTGCACTGATACTGACTCAAAAGTATCCTTGAGTGGTTTGTCGATTCTAGCTCCTATGTCTTTGTGCCTTGCGGCTATATTTACTTACATCTTCTTCGGCGCGTTGGTTCTGTATCAGCTGGAGGGATGGAGTCCCATCGATGGCGTCTACTTCTGCTTCATGAGTTTAAGCACGATTGGGTTTGGACATCTTGCTCCAGGAGCAACTCAAAAGAGTGGTGCGTCTACTGGTACCGTCTGGTTTTGCTCGATCTACATTATGACTGGCCTCGCCCTCACTGCCATGTGCTTCAACGTTCTTCACGACGAAATAGTCCACCGTTTGAGACACCATAAGAAGATTATTAAGACTACCCATAAGGTTCTGACTGCAGAATTTTTGCATCGTTCTTGACGAGATGAAAGCGCTGATTTGACAGAAGATACACTGATAGATTCTGAAGGGGAGTCGTTGCCAGAAGTTCTACACCATATTTCTGGAGGTAGAGGAGGCGCCATCAGACGGTCAGTTTATACGTTAAAAGAAGAAAAATACCCGGATAGAACGACGTCTATGTAACTTAGAAGGATTTTAATCTGCGAGTGTGTGTACCCTTAATATTTTAGTTATCTAGGCACTAGGAAGTTTTGGCCATCACTTGTTGGTTGGTTATACGAACGAATAACTTTAAAGTGTCGGTAGGCGTAGCCAAGATGCAAACGCTGCTAAAGATTCTGTTTTCTATCGGCTAGAAATGTATGGAGTTGACAGAGTCAATTTTTGAAAATCGCTTTCTTAGCGTTGTGCATCCTGACTAAGCCCCTAGATTTGATCTTTTCCAAAAAGCGATGAGCTTTAAACTATACACATAACGGTTTTGGAATTGTTCAAATTATACATAATACGAATTAATCTCTTTAGGGATTTTGATTGTCTTGAATTATATTATTTTAATCACATCTTGCATTTTTTTTATATAGCGACATTGCAAAACGTGAACAATTTCAAAACCGACTATGTCCCTAAGGCCCGTCAGCCATTGACGATAGCCGGCGTATTTATTAGCATGTATTTTACGCTGTGGTTTAATGGATGATGGCCCTAATTACTCAATAATGTAATGACTGACCATATTTGTTAATTATTTTGTATAGACTAGCGCCACGGATGTAAATTTAGAATAATTATTTAGAGTGATACTCATGGAACTGCGTATGAAGTCCTATTATGGCTAATATAATCAAACTTTCCTACTTTTTAAGACATTTTATGAAATAAATTTGTTTTTAGAGTATATTAATAAATATTAAACGTTACTAGTTAATGTTGATTTGAATAAATTTTAAAAACCATCTTTGTTTTTGAACATTTGAGATTCGAATGTTGTATTAAATTAAATTAATCATTTAAAGTATTTTTAAACATAATATGTGCTCCAAGATTTAATCTAGGTTAGTTAAAGCTCATTAAAGTATAATTCTGATCGAATTAATAGATCGAAACGGCTGGGTGGTAGGTTTAAAAAACCTGAACAAATTAAAGAGATCGTTATTTTTTAGAGCCTGTATATCTTTACGTATCATCGTCACTGGACAGGACTATTAATATCTACATTTGTTTGCCACTATTTTAATAATACGGCCATTGAAATAAAGATCTAGTGCAAAGGAAGTAAAGTGGAATGTCTTTTTCACCTCGGAAAGCCCTTTTTGTTTGTTTGATATCTATTGAGAAAATCGCTTTTTATCCGCATGTGAAGAAAGAGTTTTGACATTTGAAGGCTTAAGTGATATTTGACAGCTAACAAAACGTAAAACGTTAAAAGTGCTGAATTCTTAACATCACAATTAATGAATTGCATCGAGTATAAAACACTAAATACAGTCTTACAAGTTTATTTTAATTCATTAATATCAGCATTCAACATAAACCTTCATTCCTGTTGTAAAAACGGACCTGTTGTAAAAACGGATAAAATATTCTGACAGTCCAAGTAAGTCGATGTGCGAACAAAACGCATCCGAAATAATTAAAAAAACTTAAGTCAAAACTTTTCAATTAAGCTGTCAACTTTAAATATTCGCATGTTTTTCTAGTTCGTTTAGTTATTAAAATTGAGTGATTCGAGTGACGAAGACGTATTAACACCTGTGGAATTACGGGAAACCGTGCAAAATGAATAACTAATAACTAACTAACTAATACTTTTTCTTATTTTCCTCGCTGTAGTGAGGTGGAAAGTTTTGTGTTATACATAGGGGAAAAGTTATTTTACGTCTCGTATGTTGAAACACTCGCTGCGCTTAGGATTCTATTTTTGAACCACTCGCTTCGCTCGTCGTCAATCATAGAATCCTTTCGCTAGCTCGTGTTTCAAATGGACACTCGCAGGTAAAATACAACTTTCCCCTCTTGTATAACAAATAACTATTGTTTTTATGTCTTATGATCAAATTATAAAATTTACTTTATTTCATTCACAATAGATCCCACTGACAAATTTCGTTGTATGGTAGGCCTTAGGCGATTATATAAAGACTATAATCGCATAGCTGTACGATACAATATTAGAAGGCTAATAATAAAAAATGTATGCAAAATTCTCCTTGTCGTCTAACGGTTGTTTGCCGCCCCCTGTGGTCTATAACTACTGTCGGAATAATACCTTAATCAGTTTATCCGAATACATTATGTTATTTTAATTACTAACAAGACTATTATGAATTGAATAGGTTTAGTAGTTCATACGAAGTGTGAATTGAAGTATCAGTCTTGTGCAATTGTATGAGGTATATGATAGATTTGGGAATAGATTAATAAACAGTTTTAAGCATGTTAAGGTTTTATTTAAATCCCTTGTTTGTTTGTCTTTTGCTGAATTTGGGACCAAAGAGGGAATATATTATAAAGGGATATGTTTTTTTATTTATAGAATATAACTTCGTTCGCGTAGATTTCCTATGTGTTAGCTAAAATAGCCTATGTGTTAGTCCAAAGTGTAAGCTATCTCCATTTTAGATTTCATTCAAATCTTTCCAGCCGTTGGAACGTGACAGAGTAACAAACTAACACAGAAACTTTAGCATTTATAATATTTTGTATTTGTATCCTAGAACAACTATTTAAAAGATCATCTCCCCCGTGATCATGGCACCCACTTTCATACCTGATATTAACTTCATGAAACCTAACCAAGAACCATAAGAACCGATTAAATTAGCTTCCTTTAAAAAACGCGTCTGAAATGCGTCACTTTGGGAGCTCCGTTGCCACAGACGTACAGATACAGACATTAAACTTATAACATCCCCGTTTTTTTCTTCGGGGGTTTAAAAAACCCACCTCTTGACGTTGGTAAGTGGAATTTCACGAATTTGAAAAGATTACGTCGCTTTCGTAGCATGAAACTTGTCTCAAGAATGTGAAAGCGATGCCAACCATGAGGGGTCTATATCGGTTGGTCTAAATTGTTTGGCCTATTTTTGTTTCGCCACATATTTTTTTGCATACCAACGTTTCGTCTTATGATTTACATGTCGAAAATTGTTTCATCGAAATTGTTTTGCTTAATATTGTTTGGTCGAAAAACTGTTTTTTTTTTGTCGAATGATTTTTTGGTATAACGTTGACCGTGAGGCGAAGTCGACGGAGCTCCGCTTGGCGGAGCTCCTATTTCGCGTAGATGTCGCGCTTCGCGCCTTGACACAAGTCTAACCTAACCTATAACCTATAGATTTTTTGAGACCTAGGTGTTTTATACTAGCCTTTTAGTAATTAAAATTTTAGACAAAACAATTTTAGACCAAAAGTGCTTTAGAACAAAGAATATGTATGCAAAAAAATCTTTTTGCCAAAAAAGAAGTATATGCCATTAAATATTGTACGAAACATTTTCGACCAAAAAATTTAAGCACATAAAATTTTAGGTCAGTAGAAGGGCACCCAACCATGAGGACTTAAATGGAATGTTTTGCTAGTAATTCATCGGTTGCCTTATCCCCCATACCGGAATAGAACAATGCGAACACTGCTGTTTGGCGGCAGATTAAAGGATGATATGATAACAGCGATCCACATGGACCCTACACAATGTCCTATCACTACTAAATTAGACCAAAGACAGCGTTAAAATAAACCTACCATCACTCAAATAAAAACATCCATATAAATGATGCATTAGCCAACTGCCATTCTCATTATACTACCCTCTTAAATTAAAATTAAAAAGGACACATCAGCAACTAAACAAGAATTCCATGTTTAACTCTTTACAGTCACTAAAAACGTCGCAAACGCAACAAACTTACGCCCTTTTTCTCTAAAAAGAAGTGTAAATGCTAAAATATCGTCCAAAAACTCAGCCGACATACATTTTGTACAGTAAATAATGAAGCAAGTTCGTGATAAATCGTTTAAATCGAGATTTTATGTGAAAAATACGAGCTTTAAAAGTGCGACGTTTATTACAATTCAATGTATTTCAACATTTTTATAGGCAATATATTTATTCTGACACCATTCAATTGAAAATGAAGTTGGGATGCGAATAATAATTCAAAGTATTCCGTAAGCAATTAGAACAAATAACTTGATCTCTAAATAAAATTAAATATCTATAAATAAAAATCAATTACTGCGTGTATGTCACAATCATCATTACTCTCAAACGCCGTTCTCGACCGCTCGAACGGCTCGACCGATTTGCCACATATTTTTTTGTTGTGTTCGTTATTGTCAAGACATGGTTTGTATGCGAGAAGAAAGCAAAGCCAGGCATGAGCAGCTGGTAAGTTTGAATAATATAAAGGGTGTTTCTGTGAATGATTAGGTTGATTAGTATGGTTGAGGTTTTAATCAAAGTATTGAATTCAATTCATACAAATCCATCAATACCTCTATAACATCTTCTTCTATATGGCAGCTTCCTCGGGCAACGCAAAAGCGTTGCTATACAACGAGCAAATGCTGCTAGCATCTGTGGTAATTTGCCATGGGGCATTCTCTTATTTAGTTTTAATTTAATCGTATTTAGCTTACTTAGTTATAATTAGGTTTATTGTTGCTTTTTTAATTTGCCTTAGTATGAGTTTTAATTTAATTTGTATAGGTCCTAGTGATAAAGGGTATAAGTCTTCTGAAGATCAAGTGAAAAAGGGTTTACGTCTAGTATACTCTGTTCATGTATACATATGGGTACCCTTTTTTGTTATGAGTTAAGTCGATTTGTACCCTTTTTCACTAGGACCCCAGTATTATAGTGTATGGAGAAATAAAAAATCGAGTTTAATAAAAATGAATGTATGTTTGTCCTCTATATTTTCCTAAGCCGATTGTGATGAAAACGTTTGTTAGTCCTTTACCTCAAAAGCATAAATTACTTGTAGCGATTCACCGAATCGCATTTCACCTCGAATGAACAAAATTTCAATAGAATCTTTTACTTGAAGCAATTTTTCGCGTGGTTTTTTCATTAGTATAATTAATTTGTAGCATTTCATTTTTCGTGTAGTATTTTACCCTAGACGCATTTCGTCGCGATCGATGTTTGTTTGGGACGCTATTTAATGTGACGCGTTAATCGATGTCCGCACTAAAATTCTGTATTTTTTTTTTTAAACGTGTTTTGTACCTGTAGTTTCATGTCTTAAGTGCTATCAAACTCATTGAAATATTATCTTTGTGACTAATAAATAATAGATAATACTCTGTCATTGCGACATTGAAGTACAGTGACATTGATTTCAGATACAATAATTATATATTGCAATATTTGTGAGAAAATATGGAGCTTGAACCTGGCTAAAAAAGACGAAAAAAAAACGAAAAAGGTACATCGCGACTAAAGATATTGTCTCATACTGAATTAGACGATTAGGATACAAAGCGAAAATTTATCGCACGATCGAGGTGAAATGCGATAAAAACTAATATCGACTAAAAATATTACGATTGAGACACAACGCGATAGTTAAATGCACGATCGAGGTGAAATGCGACTAAAACTTATAGCGACTAAAAAAGTTAACGATTGAGACACAACGCGATAATTAAATATACGTTCGAGGTGAAAGGCGATTCGGTGAATCGCTACAAGTAATTTATGCTTTTGAGGTAAAGGACTAACAAACGGATGAAAATTTGGTGGATTTTTCTGTGTATGCCCGAGAGGGTTCCCCGAGCCCACATTGTAAAACCAGCCAAACACATCCAAAAGGTGACACCAAGGTGAAAGGTGACCAATGACATAGACAGATACAAAGCCCTTGCGATGAAAAATCTATATAATATATATCTATATAATATATAATATCTATATAATCTATATAATATATAGATTTCATTCATTTTTCATAAACAAATTTGGATAATATATAGATCTTTCATAAACAAATTTGGATTTTTGGTACAATATAATATATTGTACCGGCGCGATGGTCCGACGTTACACGTAATTATAAAAACAACGTTAAAAATCCGTAACACCAAAAATCCAAATTTGTTTATTAACAAATGTAAAACCAGCTCAATACGGCCAAAAGGCAGATTTAATAAAGATTCATTACGAAAATTGGTTCGCGAATTCGCTGTTCGTTCAACAAATGTGAAAGTTTCGGTTTAAAATCCATTACTGCCGAGTCAGGCGTTCTTTTGCATACAAAACATAATTGGAACAACGAATGGGATAGTAAATCATGCATTGAAATTCGTTATGCAACTATTCGGGTTGTTTTTTTAATCATAGAGTTGGGTGTTTTTTTTTTTTTATTAAAGGCTTGTGTTTGCTGCGTGTCGTCTACGTAGAGCCCGTTTATCGTTATTCCCTCGAGTACCTACTATTATTTTTACCTCAGTGCGGCGAAGTCCAAAAGGGTTATGTGTTTGACCTGTATGTGGGAATAAATATACATATAAAATATAAATATCAGGGGACAATGTCACACTAATTGACCTAGTCCTAAACTACGCTGAGAAATGTAACCCCCTTTGCTAGGAAACTTGTATGCAGGGGGTATACTTATCTCTGCAGCTGATTGTACTATGGGTACTAGACAACGATATAAATACTGATATAGAGAAATATAAACTTAAATACATAGAAAACATCCATGACTCGGGAACAAATATTCGCGCTCATCACACAAATATCTGCCCCTACCGGGATTTGAACCCAGGACCGCTAGCTTCGTAGGCAGGGTCTCTACCAACTAGGCCAACACGTCGTTAATGTAATGTGTGTCAATGGAATGTATGTATGTCCGTTCCTATGTCCACCCGTAACTACGCAACGGGGCAACTGGTTTTAATAAACGATACGTGATTAGATTCGTATTGTTGCTGCGAGTGTCACTAGGTAAGTTTAATTCTTAAGCAATCAAAATGGCAGAATATGCACTTTAAGGTTTTTAACGTACAGCCTTGGCCAAAAGTATGGAGCACCCACTTTTTCCTTTGTAACTTATAAATAAAGTATTATTTTCTAATTTCAAAAATACACAAAGATGTAAAATATAACATGTGTTTTTACATGTGCAAATTATTAGTAGATTATCATTTTGAAGTAACTATTTTCGTGTGAAATCTGAAGCGAAAAAATCGCGTTTTACAACAAAATGATTAACTGTTTTTTTTCCACGGAATCACGTCAATAAATATGACTATTTTTTCCGATAAATATACAACTTTCTATACCTAATTTAAGATATAAATGCACCTTTTAAAGTTTGACTTTTATGTGAAAAACGCATGGGTGCTCAAGTCTTTTGGTCAAGGCTTGTATATCGACGACATTATCAAAAAATGAATTAGTATTTTTAATGCTTGTTTTTTTTTATTTGATGAATGAATAATTTGATGCTGTAACGTTACGTCTACGGTCGTATTTAAGCTTTATAAGCTTTATATTACTTCATGTGTATGTTAGTATGTATGTTTGGGGGTATCCTCTCTCAAACACTAAAAACGTTTGCCATTTGCCATAATTTTAATTTCCCATAATTTTCATTTTATTCTGAACCCAATAACTTTTCAAAATTTTTAATGAGATGTACTTACAGAATCTGTAGGTTAGGTTAGGTTTATTTTATAACAATAATTCAGGAAAGTTAAACGGTTTCAGAGAAAAATGACTTTCGGACAAATGAAACAGCTGGCAAACGTTTTTTAGTGTTTCAGATAGGTAACCATGTTTGGGCCACATCTTGCGAGACAATTTTGAGCCAGCTACGGTTATTTAAACGGGATACAATTAAGAATACATATGTTAACCCGATAACGATGAAATATGATGATGATGGTGTCTAAGAGCTGATTCTCATGATAGAGTTGGAAGGTGGCGATAGGATTTCCGCTGTTCTTAACATAAACTTATCGAGTTTGAATTCGTTTGGTCTCTCTCATCATTACTGTGTATTAAAAAATACATTTGACAGCAAGGAGACAAACTTACCTTTGCATATATAGGTAGTATGAGTAGGGGTATGTAAAAATATAATAGGTATACTTAATGTATTTCTTTTTTATTCCGTGGAGAAGACAATGAGCACACAGATGATCTATTATGGTAAGTAGGACTTGAGATCCATAGAAGGTTGTATTCTCGAGACTACAATATTAAGGGCCTTATTAATTAATTAACTAAAAATTAAAAAACTAAAATGGAGCGTAGCATACTGGGTGTCCGAAGATCCGATAGGGTGAGGAACACAGAGCTGCGCTCCAGAACTGGTATTGCTGATGTCGGGGTGAAGACCGCAAAGTTAAAGTGGGACTGGGCTGGGCATATCTGCCGCATGCACGATGGGAGATGGGCCAAAAATACCACCCATTGGCTTCCACGCGACGGACATCGTAGCAGAGGTAGACCCAGAAGGAGATGGCGAGATGACCTAGAGTCGTTTGCGAGGGATTGGCAAGAGTGCGCTCTGGATAGGGCCGAGTGGCGAAAAAGAGGGGAGGCCTTTGCCCAGCAGTGGGACACAAAAACAGGCTGAAAAAAAAAACTGATCTCTACTGTAATGCTTGTCTCAAAATACGTCAAAAATGACAGTTTTCTATGGCTTGACGTTTACTTTGACATATCTTATGACGGGCATCTCATCCAAGTTGACTTTATTAATGCGGCCCTAAGACTGCAATCCTAAGAATGCAAATGCGTTGCCAACTCTAACTCTAATACATAGAAAACATATTGGCTCAGAAACAAATACTCGTACTCATCACACATATATTTGCCCATATCGGGAATCGAACCAGGGACCGCTAGCTTCGGAGGCAGGGTCACTACCAACTAGGCTATCGCGTCGTCTAAGTCGTAATGTTCGTTTTATCTTTCCCTTTACACTTTAATTACACGCTTAAGTTACGCGGATAGTGCTACCAAGTATATCCAACTAACAAGTCCCGGTTGGAAACCGCAAGCCGGGGAAAATGTTTCTCCACGGATACTTTTAAAGGCTTGGTCTTACAGACAATTACCGCTTCTACAAAAGACTAGACAATCGTTGAACTAGTCTTTAGTTTATATCAAGTCATAGGAAATTATGATTTAATCTTTGATTATTTAATCTCTAGATAGAGTGTGGCCCTGCAATCGCTATACGATAATAACAGGCCAGTTTTTGAATGCTTGTGTGCGTGACTGCTTTGTCTGACACTCGCAGAACGTCATTCTATTTATCTCTGTGGGCATACGTAGGGATGCTAGCTAAAGACATATTTCCCATTTTACAGGGAAAACTGATCATGTTAAGGTTTAGTTGTTGTGAAGTGTTTGAAAAACTAAAAAGATATCAATTCGAATTGGAATGGTTGACTTCCATTGGCAAAATATACTCACCTGCAACTTTGGCGGAAAGTTATTTTTTTCCCGAGAAAATGTTTTAAGTTATTTGTTTTTCATACAGAAATTGGATAAAACGTCATTAATTTAGTGTTTTAAGAAATAAATATTGTTGTATTTGTGACACAAAAATATTGCGTTTAAAATTTAGACTTTTCATTATGTTCCGCTAAATATGCCGTGAATAAAGTGGGAAGATGAAAAGTTAATAGAGAAATACAATTTTGCACACAACTTAAATTTTATTCGTATAAATTACAGTTTCTTTGAATTTCTTTCTTGCATATTTTTATCATTTTCCATCATTTTCGACTTACGCTTTGTTTTCTATAACTAATTTTATGTATACATATTTACATAAAACATCCTTATAATATGTAACTTTCATACTTTGAAACTCACACCACCAAAACCATCAAAACTGGCAACACCAACAAAAATGCCAAGATAGAATCGTAATAATTAGACATATTAAATTGACTGATTTTTGAAAAAAAATACTATGAATCCTGAATTACTTAACGGTGGTAGGTGACTTTGCTGGTTGTTTTAATACATCCTTTGTATTTTAATACAGCCTTTTTAGCGAAATAAATTCTAACACATAACACGTGCGTATTCCTTGACAACACAATTGACACTAAGGAGCGGAAAGCTACTTATAGGCTAACAGTTAGCTGTTAAAAAAATCGACGCATTAGTGTCATCGAAGTTCTATCTAGAGAGTAAATAATCAAAGGATTTAATATGTTTAGTATATGGTTATTTTTTGGTAAACACGGTCAAGTATCTTACGGCCGCGCTAAGAGCCGACGATAACGACGATTTAGGGCAAGTTGATTGATCAGTAGTTAACTGAACTAATGATTACAATTCAAAAATCGAATGGAAAATGTGACACATTGCTTTAGATTTAACAAACGGTTACGATTTTCAACTATGAGTTCCTGTTGTTTGATCCGTAGTTAACTCAACTAATAGTTTGAGATTTAATCATTAGTTACGGTTTTTAACCATTAGTTAGTTTAAATACTGATCAAACAACGCGCCCTTGTAGGTATGTTCAACTACTGATCAAACTACTGGCTTTAAAGAATTATAAAAATATATTTCTAACTATTTTCATCAATGGCTAAATTTAGAAATTTACAAAGCTTTATAATACGGAAACTGATTATAAGAACAAACATTTCTTACGGAAATACAGATAACAGTGTTGTTCGAATTTTACACAATTTTTAAACCATCCGAATCCGATTAAATTCGCCATTGTACTCGCAATAAACGATACAAAAGCGAATATTAATTTCAATCCAGCCCGTTTCGGAAATAGAAAAAATTACAGTAATAACAACCAACCGAAAGGTGCAATAACGGCAGCTCAAAAAGCCATTACGGCGGCAGGCAATTCCCGGTCGTTCCCACGTAGAAATTGTACGGCATTTTACAATAAATCCCTTGTATGAAACGTTCGATGGGAATTCGGATCGAGAAAAAATGTGGGTACACGTCGTATACTAAACAAAACAAGACGTAATAAGAAAGTGCTCTCATTTTTATACAGGACATCCTGTATAAAAAATTGATACAGGATGTCCTGTATAAAAATGAGAGCCCAGAAACCAACGTCAACCTGCCTAGAGCTGATAGAGCAGCTAAAAAGCTATCGATTTAACCCCTATGTACGTCCAGCGATTTTTACTAGTTTCGGAGATATTGATCATTTTAATCTGATTTTTTGTAATTTTTCCCTTATGTCCATGTCACGAAAACTCATTAACTTCATGTTTTATTTCATAAGTTTCTCAGTGGTATCTTACTTAATTAGAATCATTACAAACCAGAGAAGCAAAGTGAAATGCAAACACTGGGACACCTAGTATGGAGAAACAAACTTTATGTGATTACTCAAAAAAAATACTGAAAAAAAAAGGGGCAGTAGGTTTAAAAACTTCGCTGATTCGAAATGATTCTAATTATGTAAGATACCACTGAAAAACTAATGAAATAAAACATGACATTAATGATTTTTCGTGACATGGACATAAGGGAAAATTACAAAAATTCTGATTAAAATGATCAATATCTCCGAAACTAGTAAAAATCACAGAGCATACATAGGAGTTAAATCGATAGCTTTTTAGCTGCTCTATCAGCCCTAGGCGGGTTGACGGCGGTTTCTGGGATACCCAATATAATTACTATGGTCTGCCCGCGACTTAGTCCGCGTAGATTTCGATTAGCTATCGTTATTCCCTCGGGAACTAGTAAATTTTCGGGATGAAAAATAACCTTCGTGTTGACTATCCTCCATTTCAAATTTCATCCAAATCCGTCCCGACGTTGCAGCGTGAATTGACGTATTATGTGTTTTTTATAAAACCTAGCTAGCCAAGTGCGAGTCGGACTCACGCACGAAGGGTTCCATTATCTATAAAAAAGGGCATCTTCGGGCGGACGGACGGACGGACGGACGGACAGACGGACGGACGGACGGACGCAACAATGTCAAAAAAAGAAAACAGATAGGTTAAACAGACACACAGATAAGTAATATGAGGATACGCACATACAGAAATACACAAATGATAAGGTCGTTTATGTTTGTATTTATCTTGCTTTTCTAGTTTACTCATCGATGAATACTAACTGAGAAAGCATAATTTAAAAATAAAATACTAAGTCACTTGAACCATATCTTGCGTCACGTCCGATCACGATGTTTGAACTACGGATGGATACCGAAAATACTTTATTTACATCCAACTAAGTACAGAATTCAACATTAATACAATTAAAAATTAAAACTAAACGTATTTAAATTAAAATTAAACTAATATACTCAAATATTTAAGGTATAAATAATAATCACCACTATAAAAAGAACACCCCTCTAGCAGGTCCGGATGGATTAGATTACTTAGGGCCACTTGCATCAAAAATTTAATTCTGGGTTAAGACACTAACTCGAGTTAAATGACAGTTGTTGTATGAATCTGACGTTTACTAACTCCAGTTAGTGTCTTAATCTAGTGTTAAATTTTTGGTGCAAGTGGCCCTTATGGTTTAATTTTGTAATTTTCTCACGTACCTACAAATTATGTTAAATTTTAACCCGAAGTATCAAATCTATCCGTGGTTTGAATATTGAGATCGGATAAAGGTTGCTCGGTTATCCCTCTATAATGAACAAGGGACTTGCCCTCGCTTCGCTCCGTTAAAAAAAATAGGTTAGGAATATTGTTTAGGGATAATGGAGCTTTCTATTAATTAAAAAAAATTACGGACTAGAGCATGTCGGAACATGTTCAGTGTAGGGTTCCGATACCGTTACTTTAAACACAAAAAACTATCTCGAAATACAGCAAGTGTGAAGCAATTTTTGCTTTAAAGTGCCGTCTTAGATACATTTTCGTAGGTATTCGTACATTGATATTTATTATATATTTTTATTTATTTAGTCGCCTGTATCTCAGGAACCAGTCCACGTAGTCGTAATAGTTGTCCTTTTAAGTCTGTTAATTATTTGCAAAGACCAGACAAATGGGCGTCATTACGCGCAATAATGTGGACATGACTCCAAAGATTTTAATTAAACAAATTAAATTACATTAATTGATTTCTTACCTGAACTTTAATTTTAACCCTTTGCAAGACAGTAATAAATAAATAATACGAAGACGTGAGGAGGGGCCATTAATATTAGTCTACTTAAATTTGCTCCATTAACACTCCGTGGATTGCTAAAGGAGCTTTTCACCACATAAGTTTATTTTAGCTATGAAAAGGAATAAACTAACCACGGAAAATTTATAAAAAATACTGTTTATTTGCATTAAAAATCCATACAATAAGTATCAAATCTTTGTATTATTTATTTATAACTGTCTTGCAAAAAATCAAAATTACTTTTCGGGTAAGTAATCAATTAATGTAATTTAATTTGTTTAATTGGAAAGGATGGATGAAAGAAGATTGACGAAAGAGATATACAGAGCAAAAGTGAGTGGGAGGGTCGGAAGGGGCCGACCTAGGCGTACTTTTTCGAATCAAATCGGAGAAATACTGGAAAAGGGCCGTATCTTAAGTACCCGAAACCGACGTGCATGCATGACTCGATGTATGAATGTGGAAGAAGCGAAAGAGATTTGTCAAGATCGTAGCAGGTGGAAAGAAGTGGTCTCTGCCTACCCCTCTGGGAAACAGGCGTGATTTAATGTATGTATGTATGTAATTTGTTTAATTAAAATCTATGGAGTCATGTCCACATTATTGCAGTAATAAGGCACACTTGTCCGATCTCTGATTATTAGTCAAGATTTAATTATAGAACTTTGTCTGTGTAATTGAAATGAATAACTCTGCCAAATTAAATCTTTGAAGTATTTATCACCGAATACACAAATCATCAGAAACAAAAAAAAACCTTTTTATAATATTATTATAAAAAACTGAGCAACTTATGCCAGCCGCTTAGGCTCTAGTTATGATCACTGGCGGAATGAGCGAAGTATTTTTAACTTCCAACGCAAAGTCTCCTCCGCTCTCCTCTATATATGTGCATCTGTAGTGCGTCTGCAGTGGCAATAGCGGCCTGCACACGAAAAGCTCGGACCGCGGGAAACGCCATGCGCCATTCCAATCCTATTGTAGCCCCTAACGGATGGAATTATTCGGATGAGGTTTCGTTAAATAGAAAGCTAGGTCAATTAAAGTGGTTCTTAGCTAGATTTATAGAAAATCCGTTGGGCCTTTTAAAGAGATATCTCTAAAAGTAGATTTCGCCATTACATCGCGGTTTTTTTATTGTCTGTTTAATAAAAGTTTTTATTTTATAAGAGAATATGTGCACTGAGCCCGGATAATCCTGTTTGTATGTAAGAAATGAGAAAGGTCCCAGAGTGTATGCGGCGATCAGGTACGATTACCGAGGTTCTGCATATTGATGAAACGGGAATTTGTCTGCCCTCGCTAGTATATGGCTTGTTAGGTGCAAGGGATAAGAGAGAAGCGGGGCGGTCAGATTAAGCGAACATTTGGAAATAGAATTTGTCGCTTGATTTTTATTATTCATCATTTAAAGTGATTTATAAGAAGGTACCAATATTAAAATACGGCAAAATTTTATTTATTTTCAAAAAATATTTGGATTTATTCTGAAAAAAATGTAGAAAGTGAAAATGGCGATAGTAATAATTTATGTTGAGTATTTTAAAGATTATTTAATTTTTAATTCATTTGTTTTGCAACAAATGAATAACAATCAATTTTGGTCCGTATACAATTTGAATTAAGAGTGAAGTGTCCATTACTGGTGCCTGTCACCTAAAACTGTCCATCATTGGTGCCGTCACCCTATGTTGTTTTATAATGACGTGGCATGATTGCGTCAATGTGCGTTAAAGTAAGAAACAGGTCACACGTGGATTGAAAACACGGTTCACTGTTGGATCGCATAATTTTTTTACGCATAAAATCGTTTGGCCGAAAACGGTTTTTACAATAGAAACGGTTTTATTTTTATTATTATAAAAAAGTAACATAGGGTAGGTTAGGCTAGGCTAACCTAACCTAACCTAACCTAACCTAATATACAAAATAGACGTTTACCTATTAAATTCTGTAATTTCAGTCTAAAAGGGTGTTATGCGAAATATTTCACGCGAAAATATAAATTATGCGTTCCAAAGGGATCCCTAAAAACACTACTACCCGCTACCACCAGTACTACCGTCTCTGCTCCCGCTGCCGCTTGTGACTCGCGCTTGGATAAAAGGTGAACGTGACGTATTGGGATGTGGTGCGCTGAGCGGACCCTTTTACCAATTTATTTAAAGATACAAACGTAATAAAAACAAAGAACGGTATCCTATTTAGATAAATGTTGGATTTCAATTTAAATTAACGATAATATGGCTGGACGGTTATATTAATTTTTTTCGTATATAATTATTATTATATTACTTCATAAAATTAGAGGAGTTATATTGAACTGGCTAAAGTCTTAATTATGATGAGTCAGATGCACTCTTAACCACACATACATACACACACCCACCCACACGCAGACACACACACACACACACACACACACATACAGGCACACACACGTAGGCACGAACAGATACACACACTCACGCATACACTTTAAATTTTATATATTATATTATATTGTAATTTTATGTTTATTGTCTCAATATATTTTATACAACATAACTTATTATTTACATATCATTAATTAAATTATGTGTTCAAAATACCAGCCCATTCCAGTAATTCGAAATCATTATAAACATGGTTGCAGGATATATACTACTACAATTAAAGTAAAAAAAAAAAAACTAAACAATACTTAGTTAATTCAAACCTTAACGCTGTCAACCAGTGGTAGCTTCAATCGATTTGCCTCCTAGCCAACTACGGAACCCCGTTTAAGTGCTTCGAGCCAATCAAAGCCAGTCCCCGTCGAGTTGCCATTTGCACAGTCTACGGATCCCTAAGTGGGCGCTAGTTAAACAAGTTCCGTGAAACCGAGCTGTGGCGGTGCCGCGTTCGGTGCCCGTAGTTGGGAAATGTATGGAATTTGAACAAGCGAGGAGTGTCAACGGTAGTGAATGAGTTTTACTCAGCAGGGTGATGTTTCTTGGCCGACGAATAGTAATAAGTACATTTACAAATAAGAATATGGACAGTCGAGTTCATAAATATGTTTACACTTTAATACCTTGTCTCTTTAAGAGGCCACCTATGGTGCTACGCCCCCACAAGAATTAAAAGGGATGGCTTTATGTTCTTCCGCGCGAAGAATGTGAGATGGAGATAGTTCGCTCGCGCCTTGACGGCAGCGTTAAATTCAATTAATCGCTGTTTACTTTAAAACCACAACATTTATTGAAAAAATGTTTTGCCAGGATTAAGAAGTTACATATCCTCAACTATTGAATCGAAAATCATCGTTAAAGATGATAGGGTTTCGAAGATTCAACCAAAAACATGCAAAAAAGGTGTCATGTTTCAAAAATAAAAGTATCGAGGATTTTATTTCTAATCGTGTTTTCACGTTCGACAGTCTCAAGCAAATATGATCAAGTTTAATATATCCAAAAAACAGATACAAAGGCGTTGTGGTTATTGAGATCCAGATCGCGGAACACTACAGACTTTAACATAGGTCGCCTCTTAAACGCTGTGACAATTCATATATGGCAGTTGAAACATGACATTAAATAGACAAGGTACTAAAGTGTACATTATTGATGAACTCGACTGGACAGTGACTACACGATTATCTAGCAGCGAGGACGGATGTCCGGTTACCATGACATACTTAAGCAGTTTAGTTTAGGTTGAGAGAAAGGGACAGAGCTGTATAACTGCTATAGTCTGTCCCTTTCTCTACATAAACAACTGCTTTAGTATGTTATGGTCCTTATCTGTCATTGTGACATTTCCATTTGAAAGAAAGGGACAACGCATGCTTTTTAAATAGGTTTATAGAGGGTTTGAAAAAAAGGGAGTTAGTATAACAATAAACATTAAATAAATAAAACCTAATGGTGACCTCTACTTTCAGACCTGATATCTCCTAAATGGCTCAACCGATTTGCAGGAAATCTAGCTAAGAACAATCCCAGTTAAACAAGTTTAAAAACCGCGTCTAAATCGATTTAACCGTATGAGAGCTACGACGTCATAGGCAAACACACGTACACACTTTAGACCTTCTCTCTCCCTATTTTTAATAAATGTAATTATTTATAGTACATTACTACAGAGGCCGGGACAAAAGGGGTTGCCGGCCGAAGACATATAGACGGCCGAGCAAAGCGAGGCCTAGGCCTGCATGATTTGTATGAAATTCCATTAACGACCTCTTGTCCTAGCCGCACCTGAAACGTCATACTGGGCGGCCTATTATAAGGAACATAACATCAATATTTCATTGCATGTTTGAGAAAAATACTTTTCTCAAAAATGTCCGGAAATGTGGACATTCCTATCTACATATTGAGACGCGAAATACATAGCTTACTGACAGTTCTCAAATTAAAAAAAAAAAAACATTGCGTGCTCGCTACACAATCCCGCAATGTTGCATACGAATTCCATTACTATCTAGCTTGTAACTTTTTAAAAAGTGAAAAAGGCCATAATAAAATGAGGGCACAAGTCTTACTAACGTCAAATAAAGACGTTGCCTTAGCATTCGAAGATTATTTTTCTAACATAGCCATTAATACTACGAAATGTCTTAAATCATCCGCGGTTGAAGCTCAATCATTACTTAGCACTAATGTCAGTAAATGTAATATAAACTTTGATTTCAGCCCTGTAAATTCAGATTCAATAGTCAAGATATTTAAATCACTTAGTTTAAAAAAGATTGAAGATTTGTGGGGCACATCAGTTAAGGTACTCTTTCATATCATAGATGTAATTGCACCCCATCTAGCATTAATCTACAATAATTGCATATCAGAGGGGGTCTTTCCAGATCTCATGCAATATAGTAAAGTAATACCTCTTTTTAAATCGGGCGAGATGAGTGATATAACGAACTTCCGTCCCATTTCCATACTACCAGTTTTAAGTAAAGTCTTTGAGAAAGTAATGCTAAAGGATATGTTAGGTCACTTTAACAGAAATAAACTACTTAACAATAACCAGTTTGGCTTTACCAGAGGTCGATCAACAATTGATGCGGCATCTGTACTCATTAAACATATATATAACAGTTGGGAGAAATCTTGCGATGCAGTAGGAATATTTTGTGATCTTTCTAAAGCTTTTGATTGCGTGGATCATACGACCCTTATTTTAAAATTAGAACATTATGGATTGTCCAACAAAGCTTTAAGCCTTATGTCTTCTTATCTAAGTGATAGAACTCAAACAGTCGTTGTAAACAAAACGCAATCTGTTGGAGCTACATTGAAAATAGGTGTGCCTCAAGGCTCTATTTTAGGTCCTTTTTTATTTTTGGTTTACATAAATGACTTTGTGATATTGTACTTTTTGCTGATGATACTTCACTAATTTTCAAGGTAGATAGAAAATCCGTAGACTACAGTAGGATTAACACCACACTAGTTAAAGTACTTAATTGGTTTACTAGCAACAATTTGCTACTAAATGCTAAGAAAACGAAATGTGTTAGGTTCGCTTTGCCTAATGTTAAACCGGTACATTCTAGTATTTTTCTAAATGACGAGTGTTTGCAAATGGTAGATAAGGCAATTTTCTTAGGCATAACATTAGATAAATATTTGCAATGGAGTCCCCATATAGCTGTACTGGCAGGTAAACTAAGTTCGGCAGCTTACGCCGTTAGGAAAATTAGACAACTAACCAATGTTGAGACAGCTCGCTTAGTCTATTATAGTTATTTCCATAGTGTCATGTCGTACGGTATTCTGGTTTGGGGTAAGGCAGCTGACATACAAACTATATTTGTGTTACAAAAAAGGGCCATTCGTTCTATTTACAACTTAAACTCCCGTGACTATTTAAGAGAACTTTTTAAAGAAATTAATATCTTGACTGTAGCGTCTCAATTTATTTATGAGAATATTATTTACGTTATTAGAAATTTAGATTCTTTCACCAAAAATTCTGATATACATAATTTAAATACCAGAAATAAAAATAAAATCGCTATCCGAAAATTCCGCGTCCGTAAAGTATATAAATCATTTGTTGGTCAATGCATTCATTTCTATAATAAATTACCTGACGAAGTTTTAAAGTTACCCTTTCCAGCACTTAAAAGTTACTTGAAAAGGTCGTTAATGTCTAAAGCGTATTATAGGATCGAGGACTATCTAACAGACAAAAATGCATGGCCTAAATCCGAAACTTAGTCAATAATAATTTATTCAAATGCAAAATCTTTATCTTGTCTAGGGGACACCGTTGATGTAGGAAAACATATCGAAACTTTTATGTGGTCGTCTCGCACCATCTTATATACACATAAGTATGTGTTTTTTTTTTTCTCTATCTCTCCCGTAAGATTCTTAATTAGCATGTTTTCCTGCTGAACTACGCATGTTATTTAATACTATATTTAATTTAATATTTATAGCTTTATATAATGCTAGACTAAGTAGTACCATTTGTAATAAGAAATATGTTTAAAAAATGACTGACTGCTGAGTTTCTTGCGGCGTTTCTTCTCGGCAGTGGTCTTCTCTTGGGAAGCGCTGGTAGATTCTTGACGTGTAAAAGTGCCCGTGCGGCCTACTTACTGAATAAATTTCTTTTATCTTTTTTATCTTTTATACATCCAAATTTTATTCGAAACATAACTTTTTTATCTGTGTCTGGAATAGCTTATGTTTTTTTAAAAACAAAGTTTGCTTTCTCCTTGTCATAAACAAAAAGGTGGTAAAGAGTGATGGTGTTTTCACATGAAGTTTCTGTTTGTATGCAATTCAAAAATGAGTTCAAGCGATGAAGATTTTACTCCAACACAAATTATTTCTTGCGATTTTTGAGAAAAGCACTATATTTGCCTCGGC
Organism: Acleris literana; assembly: GCA_946894065.1. Taxonomy (NCBI): domain Eukaryota; kingdom Metazoa; phylum Arthropoda; class Insecta; order Lepidoptera; family Tortricidae; genus Acleris; species Acleris literana. The sequence continues at coordinate 11,402,499 of OX335687.1, forward strand.
AGGAACAGCAATTGCGGGCTTCGTATTTTTAAACGGACTCGCAAGCTCGTCCGTTTAAACCAATACTCGGCCCGCAATTGCCTACTTCCATGCCTAGGCAATAATGTACTACTATTGAACAAAATTAAAATAGTGTACAAAAAGCTAACTTAATCGGAGATGTTGCAAAGAAAACGGGCGCTTTCGATTTTTTCAATTAATTTAAACATACTGTAACCAAATGAGATTGAATGCTACGAAATGAAACTAATATTATTTGTATTAAATTATTATTTCTCTTCCTAAAATGTATTTTCTTTATTTCGTGGCTTAAAATGTTATTTAGGTACGTAATATTTAAATAACTTAAAAAAATCGTAACTGTTCGTTTTTTTTGTAACAGGGTTTATAAATTAAATAAATATAGAATAGGAAAACTGCATTTCATACGACAGTATGGTTAAACGTAGTGATTCCAAACTTCCATCAAAGGAAATGATCGTGTATGCATGCCGTCACGCCTAACTTGCAGCCTTTGTTTCACCTAAAACGCATTTTAGGTGTGCAACGTGCGGCGTGCAGTGACGGAATACAAATCGCGGACACCACAACAAGTCGGGTTTACTGGATTATTAGCGATATGCAAACAAGATTGCTTTTAAGCTCAGCATAAGCTGAAAAACAAACACAAAGCAAAAAAAAACAGGCAAAGAACAGGCTTATAGGTAGTTCTTGAGATCCAGATCTTGAAACACTACCGGTTGTAGCAATTATGTACGAGTACAATGTTTGACCATGATGTCAGATATTATGAAACTCTAGGTCTGTACGTTTTCCTTTAAAAGAAAATAAACAAAAAGAAAACGGAAACTTACAAACTTAGTTATTCATAACATACTTAATTACTACAATACTAAATGGTATGGAATTTAAAAGGAAAATTAAAGAAAAGTTACTTAGCAAAAGTATTTATGATCTTGAATGACTATTTCTCTGTTACTTTGTAAAATTATTTAAAACTATTATATTGTACGTCCGAAATGGATAAACTGTTGGAACTACTGTAATGCTCATCTTATTATAATATTATGTTCACAGTTTTGACAATAAATGATTATCTTATCTTATCTAACATATTCAAAGATCGTGGACATTGGTCTCACCCCCTATATCTGAGGGCCCTGCCAAGATGCATTGCGCTAACTAGCGTTTCTATTAGTTTCGTTTTTAAACCAATCGCGTCACTGGTAGATAACGTGACTTTTCGAATCACGTCATCTACCAGTGACGCGATTGGCTTAAAAACGAATCGAATAGAAATGTTAGTTAGCGTAGTGCAACTTGGCAGGGCCCTCTGGGTGAGAAACGTTATGTTACGTTTTTTGACATGTGTATCGTTTTCAACTCGACCGCCTTCATTACTGTCAAGTAAATATGAGTTACCATAACGTTGATATTACGATAACATGTCAAACGCATTTTTGTTTTAGAGAGTAGTATTTAGGCCCAGAGGCGTTATCATGCATCCCTATGCATATAGGGAGCGTAAAGGCCAGAGCCATAGCAATTAATTATAGCTCTGTCGTTTTTTCTCAGAATAAACTGAACTGCATAGCTATGTGATGTTAACCCCTTGGGGGGTTACCATGACATACCTACTCAATAGGATTGTGAAGCGCCGCTAAAATCGCGTAGCTGTCAAAAAAAATCCATACAAATTTAGCTCCGGGCGAAAACGTTTCTCATCCGCTAAGTCCGATTTCCACGACTTTTGAATATGTTGTAGTTATTATAAAGAACTAGGTCTGTACTTCCTGTTTTTTTGTTTTTTAAATTTGTATCATTGTAAGAAATATTTTTGTTGGAAAGTAAAACGAACAGACATAGCTTTTCTTGATAATCTCCAACATATTCAAAAATCGGAAAAATCGGACTAGGTTTAAGGGGAGAGAAACTTTATCGCCTTTTGTATGAAAATTTTTTGCTTCACAATCCTCTTAAGCAGTTCAGTTTTGGTTGATAGAAATGGACAGAACTATAGCAATTATACAGCTCTATCCTTTTCTCGTAACCTAAATTTGAACTACTTTTAGTCTTTAGTATGGCATTGAACCCCCCTGTACTTTGTTACATGCACAGGGGTCAGGGGTCCAGTGTACGATCGAACAAGCACATGAGTACCACCACCCTGTGGTTTCGACCTAAGTAATAGAACGTAACTGATTTAAGGTTAATATAGAATCCACCGCATGCTCGTTACGGTCAGGGGCTCGTTGTCTGAAGTGAATTGCGGGAACCACTGTGCAGGGATAGTTGAGTGCAAAACGTTGCGGAAACGAGTAGTGTAATTTCAAACGTGGATTTTTTAACGTAGTTTTAGCTCCTTTTATTTATAGTAGGAGATCCGAATAGAAGACGACATTCACCGGGTTGTTCATTCGATAAAAAGTATTTTATATCAAATTTAATATGCTAAGTAATGCATATTCTATAGGCTTGATGCTTTCGACTAGTATGTAATTAGTCTATTTAACAAGCAATAGTGATTTAAAAAAAAGTTAATATTCAGTTTTTTTTAAATCATATTAGGACTGGATTGAAAATTTTCAGTCAACCTATTCGCCAATATATTACTTAGCATATTAAATTTGATATAAAATACTTATTATCGAATAAACAGCCCGGTGAAGGTCGTCTCCTTTTCGAATCTTAGACCATTATATATTTAAAAAACTTGTAACTTGAATCTCACTGTTTGCGCGCTTTAATCATAGTGTACCTAATCATAGAGTTCGGTATATGTTGTTATGATATGTAGTCACTCACGTGTCCGTCTGTCCGTCCGTCGTCTGTCACACAGGTGTAAGTTTCCCTCAACACTTCTTCTACATGTATCAAAAACACATTTTCATTACAAAAACACCAGACACATTTCACGATTCCACGTGTATCCGAAAGAGTATAGAAATATCCCAAATTGATTCAATCACGGGTCACGATACCTTTTGTTGGGTAATAGTAGTTTGCCGTGACCTGGCGCGATTAGAGAACTAATCTTAAGGGATTGCTTAGGAACAATTAGGCTTAAGTATACTTACTTTTGCTTATGACAGCAACGTATCTACTCTCTTGTTGAGAAATGAACAATAGGTAACTAAGCGGTATTAATATGTTTTGACCTTCTATCACTGAGCATTTTCCTGCGACCACGTCCGCATTGAAATTATTTATCATAATTTTTCCTGGAACAGCTGTTTTCCTGGATAAAAAGTTCCTATACCTGCGAGTAAGTAGCAAAGAGATGTATCCACTTTTGGACCTTATATCAATGCAATAAGGTGAAAAATTGGATACATCTCTTTGTAGTCGACTGTACTAATACATAACTATACTGTTTCCGGAATATAAACTATCTTTGTGCCAAATTATAACAACGATTAGTTGAACCGTGGAGAAGAAACAAACAAATACATTTCCGCATTTATAATATTAACACTATATTAAAGTATAAGAACGGAAAGGACAAAGAGTAAGTAATCTTAATTGCTATTAAATAGACAAAAACCCCGATACAATCCCCTTCTTTCAGAGTTGATATCTTTTGGCCTAACTGATTTTCATATTACCCAGGTAAGGACCATCGGGAATAAACTAACTTTCGTACAACTCTAAGCGTGTGCCACCTTCAACATTGTCGTCCCGTAACATCAGGTGAGGCTGAGGTCAAACGAATGCATTAAATAAAATAAAAAACTCCGTCCATCCGTTTGGGAGCTAAGATGCCACAGACCACACACAAACACAGATAAATACGCAACGTTAAACTTATAACAACCCTTTTTTAGTCGGGAGTTTAAATAGGTTGATAGTGCGTTTATCGCCCTTGGAAGATATTTGAGACTTTTTGAATCTCTCCGGCTCCTGTCAAAGTAGCGAATTAAAATTAAATGGTGATTTAAAGGTAATTTAACATAACAATTGTTTTTTAGCAAAGAGCTCATGGTGCTGATATGATTTAGAAATATAGTATAACATTCTTCATCAGGCAAGTACAAATTTCTTGTACGTTTAAAGCAAACGGAAAATAAAAATACAGCCCGTTATATTTGCTCCAAACCAACGATTACAGCAAAAGAGCTGAAGATTAAAAATCGCTTCGAAAATTACCAATTTCCTGAAACTTTCCTAGCTTAAACGTTCTTTTGTTTTTCTTAAAACAAAACACAACAGGAAAAGAATTCCGCAATCCCGATGTAGACAATATTCCGGAGATAAAAGGCGGTTTAAAAGAAAAACTGTTTAAGGAATCAGCGAAATCCTAACGATAAACAGAAAGGAAATGTCTTAAGAGATATTTATCGGTAAAATATTCGCCCGCAAAGGACTGGTGGAAGCTCATAAAATGGGAGAAAGAATGTTGGTACTGGGGACAGGGACGCAGTACGAACTTTTGCATAATCAGACTTGGGGACTGTATCTCGTAGGATATTAGGGAAGGGTTGAGCTCGCAACGACGCCATACTGTTTGATGTTGCACTCATTATTGATGATATTGTTTTGTTTTTGCGTCAGTGAAAAATCTTTGATGGGCGGTTTTCGACTCGTACTTAGTTAAAGACTTAAATTAAGAAACGATAACTGTATCATTGCGTTACATAAATTAACTATACTGCTATTTGACAAATGGTTTTATCTTTGACAAACTGCTGTAGCAAGTTGCATCCGTAATATAATAATAATAATAATAATAATAATTTCTTTATTCAAACAACTAGATCCACATTTTGTTAGTATCTCCTTATGACTAAGTTAGTATATATATTTAACTAGCGACATTGTATTCTTAATTAAATGTTGCATCATTGAGCACTCATTTCTAGCGGCTATCGTCCTCAGGAGACTGTTCGGGCTGCCACGTATTCTGGTCAGTAGCGAAGCCATCTTTTTTCGTAACACAGCAGTAAAGCTGTCCACTCGGGCTTCGGCAAACATGGCGGAGGCACTGCAGAACCGCGACAGCCCCAACAGTGCCCTGAAGGCGTTGTTATTACTAACGGGTGAGGATTGAATCTGCTTTGTATATTTTATTTGAGAAACCGCTATTGCCGTAATATGAGGGCAACATATAAACTAATTTTAGTAACACAACGGTGAAGTTACAGTTTCTTAATTTTAGTCCTTTGTAACAACCTTGATGTGGATTACATTAGCATTAAAAATGTGAAACTTGGTCTGAAAATTTATATACATGGTGGTCATATAATTTATTAGAAACGTTTGCGTTTTTCTCATTGCATTGCAATTTCTTACGCAATAGTAATTAACTTAGGTTTTAAATTATGTTCAATTTATTTTTGTCAAAGACAAAGCTTTAAATTTTAAAATAATTAGAAGTAAAAAAAATCGGAGTTCATACTATATTGTAAAAATTTGTATACACTCGTAAGAACTTAGTTTTATATAAGGCAATTTTTTACCAGAGGTATTAAAATTTGACGGTATTTTCTTATTTTTTTCTGCATTTTGTAATAAATAAAAAATATAGAGGTATGTGTAGAGTAATCTACCGTTTGTGTTTTTTACAGGGTGTTCTCATGTGACAAAGTTTTCTTTGCCCTCGGTTTTCCTTATTAGCGAGCCGTGTACGCACTTACGGTGAAATGGAAAAGGGCCGTAAGGGCAGCAAAATTTGGGGAGTTTTCGAGGCAATTTTGTAGAATCACCGCGACTTTGGGGTAAATTGTACAGTTGAGATTTTGTTTGTTGTCGAAATTCTGAATATGACAGGAACTATACGAGGAAAAGGAAGAATAATTAAAAAAAGATAGAACACTATCAAGTGCTTATCTAGTTAATTTAATACTTTAAATTAACTGGAGCATCCTTGGTTAGATTCTCATTTCAAGTTAAATAATGAGCGTTTAACGCGATCATTGGTATCCCGAGTAGCTAAGGTTTATAATCTATTTGGGTTTTCCTTATTTTTAATCATACGTGCTTTTCATTCATGTTTGTCTAAAAATGGGGTTTAACACAAAAGACACACGTACATAAACCTACCTACTTACTTTTTTGTACGTCTTGGAGTGTTAAAACCCGTTTAAACTCCAAATTTTAACGTTTTATTATTTGGTATTTATTATTATCTTATCTTATTGTATCTTATCCCAAATAAAATTAGTTAGCAAAGTACCAATAGTACGAAGAATCCTAGAACTACATAAAAAACCATCCAGATATTATAACTATCAAAAAAGACACCCTCTATCTTATTATACCACGTAAAACAAACAAAAGGTCAATAATTGTCAGGTTAACAAACCGTGTCGTAATAACAAAATCATAAGTAGGTTGTATACTCCACCTGAGGGCCGGGATCGAAGCCCCCTCCAATTACGAGGATTTACGATCGTGGCGACTCGCAACGAGCCACAGGGAACTGGGGTGCTGGAAGAGATCAGGCCTTAAGTCGTCTTAAGTCTTTAGTAGAGCTAAGTTTACTTAGCTCTTAATAAAAAATCGATCAAGTGCAAGTTGGACTCGCGCACCGAGGGTTTCGTTCCGTCCGACTCGTACTTGGCCGGTTTTTATAATTTTCTGTTGGGCTTTAGGGTTTGCACTTTAAACACACCGAATGACGCTAACATTTTGTCGATAGAACCAAAACAATTGGTTTTTTTTTTTCGTCTGAAACCCGTAGAATTTAATAATAATTATAACTTATAACATAGTTAGTTAGTTATAATAAAAAAACAGCTACCTATCACGTTTTTAAAAAGTAAGGACGCGACGGACGGACTGTCCACTAAGGCTTAGTAACAGGGTTTAAACCCTTTGGATACGGAGCCCTAAAAAGGGTAAAAAAGTCATATACCTCCCTTTATCTTTTTAGACTTTGACCTACGAAGAATTATACCCTTTTCCATTAGGATACAATGTTGTATAAAAATTAAAGCCTGATTAACAGCAATACAAACAAAATAGACATATTACATCTGACCTAAAACAAGTTGATCTAAAAGAAACACCCTCTATCTCTCGTGCCACATCCAGCTCCCTATCAGCATAAAATTCCAGCACAAGGTACAAATTAACGGCAACGCAGTGTACAGCTTTATTTATTCACCTTAATTTAGAGCTAGGACCATAATGGCGCCCTTAGATTTTAAAAGCGGAAAGACACTTAAACGGACATTGTTAAGGGAATTGCCAGCAGGTTATTCTTTTAAATATCGTTTCGTCCGTGACTTCTATACAGGGTGTCACGAAAACCTGTTCAATAAAAAACTGTTTGTAGAATCCCATATCCTTAGCGCGAAATAGCAAAAGTTAGTATTAAAAAGGTTCTCCTGTGGAAGCCCTAATCGTCATTTATCCTAACGCCATTTCCGCTTAAATTTTTAAACTTTTTAGTATTGTTATAATACAAGCCTAACCTAACCGAATCGAAGATGTAATTGGAAAACTTAAAGGTTGCCTGACTCATCTGAAAACCAGTTTAGGGCAAATGAAAATTCGGGCAAACGATGTGTTAGGACAAACGTTGTTAGGGATTGTGAGGGACACCCATTAAAAAAAGTATTGTTATTTATAGACCGATTTTAATTTTATTATATTGACATTGTTTTAATAGGGAATCACTAGGGCTTAGGGTTTTTTGAATCAACTTTTATTTGTATTTTTTTTTGCATGCCTTCTATTGGTAAAATGTGTGTGACTATATATGCATTGACAGCCATCATCTGTAACCACCATCAATTTAAGCAAATAAATATATTTGACTTTGCCTTTGACTTTTACGTATATTTTTTTATCGGGGGTTCTGTAACATACTGTATGTATGTTAATGTTACGAAAACGCGAACTTTAAAACAAGACTTACTGGGAAAGAGAACAATTTAACTTCGCGCTCTAAAATTCGTCAACCCGTTTAGTGTACAGGAGGACACAAAAAACAAACATACCTACTTACATACATGCACCTTGGACTCATTATTCCCGTCAGTCAGTCAGTTTGGGCATTCAGGTAAAATATCGCATTTCTTTTTCCAGATTTTATTTTACTACTTTGTCGGCTAAAATATATTAAAATTAAAATTTAATTACTATTCCAAATTAGAGCTTTGTAGTACCAAGAGTCTCTGAGTAAAACCGAGACAGACGGCTTTGGTGAAACTATAAGGGTTTCTCGTTTAATGCGGAAGCTTAAAAAGGCCTTTCTTAAAACACAATTATTTTTAGTAAGCACTGACAATTATGACAGCCTAAATAAATCTTTAATAGCACATTATATTGACAAAAATAAATAATGAAATATAAATAGCATTCCCGCTAATTTCCAACTATAACACATATTTCCGGCCATATTCCTTCGAGTGTAACATTCATAGCATCCTGGTTACAGGTACCCAGGAAGGAAACAGGGAATAAGGCAATTACTTTGTCATTTGACACCTCAATTAAGTGTCTTCGAAAAATCGCCTAAGCCAGGAGAGTTCCTAGTAAAGAGCCAAACGCAACTCCATTCTAAAATTTGTCAGGTCGTTTAGCCAACTACAGGGCGTACATAAACACATACATACACCCTGAACACAGATATTATTGTTACGCCGATGGCATAAGGCGTCGCATTTTTAATCGTTAATTTTGGTGCTTTAGAAGCGTTTTCAGCAGGCTGAAATATCGTTTCAGTCCGTTTCAGAGGTAGCTCTATCACATACCAGATTATCAAAATTTCGACCAACTTACCGTTGTTTTCAGGCGCCTGAAACATGTTTTCAGTCCGTTTCAGGCCACCCTCTATCAGATGACGCCATAACCTGAAAACCCATTTTCAGGCATTTTCAGGACCCCTTATGGGCCTTTGAAGTACATTTCAGTATATGGCAATTTTCCACTAAGAGTGACAGAGATAGCATGATTAGAAAGAGACAGCTATACTGAGAACCTTCCAGAAACGTGTGAAAGAGATAGCATGATTAGAAAGAGACAGCTATACTGAGAACCTTCCAGAAACGTGTGAAAGAGATAGCATGATTAGAAAGAGACAGCTATACTGAGAACCTTCCAGAAGCGTGTGAAAGAGATAACACGAAATGAGACGGCAACACGCGGAACATTCCAGACTCATCCAGACCCGTGAGTCAAGGTCATTGCGATCGTAAAAACAACAAGGTAGCAAGGCGTAGAACATTCCAGCAACGAACAGTCTCGATCGACCTTGGCGGGGCGAGGTACATAGAACATTCCGGAAGGCGTTCTAGAATAATCGGACTCGGGAACTATAAAACGGCGGACACCGGTTGCGACGAGTCAGTCTTTACTTGGAAAGCGATCAGTGCGAATAAGAGCGACCCGAGCGATCATCTGAGTATTTGAAGTTTATTGTGCGATAATTGTTTTGTAACGATTTAAGTGAGTGCGTAATTAAAGTCTACTTTTGATTATCGGTGTGTTCGTGCATTTCTATCAGTTACCTACCCCCACGTACGTAACATTTGGTGTCAGAAGTGGGATAGAAAATGCCAGTAACTCCGCGAGATCAAGAGCAGGAGGGGGTCAAAACCCGAAGTCATACTGCAGCCGAGGACTCTGCGGCTGCCACCGGTACGTCTACCGCTACTGCACCGGCTGCAACAGTGTCAACTAAACCGGAATTTGACCTGAACGCAATCTTAATCCTCTTGAAGGAACAATCGAGAGCACAAGAGGAACAATCGAGAGCTATCCGTGATGAACTACTCAGTCAGAAGGAACAATCTAGAATCATCCATGACGAGTTACGTAGTCAGAAGAAATTCCAGGAAGAACAATCCAGAGCTCAAAAGGAGCAATCCAGAGTCCAAGAGGAACAGTCGAGAATTCTCCTAGAAGTACGAGAAACCACTTCGGAATGGAAGAAGGAGATGACAGAGGTTCAAGGGAAACTTGTTGGAATGGACCTTAAGTTTGAGAACCGTATCCATGGAGTTCATGATAAAGTTGAGGACCATGAGAATCGTCTCCACGATTTCAAGGAAAAAGTCGAGGACCACGAAAATCGCCTCCAGACCGTAAGGAATGAACTGAAAAAGCTAGAAATCAAAGTGGTCAACGGTACTTGTGGACCTGACACATCTATCCCGATAGTTGGAAGATTTAAAGTACCTCCATTTGATGGAACTTCGTCATGGACGGCCTATAAACTCCAATTTGATTCAGTTTCCCAGGCGAATGGCTGGAACAAGGACCAGACGAAGACGGCTCTGACTTTGGCACTTCGAGATGAAGCCCTCACCGTGCTGGAAGCTCTGGGAGAGAATAAGACATACGACCGCCTTATTGAAGCTTTGGAGGCACGCTACGGGGACAGCCATCTAGAGCATGTATTCAGAGCTCAACTGAAGGATCGAGCCCAAGGACGTAGTGAGTCATTACAACAATGGGCTCTCGAAATAGAAAAATTGGTCCGAAAAGCGTACCAAAGTGCATCGGCTTCATTTGTGGACAGCATGCTAGTACAGGCCTTCATCGATGGAATACGTGATTTAGAAGTCAGAGCTGCTGTGCGACTAGGACATCATGGGAGCGTAAAGGATGCAGTTGCCCACGCCTTGGAGGTCGAAGCTGTACGCCAGGACTCGAGGCCTTTTAGGGTGCGAGAGGTTTCGTCCAGGGAGCCAACTGCTCCTCGCCGTGAATTTGGGCCAAGGTGTTATTGGTGTGGAGAACGCGGGCACATACAATCTAGTTGCCCAAAACGAAATAGAACACAACGAGATACAACAGGCCCAACGGAGAGGCCAGCAGGCTCTGATGCATTAGAGCCGCATCAGGGAAACGAGTAGAAGCCAGGACTAAGGGACGAGTGCTGGCTGGTGGTCAAAATGTCCCGGTAATGATCTCACAGGTAAATGATGGGAACAGTCTGGTCGTCAAAGGAGAAATTGGTGGAATACCATGTCACCTTACTATAGACACCGGAGCTTCTCGGACTGTGATCAGTTCTCGGCTACTGAAACATTTAACCAGAGATCATCTAGTCCGACCCAAGTATCTTCAGCTGCAAACGGCTACCGGCCAGTACATTTCCGTCCTGGGGGAGCAAGGAGTGGCGGTGCAAATTGGGGAAAAGAACTACTGGCACAAAGTCATCGTTGCTAACATCATCGACGATTGCATTATTGGATTGGATTTTATGAGAAAACATGGCTGCAAAATCGACTTGAGAGGCGGAGTCCTGAAATTCGGAGTTGATGAAGTGCCTATGGAAGGTGGCGTAAGTGGACAAGTCTACTGCGCCAGAAGGACCATTCTTCAACCAAGATCGCAAGCCCTAGTTCCTGTAAAATTACCACACTATGCAGGACGAGGATCTCATCGCTGCGTATTAGTAGAAAAAATTGATGGTAGTTGTTATGGTCTTAACCTTCTTGTGACGGTGACATGACAGCAGGAGTAGCCTAGTTACGTATTGTTATTATTGAATTGTGTCATTCTTAATAAATATGTGAATTTATCAGTGGCGACGAGGATGAGTACTTTCAACATAAAAAAAGCACGGCAAACCAGAGGAGCACTGCACGGAACACTTACGCGTTCCCAAACGCTCATCTTACAAAAGGAAAGTTTTACAAATGACGAAATTGATTTACGCCTACAGGCGTTAAACGAAAACCTACGAAAATTCAACGAAATCCAAACAAACATTGAATCTGAAAGCGAGGAAAATGACATCGATAGTGAATTACAATACAGACAAGACTTTGAAGAAGCAACTATACAATTAAAGTTAAAATTAATGTCTTTTAGGAGCAGTTCAAGTTTAGATTCTCAAACGTTCTTAAGTGCTACCAGCAACGTCGGCGTAGTACCTTCAGTTTTCCCGGACCAACGTCAAAGAACACCTAAATTACATTTTCAACCCTTCCATGAAACCGAATCCATGAAAAACTTCATACAACGACTAGAACTATTCATTATGCTTAACAACATATCTGATGCGAAGGTAAAAACATACACATTTCTTTCGGCATTACCACCATTACTACATGAACAGATGTATATCCTGTGCTCACCCGAAAATCCCTTAACAATGGACTTTAAGCAACTAGCACAAATTCTAGAAGAATTTACCGATCCAAAACCGAGCACCTGGTTACTACAACATAAATTTATTACAAGAAAACAAAAGAATGATGAAACTGTAGCACAGTACGCCTCAAAATTAAAACAGCTAACGATGAATTGTAATTTCGAATGTCAACATTGCAAAAAACCAATTTCGGAAAATTTCCTATGCTTACAGTTTATAAGGGGTATCCACGACGGAGATATTCGCACGAAGCTTCTTCAAGATAATAAAAAATCCACGTTTACCGAACTAATTCACATGGCTACAACCATTGAAATGGGTAAATCTGAAAACAAGTTGATATCACACCATGAAAACCTAACTGTGGACTACACAAATAAACTTACAAGCTCACAACAGCCACGTTACAATTTGCAACCGCACACAAAAGGAGGCAATATCACCCTTAAAGACCTTAAAGGTAAGTGTTATAGATGCGGGCAAGACACTCACAGAGCTAACCAATGCGAACATATCAATACCGTTTGTAAGCGATGTAACCGAAAAGGCCACCTACAAAAAGTCTGCTTGCAACAAAACCTGGACAGTAAACAAATACATTTAGATAACACAGACTTTCCAACAAATATACATGAAGAGTACAATTCATATAACGTTCTTGTGAACGATGATACAAACGTGGCAGTCGAAAGTACGTGTGATATAAACACTATTAAAACGGAATCTTCAAATAAGTACATGATTACCTTACAAATTAATACCAAAACAGTACAAATGGAATTTGATACGGGAGCAGCGCTGTCATCGATGTCTCTTAAACAGTACAAGGAACTTAATCTGGCAAGTAAAATATACAAAACTGACATCAGATTAAAAACTTACACCGGAGAAGTTATAGTTCCATATGGAGTTATTTTCGTAAAATGTACCTACAATAACCAAAATTTTAGTGGAAAACTCTATCTAATCGATTTAGATGTGGATGCGATTTTTGGACGAAGCTGGATGAAAGAATTCAAATTGGAACTTGCAGATATAAGAATGCTACGTTTGGAACAATTTCCAAAACTCGATGAAATATTAAAAGAATTTACATCCACCATTTTCAAATCTGATCTAGGAAAAATACCAAATTACAAAGGTCATATTAACTTACATGAAAACACACAACCCATATTTATAAAACCAAGACGAGTACCTTACGCTCTGAAACAAAAAGTGGACGAAGAGATTGAAAGACTCTGTACATTGGGAGTAATCACTAAAGTAGACCAAGCTGAGTGGGGAACACCAATTGTTCCGATTGTTAAACCCAATGGTTCTATTCGATTATGTGCCGACTACAAAGTTACTCTGAACCAAGTGATTAAGGATGAACAGTATCCGATTCCGATTATTGAAGATATTTTATCACAAATGAATGGTGGGAAAATATTTTGCACTCTCGATATAAGCCAAGCTTATTTACATATGGAAATGGATGAAGAAAGTGCATTACTACAAACATTAAGTACACATAAGGGTACATATAAAGTAAATAGATTAATGTTTGGAGTCAAAACTGCACCAAATCTATGGCAAAGATTTATGGACCAACTTCTCCAAGGAATCGATGGAGTACAATGTTTCTTCGATGATATCATCATCCAAGGGGCCTGCGAAGAACAACTACTCGATCGCTTAAAAAAGGTATTTCAAAAACTCCAAGACAATGACCTGCGAATAAACAAAGAGAAATGTCAATTTTTTCAAAGCAGCATAAATTATCTTGGACACACAATTGACAGTAATGGATTACACAAGAACAAGGAAAAAATACAGGCCCTCACAAATACCAATTCCCCATCGAATATAACTGAACTACGGACGTTTCTTGGAATGGCAAACTACTATAATAGGTTTATTCCGAACCTAGCTTCTATAACCAGTCCCTTAAATAAACTACTTAAGAAGGGTGTACAGTACGATTGGTCCAAGGAATGTGAACAAAGTTTTACAACAATTAAGAAAGAAGTATCAAGCGACAGAACACTGATTCATTTTGATCCAAGAAAAACTGTTATTCTGGCGACGGATGCGTCCCCGAGGGGTCTGGGCGCAGTTCTGTCACACCGCTTACCTGACGGCTCAGAGAGACCTATCGCTTTCGCTTCCAGGAGTCTTTCAACAAGTGAAAAGCAATATAGCCAAATTGATAAGGAAGCAACAGCAATATATTGGGGCCTTAAAAAATTCTTTCATTATTGTTACGGACGAAAATTTATCTTGATTACTGATCATAAGCCTCTTACAAGTATTTTCCATCCAAAAAGAACCCTTCCGGCAATGAGTACGATGCGGTTATTTCATTACGCTCACTTTCTTTCTGGCTTTAATTATGATATTGAATACCGCACTTCTGCAGCTAACTCTAATGCAGACTATTTATCAAGATTCCCGTATGAACAAACTCAAGACAACATAATAGACCAACATTCGGCGTACCAATTACAAAAAATACATTCTCTCTCAGTCAATTGTGAAATTATTGCTAAGGAAACAGCAGACGATCACGAGTATCAAGCAGTACTACGAGCCCTACAAACAGGGAGGAGCTTGAGAGACCTGGGCTATAATGATAACGAGTTTACGTTGCAAGACGGCTGCATTTTAAGAGGGATCAGAGTCATGATCCCCGGTGCGTTACGTGAGGCCGTGCTAGAAGAACTTCACGCCGGACATCTCGGTATCGTTAAAATGAAACTGTTAGCCCGCAGTTTTGTTTATTGGAAGAATATTGACCGGGATATAGAAAATAAGGTTAAATCATGCAGAGCTTGCAGATTAACACAAAACGAACCAAATAAAGTAGCAGTTCATCACTGGGAAGAACCGACAGAACCATGGCAGCGGATTCATATCGATTTTGCTGGCCCTATCGCAGGACATCAACTATTGATAGTGGTAGATGCATTCACCAAGTGGATCGAAATTATTCCAACGAAGACTACAACGAGCGCCTGGTGTATCAATAAGCTCAGAGATTTATTCAGCACCTTCGGATTTCCATACATTTTAGTATCAGACAATGGCCGTCAGTTCACCTCGAGTGACTTTACTCAATTTCTTAAAGAAAACGGAGTCTCTCACAGAACGTCTGCACCTTATCACCCAGCTTCCAATGGTCAAGCAGAACGATACGTTCAAACTGTAAAAAAATGTATAAGAAACATGGAGGACAACACAGGCTCTCTTGCCGACAAATTAAACGTGATTAAAATGCAATTAAGACGAACCCCAAATATGACAGGAAGCAATGCGTATCAATTAATGTTTGGTAGAGACATACGCACAAAATTACATTTAATGCTGGGGGAGCTCGTAACCAAAAAAGGAAATCCAATGAGGTACGGACCCGTACTGGATAAAACATTCGTAGAAGGTCAAAGGATCCAAGTCCGTAACTATTCGGACCTTAAAAGAAAGTGGGAGTTTGGCAGAGTAGCCGAAAGATTAGGGCGCCTACACTACCGCGTGGTTACAGACGGTGGCGAAAGCTGGCGGCGCCATGTAGACCAGATGCTGCCGGCTACTGGCGTCCCCGAAGCGCAACAGGTTGATTAACGGCGGCGGCTGTTATGGTCTTAACCTTCTTGTGACGGTGACATGACAGCAGGAGTAGCCTAGTTACGTATTGTTATTATTGAATTGTGTCATTCTTAATAAATATGTGAATTTATCAGTAGTCAACCGTGGATAACAGCTCGCACGGTTGTGACAACGTCATCTGCAGCGTTTATAAGGGTCCTAAACCTCAGCGACTCTAAACACGCCCTTAGTAAAGGATGCCTTATCGGGACTTGCGAAGAAATTTCTTGGATACGAAGTTGCCAGGGATCGAATGAAAGCGGACAACCTGCAAGTAGAGGAGTGGACATTACAGGATTATTGGATGGTTGCCAAAACAATCTCAAGAAGGAAGAACTCCTGAAGGCGCGTAATTTACTGCTGCGTTACAGCAATGTTTTCTCTGCGCACGACGGTGATATTGGAAGAACTGGAGTTGTACAACATGAGATCAACACTGGCGGGACCATGCCTATCCGGCAACGTCCTCGGCGAGTTCCAGTAGATCGCGAAAAGGAAGTGGAAGACATGATTGAAGAGATGAAGAAGAACAGAGTTATTGAGCCATCAACAAGTCCTTGGTGTTCACCGGTAGTTTTGGTAAAGAAGAAGGACGGCACCATGAGATTTTGTGTTGACTATCGCCGACTTAACGATGTAACCAAAAAGGATTGTTATCCACTGCCACGAATCGACGACACGTTAGACACTTTAAATGGAATGAAATGGTTTTCCACGTTGGATTTAAAAAGTGGCTACTGGCAAGTGGAAATCAAGGACCACGATAAGGAGAAAACCGCCTTCTCGACCGGAAAGGGACTGTGGCAGTTCAATGTTATGCCGTTTGGACTGTGTAATGCACCAGCAACCTTTGAGAGATTGATGGAACAAATACTTGCTGGTCTACTTGGAGATACTTGCCTGGTATATCTGGATGACATTATAATTGTTGGTAGAGACTTCGACGATCACCTTAGAAAATTGGAGCAAGTTTTGGCTAAGCTGCGAGATGCGAACCTGAAACTCAGCCCGAAAAAATGCTCACTTTTCAAGCGTAAGGTGAATTATTTAGGACACGTGGTGTCAACAGACGGTATCCAGACAGATCCTGACAAGATAAGTGCCGTTAAGGATTGGCCTATACCGAGGGACAAGACCGCAGTTCGTGCCTTTTTGGGACTTTGCTCATATTATCGACGTTTCGTGAAAAACTTTTCAGATATAGCGAAGCCGTTGCACCAGCTTACGGAAGAGAAACGAAGATTTGACTGGAATGATCAGTGTGCAGCAGCTTTTGCCGATCTCAAACAAAGGCTTTGTGAAACTCCGATATTGGGATACCCAGACCCTGAAAGTGACTTTATTGTTGACACAGACGCAAGTAATACTGGTGTCGGAGGAGTTTTGTCACAAAAGAAAGGAGATCAGGAAGTTGTAATCGCCTACTTTAGTAAGTCACTATCGAAGCCAGAGAGAAATTACTGCGTCACTCGGAGAGAATTGCTGGCAGTTGTCAAGACGTTGCAGCACTTCAGTAAATATCTGCTTGGGCGCAAATTTCGTATCAGAACTGACCATGCTGCTTTAAAATGGTTATTGGAGTTTAAAAATCCTGAGGGTCAAGTAGCACGATGGATTGAACAACTACAGGAATATGACTTCATCATTGAACATCGCAGTGGAAAATCACACGGCAACGCGGACGCGCTTTCGCGAAGACCTTGTCCGGATGACTGTAAACATTGTATAAGACAAGAGGGCAAAGATTGTGTGAGAATGTTGAGGACTGATACTGTAAGTGAAGAATGGAGTAATGAAGTCATGCAACAAGCGCAGCAAGAAGATCAGGACATTAAACCCATTTTCGATTGGATCAAAGCAGGCGTTCCCAAACCGAAATGGTGTGAAGGCCCCAATGAGTACTGTAACAAAAAGCTACTGGGCCCAATGGGAAAGTCTGGTCATGCATAATGGAGTACTGTGCAGAAAATGGGAGACGGAAAATGGAAAGGATGCTCACCTACAGGTAGTTGTTCCAAGAAAAAGGGTAAGTGATGTGTTGAGATCCTTCCATGACGGAATTTCCGGTGGGCACCTTGGAGTGAAGAGGACCTTAATGAAAGTTCGGCAACGCTTCTACTGGATTCACTGCCGTGAAGATGTGGAAGACTGGTGCAGGAAGTGTACAAACTGCTCATCAGTTAAGGGGCCGCAAACACGCAGTAGAGGTGTGCTCAAGTTGTACAACGTTGGAGCACCTTGGGAAAGGATTGCTTTGGACGTCGCAGGCCCGTTTCCAACATCCGAATCCGGGAACAAGTACATCCTCGTTGTAATGGATTACTTCACCAAATGGCCTGAAGCATTTGCGATCCCTAACCAAGAAGCAGTCACAGTCGCGGAGAAATTAGTGATGGAGGTGTGTTGTCGATTTGGGGTGCCTCTCGAAATTCACAGTGATCAAGGCAGGAACTTTGAGTCTCAGGTGTTCCAGGAGACTTGCCGAATTATGGGTATTCATAAGACCAGGACAACGCCATATCACCCACAATCGGACGGAATGGTCGAGAGATTCAACCAGACGCTGGAAAGACATTTGGCCAAGGTGGTTGAAAGTCACCAAAAGGATTGGGATAGGCATATTCCTCTCTTCCTGATGTCATACAGATCGGCAACTCACGAAAGTACGGCTGTCACTCCAGCTTACGTGAACTTCGGAAGAGAACTTCGCTTACCTGCAGACCTTTTAACCGGACGTCCTCCAGATTCGCCGAAATCGATCACCGAGTATGCCAGTGATTTGCGAAACCGTATAGACGATGTTCACAGTCACGTTCGTGAACACGGACTTCAAGCCAGTGCGAAGATGAAAACACGATATGACCGAAAATCTAACCAAGTGGGGTTCGAGGAAGGTTCATTAGTATGGCTGCATAACCCCTTGCGAAGAAAAGGGAAATCCCCGAAACTATCACCGAATTGGGAAGGGCCATACAAAGTAGTCACAAAGATCAACGACGTTACGTATCGGATACAGCGGAGCCAGCGAAGTCCCTGCAAGGTTGTCCACATTGACCGACTGGCGAGATATTACGGAACTAATAATGCTCGGGACGAGCATGTCTTAGGAGGGGGTAGTGGTACGCCGATGGCATAAGGCGTCGCATTTTTAATCGTTAATTTTGGTGCTTTAGAAGCGTTTTCAGCAGGCTGAAATATCGTTTCAGTCCGTTTCAGAGGTAGCTCTATCACATACCAGATTATCAAAATTTCGACCAACTTACCGTTGTTTTCAGGCGCCTGAAACATGTTTTCAGTCCGTTTCAGGCCACCCTCTATCAGATGACGCCATAACCTGAAAACCCATTTTCAGGCATTTTCAGGACCCCTTATGGGCCTTTGAAGTACATTTCAGTATATGGCAATTTTCCACTAAGAGTGACAGAGATAGCATGATTAGAAAGAGACAGCTATACTGAGAACCTTCCAGAAACGTGTGAAAGAGATAGCATGATTAGAAAGAGACAGCTATACTGAGAACCTTCCAGAAACGTGTGAAAGAGATAGCATGATTAGAAAGAGACAGCTATACTGAGAACCTTCCAGAAGCGTGTGAAAGAGATAACACGAAATGAGACGGCAACACGCGGAACATTCCAGACTCATCCAGACCCGTGAGTCAAGGTCATTGCGATCGTAAAAACAACAAGGTAGCAAGGCGTAGAACATTCCAGCAACGAACAGTCTCGATCGACCTTGGCGGGGCGAGGTACATAGAACATTCCGGAAGGCGTTCTAGAATAATCGGACTCGGGAACTATAAAACGGCGGACACCGGTTGCGACGAGTCAGTCTTTACTTGGAAAGCGATCAGTGCGAATAAGAGCGACCCGAGCGATCATCTGAGTATTCGAAGTTTATTGTGCGATAATTGTTTTGTAACGGTTTAAGTGAGTGCGTAATTAAAGTCTACTTTTGATTATCGGTGTATTCGTGCATTTCTATCAGTTACCTACCCCCACGTACGTAACATTATCCCCCTTCTTGGGAAGTGGGATACCGCATCAAAACTATCAGAGAAAAGAGAGATAGATAGCGCACACATGCAAAATACGCCATCTTGACTGAAAAAGACATAACCTGGACTAGCCTTTTATATTATTTAATAGCCTTTTAACTAAAACCATTATATTGTCAAAAATAAACAAAGATAAAAATAGCATACCCGCTAATTTCCAACTATAACACATATTTCCGGCCATATTCCTTCGAGTGTAACATTCATAGCATCCTGGTTACAGGTACCCAGGAAGGAAACAGGGAATAAGGCAATTACTTTGATATATGGGGACTCGGCAGATTATTATTGGACGGCACCGTAATCTATGGTCATTTGACACCTCAATTAAGTATCTTCGAGATTATTTCAGACGTTTGTAATCTACAATGCCTTAGAGCGGTCTTGGCGTTAAATCATTGGGCATCTTGAGAACCTTGACGCAGAAAATAAGTGATTAATTTCAGTGTAATTTTGTTATTTTGATGTAACGTTGCGTTATTATGACACGGTTCTATAGTGGCTCAATATTAAAAGTCCTATTACTATTAAGTTTTGCTCCTTACAGTGTTTCTTCTTCTTAAAATTGTCTGAAAGAGATCGTTATCAATTTTTTGTGCGGTGTTTCACTTTAGGTTTATTATTTTTTGGTCTAACCGTGTCCCCATCTTCCCATTATGACAAAAATAGGTACATCGTAACTTATTAAATATAACAAAGTCTATGTTTAACCAGTTCAGTGCCAACAACCCGATATCGGGTCCACTGCTCGTAGCAGATTTTCGCTACATAGCGCAAATATGCTGCTATAGGCTACAGCGTAGCAGTCGTAGCATTGGCTGAGGGCCCTGCCAAGATGCATTACGCTAACTAGCGTTTCTATTCAATTCGTTTTTAAACCTATCGCGTCACTGGTAGATGACGTGATACGAAAAGTCACGTGATCTACCAGTGACGCGATAGGTTTAAAACGAAACGAATAGAAACGCTAGTCAGCGCAATGCATCTTGGCAGGGCCCTCTAGTGGTGAATAAATAAATATCAAGGTACAATCTCACACAAATTCTAGGGTCCTAGTGAAAAAGGGTAATAAGTCTCCTGAAGATCAAGTGAACAACCGTTTACGTCTAATATACTCCGTTTATGTACCCTTTTTTAGTACGGGTTAATTCGATTTGTACCCTTTTTCACTAGGACCCCATAGGGCCCAGATTAATGTCATAATAGTGTTAAGGAATGGATATTCTTTAAAAAAACCTTACATGGTATAGAAATCCATATTGACTTTATACTTTATATATAAATACATTTTAGAACATATACAATACAAGAGATAAAAAATAAAAAACATTTAAGTTTTGCACGGAGTCAGGTTTATAAGAATGCTATTTCTTTATAAATTCTATACATCTTCAATTTTCAAAGTTTTTGCACTTGAGTTCTGCTACGAGTCAGTGACAAAACAAAGAGTATTTTAATGAACACGGATTTTGTTACACCCTGTATTTGATTACATTGAGTCAACGTTGATTTCTATGTTAATAAAATAACAGTAAGACATTTAGAGCAAAGAAAGCACACAATGTATTTAGACGGATGAAATTTCTCCAGTTTCCAAAGGATTTTATACAGCAAATGTGGATATATAAGTAAGATTATGTGAAAGCCGTATCCGTGGAGCACAGGAGAAAACTAAAAACAGTAGGAACAAGTTGCTACCTTAAAACTTTTACAACGAACAAAGTTTCACTCTTGAGTTTCACTAGGTGTTCGTTTGATAGCAAACACTTAGGAAGTATCGGAAGATTTAAGATACTTCGCGGAGGAGCTTTACTTCGCTTAATTTAGGCTTCGTTTTCTGTTATTTATTTTAATGAGTATTTAGAGTATTGTCTATAATTTTTAATATACGAAACGTATGTTGACATCGTCGAAAATATATCTTTACATTGTATGAAACAAAGTCGCTTCCGCCGTCTGTACGCTTAGATCTTCTAAACTGCGCAATGGATTTTGATGCGGTTTTCATTAAGTGGTAGAGTGATTCAAGAGGAAGGTTTTTATGTACTTATAATAAATTCTGATTTATGTACGGGTGTTACTGAAAACTCAAATAAGCCGAAGCGAGCGAGGGCGGGTCACTAGTTTAGTATAATTGGTAAATATCCGAATAATTTTATGGTCGATTTTTAAATAGTATACTATTGATGAGACCGAATTTCATTACATCATCATATTGCATAGTGTTGTATAGCATAATGGGAGTGAGCGAAGCGCGCGAGCAACATGGGTCGGGGCAGAAGCGACTCGGATAGGTTAGGTTGTTAGGTCTTTTTTATAAGACTGGAACATCTTGCTGCCTTGCTTAGTTAACTGGTCAACTAGTTGCTTACCTAGATAAAAGATTTTCAGGACGACTTTTTTATTGCGCTCAGATATGGAACTCCCTGACGGTGCGTGTTTTTTCGGGTGATTACGACCTACTTATTAAAAAGAGGTACTTTCTGGGTAAGATCGCTCTATCGTCGACCAGGGCCTCTTTTCTAGGCGGTAAAAACCATATTGTCTTTGACTCGTTTTGTTTTTAACTCGGCCGCCATTACTGTCAAGTAAATAAGACCTATCAAAACGTTGTCAATACGATAACAGGTCAAAGACAAAATGGTTTTTACGGCTTAGAATAGAGACCCTATTTGGAATCAACTAGAAAAATCTCAGGTATAACGTAAAAAGCATTACTTGATCCTCGAGCTTGAATATACATATAAGGTTGCGTTAACAACCGGTCGAAGTTTGTTGAACATCGATCTTGGTTGAAGTTACTAGCACTATGTCTTCTTCGCCGATAAGCTCGCTGTTCAGTTGTTTATTTACGAGAAATACCCGTTGAAAGTTGAAACAATACGTGCAACCTCACTTTAAAAGGCCTTTTATTTCGATTCTGTTAAATTTCTCTTTTTTGCGGCGGATTTTGTAATCCTTATATTCATAAACGCGCAATAGCTAAAGTATGCTTAAAATATGCTTTGGCCTTATCCCTCGTTTAAATTCGACAGAAAGTGACAAAGCATACTTTAGCTAAAATAGGTTTATTGCACGTTTATGAATAAAGATGTTAGTGTCTATCGCGCGATGCAGATGTATCATTGTGGTATTTTTATTTAGTAGTAGTAATTTCAACTTGATACCGCTACACGTTCCTGAGATAAAGAGAACGGACAGACGGACGGACGACAAAGTGATCCTATAAGGGTTCCGTTTCTTCATTTTGAGGTACGGAAACCTAAAAATCACTACGTAGTTAGTTCTTAGTTTAGTTTCCTACTGTTTTTTTCAACACGCTGTGTCTTTAAGCAGCAATATTGGAATGAACCAAGTTGATGTGTGCAGTACATTCCGAGTTATTGTTTGCTTTCGTATTTGAGGGATGCACTGATATTCCAGGCAGCATTTTGAAAGGCTCCCGGATAATATTATTACCTTATGGACAGCTTTCGTTTGCGCATATTTTGCTTAAATTACATGTAAAAGAATATTTTTAACAATTCGTATTTTAGTAAAATAATGGTATCATGCTCGGTACTAGGATTTATTTTTTAAGTTGATACTCAATGCTAATTATAGGTGCTCGCCTATATCTAATAACAGGTTCACTAATGTTTGACCAAAAAACGTTTCACCAAATGATTCATTTCACAAACATATCATTCGACAAACCGCTTTTTTTCAGGATTTTTAAAAACAAACTTAACCTAACCTATAGGGTTCTACACGATGGTCCTGAAATAAATCCTGATATATTTACAGTTTCGGACAAAATAGCGGTTTGTCAAATGATATGTTTGTGAAATTAATCATTTGGTGAAACGTTTTTTGGTCAAACGACAGGACCCCCTAATAACAACATACTACCAAGTTCAAAGTAAGGTTACTTGTTACATTGTTCTTGGTATAGTTAACACCACACAGAGTCGCAATTACACATAAAAACAGAAAAAAACAGTGAATACCTAACGATTATTTTAATTTAAAAAGTTTACTTAATACACTTGAGTTTTTCCGGGACATCCTATATGATATGTAAATTTCATATAGGTGTTGAACCGTAAAGTTTGATTTTAAAACAAACAAACAAAAACACACTTTTACATTTATAATAGGTACTAACAAGAAAAAAGAAGTAGAGTGGAACAATACAAATTGTGTCGCTTAACTTCAAACTCGGATATGTCCTTGAAGTTAGGTATAGGAATTTAAAACTTAACTTGCTTGAAAAAAGACGCAAATTCCGTTGTCCTTTTGCATGGACTTTGAATTTGAATTTAAGCGACTCAATTCTTATCATAAGTAGTTTAGCCTAGTTGGTAGTGACCCTACTTACGAAACTATTGGTCCCGGGTTCGATTCCATGTGGGAACATATTAATTTGTGTTATAAGCACAAGTATATTTTGTTCCTGAGTCTTCGATTTTTTTCTATGTATTAAGGTTTTAATAATTATTTATTTAATGGCAACCGGTCGCAATATCGAGCAACCATTTCTGCCAATAACAAGTTTGTATTATACATTTACATATCAAAAAAAAACATAAGGCAACGTTGTGTAGTGATCCTCTAGCCTCCGTGAAGCGATGAAGGTAGAACTTTACGAAGACCAGATGGGATTTTCTTGGAGCAATCCTTCCAAAGGCGAAACGTGTTCAAACTTGAATTCTTCATTATACTGCACATTTGAATGTTAATTTACTGCATATTAATACATCATTACTATCCATTAAACCACAAAATATGCAAAAAATTAAAAACATTTAAGAAAGCGAGACCATCGAGTCAAAAACTCAAAGAGAATTTCTATCAAGGTATTATCTAGCCGCGATTAGAAAGTGATTAGAAGTGACAGTTTTACCAAAAATCAAATCAAATCAAATTTATTCACTTGAGAAGCGGTTACAATGGTTGTTTTGACATAGGAAAGTACAGCGCTCTCGCTGGCGACACCAGCATGCAAATATGTATAAGTATATCAGAAAAAAAAACTTAAAAGTTACTTCTACTAATAATCTTAAAAATCATTAATATAATTCTAGATTCCATGCATTGACACTCCAATCAGTAATAATAGTGCACATTAATTTTTATTAGTATGTTTTAAGGATAAGAATTATTTAATACAATAAAATCTCTTTTCCAGCAACCATTTACATAGCGCACTCACTAATCTATTATAGGGCAATATTTTATTTTCTTCAGGAATATTAATGAAAATCTTTATAGCCATGCAACAACAATTTCTTTGGTGTAATTTTGACACAGTTTTCTGCTGTAATACTAGTTTTTGAGGATACCTTGTGTTGAATTTACAAACATTTTTAAGCTGAGTAAATAAATTGAAGTTTGATTTCACAAATTTGCACATTTCAAATATATATAGTGATGAAAGAGTGAGTACGAGTACCTTCAATTCGTCAAATAATTGCTTGCATGATGTAAGCGGTGGCTTGTTACATATAGCCCTTATGCATTTTTTTTGACTAATGATCTTTCAATATCATAAGAGTTACCCCACAGCAAGAGTCCGTACCTAAGCACTGACGCCACATAGCCGTAGTACGCTATCAGCGCTGTTTCTTTATTGACAACTGCTGCAAGCCTCCGAATTGGATATACAAAACTATTTATCATTTTACATTTCTTATTAATTTGAGGTCTCCATGAAAAATTCTTATTTAATATTATACCTAAAAAAGTATGCTCATTACATTCAGATATAATAGTATACTCTACGTTAATGTCAATACCTCCTTTTCTATTATAAAATTGAATATATATTTTTTTATCAAGATTTACTTTTAAATTATTAGATTCTAACCATGTTATTACATTTTTTATTAAGTTATTATTGTCATCATTGTATGTACTTATATTTTACACGGAATCACTATTGAAATATCGTCAGCAAATAGAACACATTAATATTTATTTATATTGGGTAGGTCGTTGATAGTAGGGTGAAATTGGGGATTCTGGATCACTTCGCCTTCGCTTTGCTCGGCTACGTGCTGCAAAATCCCCAATTCAACATTACTAACAAATTGATTTACATTATGATAAATGGGTAGGTACATGATGCTTGACACCGTTTTTTATTTGCGTATATTTATAAACAATAGGTAGAGTAATCCGAATAAGACCCTCACTGTCTGCAGACCGTACAATCAGCAGATAGTTAAACCCTATGTGGGTTTTCGAAATGTCTCAAGCTAGCTGTCGGTTGTTGGTTTATTTGATTCGCGACATAACTGAGTTAAATAGATAGACAGACAGAAGATTAATCCTCCTGCTTTTTGATTTAAAATACCTCAACATAGCTGTCGGTTCTTGCCCCACGACTTTGCTTGACTGGCGTAAAATTCACAATATTGTAAAGAAAGGTTAAATTTTCTTCCCCGCGATAGAATTTCTATCAAACCGTTTTCTGAATGATTAACGTATTTAGTTAATCAACTATTGCATTACAAAGTCTATGCAAGTACATTTTCAGTGAGTTTGTTAAAAACACTTTTTCGTTTTTTTTTTTACGAACAAAGCAAACTGTTTTTCAAAAGCTGATTGATACACGCATCTGAAATCGATCTGCATCAATTTCCACGTTCCCCTTCGACTATCTTCACGAACAGGCACCAAAAAATATGTAACATTATCACTAAAAGTTACTTTCTTCGTCATTATAGCACAATTAAATTTTAATAATATTGTCATTAGTGGTAGTCAACGTTGTTTAATAACGTCGGGTTACTATTTTTTGATTTAAAAAATAAGGGCTATTATTATTTATACCATGAATAAAAGACAATAATTTATAATAAATTTTTATTTAAACACCACTTTCTTAAGCTAGTTACATTTCTAAGCGCACATACAGTTGGATGATATATACAGTTAAATACATCTGTCGATAATCTATAATCTTCATATAAAGTGAACAATTTAGGACAGTTCATACTTTCTAAGTTGATAACATCATTATGATCTAAAATATTTTTAATCCAAGTTACTTTTTCCACCCCCTTACAATAAATCGTCTTATCGATCAAAAAGTCTTGGATATGCATTAAAAAACTTTCATAGGGGATGAATCCATCACTCCAGTTTATTTTTCTGTTTTTCTGTATCCACCATACTTGTTTGCGCTCTGTTCTAGAGAGATTGTATAATGGGCAAGGTGGTAGAACAAGAAGGTGTTGTATTTGATCATTGGCGGCAATTGCAATTTCTTTTACAATAAATGCATTATTGTCTCTTTTAAATCCTTGAACATCAACTATTGCTATTGATTTCATGTTAACTTTCGAACAATATTACTCAAAGGTCTGTACTCCACCAGCCGATCGTTAATTATTAAACAGTAAGCACTTGTATTATCTGGAATATCGGTCGAAGTTTCGATCTCTAAACGAACGTCAACTGGCCCAGTTTTCAAATGCTCATTTTGTCTTGAACAATCAATTACAAATAATGGAGCCTTTTCCTTAAATTGTATAAGATCAAGCAGCGGATCTACAGGAAGGTTATAAAACGACTGACGAAATTTCGCATACATATCGTATAATATACTGTATTGGTTTTCATTAAATTTCAAATTAAGAGCATCATACGGATAATAATGAGAATTTAAAAATAAAGTCACATTTTTAAGATTACAGTGATCAAATACGGCATTATCTTTCAGTTTGTTATTTTTTCTATTAGTTTGTAATACAAAAATTACATATCGAGGCTTTTCTAGTTGAGAAGTGGTCTTAATAGACCAAGAATGTTTGGTAGTCTTTGGTAATAACGGATATTCATAAAGATCCCAATTCCTAAAAGCAATTTGCATAGGTTTGTCTTTTTCCAAATGTTTTAACAAAGCAAGCCTTTGCTGGTCTGAAACTTTGATATGTGGCATGCGCCATTGCACTTTCTTTATGGTAATGTCTACTGAATCATCTATTTCGCTAACAACGCTGTTCAAATTTGTACTACTTCTGTTTAGTATTAGCTCATGTTTACAATTAATGACTATTTTTTTAAAATCCTCCGCAAAACCCAATAATTTATTAAGTGGCAAGAGAATGCAAAATCTGCCATCATGGTTATCAAACCCATCAACATGCCACCCCCACATCGCAGCAGCTTTACTTTCTCCACTATTCATAGAGACTAAAGATTTCATCGTTGTCGTTATTTCAACATTTCTAATTCGATCTATTTCAACCCCATTCATCTCATATCTTATGTCTTGAAAAAGAAAGGATATTGCATTATTTGTTAACTTAATTTTCTTTTCCTTACTTTTACCACTAACAGCGTCTTTAGCTGTTACAGAAAAAAACCCTTCTATATATAATGCGCTAGCAGAGGGTAAAACGTAAATATCTTGTTGATGGAT
Organism: Acleris literana; assembly: GCA_946894065.1. NCBI lineage: Eukaryota > Metazoa > Arthropoda > Insecta > Lepidoptera > Tortricidae > Acleris > Acleris literana. The sequence continues at coordinate 11,430,645 of OX335687.1, forward strand.
AGGTATTCGTATTTCATCATTTTCATTGAAGCTGTTATTGTACGGGTTATAAGTATGGGTTTCATAACTTTCAATTGAGTTATCGAATTGCGGATCATCGGTTATTTGGAGGATGTTCATATTTTTAATCCAAGAGCGCGAAGAAACTCTTTATTACTCTTTGTTATTGCTGCAACCTGTTTACGTCTAGCTCGTTTGACGCGGTGCTTGATAGTGGGGTTACAATAACTTTGTCGCTGTATTTTGTTACAGAGATCATCATTAAAAATTATCATTTTGATTTCCGTAAGTGAAAACTTATATTAATGTTTTCGTTACTAAAATTAATTAGATTTCCTTGTAAATCTAATATTTTTACTGTAATTGATGAAATATGTTTCTTCTTTAGATGAAAATATATTATATTTTTAGGTACTTCAATTACTTGATGTCCGGGTGGGCTGTTTAGCACGAATTCATGAAGTATATGTGTAGGCAAACCGTTCGTGTAGGAACCCTGAACGAGGTCACATTCGATCCGTATCACAGATGCTGCAATAATGCATACAGGGTTGACTGACTCATGCCATTTATTGGGATCTAACACACTCTCTGAGAACCCCAATAATGTGCCTACACTATTTTTTACGTTAAAATGAATTGGCTCACTACAGAAAATAGAACATTTAGAAGTATTGTTGTTAGGCACGATTTTTAACTCACATTTTTTCACATTACTTTTTAAATATTCATATAAATTAGATAAGTCATATGCTCCACAAGGAATTTTAATACGCTGTTCACCGCAAGCAAATACATTGTTACTGCTAGTAATATTAGGAATTGAATTAAATGTTGAAAAATACAGTAGGCCGCACTCGTAATTGTCTTCTAATATTAAAGGAGTATTTAATTCTGATCGAAGAATGGATTCATTTCCGGTGATTGTGAATGTAATAGACATCGTTATGGACTAAATTGATTTTAGAAAGCGTAAGCTATTTATGGAGATCCCAAAATGAGTTTAAAAAGTCTATACACAAGTGCCCGCAAATGTAGGGATGAGTTTTTTGTTTATTAGCGTAATTATAAAAAATATTTAAGCCAACATATCTTAAAAATTCTTCTGGTGGTTTTAAATTACCATAACTGTCGAAATATTCGATGTAATTGTTTAATTTCGCATAGGCTACCCAATGAGTGCCAGAATTCTGGGAACTATCAAGATTAATAATTCCGCATTCATTTTTTAATGGATGTTTTGGTAGCTGATCTCGCATGTACACCCCTCTAAAATGTGGAATTTCCTTGCAATATTTGAGTATGTCGATATTAGTTAACGCTCGTTTAGGTAGCCTCTGCATTAGTTTTTTTTATTTTTAAAATAAATTCCTAAACCACTCTTGTGCTCTTTGAGACACAGCCCTCTTCCTAAACTTAACTCCTCCATTTTTCTATTGTGCCTCTTGAGTTCTTGAAAACGTTGTTTAGCAGATTTAATAGCTTCTACCGCTTTAGCAATACCAGCTGCACCTCCTGCTAAACCACCTGCAGCAGACAATCCGGCAAAAATTGGTATTAGGGGCAAGACTCCTCCAACTTTTGGCACAGGTATCATCCGGGGAATGTTTACTGAAGTTTCTGAATCCGACGCCAATTCTCGTGCAACAGCAACTGCTAACTCTATAGCCGCTTTTTTACATGTAGGTTTTAACTTTTTAATATGTTTTTTCGTGAGGGAAACAATGTTTTTAAATGTGTTTTTAAAACCAGCCCCAGACGTGGTTTTGCGTGAAGGAGTGAACGATATTTTTCTTTTGTTCTTTCCATTTGGTCTAGGTTTTGATCCTACCATTATTATTTTTTTAATTTTTAATAAAATAAAAATAAAATAAGTAAGGTCTTTTTCTATACGACGAAATACTCTGTCTTGTTTCAAGTGCAGAGTTTAAATGCGATTAAGCTATGATGTCCGCCGCTTATAAGATTTCTGATTTATCAATCCAACAATTTTCTTGTGAAGATAAACCTAACCATTTTACATATAATTTACGACCACTTTTCCTTAAGATTTTTTCTACAAGATAAATGTTCTTATATTTAGGTTTCTGCAATTCTTGAGCATAAAATGATCCTAAGATTGGTCTATGTCTAGCATCTTCTATGGTAAATGTTATTGGGTTTGTATTTTGTACTTTTGTAATCGTAAATATTTCAGTAGACCAATTTGGAGTATATCCTTTTTCAAATGTTCCTTTATATTTGCTTATACGAACGGCATCTCCGACTGAAAATTTATTTTTTTCCCTTGTTGAACACTTTTTAAAAAACAGGTTTTTATATTTCTGAAATACTGCATTTTTATTATTTTCACAGACTTCACTTGGTTTAAGACCTATTGTTCTATGTATAGTATTATTATATACATTCATTACCTTCGAAAGTGTGTCGCCTATCCACTTATAGTTTCCTTGTAAACTAAATTGCTTGTACAATTTATTCTTGAGAGTCCTTATGAATCTTTCTACTATAGAAGCTTTTTTTGTAGAGTATGTTGAGTAATGGTTTATTTTATGTAAGTTAAGTAATGACTTTAATTTTTTATTATAGAATTCAGTTCCTAAATCAGTTTGTAAGTTTTTGGGGGTCCGATTTGATTGTAATAAATCACAAAAAGCTTCAGTGATGTATTCCTTATTCTTTTTTTTTAATGGATATACCCACGCATACTTAGAAAACGTATCAATAATGGCTAAAATATACTTATAGTTTAAATTTTCGTTTGAAACAGATTGCATATCAATAAGATCGGCTTGCCACAAATCATCTATATCTTTCATTACTACATGCCTTCGAGGAAAGTTTTTCCGCGCTTGCTTATGTATTTCGTTTACCACGACTTCTTTACTCATTTCATGTATTTGTTTTTAAATGAAACTGATTCAATACTTTGCTGTAGGCTATTTACTTCCGTCTCTAGCTGGGTTAACGCTTGATGAATTGATTTAATTTTATTTAGCATAATATCTGCAGTATTGTCAACATACTTTTTTGTGACACAGTCCTCTGGATCAACAGGGTTTCCAATATGTTTAATTATCTTGTTTTTTGCATCGAACCAATCGGCAACATTTATGAAAGCCAGAGGAGGTTCATTATATTTATTCATTTTTTGCTTTTTTAATACATAGTGACCGAACTTATCTACATTCATGTTCAACCAACACAGTAAGACTGAGGCAAGAGCCGGTTCTGAGGTCTTTTTATTCCTTAATGATACCTGCTTCTTTTAGTTCTTCTATGATCGAAATTATTTCATTATCATGGTTAGTGTTGCCTGCATCTTTAGAAGCAATTAAAATTTTTAATCGCTCAATCAACTCATTAGGATCGTCCCAATATACAAAATCCGTATTTGAATAATATTTTTTTAAAGAAGGCAGATTACCGCCCTGTTTTTCCCTGCTCGATTCTTGAAATAATGGTTTAATAATTTCACAGTATTTCATTCCTGAATTACCTTGTATCTGACCTTGAGGGCTAAATCCTCTCTTATGGACACTCGTGTGTACCAAAATATCCTTGTATGTTATTTTATCCTTTTCATTTATTATGCTACAATTCGGTTTACTTTCAAATAAAAGCTCCTTTAAACCAGGTGTTAATTCATAGTTTTTATCATTTACGTTAATCGTAGATATTTTATTAGGTGAATTCTCCGCATAAGATTTAAGTGTCACAGGTGAATTTCCTATCAAAAGCGTTTCACCATCGCGTCTCACTCCAAAGGCAACATTAAACGGTTTATTTGGAACTTGCAAATAAGAATCATCGCCTCGAGGGCTTCTTAGTCTTGCCACATTATTTTCCATTTTAGTGGGAGTTTTTATTTCGGGTATATTGGAAATATTTATTTTATCCTTTTTTATAATATCCAAGTTTGCATCATTTGATAATATATTTTTCATAAAGCATTCATTTTCATTATAAGATGTTATTTTTTTAGGGGAACTCTGAAGAAACATCATGGTTTCTAACGGATCGGTTATTGGTTTCAAAATTTTCTTATTTCTTAATTCTAAATCATCCTCCTCTTGACGCATTTTTTTTAACTTATTTTTGATATTCTTTACAGATTCAATTAATTGTGTTTTTATGTCTGCCTCCATGGTGAAATAAATAATGCAGTCTTAAAACACCTCCGATGTATATTATTGTTATAAGTGAAGTGAATTAATTTTAGGTCACATTTATATTTATTCAAAATTTACAAAAACATCGAATGATTTTCTATATCGACCATTATTTAATTTACAATCTTTGTTAATTATCAGACATGCATGTGAATCTTTCCATATATTTGCGGCAAGCAATTTGAATTTTTCCCAACTGATGTCAGAATTTACATGCTCACGATATATATGTTTTAAATTGATATCATCTTGTTTAAAAATTATCAAAAAATTGACATTGTCTCGTATTAATTGCTTTGGCACTTTAGAGTACGTCTGTGTTAGATAAAAACAGTCTATTCCTTTATGCCTTCCCATGGAAAAGTAATTACGAATATTACTCTGATTTTCGCAAGCTACGTCATCAAAAATAAAAATTGATCTGTCCATTGCCTCATTAGGAGGGATTACCTCTTTTTCATCGTGGGTCATAAACAGTTTAATTTCGGGAATTCTTTTGAGGACTTCCTCTAAAAACCTATATTTAGGTTGAAAAGTAGTCTTGGAGTAAATATAGACATTTCGAAATTTTAACCCATTTTCGTGAAGTAATAAACTTAACATGATATTTGTTTTTCCACAATTCGATGGCCCGCATATTATACATCGAATAGAGTTAGGTAAAAGTGCGCTATGATTAATATTATTAGATTGAGGCTCCGCACTTATTTCGCTGATTTCTATTGACATGGGCTGTTTTATGAGCTTAATTTTGCTTTCTAACTAGTAATTTACTAGAATTTTAAAGAAATAGTTTCAATCGTATGTTTATTATTTTTGTTGCGACAGTAAACCAGTATTATAAAACAGAATAAATTCTCGGAGAGAGATTGGGGTGTCTGTAGGCGCACATACTTCAATATTTTAGGTTTTTTTTTTTTAATTTTTAGATACGCGTTGCTTGATTAACTTCATTATATATACTATGTATTTATTTGTTTTCTTTTCAGTTATATAGTTTTCAAGATATATCTATATATAGATAAGTTTTATGAACTAGAAAAAGGCAAGTTTATTATAATGAAATGTTTTTTTCATAGGTTGGATGGGTCGGAATAGGTACATAGTAATACAGCAAGTTAAGACATGCTAAAAAATATATGGACATGTATGTGTATGTACACGTGTATGAACAGAATGTTTATAAACACAGCTAAGCAAAGTAATGAGCAAGTAGTTTTTTTCATGTCATATAAGGAGATCATGTTTGCTCATTATATTTAAAGTATTTTAAATATCAAAGAGTGTTTAGAACTAAACGGTGGTCAGGGATAAAGATAATTTAAAATTTAGGCAAGAAACGTTAAAACTGTTTCAACACCCTAGCGGCGCTTATATCATTTCAATCTTAACATGTATGAACGACGTTGAAAGTATAAAGTTTGATGATTTATTTTCAATAAATTCATTTCGTCGAAGATCTTCAAGTAAGCACAAAGTCACAATATAACTTCACTCTCATCGCGAATTCCACTCGTTGAAAAAAAATAATGGTGAGTATTTTACAAACTGAGTGTTTTCTTATTTAATTTATCTTTTTTTTTTTAAATGCTTTTTTTTATCTTTTTGTTTTTTTTGTTGCAGATGTCAAGTTCTCAATCTATTCACCCCGAAAGAGAAACCAGCAATTCTCCTCCACTATTTTACTCGCAATCTAAGGATCCTTTCTTTGGTTACTCCCAAGACATGGATAGTTACCTAAAGTATCAGGATATGCTACTAAATCCCAGCAAAGATATTCCTGGACAAGATGCTTCGAAAGTTTTAGAAAAAAAAGCGAAACAAAAGACAGTGAAAAGAAAAACCAAAGTTGCCGGCATTCGTCTAACTTCTCATGTTATAAAGAAATTGAAAACAGGGAAGCGATTAATTAAGATAAGCATATCAAACTTAGATACCTCCAGTGAATCCGATGAAATTTCGGCTCAATATGTCGTGGCGGATACAAGTGATGAACTACTTAATGCGACTGAAGAAATAATTGACAAGATAGTGAAAAGGTTAAGTGAAGTGATTAGATCATAAGTTGTTCACCCCTGTTAATAAATGCGAACAGCTAATAAAAGAATTGAATCGAATTGTTTGTTTTTTTTTTCACTCTCAACATTAAGGTTGTGTAAAAAATTGCAAAATAAAATAAAACGTCATTTTGTAAAATAAGTTGTTATATTTCGTTTTAAATGAAAGTATACAAAAATTAATTAAATAAATGGTCTTAAAACTTACTGGCTAACAGGTTATTTTAAATATACCTAATTATAACTCAAACTTAAATATAATTTAAACTGATATTATAGATTAAAACAGAGAGCTTTTATAACCCCAAGGCAAAGTAGAATAGCAATCTGCCAGAAGTTGGCGTTTGTCATCATTAGCATTTAATACAAGTTTATTCATTTTCTGAGTATACAGTTTATGACTTTGAGAACGAATTACATACATGTCATCTCTTAAACATTCATTAAAGTTTAAAACATTTTTATATTTTTCAATATCAAGTCGTTTCGTTACCGGTTTCCTTACTCCTTTAGCTTTTTTTATTGAGGACTTGTTAGACTTTATACAATACAATTTAGCTCTCAGCCCTACAAATTCAGATATAACATCCCCACTCATCTCATCTTTGAAATATCCAGGTATTTGCATATTCATTCTCGGTAAACCATAAATATTGGGTGAATCAAAATTACTGGTATCGAAGTATTGAATATGATTTTTCATATCTTGGTAAAAGTCATTTGTATGTACAAAATACAAAAGGCTATCGGTATCTGTATAACATAGGCGTATATTGAGTCCATACATACGTTTCATGACGGAATAATGAAATCTATATAGATGACTTTTAGCAAGTTCAAGTATAGTGAAACCAAGGTATATCGGTCTATCTAAAATAACTTTAGTAGGCTCTAATTGCACTACAGCTAAATTTTCGGACAAAATAGAAAAATTCTTGAAATTTGGGGCACTTATGTATTTTTCAGCACCACACAATTTATTTGTCTTATTATAATTATCTTTCCAGACGTTAACAAGTTTCACATCAACTTGTTTTCTCTTATTTTCTATAGTCTTACCAAAAATGGAATTGTTTTGTTTTTTAAATAAGTCTTTTTCAAAGGTTGACTTTGCTTGCTGCCTTAGTGAAGTATTTAGTTCTATATAGGGCTTTAAAAATGATCCTTGATCAAAACTTAGTATTCTATGAATTTTCAGTAGGACTAAACCATGTTTTAGGCATTCTTGTAAATGCACATAATGAATCACATATTTATATTTATCATAAAGATTTGCAATTAATTTTGTAGCTTTCCCTAATGGAATGGGAACTTTTAACTTTTCTGCTGCGAAAGGTAAATCGGAGTGTGCATTATGTATTTGAGGAGGATAGTGCAAGTCCACTTCAAGAATGAAACCAATATCATTGCGGCGGGATACATTATTGACGTCAAAATTAGAAGTTTCAGTATCGCTCAAAAACCTAAAGTTTCCCATAGGTAGCATTTGCATCATAGCGTGCCCGTATAAATTTACGCAATCTAAGTATGCTAAAAATGTATCTGGCGCTTCAGGATCGTAATTGGCTAAATATTTATTATTCGCTTTAGCATAGCGCAAAGAACACTGCGCGAGGCCTCCTCTTATGCCTTTCTCTAACATTTGGTATATTTCTATGTCTGATATTAAATCTAATTTAACTCCCGTGTATAACAACATGGCATCCCAACTTAAAGAGGGTGACGAAACATAATAACAAGGATCGAGATTATAAAAATTTAAACTCATACTCCTAAACTTTTCAAAAACATCGCATAGCAATAACACATCACATTTCAAGTAAAAATCTGTGTACTCGCCTAAATTTTTCATTTCAAATGTATCCCATACAGCCATAGCTTGATTATAATCTTCCGTAGAAATATATTCAGATGTAAGGTTATTAAAAAAATGGCCTCTATCAGGTAATTTAGTTTCATCATATCGTTCCCAACAATCAACGTAATCGTAGCAGTAAACACCTTTTCTACGGGCCAAATCGAATGATTTCTCATCATTAAAAAAAGTTCTTAAATTGGCAAAGTCTATTGGATCAAGTGTTTCTACTATATCGGCTAAACTCGAGCTAAGAAAGTTAAAAGAATCGATAAATTTTAACTGTGCTACATTTTGGGCATCAAGGGGTACAAATTTTGTAAAAGAAATGTATTTTTCTTTATTTTTTGGTATGAGATTAATTCGCCCGCAAATATTAGATAATTCATTTATAAATAAATGACAATCGTAGCCAGAAAGATTGTGAAATATTATTGGAATAAAAGGGCATTTATAACAATTGAGGTTACAAGAATTATGAGCTGCCCCTCTGTATTTTCCAGTAAAATGATCATGATCCATAACAATTTTATCCTTTGGACTAAAACTGTTCTTGCAAATATGACAGCATGTAGCATTATCAAATGAATTTTTTTCTTCTACAGATAATGGAGCCATCTCTCTTTCTATAGCTAATATTTCATATAATCTGTGCACGTCCTTAGATATTGATTCTACAAACTTTTGAGAACAATTTGGACCCCGATATGATACAAAGTCGTTCAACTCTGGATTGGATTTACAGCAAATAAAATAAGCAAAACATGTAGCTTCGTGAATCTGAATATTTTCTGTTAGTGAACAATTATTTTTATCGGAATACTCTCGAAGCAAACATTCAAAGTCACCATAAATTACTATAGGTATTCTTTGAGTTCTTTCAAAATTCGAAAAACAAAGTTTTGTATTATTATCAGGAAGAATGGTTTGAGACCTTGCACAATTATGGTTGAATAATTTCTCACATGTATCAAAATACATAAAACATTCATCACACAGGTGAATTTTAGCTTTATGTTTTGAGAGCTGCGGTCGTAAAAGCTTTGCAAAGTTCTTAATTAAACAAAAATGTTTTTTTCCATCTTTACTCAACATCAGCAGGTTAACATGATTTTTTTTGCGCTGCAACGTTTTGTATAAAGGACCTGTGACAGTGTTGTTTCTTTCCAAACCATAAATATTGACGCTCACGTGAGGATTCTGTTTTTCAAACCATTTAATATCTTTAAAAGTAGGTGGGAATGACATATCTGAAATATTAAACAGATTAGAATAGTGAGAATATGATGTCATCCTGTTTGGATTATGTTTGGCAGGATAGACTTGGGCAATTATACTCCAAAGAAAGCAATACTCGTCATTATTTTGTATATTAAGACAAGCTTTTATGTTTTGAACTTTTTTTGGAAGAGGGATGTAGGAGCCTGCTCTCAAAGGGTTGTATTTAGCGATATTAAGTTCTAAATGACTAATCGACTCGATAGACCATCCTGATTCGGAGAGTTCAAATTCGGAACACTTAGTAACGAGAATATTTGCTAGTTCTTGGAACAGTTTTAATATGTCAGAACTTTGAAATACTGCAATATACTTTGTATTAAAAGATTTCAAAGATGTATGATTATTTTTAGGCAATATATAATTTATAAAAAGTTCTAAATTAATTTTTAATGCTGTATGTTTATTTAACATTTTTTCTATAAGATTGCAAGCAGTTAAGGATATTTCAAAGAGAAATAATTCAGGTGTGAGATAGCTGGACTGGGCATTCAACCTATAACTAACTATCCGACTCTTAAATGCATTAGCTATTAACTGTACATTATCAAATTCTGTCCCAAGTAAGCAGTTAGACTTATGTGTGCTAGTTTTCTTATGTGATGATAATCGGGAGACATGTACTCGACAATCGGCGCAGAAAACCATATTTAATACTTGGAGTTCAACGTAATTTCAAATACTGGACTGGGCTTGGTTTACTTGGTCTTAATTGCTTATTGGTTTATTATATTTCTGATTCAGTATTTAACTTTTCGGATTTTTGGCATTTATAATACCTGTTGAAAGAAAAAAAAAAAACATACAAATATTATTAAATTGTTTTTTTAAAATTGAAAACTGAATGAATACTTAACTCAAAGAAACAAAACAATATTCGCAGCTAATAGTTCTGATTTAATAATTCAGTATTCAGTATTTTTGGTATTCAGTATTTGACTTTTTGGTTTTTTTGGCATTTATAATGCTGGAAAAAAAACACATACAAAATTGGCAAATCAAATTGAATATAAAACAAAGAAAATGATGCACGTCTAATAGTTCTGATTTAGTATTTCAGTATTCAGTATTTTTGGTATTCAGTATTTGACTTTTGGATTTTTGACATTTATAGGGCTGGAAAGAACACATACAAAATTGTTAAATTTAATTTAATATTAAACAAGGAAAATGATGCACGTCTAATAGTTTTGATTTGGAAATTCAGTATTCAGTATTTGACTTTAAGATTTTTGACATTTATAACACTGAAAAGGACACATACAAAATTAAATGTTATTATAAATCAAAAAAATATGCATGTCTGATTTCAGTATTCAGTATTTCGGTATTCAGTATTTGAAATTTGGATTTTTGGCATTTATAAGTCTGGAATAAACACATGCAAAAATGACAAATTTAACTTTAAGGGGGGCCCCTGCAAAAATGACAAATTTAACTTTAAGGGGGGGGGGGGGGTGACAGTTATAGAGAGGGTAGTATATAAAACTTATCGAAACTTATTGGCAGCATGTCAATAGATGTTGTTTGGGTACAATATTGGCTGAATTGTTTTGAATTCGTCTTTTGCTGAGTCAATTAATTTGTGTAGATTTTGCCAAACTACAGTATGTTCGTCAACCGCACATTTGTATGTGACGAGCGAACGTTTCCAGCGATCGGAGAGCAGCGACTCAACTTCGCGGCTGTTATAAACGCGCAATTCTATGTAGTAGTCTCCGCGGCGAGTGGGGTCGCTCTGCAGCGTGTAGCCGGAGCCAGCGCGTCGCGACAGGAAGCTCTTCAATGCCGAAGCCCTCACAGGCGCCAGCGACGGTCCACGCTCTTGCTCATCCTATAAAAAAAAACATATTTAGAATGACTAATATCCATAGATAACTATTCGACCTGAAAGGGGTTTTATAAAATGATTACTTAATGCTGTGAGATATAATTTCGTAATGCATATTTATGTATACGTAATCAATAATTATATCTCCGATCAACTACTATATGTAATTAAACATATTTCAAAAACCTGGATTTCTTCAAGCTTTTAAAGCTTCACAATTAACGCAGAGAATGTGAATAATTCAGAAAAATAAATTACCTCAGAATCGGGGAAGATGTTGTATTTACGTTTTCTCTTAGCCGCTGTGGAAGTTGAGGCAATCGGCTGCAAATTCGCAGGTGCCTCGCTCTCTGACTCTGATTCGGAGCCGAAGAGGTCGTGGGCGGTCGGCTGCGGCGTCACGCTTGGTTGAATTGGTGTGGTGGTTTTTCTGCCCTTGCCGCTAGTGGTCGACTTCGAGGTTCTCGGCTTGCTCTGAGCTCTTTTTTTAATTACAACTGGCTCGAGTGGGGTTTGCGGGACGCTACTCTCCACGTCCGCAAAGAAGGGATTGTTGGATGCCCTGAAATAATTAATAAAAGAAAAAAAACGTTACATATTAATTTAAGTGTCTAGTAGAAAAGTCAAAAAAAAGATCTATAGGTCCTAATGAGGTCTATTTCGGTATGAAAAGGCTTAGACATCGTACAAGGTTTGCGAGCACTCCATGAGGCAATTTGAAATCAAAAAAATAACTAAGTAATAATTATGCATGTCTGGGCACTCTTTTCCGATTTAAAAGTAGGATGGTATTTATAAGGGTTTGGCAATGAAACAGTCATCGTAAAGTTTAGATAAGTAAAATAAATTAAGTTTGCACTTACATACTTGATTTCTTGATTTTCCTGAAGGCACGACACGACACTTTAACTGCACTTATCAACACAAACCTCGCGAACTCCTTATTTAGTAGTGTACTTGAGGGCCCAGGTGATGATTATAATGTGATTGGGAGCAGATCATGTCAATATATAGGCGCGATTTCTAAAGCTGCGTCCATCAGACACATTCGTCAGAGAATAGAACTTAAAAAAACATATTAAAAAAATATTTAGTCAAATATCACCTTTACGACATCAGCGTATAAAGAAGACTTTTGATAATAATAGTTTAAGCCATAAATCTTCAGTATGCATACATTCCCTACTGCCCCATTTTTGGTGCGGTCTCAGATTCGCGAGCTCGGCGCCTGCAATTTGAGACAACAATCGTAAAAGGAAGGCGTATGTACTTGCGCTTCTGGATGTATTGTTAGAGAAGTCAGCTAAGATTGGTGATCAATAGAAAAGTATATACGAGAACCAATTTAGCAGGACCTACATTATTCGGGGTATCTCTTTATACTGGTATTAGTTTTAACCTAATTGTTAAACCATATTAATTTGAGTCTTGGTATTTAAAAAAAATGTGTAATTTACTAACTAACTTCAAAATATATCATAATTTTTTTAAGAGTAATAATGTAGCAGATAAGCCTACATAATATAATGCTAATGCTTAAACTTCTAATGTCTAAACCCTAATTTTGCTTTAACACAGACAAGTAAGAATATCAAATAATGAAAATTAAAATCATGTCAGTTACACCAAATTTTTAATAGAGCAAATTTAATTTCAAGGCAAAAACACAAAAATTGCAAGAAATAAATTTATTTATTTATACCATGAAAATAGCCATTAAGTAAATGCTATGTGAAAGGGCAGCGCTGAAAATTCGTGTACATGGCTTATGTCTCAGATTATCCTACAAAACAATAAATTAAAAACTATTTAAATTATGGAAGTCAAACATAAAATTTATTTAGTCGATGCATCTTTCATTTAGAAACTTGCTTTAAATTTTAACATAACAGGAATGCCTGAATCTTGTAGGTATCTTAAACAATTCATGAATACTCGAGCGATCATGCAGAGCCTCTGGACCCAAATTTGTATATTTGACTCTAGCCGGAATCGAGTCGGCAACCGCGGGTTCGTAATCAAACAGTGTAATCACTGAGCCAAACGGTTGGCCAATTCGAGCAGGGACTCGTAAAGCAAAAATCATATTTTTTTACCTTTGATCCGCATCACTAGGTAGGATGAATATATATTCTGATTTGCGGCATTAAAGTATCGAACTTAGAAAGTTTATGTTTTCTCAGTATTGCTGTCCAGTAGCATAGCACCGTAAGTGCAAATATATTAATAGATAAGTATAATTTATTTATGTATTGAAAAATCAATATTACACATATAAATTATAACGCTATTCACAAAAGATCGTCAGAAAATAAAAGATACTTAGGCTGGCATTATTGGCAACTGCACGTTGTCGGGTATGTGCGGACGCAAAGATAAGTAAAGTAACACAGCTAAGATTGATGATCAATAGAAAAGTATAACAAGTAGTGTGTACTCCAGCCAAATTGCATTGAATCGATGCATGCCGTGGAACCTATATAAGTTCATCTGGCGAGGCGATTCATCTGCATTGTGATTTGAGTCTTTGATCGAGACGTCTGACTCTCCGGTAAGGGCAGCAGTTTCGTAATAAAATATAAAAGGTGAACTTTAAGATAAGTAATGTTGAATTGGGGATTATGCAGCACGTAGCCGAGCAAAGCGAAGGCGAAGTGATCCAGAATCCCCAATTTCACCCTACTGTTGATATATAACAAGAACAGCAAAGGGCCCAAGACGCTACCCTGTGGTACACCTACATCGTTTCGTACGTAGTTAGACCTATTATAGCCCGATAGTAATTTATCGTCAATGTTGTCTACTTCCACACACTGAGTTCTGTTGTTTAAGTAGCTTCTCAACCAATCCAGAGTAACGCCTCTTAAGCCATACATTTCGCATTTAAGCAAAAGACGTTCATGTGATACAAAATCAAAAGCTTTACTCATGTCGAAAAATATGGCTGAGACAGGATTATTATTATCAACATGTTCAACTATACTACTGACCAACGTAAAAGCGGCTAATGAGGTAGATTTACCTTTCTGAAATCCGTTTTGCTCATTTTTTATTATATTATGCTTATTACAAAAAGATGTGATCCTATTGTGCATCTCTTTCTCGAAGATTTTTGACAAAAACAGGGACCATGGTAATTGGACGACCCATATACCTACTTACGCCAAAGTGCTTATGAATTGACAGCTATTCCAATCCCATCTTATCTTTTCTTGTAGGTGGGGTCCTTACGAATACACTTTGACCCGATGGGATCTCTTGTGTAATTACCCCTATTGCAATCCCAAAACTAATCGCGGTTTCATAATATGTAGTTCTCTATATAAGTATGTTTATCCTTGTTTAGTATTCATAGTACAAGCCTATATTATAACTTAGTTTGGGACTAGGTTTGGGGCTATGTCTGAGATTGCCGCATGTTTTTTTTTTTAATAAAGATAAAGATAAAAGATAAAAGATAAAATAAATTTATTCAGTAAATAGGCCGCACGGGCACTTTTAAACGTCAAGAATCTACCAGCGCTTCCCAAGAGAAGACCACTGCCGAGAAGAAACGCCGCAAGAAACTCAGCAGTCAGTCATTTTTTAAACATATTTCTTATTACAATGGTACTACTTAGTCTAGCATTATATAAAGCTATAAATATTAAATTAAATATAGTATTAAATAACATGCGTAGTTCAGCAGGAAAACGGAATCCGGAATCTTACGGGAGAGATAGAGAAAAAAAAAACACATACTTATGTGTATATAAGATGGTGCGAGACAACCACATAAAAGTTTCGATATGTTTTCCTACATCAACGGTGTCCCCTAGACAAGATAAAGATTTTGCATTTGAATAAATTATTATTGACTAAGTTTCGGATTTAGGCCATGCATTTTTGTCTGTTAGATAGTCCTCGATCCTATAATACGCTTTAGACATTAACGACCTTTTCAAGTAACTTTTAAGTGGTGGAAAGGGTAACTTTAAAACTTCGTCAGGTAATTTATTATAGAAATGAATGCATTGACCAACAAATGATTTATATACTTTACGGACGCGGAATTTTCGGATAGCGATTTTATTTTTATTTCTGGTATTTAAATTATGTATATCAGAATTTTTGGTGAAAGAATCTAAATTTCTAATAACGTAAATAATATTCTCATAAATAAATTGAGACGCTACAGTCAAGATATTAATTTCTTTAAAAAGTTCTCTTAAAGAGTCACGGGAGTTTAAGTTGTAAATAGAACGAATGGCCCTTTTTTGTAACACAAATATAGTTTGTATGTCAGCTGCCTTACCCCAAACCAGAATACCGTACGACATGACACTATGGAAATAACTATAATAGACTAAGCGAGCTGTCTCAACATTGGTTAGTTGTCTAATTTTCCTAACGGCGTAAGCTGCCGAACTTAGTTTACCTGCCAGTACAGCTATATGGGGACTCCATTGCAAATAATTATCTAATGTTATGCCTAAGAAAATTGCCTTATCTACCATTTGCAAACACTCGTCATTTAGAAAAATACTAGAATGTACCGGTTTAACATTAGGCAAAGCGAACCTAACACATTTCGTTTTCTTAGCATTTAGTAGCAAATTGTTGCTAGTAAACCAATTAAGTACTTTAACTAGTGTGGTGTTAATCCTACTGTAGTCTACGGATTTTCTATCTAATAATACAATACCCAGCCAAACTAACAAAACTTTACCCAAGATTAATTGTGGTCATTTGGAAAAAAACGTTGTTTCAGTTTTATCAATTTATTGGCTTATTGTTCGGACATTATCTTCGGGCGATTTCCACAGCAGCGGCCGCCGCGTTCGCTGGACGTTTGATTTATGTGCTGGGCAAAGAGTAGACATTGGGAAGAAGAGACTGATCGTAATCTATCCTTCTAAGGTTTACCGTACTTCGAGCACGAACTTTTGCTTTATCAAGACCCTAGTCGAGACTATAAGAGTCAGAATTAATCCTAGTTTTAAAGAACTGTGAGTCAAAAGCATTCGGAAATACGGACACAGGAATTCCATTATATCTTAAAAGAAACCCAATCACGGCAATATTTATCGTTTGAATTTTTTTATTGCTTACTGTAACTTCTAACACTGATGATAAACTATTATACGAGCTAGGTGGTACCGGTGATAGGCATATTATTGTATTGCCATCAAAAGAGCATAAGTATGCCAAATTTCAAGTCAACCCGACAGTTAACCTAAACTTAACCCGTAGGTTAGGACAATAAAAAAATACTTCCAAGATTTAATAACATTGTTAATTTGTCAGATTGCTTCATTCTTATTTGTTAGTTACAAGTGAAGCTAACATTATCCCTCTTCTACCCCTACCCCTCTGGGAAACAGGCGTGATTTAATGTATGTAGGTATGTATGCTTTGTTACTTTCTGCTAGATCCAAATATCACAATGTCAGATAAGGACAAAACATGTTTTAAGAATTAACTTTAGTGCGTTAATGAACGAGAGGGTGTAATTTAGTGTGTTAAAAATGATATTTTTACAAGGTTTTCTTAGTCCATGTATACTTACCAACAGAGAAAGTAACACTCTGTAGTTACTTATCTTTGCAGACTTACAGCTCATTGGCGACTTGTGCGAATAAATCAAATTTAGCTAAACCGTCGACCCCGCGTGATCTACCAAAACACAAACGATAAATCGATGATAAATTATTGCCCTTTTGTTTCGCCTCTTGATTTAAGTGTTAATAAAGCACTCGGATGTGAAATGTTGAAAATATTCGGTATATGGTTGTGTAGTGTGATTGGGTATTTTAAAGCTTAACGCGTTGGTTTTAAGCGCTAAATTAAAATAAATAAATAAAACGAGATTATTGGATAAAATAAAAGTTAAAAAAAACATCAAATTTGGTTTTGTCAAGTTATTCAAGTTCAAGTTATTAAAAGGGTAATTTTGCGTGTTTTTTAAGTTAATAAAAGCAGTACTTATCACAAAAACTAATTTTTCATAACCTAATTATTGATTTAAAAAAATACTGAAACGGGTCATCCGGCAACGGACCGACAACTCTTCTTGAGTTGCTGGTGTTTGTTTATGGGCGATGGTGATTACTTCCCACCAGGTTACCCACATGCTCGTTTGCATCCGCTTATATAAAAAAAAAGTTTTAATGATTTCGGTGGATCTGTGCAAAAAAACAACTAACTGACATCATTTTTCACTTTTTTTTTTTGCAATAAGCAACTCTTGGGATTTAGTGTTTTTATTTTGATATTGAATAATTTTACTTATTCTTTTTCACACAATAAATAATGGTTGTATTAAACAAACAAAATTCAACCAATTTTAAGTTGTTCCCACTTCGATACCCATATTCATATACTCCATTCCAACAGACTTCTCTTATTTCGTAATCAATTTTATAACCTCAAAATGCATCATTTTTGGCTAATACGGCCGTTTTCTGCTGAATAAAGCAACTAGAGACCATATTTTGCACACTATTTTCCTGATTGTACATCATGGATGGTTTTTTAATGACCAAATTGTTATTTTAGGCGGAAAAAGAGCATTTTGAGGTTATAAAAGTGTTTACTAAATAAGTCAGTTGGAATAGACTTTACACCAAGCCAATTATCGTTCAAACGTTCCAGTATCTTATCTCAGTAAAACGGGGTAAGTGCATAACGTACGCCAGCACCCTGTCGGCGGCCACTCGGGCCCGGTAAATTCTTATAATTGAACCGTGCTAGAACTAGAAGTGAGTTATTGCTTGGAAATTCTAGCTGTGGAAAATAAAATAAGTTAGGTGCAGATTTGTTACATGATATTTTTTTGCCGAGTAGTGAGATTTATAAAGTGTTGAAGATATGTAAGAAATTAAATAGTGATGAGGACATATCGATGTTTTAATCTTTCAATGACTCGACCTACAGGCTCTGCTGTTGTTTCAGATTGCACCGATCGTCGAGTGGCGCCCTCATTTACTATTATTGTGTTTTCTAATAAGCTACAGTACATTGTTGTAGAGGTTAAAAAGTAGGCAATAGATGGAAGAGTCAGTTCGAGGTCCGAGTAAGTACGAGTCCATCTAATGCACTTTCAGCCGAGGCTTAACACAGTGCTTTTCACGACTACTGCGAGGAAATAAAAATAAATTCTTATAATAAATTTTCAACACACAAAAGTTTTTACGCTCTTCCGCCAATTTTTACTTTTTTTTAACAATACCGGTCTTAGTGGCCAGTCATTCAAAGGCGTTTTTTAAACTGACGACTCTGACCGTGCCAGAACTACTCGTATACTTCAGATAATTAAAAACATACATATGGCTGTATGGAATCTGATTCCTTTGCCTATCCGGGAAGGGATGAATATTATTAATAAAATAAAACGACTTCTCATAGGCCAATTTAATTTCATATGCAGCACAAGTCGTGTTTTGATTGGTCGAATCAGTGATCAGCGGACCGATGTGATTGGTCGACTTGCTCAATGGAACAGACCAACAATGTTAAGATTGTTGTCCAGTTTAAATTCATAGAAGGCATGCTCATTAAATGTACAACTACTGATTGTTTTGGGGACCAAGAACAGCCCATCTTTCGCCACATTTCCGAGCAGTTGCGTGAAAAAGTATTGTTTTGAAATTGAAGGATCGTTTTTTGTTGTATAGTTCAGGAAATATCTTTTCGTTAATATCAAACAAGAGGCAATCGTAAAACTACCCTCGTTCTTCAAACAGCAGAATGGGTTTCAAGATTTAGGTTAAGGTTAGGTCCGGTGAGTCTTAACGCAGAAAAAAAAGATCGCAAAGTAGATAACATACGGCCAAATCATATTTCCTGAACTATACGTATACAATGTTTTAAAATAAGACCATTATCACCCAGTCCTAGTTGTTGACTTAATGTCCATTAATGTAAAACCAAAGTTCAAACTGAATAAACAACCCACACAATAAATAAAAATTTCTTGAACCAAATCCTACTTTCTCTTGTTTCCAAAGGTCAAACCGTGACCTTTGCCCGTCCTAAAAAGGGCACGTTTACACTCCCGCAGTCGGTGGACAGCGCGTGGAATTGGAGTGGTGTATAAAACATGAACTTGCGAAAATCGACGGACTACCGACGAGTGCGAGGCATCGACACTAGGGTTGCTACAGTGTTCTTTAGCAAATTAGATCAAATCAATATCAGAGCACAATTTCACCCAAACTATGCTCGAGCTTGTAGGTACAATGGGGGCTAGACAACGATAAGCTTACTTATATAGAGAAATACATATTTTACATAGAAAACATACAAGACTAAGGAACAACTGAAAGTAGGCTTTTAGGGTTCCGTAAAAAAAATTAAAAAAACGGACCCTTGTAGGATCACTCGTGCGTCTGTCTGTCTGTCCGTCCGTCTGTCACAGCCAATTTGCTCCGAATCTACTGGATCAAATCAGGTGAAATTTGGTAGGATGGAGTAATCCTATGACCCAAACACAGATGTGCAAAGTTTTTTTTTTATAAAGTGTAATTTTTTGGAGAAATTAGGAAATTTAAAAAGAAAGTTTTGCAAACCTTAGGGGAGGTACGCTCAAAGCGGGTACGCTAAGGATGATGGTTAAAAAAACAAAGTTTCTTTTATTTTATTTCCTTTATTAGTATGTATGTGTTTTTATAATCTTTTACGCTTTCGCACAAATCAACGGAATGAGAAAATACGTCAGTTTTTATATGAAAAAAATATTAAAATGTGCACCCTTCCAATAAACCGCTTTGCCCGTGGGGGGTGCCTAAAACGGGTAAGACCTTTGGGCAATGCGGGTAGTGATTGTTCTTATGCGAACAAATCAACTTGGAAATTAATTAAGCTCACAGATTTGTCCTAAAATTATCAATTTATGCTAATGGTCAGCTTTTATTCATGTGTCTTTTTACTGTACATAAATTAATACCAAACTTTTTGGCTACACTTTTGACCGATTTTTTGGTCGCCTCTTACATAGTAGCCACAATGTGATCTCGCCCCACGGAGCTTGGTAAGTTTTTCCTTTATATTTACTACCATCTACATAATAAAAGTAACTAAAATATTAGTCCGCTTATTAATTTATACAAATAGAGGCCAATGGCGGGTACCCGCTTTTCCCATACCCGATTTGCCTATGCACACGTTTTTGTTTTATCAGTATAAAACTTTCAAACCGAAACGATAAAACACAAAGCAGCTTCATAAATAACAAGACTAATAGCCAAACAAAATATACTTAAAACAAATTAGAACATGTTATTAACCATTTCAGAGTAATCACATGTAAAAAAAAAGAAAAAAACTAGTGAAAACACCAAAAAACTTCGTTAGCGTCTTACCTTGTCAACACGTACACCATGCAACTGGCATTACTGCCTGTGATTGGCTGACGTGTCGAATGTCACTTCGCATCCACAGATTTTTATTAGTGCTAAAGGCACGCAAATTTAAAAGGCTACCTGCTTTAGGCAGGGTACCCACTTTAGGCGTGCTTCCCCTACTGTGTCACAAATCAAATGAAAGGGATAACGAGGATCTCAAATATATTTTTGTTATTATTGTAAAATAAAAAAAAATGATTTTATTTATGAAAGAAGACGAAAATTTACCATTTCCCCCTGATCTCCAAAACTACTGAGCCTAAAATTTTGAAAAAAATCGAAATATTTTAACACGCACGGGCACTTTTACACTTCAAAATTTTAATATGGGTACCTATTATATTATCGAAACACCTTGACGAATGTATCAATATGCAGAATTTTTATTTCCTCGAAAGGCATCGCCGCATGAGTTTTTTTTTTGGGTAGCCACAAGTCCAACCTAATCTAACCTGCGTAATTAAAGTTTAAAATATCCTGAACAAATCGTGGTTTCAGCAGAAAATAGCTGATGAAATGAAATTCAACGAAATGATACAAATTGATGAAGTGAAATTCGATGAAATTACCCAAAAATACACTAGACTAGCGCTTTCCAAGAGGAGACAATTCCTGAGTAGAAATGCCGCAAGAAACTAGATTGTCAATTTTTTGGATGATCGCTTTCGTCATGGTGATTCAAAGTAGGAGAGCGTGTGTTATTTGAACAGTCAGTCAGGCTTCTCCTGCCGTCGGCTCGGTGGCTCGGTTGTCGACTGTATCGACAAAACGTGATTGGAATGATGGATCCGTAGTGTTGTTCCGGGGAGGCTCTACAGTACAGTACAGTACAGTCACGAGATTAAATTCGGAACCCACCTTGGGACCAAAGTCAATCTGACATTCTACAACAATAAGGCTGGCTTTCCTAAAAAATACAAATGATTTGACATCTCTAATGACAATTGATATGGGTCCCAAATTAACTATCGTGACCGTACAGTCAAGGACTTTAATTGTTATGCCACTATGGAACCCTGTCGCATAACGTTAATCATTTATTTAAGCGTAATTTCTGTCATGTGGTTTGAAGCTGTCATTAAGACAGGGTTCCATAGTGGCACAACAATTAAAGTCCTTGACTGTACTAAGCAGATAAGAAGTCTATCCTGAGACATTGCAAACATAAAGTTTCTGAATATTGATCATGTAGACAGCAGTAATATTATGCTGTTATTACAATTCCTTTACACGCAACAAATTAGTTTAGCATTGTTTTACTACTGCCAACATCAATGTTCAGTTAATTTATGGTTGTGCACTGTGTGCAGATTGACTTTATATCTGCCTAGTACTACCAGACAAGATGCACTCAGCGAACCGTTATTGTATTGAGAATGTATGTATATTCATATTAACTTACTCATTGTTATCACATGGCACAGAAGTTGTATAGATGGTGTTATTATCTTTATCTACACTCATATCATAAGTCCTCTATTATGCGTTCAAAACCCGTAGGCAATGACCAGCATTACCTGTGGTAGTAGGTGACAGCGATGACAGCTGTTAATTTTGGAAGATGTTCCAAATTTGGATCTCATTACCTTACAATATGCGATAAAGTAATTTCAAAATTACGTTACAGCTGTCATCGCCTTCACCTACTACCACAGGTAAGGTAATGCTGGTCATTTGCCTTTCGGCTTCTGAACCCATCTTAGAGTACTTATATTATTTGTGGAGATAAAGTATTGTATGAGACTCTGCGTAATTAGCATTATAACACTCGTGTGATCTATTATGAAACTCGCCTAGCGGCTCGTTTCATAAACCACACTCATGTTGTAATGCCTGTCATTACGCAACCGTCACGTAAACTACTATTACAACTTTAGTATAACTACATAGGTTAGTCCATGTGATACCCTGCAAGAGCACCACAATGTAAATAGCCCATGGAATTGGTCCATTTTGCCTTGCACTGAATGAGGTTGTTCTTTCTTTTGTTTTCGTGTATAATAACTACTGGGATTATATTATGATAAAGTGGTCACTAGTCATGACAGTCCCAAGACACTTGAAAAACCTTATAATTTTCGATATTTATTAAATTTTTGTTACTTTTTGCCACCATGGCCCTGTCTTACGGCAAAATTTACTATGGACAAACTAAATTTTCAACAACATGAGACCAATTAAGAGAAGACTTTTTCTAAGATACAGCTGTACCTACTAAAATTTGTAATATTTCTGCACACAACCGTCACCATAATTTTTTAGTTAGAATATAAAATTAAATTATCGTCAATTCGTGGACTCCAATGTGCCAGCCCTAGTTCAAAGCGGTGGATATGTCCGTGCGTCTCACCGCGCCTGTCAGGTATAAATCAATTGGTGGACTTGAGGAGTGTTCGTTACACGATAGTAATAGAATAAGTAAGGGGGACATTTTGTAGCGTTCGTAAATAAGTTCAGAACTTATTTATTAAGTGGTCCGAGAAAATGGTCGCCGGTTTTTTATAACCCTACGGTGAGTACTTTGTTCGTAATGTAGATCATCGTTTTACGATCTCATGAAGAGACCGTCGGCGGTCTAATGGCTTAGGGGGTTAAATCGTGATCGTAAGGTATACAGAGTTTGTAGCCGTAGTTTTTTTACCTTAACTAGGTACCCTGAAGCTCTTTCGATGAAAAAAACATTGTGAGGAAACCTACACATGTCCGAACAGCTGCGTAGCTGAGTGTGTAAAAAAGAAGGTAATTGCACAAAAGCGGAGCGATTGTCGACTATGTCTTTATCTGACTTAGCCACTTTTCCATCTTCATGTTCAGCTTATCCCAGCCGTTTTCGCCGTCCCGTCTTTTTCAGCCGCCAGCGCACAGGCGCCGCGCTGTGTGGCAGATTTCATACATCTCTACGTATTAGTTTTTGTGGCTCACCGCCCCGCTGCCGCCAGTGCCGTTAGTGCTGTGACCGCCGTAAGGCTAGTTTTAGGGCAACACAGATATTCTTACATGATATTAACACGTTCACTGTCCAGATCTTAATTAATCTTAAACAGACGTTAATCTAGCAACCATTAATTTAGTGATAACACCTACCACCAAAAAGCAGTTACCGCATTGTTGTTCTCCGGTTCGGGGGAAACTGTGAAATGACTAGCACATAGGCATTCCATCTAAGTCCTCAGGGTTGGCAATGCATTTGCACTTTTGAAATGGTGGTTTGCCCGTGACCCTACTGCGTAGTCCTACTCACCAGAATTAGTATCATAAATGAGGTAGGTTTACGTTATGTCAGTTATGCAGCTGGCCCGGAGGGCCAAAACGACCAGAAATAGAAGCTCCGCAGTAGCGTTAATATGATATTCAAATAGAAATCATTGGTCAGTCGGACTACGCAGTAGGACCACGGGAAAAAAAGGCTTGAAATTGCCTCTGTTGCAAATGTCTATGGGCTTTAGAGTCAACTTACCATCAGATGGTCGGTAACCATACCTCCATAACTTTATGAAAAATATCATTATTATAATGCTATCTAGATAATATTTTTTCAGTGTTCAAAATGTTGTTTCAATATATCACAAACAATTCAACATCGTAACAAAACTTGTATTACGATTGTATTTTTAATGCCCTACATCTAATTGTATCGCTGGCGACTCTTATGTAGGCTCTCTATAGGTACGAACCAGCAAAATTAACAGGCCACCAATAGTGCCACACCCCCACATGAATGAAAAGGTATGGCTTTGTGCTTCCGTGCGAAGAATGTGAGATGGAGATAGTTAGCGCGCCTTGATGGCAGCGTCAAATTAAATTAAATGCTGTTTACTTTAAAACCACAACATTTATTGAAAAAATGGGTTGCCAGGATTAAGAACTTACATATACCCAACTAATGAATCTAAAATCATCGTTAAAGATATGCAAAAAGGTGCCATGTTTGAAAAATAAAACTATCGAGGATTTTATTTCTAACCGTGTTTTCACGTTTGCCAGTCTCAAGCAAATATGATCGAGTTTAATATATCCAAAGAACCGATACAAAGGCGTTATGGTTAGGTATTAAGATCCAGATCGCGGAACACTACAGACTTTATCATAGTAGGCCTCTTAAGTGCTTTAAAAGAGGTAACGTATAACCTTATTATGGTTTACTAATGTTTGGTCAAAAATCTTTTCCCAAAGTATCACTTCCCAAATTATTTTACTCAAATTATCATTTGGCAAAAAATCATTTGTCAAAACAACTATTCGCAATTTAATAGTTAGCAAATGCTTTTTTAGCAAATTATTGTTTAATAAATAATTACTTGGTCAAGTTTCATTTTACCAAATTTCATGTAGTGAAATGTATCGTTTGGCGTAACATACTCTTCTCAAAATATTGTATGGCATACGATTTACATACTAATTGAGTAGTGCATAGGATACAATTTAGGATATGATTATCTTTCGTTAAGTGGCTAGTTTTCTTACTGCGTGCTGGCGCATAACCATCGTATTTGCGCAAACTTGGTATTTGTTTTTATTGAAAGTAGATACGATGGATGGAGTTATTTCCGTGACACAGTCGACGAAGCCCCGCTGTGCGGGGCTTCTATTCTGCAAAGATTGGCCCTTCGGGCCTGATGAACTCTAACCTAACCTAAACCTACTTACCTAATTTTAACCTAAACTAACCTAACTGAACATGCTATATATTGAGTGTACAAAATAACAATTTGAACAAACATTTCTTTGGAATATAATATTTGCCAAAGGGAAACGTTTGCTTAATAAACGTTTGTCTTAATAAAACTTGACAAAGTAAAATGATGCCAAATGATAATTTGACCAAATGAATAAAGTGCGAAATGTAAATGTGCTAAAGATTCGTTTGGGAAATGAAACTACCGCGATAAGTTTTTTGGGAAGTGAAATTTGGCGAAAAATACTTTGACCAAACGGCAGTACACCCCTTATTATATCGCTATTATTTATCAATATGTAGATTGTAATATCGTTATGATAAATACCGCTATTGCTCAGTATAGCGCGAGAATAACGATAAATTATTACGCAATCGCAAAATGGCGCAATTTGGAGGTATAGACCGGGAGATACTGACAGAAAATTTTCAGTCATTTGTAGCAAGTATGGCGACCCTTCAAGGGTCTAATTACGTAATGATGAAGAGGAAAATGATGGTCATAGCGCTGGTACCGGCGGCCCACACGCGTGGCCGTTAATCGAACGTGTCGGATAAATTACGAAAGTCGAACGATTTGTACCACTAAAATTCTTGTATTTTCCGATAGTCTATGAAAAAAGAAGTAGGCGGTAGCGTAATGCCATACTTCTCCGTTCTGGCTTAGAGCCCGCCAAACTGACGAAAACACGTTAATTCATAAAAAATTTGCTAATCATCGTCGAGTAGTCATTCACGAAAATCACCATGCCATACTTTTCCGACGGTTCCAAAAAGCCGCCATACCGCTGCAAAGGAGTATTTTTTTTTTCTCGCGCTAAAGCGTAAACATAATTAGACCCTTGAAGGGCTGCGTTACTTGGTACAAATGACCGGAAAATTTGAGTCAGTATCTCCCGGTCTAGTATGCCTGTACCCTTCTCCATGCCCTAAAAAAAATCAAAGTTAGCAGCTAGCTACGAACGTACTAAAGCTGTCACCAAGCCGTTCGTCACTACGCCGCAATTTTTCTAGCAATAAGCCTATCCATCGCTCAACGCGTATAAATGGATCCTATTCACGGAGTTATAACTCATTTATATCGCCCATTGCAACTAGGCCAATGTTTGCCGGTACGAGAACGGTTGTATGAGAAAACGGTATAGTATGAGAAAAAAGCAAGTTAGTTGTGAGGGGTTCGGACTTTGAGTAATGACGGCACATTCGTGAGGTCGAACGCATATTGCGCTGATGTAACATGGAATGTGTGGAGTAGAGGTTTCTATCACCCTTTTTTCAGGGGCTGACTCGTGGTCACACTAGGTTGTCACACCACAGCTATTCGCTTTCATCGGAAATTCATCAGAAATCATTTCTGTTCCGCAAAAGTAGGTAGGTTAGGTTCGTTAGGTGTCTTTAGATGCCCGAAGGGCAAATCGCCTAGAAATAGGAGCCCTGCCAAGAGCAGGGCTCCGTCGAATAGCAGTGGTGGGACGACCTGGTGTGACGACGAGTCTGCACCCTTATTTTCACTATAATTTATATTTTTTCCCGTGGTACAGCATAAGAATGCTGTAAAACTTAAGAGGGTTTTTTTACTAAATAACTGGAATACAAATAAGTTGTCGAATGAGTTTTAAAATCAATCAATGTTAATATATTTAATGTGATTCGGTTCAATACGCTCATGTGGATTTGACCAGTAAGACCATTGTAAAAATGTGCTGTCTCTCAATATTATACGAGTTTCTGTATGCCAAAATACATACATAACTATAGATGCGTTATGGAATAATGGTATTTATAACCAAACCAATCATATCAAAATAATTAAGTAAACTTCTGCCAGTCGTATTAGGGGTGGTCGGATTTTAGACAGGGTTCGTCTGAATCACTAACACTATCTTACCCGCTAACCCTGCACCAAGCAGCATTGTTTGCACTGTTGTGGTGCGCCTTCAATGGCAAGGCAGCCACTAATTGACTAGCATAGAAGCATTTCTCCTTAGACCTTAAGGATATTTTGAAGACATGAGTTTGTAATGGGCCTTCGCCCTTGCTAACCTCAAAGTAGCCTGAATGTAATGTTGGCAGTTTTGTAATTGTACCTAGTCTTGATAGGCGAGCAGCCTTCCCTTGCCATAAAAAATAATGCTTCTTGGCTTAGCCATGCTAAAAATGCAAATATTTTATTGTGTATAAATTTCACAGGAACTACTCCTCTCCATCCCTTGTTCTATCGGAGCATGTCTTAGCAGAATTTCCCAGTAGCGCAAGCCATTCTCATTTTGATCAGTCATTCCATTTATCAAACTATCCCATTACTGTTGTCTTAAATACGTTATTTGCACTGGTCGAGATTTAATTACGTTCTGTTGGAAGCGAGAATTATTGTGGGTTTGTGGGGGCATGTTTGGTGAGAGAAAGTACTGGTAGGCTGAATTGTTATTATTTTGTTTATGGTTCTATGTAGGAGTTTAGTGGAAAAACTCTGTACATACGTTAGTACAGCCTTGGCCAAAAGTATTGAGCACCCCACTTTTTCCTTTGTAACTTATAAACAAAGTATTATTTTATAATTTCAAAAATACACAAAGATGTAAAATATAAAATGTGTTTGTACATGTGCAAATTATTAGTAGGTTATCATTTTGAAGGGGTCCATAGCATAATGTCGAAAATCAAATTTCCTAAGTACGATATTCCTAAAGACTAAACTTCGAATATCAAAATGTCTAAGGTACGAAATTACTAAAGATGCATTACCTAATACGCTTTTGGTCGAATGATCTCATTTTCGAGAATTAATATTCCTTTGTACAAAATGCCTAATGACAATACTTAGAAACTCAATATTTCCAGTGCTCGAAATAGCTACATACAAAATGCCTAATGAAATGACAATACTTAGAAACAATATTTCTAGTGCTCAAAATAGCTACGTACAAAAAGCCTAGTGACAATTCTTCTTCTTTTTGTTTGACATTATCGGCTAATTAATTATGAATGTTGTGTACGCCTATTATTTGCTTGCATATCAGAATTTAATATTTTTGGTATACCTTATTAATA
Organism: Acleris literana; assembly: GCA_946894065.1. NCBI lineage: Eukaryota > Metazoa > Arthropoda > Insecta > Lepidoptera > Tortricidae > Acleris > Acleris literana. The sequence goes on from OX335687.1 coordinate 11,458,947, forward strand.
GTGATCGTTATCAACGTGCTGTATTGGTAGCAGAGTATGGTTGACAAAAAAACAAATACACAAGTATTTTAAACATTCCCTTAACAATAAACGTTGAGTAACGGTGGTATTGTGACATTTGAATTTGAAAATTGGTTCGAAATTTTGCACTTTATACATTTTAAACTTAGGTCTACTGGATGTAGGAAAAATGTCGTTCGAAATTTTGCACTTTATACATTTTAAACTTAGATCTACTGGACGTAGGAAAAATGTCGTTCGAAATTTTGCACTTTATACATTTTAAACATAGGTCTACTGGATTTAGGAAAAATGTCGTTCGAAATTTTGCACTTTATACATTTTAAACTTAGGTCTACTGGACGTAGGAAAAATGTCGTTCGAAATTTTGCACTTTATACATTTTAAACATAGGTCTACTGGATTTAGGAAAAATGTCGTTCGAAATTTTGCACTTTATACATTTTAAACTTAGATCAACCGGACGTAGGAAAAATGTCGTTAGTATTTTCATGCACTAGCAGTATTGTACTTTAGACATTTTAAAAATAGGTTAATTAAACGTAGGCCATGAATCTTTAGGAATTTCGTACGTTAGACATTTTGATATTCGAAGTTTTGTCTTTAGGAATTTCGTACTTAGGAAATTTGATTTTCGAAATTATGCTACGGACCCCTTTGAAGTAACTATTTTCGTGTGAAATCTGAAGCTAGAAAAAATCTGGTTTTACAACAAAATGATTAATTGTATTTTTTCCACGGAATTACGCTTAACGTCAATAAATATGACTATTTTTTCCGATAGTTATACAACTTTCTATAATATAAGACATACTTATGTAAATGCACTTTTTAACCGACTTCAAAAAAGGAGGAGGAGGAGGTTATACGTTCCACTGTATGTATTATTATTTTTTTTATGTATGTTCACCGATTACTCCGTCAATTCTCGACCGATTTCAATTTTTTTTTTTTGGTTTGATAGAGTATACTTCCGAGGTGGTCCCATTGTCACCAAATCTGAATCTGATGAGGGGATCAGTGAGGAATTGAGGGAACTTCTCAAATATTGTAGGCAAACATATAGCGATTTTTGTATTTTTAGTAACAAATCCAGAATTTGCGTTCAGAAAGTATGATTTGGTGAAGTGGAACTGATGATGAAGACCACAGATGGCCACCGGAACTCCTCAACGGTACCGATTTCAAGGGTGACGGTAAGATATCTCGATTAAGATAGTTGAGCGACTACAACGAAGAATATTTACTTGTTCAAATATGACTATGACTTTCCCGCGGCGTTGCTTGCGGCGCGCTTGATATAAGTTAAAGTTTCATTTCAACTAAGAAGTGGGACTACGTAACGACGTATTATGATCACTAAAAAGTATAAAATAAAATAAATGTTTAAAAAAAACAAAAAACCGCCTTCAAAAACGCAAAAAATAACTTCTTTTAAAATTGTAGGTACCTAATAGGTTAGTCCAACTGAAGTCGGCGACCACAATATTTTCAACAAAAAAGCCGACATCAGTCGGACTAACCTATTAGGTACCTACAATTTCAAAAGAAGTTATTTTTTGCGTTTTTGAAGGCGGTTTTTTGTTTTTTTTAAACATTTATTTTTAAAGTTTGACTTTCATATGAAAAACGCATGGGTGCTCAAGACTTTTGGCCAAGGCAATCAATTTGGAATGTTGTAAATGAATAAATAAAGCGGTCAAGTGCGAGCCGGACTCGCGCACCGAGGGTTCCGTACCGCAGCACAGTAGGAGGTATTATTGCATTCTGCTTTGAATTTGATTTAGAACGAATCAGCGCGAGCTCAACTCACAATTGTTCACTTGTTGTTTTGTGTTGTTGTTGTTGTGTTTGTTTTGTTGTTGTTTTATTTTGTTGTTTTTCTCCAGAGTTGGTATACTACTATACTCGTACTAAATACTACTAGTACCCTTGTATGTTTTACCGTTTTTACCATACAACAAAATAAAAATACTTAAAAAAAGTTTTACGTATGGTGTAAATCCGCAAATCCCTAGTAAATCCGCAAAAAAACTGAAAAAATACAACCCTAAAGATATAGTTCTTCAAATTTAGGACGGACGGACAACGTAAGCATATTGAAAGGGTCCCGTAGAGCACTCTTCGGGCACGGAACCCTAGAAACTTGGAAAAAACGACTGGTAATTAAATTAGCAGCATGACACTTAGGCTCTAGGAGTTTAGTTTAAGAAATGTGTGTAAAACATTCATTTCGCATTACCAATTTTTAGTCACCTGTACCCTTACCATGAGTTACAAATTACGTACGTAGCGAGTCAAATGCTCTGTCCCTCGCAGACCTCGCAGTGGTCTTATATAGTGCGAGGGACAGAGCATTCGACTCGCTAGCGAGTACGGTAATTGTAACTCGTGGTAAGGGTACTGTCGTCATATCGACCTGTCGACCTTTTTAAATGAGGACTGGCTGAGGGGCGTCATATTTCGGTGATTTCGTGGCCGCCAACTATCTGACACCGTGAAAGTGCACCTATTAGTAGTCATGTTAATTTCAAGTTATATCTTACTAATTATTAATAACATAAATGAGAAAGTTTGGATGTTTGGATGTTGGTTACTCAATCACGCTTCAATTCGCTGAACGGACCGGGATGAAACTTGGAACACATATAGGTTAGGTCCTGGAATAGGACATACGATAGTTTTTATCCAATACATGTACAGTCACGAAATCTAATTTGGGACCCACCTTAGGTCCAAAGTCATTCTGACATTCTACAACAATAAGGTTGAGTCTCCTATAAGTTACAAATGATTTGGCGTCTCTAATGACATTGACGACTTCAAGCCTATTTTTCTTGAAATGGGTCACAAATTAACGATCGCGATGTGTTTTGAGAACATATATCTTCTTCTTTACATAGTATAAAGCGAAGTGGCTTCCGCTGTCTGTTCCCTTAGATCTTTTAAACTACTAAACGGATTTTACTGCAGTATTCAGCAATAGATAGAGTGATTTAAGAGGAAGGTTTATATGTATAATAAGTTCTGGATAATGCTCCAGTGTTAGAGAAAAATCACATAAACCGAAGCGAAGCGAGGGCGGGTCGCTAGTTTTATATATATGTTAGTCTGTAAGGTTTACTATTTGTAAATATGGGCCTTGTTGCCCGAAATAAAGTTATTCTATTCTATTCTAAATATACATTTTAGTAATTCGGGAAGACGCATCATATACTTAGTTCCTTTTCTAAAAGTAGTTCCATCGAAGCGCCGCTAGATCGAGGAAGCGGACCGGAATTGCCGGTCGAACTCCAGAACCCATTAGCCTGATGCATCGCTCGTCAGGCTTCATTGGGGCACTGACAAATGGGCTGCGTCCACGCATGGCTTAAGTGTTTTTGATTATACAGTGATTTTAAAATCGTTCTTTATGTTAATCTCTCGGGTGAATGAAATAGGTTGCTACCGGTCCGTAGTGGTTAGAAGAAAGAGGCATTAATATTCTGAATTCGGGTATATACACAGATTCCTATAGCGACATCTATTGGATATGGTTTGAAGTAACAAGAACAAAGGCTAGGTTTATGAAAATGAAATATCGATCTATTGTTAGGGTGGCAGTTCTGATAGATAAAGATAAATAGTTTAAAAAAAAAACAAGGAGGTAACATGTAACAGTGCAAAGAAGATTGGCAATTAATATATCTTTGATTAGGTAGGTAAGTATACGAGTATGAAATCCCTAATAATCGTTTTATTATTTCTTCTTTTATCATTTCTAATGCGACATATACCATTATGAAGTATACATATTTATCTTTAATTCCCGCCCTATTTCATTTCTGTACTCCCTGGGTATTATTTTCATACTAGATGGGCCTTTGCTTGTAAAGGCACTGAAAACTGAAATGATGGCAGGCCTCCCACAAGGTGAGCGATGTATGCGTAAAGAAAAAACTTTTACTGATAGGTACTTTTGATATTGTAAAGAGGATATATATGCACAAACCATTCTATCAAATATAAGCCATTTTAGATATCATAAATTATTACCAAAAGCGGCATAATTATGTTAGGGGTGTGTCCTGGGTAAAAAAAAAAAACTAATTAGTCCGTCAGTAAGATTATCAAAAAATATTTAACACGTAGTTTTTGCTTTATCAAATCAATCAAAATTGACAAATATAACGCGCATCAAAGTTCGGGAGTGGGGGCTCGTGACGTCGCTACGTGGTATAAAGTGTGCCACGGCGTGACGTCACGCGAAACTTCAACGCACTTTATCTTCGTAATTTTTTGTTTAATTGACAAAAGAAAAAATGGGTCAATCAACTTTTCGTTGCACCTCGTTGCCATGGTGACGTACCTTGGGTCACTTCTTAAAACTATGATTTCGAAGGATATTAGTCCACTGAAAATCAGTTTTTTTGGCAATTATACACCCATTCTTTTATGGTTTTTCTCCTGAGTGTGTTAGAAGTAACATATTGTAACATTTTTTCTATGAAACTCTATCACTGTTTTCCCCTGGCTTACGGGACAGAATAACAGCAACAAAAAGTTGATCCACCCAAATACGTGTTCAATATTTTTTGAAAGTGTAAATGACGGTCTAATTAGATTTTTTTAGGACACTAGTCTATTAATTTCCGGAAAAGGCTGGTATAATGTTAAAAGCCTTGGAGCAAAACGAGGTTAAAGCCGATTCGCCGTAGAACTTTTAATATCGGATTCATGCTGGCTTCAAACGGATCTTTAAATTTCATTTTGGCTATCCGAGTTGAAATGGAAAGGTTCTGCAGTACAAAGGTTCCCTAAGTGGACCAATTGACTGCCTGCTGCCGGGAGACTTCTAAATTAATAACTTTTTATTCGAGTTAGATGACGTTGGGATTTTTTTTGGGAGACAATATTGGTTTTTAGTCTCTCGGGAACTGAAAATTAGGAAATGATAATATTGCCTAAATCAATTGAAACCTTTACATTTGGTAATTTTTGACACCTCCATTATTTTATAATATTACTAGCTTCTGCCCGCGACTTCGTCCGCGTAGATTTCGATTATAGTTATTCCCTCAGTTCTTTTTTTAATTTCCAGGATGAAAAGTAACCTATGTGATCCAGGGCATAAGTTATCCAGCCGTTGCAGCGTAAAGGAGAAACAAACAAACAAACAAATTTTCGATTTATAATATTAGTAAGATTAATCTCGGAGAATGTCTATATTTCCTATATTACAATTACTAATGAACGTTGAGTAAAGGTGGCATAGCTATACAATTATTAGGAGATCCGAATAGGAGACGATTTGGACCGGGCTGTTTATTCGATAAAAAGTATTTTATACCAAATTTAATACGCTAAGTAATATATGGCGAATAGGTAGGCTGAAAAATTTCAGTCCAGTATATAATTTAAAAAAAAAAACTTCGTTTTAAAAAATTACACTAGCTTGTTTAATTGACAAATTACATACCAATCGAAAGTATGAAGCCTATAGAATATGCAAACGTTAGTTTGACTATTTTTTTCTCGTCGAGCTATTGGGTAGGCAGATATAAACAGGTAAGTCGGTACTAGTAATTTGCACTAAACCTAACGTTTGCATATTCTATAGACTTCATACTTTCGATTAGTATGTAATTTGTCTATTAAACAAACATTTGCAATTTAAAAAAAAAGTTCATTTTTTTTAAATGATATAAGTACTGGACTGAAATTTTTCAGCCTACCTATTCGCCGCATATTATTTAGCGTATCAAATTTGATATAAAATACTTTTCATCGAATAAACAGCACGGTCCAAATCTTCTCCTATTCGGATCTTACACCAAATATTTTATCCTTATCTGTCATAGTGACATTTTAATTTGACAGATAAGGACAAAACATTATATAGCTATACCACCGTTACTCAACGTTTATTAAATTATTAGTAAGGGGGTTAATCTCCAACTAGACCTTTTCTTAAAACAACCCGTACATTTTCTTGCAGTGCTTCTTCTTAACAGTGGTCTCTTTTCCTCTGGAAGACTCAGACAGAATAAAAAAATACTTATTTTTTAATTTTTCAATCCACGAATAAATGTGTAAAAAATCGCGTATTCGAGGGTAAATTAATCTACTAGCGCCACTGCTGCTATATAGTTAGGGACATTCTAGGTAGTCCACTTAAGAACATTTTGGCTTGTTCTTTGCAGCTAGCTGATCCTACAGCGCTCAGGTCGTTACGCGTCGAACGCTCAAACGAATATCACCCTAAAGGTGGTCGACCGGGAAGCACCCTGACTGTACCAACTGCTGAGAAGATCCGGCTGCAAGGATCGCTTTCCAGTTACGTAGCTAATGTTGTCAATCATAAAATGCAAATTATACTTAAAGTAGGCAACAGAAAACAATTTAGTTACTGTTATTGTTGTGTTCGAAATTATCTATATATATATAATAAAAGGCAAACCTGACTGACTGACTTAGATATCAACGCACAGTTGAAACTACTGTACCTAGAAACTTGAAATTTGGTACGGGGGTTCCTTTCATGATGTAAGCGAGCACTAAGAAAGAATTTTTGAAAATTCATCCCCTGAGGGGTTAAAATAGGGGGAGTAGCGGGAAACTAATTCTACGCGTACGAAGTCGCGGGCGTCCTCTAGTTGTTTATAATTTGGCTTCCGATTATAAACAACTAGCTGTTGCCCGCGACTCCGTACGCGCAAAAAAGTAAAACATAGCCTATGTTACTCAGGGATAATGTAGCTGTCGCCACGTTTTCCATAATCATACATGTCTCGTTATGCCTCTGGTTCAAGACATTATCGTAATAATGGAGCGACAAACTCACATGCATGATAATATAGAGAGATAGTAATATAAATCTGCTTCGCATTAATTTACTGTTAACGTTAACTCCTTGGGTGCCGCGTTCGACGCCACAGGGGGTCCCGTCCGAGAGCAATTTCTCCCTTATTACGGGTTAGACCCTGTCGTCTAGCACGGAGCCCAAGGGCGGGACCCGAAGGCCCCCTGTTGGCCCTCCTCACTCCCCTACAGGTCAACCCAAAGCCTCCAAAACAATATCAATCTTTTGCCATCTCTTTACATCGTCAATATTACAGTTTATAAACACTTACCAGTGTACAGAACCATTATCTCTCACCTCACAAACTTGTCATAAACAACAATTCCAAACCTCAACCGTCGTCCATCTTTTTTCATCTCCTCTTCCCTCCAAAGCTATATCACCTCCACCCAGAGTTGCCAGTCATAATTATTTCGTCTAAAAATTACTACCGAACTAAAGGGGTTCATTCACTAGCATATTTAATGCATATCGCGATCATTCGCGACAGTAGCATCCTAATGGTGAAAGAATTTTAGAAATCGGTCCAGTAGTATTTGAGTTTATTCGTTACAAACATACACACACACAAAAATACAAATCTTTCCTCTTTATAATATTAGTATAGGTATAGATAGATTAATACAGCTGTAAAGTTAACAGGATATAGTTGTTTAACTCACGAAGCCGGTTTGGCATATCAAAAAAACCCGCTTTCGAGAGCTAAAACAATTGTAACAACAGTTTAATAAACCACAGGACGTTAAGCATAACACAGCATGACGAAAGTTATTCCTTTCTTTATGTTAATTATGAACCCAGCACCAGGAAATGCACTTACAGAGCAGCCGCATGTAATGCATACAATTTGTTCCTATTGTTTTGATGTGCAATTGTTTCGAAGTTTATACACAAGCAAAGGAAACAACTAACATTTAATTCTGTTTTAAATTGGAAATTTCCAAGTTGATTCTGAGGCTTTTAATCGTTTTGCATTTTGGATATAACTTTACAAATTGACGTACGACAGTGAAAATGCACTTTTTTATGGGTACAGGGAGCCTAGGCCAAAAGCTTACTTCCTTGTGGTCCTACTATATTTGTTCTATTGCACAAAATGTGTTAGGTGATTTAATCACCAAATTCTAATTGTGGTTGTAGAAGTAGGTAGGTTAGGTTTTTTAGGCTTCTTCAGATGCCCGAAGGGCAAACCACCCAGAAACAGGAGCCCCGCCCTCGGGCGGGACTCCGTCGAAAGTTAGTAGAACAAAAAATTTAAGACAGCGACGAAGTGTTTTTAATGTGATCCAAGTTTCGGAGATATTGATCATTTAAATCTGAATTTTTGTAATTTTCCCTTATGTCCATGTCAAGAAAAATCATTAATTTTATGTTTTATTTCATAACTTTTTCAGTGGTATCTTACATAATTAGAATCATTACGAATCAGCAAAGATTTTAAACCTATTTTCCCCTTTTTTTAAGTATTTTTTTAAAGTAATCACATGAAGTTTGTTTCGCCATACTAGTTGTTCCAGTGTTTGCTTTTCACTTTGTATGGAAAAAACAACTTTACGTGATTACATAAAAAAAAAACAAAAAAAAACGCGCCGGTAGGTTTAAAAACTTCGCTGATTCGCAATGATTCTAATTATGTAAGATACCACTGAAAAACGTATGATATAAAACATGAAATTAATGAGTTTTCGTAACAAGGACAAAAGGGAAAAACACAAAAATTCTGATTAAAATGATGAATATCTCCGAAACTAGTAAAAATCGCTGAACATACATAGGGGTTAAATCGATAGCTTTTTACCTGCTCTATCAGCGCCCTAGGCAGGTTGACGTCGTTTTCTGGGACACTCTGTATTTAACACGTTAACAGTCCCCATACAAAATGTTTCAATTTCCTCGTAAGTCCATCACGTCGTAAGTGCGTACATGCTTATTTCTTAGTGGCCCATATGTGGGGCACGGACTTGTGGAGCTATTTCGTCGTGACTCATATATGGGGCATTGGACTGTGAAGGTGTTAAGTCGATTTGAGCCCACCATTAACCCATTGAACAGACGCAATGCTTATTGAATTACAATTTATTTCAAAGAAGTTTACAGGTCATTCATTACAGTATGCTAATACTTCAACTTTTAGGTTCTTCTGCCACCGGCTCCTCTTTCGGCTCAATATTAAATGTATGAGCTACACCTGACCAGAGTTTCTGAATACAGATATAAAACGTTGTATTTAGTATTATTATTTATGAGAATCCTTACGAGGGGCTGCTGAAAAGTTATCTACCTGACCAATGATATAATATAAAAAGAGGTAGATATGTTACCTATACGGTATTCCGCGAGTAAAAATGGCCCGGCTTACGCACACATAATCAGTAAATATTGCAATTACACAATAATTCATAAACGACAAGTGAAAGTAGGATGGTATGCTAATTTCCGCGAGCGAAACAAAAAGTGTGTATATTGCTCTGCAGACTAGTTCACGGTTCCGTTGACGGCGCAAGACTAAGTAAAGTTGTACCAATTGGCTTGGTTTTAGGGTGCCACTATCGAAGTGCGTATAACATATCTACCTCTTCTTACTATATTATGTCATTGTATCTGACTATGAAAGAAAAGACGTAGCTGGCTAGTTTAGTAATCCCCTTCTACCGAAATGCACTTATTAAACTTGTCAAAATAATGACATTAAACTGTTAAAAAAAATCTTTCGGTTTCTCTTTCCTTAGAAGACATTTTATGACCGCATGCTGCTCAATTTTAATCGAATTAGTTTTTTCGAGCGACATGTTCTGCGGGCTCCACATGCTTGGCAAACAACAAAAACACCAAACACATACCGAACACCGACCACAAACACCCAACACAAACACGCAACCCCATGCTTGGCGAACGTGCTAGTATACCTATTCCGGATTGGCAAACACGTTCGCCGAACATCCTTTGATTTGTGCAAAAAACTGACACCAACGCCGATCACTGGCGAACACAAACACTAACAGGCAAACACGCGTCCTCATGTTCGTGTTGGTTGTTTGGTGTTCGCTGTTTGCCATTGTTTGCCATGCGTGTGGAGCGGGCATTCCAAGCAACGAAGTGCAAAAAAACAAATGAAAAGCAACGAACAAATGAGCGTTCAAAATTTTGAAAAAGGAACAGTCAATAAAGATGAATTCATAGTGGCCAGTATTTTTTTTAACTACACTTAGGCTAGGTAAATAACTATTATTCAGCCATTCTCGTAATGCTGATTTGCTATTGACGATTTTGAGCTTATATTGAGAGGAGTACGTCAAAAGATCGAGTAGGAGGGTTGGTGGGTCCTTGAGCAGGGTCCGTCCGTCCGAATCGCTACCACCATGTTATCTTTTAACCTACCACTCACTAGTACTTCAGTGTTTACGTATTCTTGTTCCACAAAAAATATTAGCAAAGGAGCATTCCATTTTATTCCTGAATTAAGTATATGGGCAACACATTTGCAGTCTTAAAAATGGGTGCCCCTTGTTTTGCCGACAAACTTTTCATCGAATATCATTTCACTGACAACGTTTCAACGAATAATTAGTTCTCGTATTGCCATTTGGTGTAATCTTGTTTAATCGACAATTCGTTTCAATATTTATTAATTCTTACAAAAACTGTTCAAGGAATATTATTTGGTCGATGATTTGATTCGTACATTTTCTAAATGGAGGAATTACAAAATATCGATATTCATTTAGTCGCGTTTTATTACAAAAAAAAAGTGTTAGAACTGCGACCCTTACAAAATCGAACTGCTACCAGGAAAGTAGGTTAGGTTAGGTTAGAACTGCGACCCTTACAAAACCTAACTGCTACCAGACAAGTAGGTTAGGTTAAGTTAGAACTGTGACCTTTGCAGAATCAAAATGCTACCAGAAAAGTAGGTTAGGTTAGGTTAGAACTGTGACCCTTACAAAAAAGAACTGCTAACTTGAAAGTAGGTTAGTTAGTTATCAATTTATAGTAAACTAAGTAAACTTATATTGAAATGATATTACGTGAAGTAATTTGTACGTTTTTTAAAAATCATTGAAACAATAAATTAGGAAACATACTTCTGTTAAATAATACATCTTTATAATGACTTATCCGCCAATTGGAAATCTGTGATTTGAAATTACTTGTATTGACATTACAACGAAGTGAATTGTCGATAAAATGAAAACAAGTGAAACGTTATCTTTGAAATAAAATTCGATAAAATGAGTGTCGGCGATTCAAGGGTAAACCCTTAAAAATGCAAGGGTTTAGACCCAGAGATCTGAGACCCATACCCGTTTAACATCATTGCCATCAAGTTGCCTATCATTAAAATTTAAGCCAAAAGACGGCCGGCGTCGCTATTGCACATCATTCTCGCAATCGCAATCGGCTTCAAAGTGGACCAAATTGTTTTCATTTTGTATGCAGAATTACAGACTCTCCTTCGGACTGTCAAAATGAAAACGATTGCGATTGCGAGTGCGTTAGGCAATAAACCTGCTGGTCGGACATTCCAACGCCTCAAAGCCAAAGACGCTTTAAATTTGCAGGTGGCTGGGAGGCCGCCCGGCCTCATTTGACGGTTGATCGATTAAATCTGATAAATTAGTAGTGAGCACTAGGTCTAAAGCCTCATTAGCTGCGCACTTTTTACCTTGTCGCTTTCACGACTTTGAGAGATGAGGACAGCAGTTCAAACATGACGTGGAAGTGACCAAGCACTGAAGCGTGCAGTTACTTATAGGGTCGACCGTATGCATAAATGGGATAGAAGCTTAGGTCCACATCTCGATAGGACTAAGTAGGAAATACGACCAGATCGCTTTGGGAGCAGGGAACGGAACCGATTACCCTTTAAAGGGTTATCGTTAGGGTATATAATTGACTGGTTTTTACAAACCCTAACGATGCGATAAGCATATCTTCAACTTACCACAATGAAAAGCTATCCCATACGATACAATTACTTCGACTAAGCGCTTACCAATTGCTTAAAACCCTCGTTAGGCTTTCCCTATGAAGTGTTTATTGAACGGCTGCAAGCTATTTTAATCTCTACGCGCAGTACATACAAAATATTGTTGCACTACTTAGCAATTGAATGGCTATCCACACACATAGGCTTGAAACCAACCAATCACACGAATCTGCGAAACATAGTCAACGGAGAGGGAGAATGGAGAACGTAATGCTAAGTGCTTAAATCCGAAACCCTTGCGAAACTGGTAACCTCAATGGTTGTAGTTAACTAGTTCGAAGCAGTTTACATATCATTAGGGTAAGTCTATCGATAGGGATATGCTTACGTTGTGAGAGCATAATCGCACGGTGAGAACGAAAGCGACCTAATTCAAAATTTTGGTAAATTGAGTTAAATATGTAAAATGCCTTAAAAAAGGATATTCTTTTCCTTACTCAATCAAACACTGACGAAATTCGGCTAGAAAGGGAGAAACGTAGACTTTGGGTCTCTTTCATTTCCGCGCGCCCTGCCCCTCTCGCCATTGCAATAATGACTAATTTAGTATTGCGTCAGAAGTGTGTGCACGTAAGTAAAAAAAACAGTGACGTAATACTTAGTGCGTCGTTACATAAGGTGTAATAAGGTAAGCTCTATGAATGGATTCAAGTCTTAAAGTGACCGATGTCCTTTTTGAGTAATTCTATCATTTAAATGTATGCTGTTCGGTCTGACTTAAAACTAGTTGAGTCATTTCTACATTTTAACCTGTGCCTAAACCAATGACTCTTTATTCCTAAAGTGACCTAATTCAAAATAGGTCATTGGTAATCTATATCAATTCTAATGCAGGCAGATATTAACTTTAGTGCATTTAATATTTAAAACATTAAAAACAAATAGAATTGGTTAAGGAATGTATAAGGAACACAAAGAAGTTGTTTTTTTTTACTTAAGCTCTTTATTTCGGGAAGTTATGATATAATTAAGGGGAAACTTCCTAAAACGTAAACACATTTTGTTGATTCCCCAAAAAGTTTGATTTTCGTATTAGGTCACTTTCGTTCTCACCGTGCGTATGATCTAGTTACCGATCGATAGACTTAATCAAATAAAGGGGATTTCCGGTCCCTGCTTGGGACTACATAGCTTTGTGCCTAGATCGCTATATGACCAGATGGCTTTGCGACCAAATCTCAAAACAGTTTTCATTTTATGTCTGTCTTAGCGATGTACATCTCTTTCGTTCAAATAGTTTGCATGCTTTCATGTGCCGCAACAATTGGTCTTCAAAGGATTCTCATGGACACTATTTGAACAAACGAACTATACTCAGATCGGGATGTAGTCGCAAAGCGATCTGGTCGCATTTACTACCTAGTCCTAACGAGATGTGGAGCTAAAGCTTCTATACCGCATAAATCTTTAATGTGATTAAAATGGTGGAAGTGGTACCTGTGACGTGCACGTGCACGTGCGCGTTCACTTTCCACTGCGTTGTATAATATGAATTCTCATTACGACATGTCACTATACAACTCAGTGGAAAGCGAACGCGCTCGTGCACGTGCACGTCACGCAAGCGGTGTGGCTGGGTCTTTAGAATTATGGTTTCATATAGCCGATGCGTCAAACTTGAAGCCAAAAATGTAAGTATGTACACAAATAATAAGTTCACAAATAACGTCGTACTGAGCAGACCAATTGGTCTGGTTTGAGTGGCATCAGATTGGGGACTAGGTTTCTATGTGTTATTATAGGTTAGGCTTAGTGGTCCCATTAGTTTTCTCCCACTCTTATTCGCTTTTGTCAGAAATTAGTTACCACGGGCCCAGAACCCCGCAGATGTTGGTAGGGTAAGTTCGTTAGGTACCGTAAAATGGGGTTAGTTTGATTAATTTTTAAAATAAATCTTCTGTATCTCCCGCATTTAACCGTAAAATAAATTATTTAAAATATTGTATTGGCGACTACTCATTTGGAGTAACTTAAAGCAACTAGAGGCAGACTACGGCAGACGGCTTAGCAGGAAAAAATAATTACGCAGCTTAAAATCTCGATTCTTAAAATGGGGCTACTTTGATTATCCCTGTGTTTACATCACAATATCAAAGTCACCCCTGAAACATGTCAAAAAAGTTTGGTTTTTTGTTTTGAAGGTATTAACTCCAATTAGTCTGAGAATACTTGAACTACTAATATTCTGTGCTCGCATATGAAACATATGAAAGTAATGTCGCGAAAGAGCTAAATAAAAACTCAGACATTGCACAAAATCGATGATTTAAAAAATTATCAAAGTCACCTCGCGTTTCCAAAGTCACCCCATTTTACGGTACCTATTTTAGATGCCCGAAGGGTGAACCGCACAGAAATAGGAGCCCGTCGAAAAACAGTGGGACCACGAGTTCGGAACCGTTATTATTGGGGTCCGTTCATTTGATCAAAAGTACGTTTGACAAACGTATCATTTCGCAAACAAACCATCATTATATAACATAGGTTACACGGGCTCTTTGAATAAGTTAACCACATCAAATTGTAAAATAAAGCGGCGGGATTATATCTCTTTGCGAAATGATATAATGCCGAGTGATGATTTGGTAAAACATTAGTGAACCGTTATTATTCGAAGATATGCAGGTACTTACTCTTGCGTTGCTTGTATAATAATACTCTTCAGCGACGAAATCAATGGATCTTTCGAAGAAGAAAGACCCAAGCATAACAGACAAGTACAATGTTGACGCCCTCTTGAAAAGGAGACGATTTATAGAATTCCACATACCCATTTTTATTTCCCCTTTTTGATTTCTTTTGTATACAATCCGTATCAATGAAAAATCTAATTTATGTCAAACTCCCGTCACTAATAGACAATATAAACGCAAGTCAAAACCACGTGTAACACAAAAAGATTGAATATGGTGTCGAAATTGTTTTCTTTGTAGGGTTCCAAAGTCAAACTAGGAACCCTTTTAGCTTCACCATAGCCGTATGTCCGTCTGTTCACGGTTACTCAAAGACTCTTGGTGCTACAACGATGTAATTTGGCATAATTAAACATTTAAACAACGCCGAGTATAATACATGGTAAAGCAAAGGTTTTTTTTTAATGTATTAGGGATTCCGAGAGACTGCAGTGCGACTTAGTTGCCGCTCGGATCTCCCTTCCTATCTAGTCAGTAACGATAGAGACGCACTGAGAGGCAGTAAATGATAAGTTCAAAGAACATACGGTCGTAAATTGATTGTCCTGAAATGAATAATCTTCAGTTAAATAAGAACAAAGTGTTTATCATTGGTCCTTGTCCAATAGTTCCATCACTAATAGGGAATATTCATTACATTTTTGAACAGCTTCAATAAAAGTTGATTCATGTAACAAACGTTTGAGAAAAGATCAATTTTTGAATAGCTATAAAAATAACCAAGATACTAGCCAACAAACATTTTGTTCCTATAGGCAGCCATTACACGGTCAATCCAGATCGTGATCCGACCAAGGTCACGGATCGCAGGAGATTCCAAAAAATGTAATCGGATGTCGTGATCTGTCAATCTAACACGTTACACAGTCAATCTGGATCGAGATCACCTGATCACGATCACGGCTTGCGATCTAGATTGGCTGTGTAATGGCTGCCATATATTTCTAGAAAAACAGAATTTAACATGGGGTTTATATGGCCCAAGCGTTATATGACGTCACACGGTGTATCGCATAGAGGTAATGTATCGGATCTCTCTGTCTAATTAGCAATTTAAAATGCTTGTATCATCCGTATTAATTTCTTCCAATGCGTATTCCATATTATCGTTATATTCCGTTAAAAACACTCCACACACTTTTATTTGCGCCTTAGCAAGAATCATCTATTACTAATATTATAAAGCTGAAGAGTTTGTTTGCTTGAATGGGCTAATCTCAGGAACTAATAGTCCGATTTGAAAAATTATTTCAGTGTTAGATAGCCCATTTATCGAGGAAGGCTATAGGCTATATATCATCACGCTAAGACTAATAGAAGCGGAGCACCAATGAAGAATGTTTCAACCTTCTACGTTAACAAAGTCGCGGGTTAAAGTTAGCGTTAGCCCAAATTACTATTCCACGGGGACGAAGTCGCGGGCAGAAGCTAGTGTATGTATAAAGAGGAAAGATTACGCACCCCTAATTACCTTTGTTCTCCTAGTACCTTACATAAACATGCAAACGCTTTGGTTGAACGCACGGCAACATCAATATTTCGTGGCATGTTTGAGAAAAATAATTTACGCGGACGAAGTCGCTTTCAGAAGCTAGTTATTAGAATATTTGTATTTTAGCATATACCCCGTGTTACTCATGTACAAGTTCGAATTTATATTCAACCTCGCGCCGCCATGCACAATCCAAGGCGGGTTACATGAAAGTTTAATAAGTATTTATGTGTTCCAGAGACACCGCATGCCGCGATGTATGATGCCGCAGAGGAACAATAACTTGGTAACACTACGAGTTATAAATGGAGCTTATACTTGTGATTTGTTCGGTTTATTCACGCTATAGAAGGAACATGAGTAGGGAATGCAAATAAACCGGTTATAACCGGTTTTAATCGGTTATTTTCATACAAAAACGGTTAATAACCGGTTAAATTGAATTCCCTAAAAATGAGTCAGTGGGTTACCTACCACCGTCTCCCATGGACATCTGTAACACGTGAGCCTAATGTACTTACATTATTGTTCTTTTCATAGATTTGCATCGCCTCCCAAAAAAACAATACTAGTTATCATATAAAAAAAGAAAATAAAGACCAAATAAAAAAAAAATATATATATACACAAATTTTCGCATTTATAATATAACATACATACCTTCATGCCTGAAATCCCAGAGTGGGGTAGGCAGAGCTGCAGAATTACCTACAGCTCTAAAAACTTATTGATAATTCTGTAACAACATTTTGCGCAGTTAGGCTAAGATGTTTAACAGCGTATTAGCGACAGGTTGCAAGCCCATCGCCTAACAGTACTACATAACAAGCCTTTATTCCCTTATTTATAATATTATCTAGTAGGATTAAAACTTTTCTAGGAAAAAAACTCGAAATGACAGAGAAAACCGTATCAAACTCGGCTGCGTAGTTAAGAAGAAAAAAGCAACAGACGTGGATACCGACTTTTTTTTTATTCAGTGCTGAGATTCTCCATAGCACCTCGGAAAGTTCACCAGCTTTTAACGTATTTTCGTATTATCGACATTTTGATAGCTCCACAGAATAAAGACTAAAGGCATAGAAACTGTACTAATTAAGCCGAAAATACATTATGGTTCACTTCTTTTTACTTATGGTTTTCATAGTGAGTTGGAAAGAGATGAATCTATAGCTGTTCTTTCGTTATTTGGTACATCGTTACAAGTAAGGTGTGATTTGGACCTATAAGCACTTATAGTATTTGAACCTATAAACAAGGAAAGACAAATCCCTCCTATAGGAAGGACAAAGAAGTCCCTGTGTGAAACCTTGTGACAATGACAGTTAAAGAAGAAAAAACAGTCTACTTTTTTTTCATTTTTTCTCATGTAATACGTAATCTAAAAAGTAGAGAAAGATAGCTGATACGCAAAGTACGTCTCATAGTCCGGTTTCTATGCTATATGTTCTTATTCTGTGGATAGCCTTATATACTTGACAGTAATGGCGGCCGAGTTAAAAAAAATACAATAACACGACAAAAATATTGTTTTACCTAGTTCAGTAGCCCTGTTTAGAGATAACAGATAGAGATCACACTATTACCACGATACTATGGTAAAATATAATATTATTACCGTCCTAAACGTTCAAAACAAAATCAATAACCATTTGAACTATTCGCCAGCACATTGTAATGTTCACACCAAACTTGCTGACCCATTACACCTAAACAAATGCTAAACAAACCTGTATCATATTAAACTCGAATAGCCGTACCCTTATTTAGGGATACACACTGCCACCATAATTATAGGTTTACTAGAGTTGCCGGCCGCAATACTCGTAAGGTTGTTTTCTAAAACATGCAATGAAATATTGATGTTATGTTGGCTGCGAAGTATGACGTTTCAGGTGCGGCTAGGACAAGAGGTCGTTAATGGAATTTTATACAAATTGTGCTGGCCTAGGCCGGCAAAGTCCCCTTTTTTAATTTCCATTCCACATAAATTTGTGGCACAGGCATCATGACATTCTGCCACTATACGAGGGGCGGCTGATAAGTAATCTCCTTGGTCAGAAATATATACAAAAATAATGCTGGCTGGTATGGATTTATATTCGTTTGTTATTCTATTTTCAAAATGTATTACATTCATTTGTTTATTGCATCACGTTTATTTGTCTCCTACAATTGTTTCAAACATGTCGGTAGAAAAAGTGAAAATGGATAAAATCGAGCAGCGTGCGGTGATTAAGTTTTTGACTAAAGAAGGGAATACGCCTTCGGAGATCAGACAGCGTATGTTACGTGTGTTTGGCAGTTTGTGTTCTTCCGAATTTGTTATAAAGTTTTGGTCAAAGCAGTTTAAGTTAGGTCGTGAGAGTCTGGAAGATGATCCTCGTAGCGGAAGACCAGTTTCGGCCGTCACCGATGAAAATGTAGCCAGGGTGAAAAAAATTATATTAGAGGACCGACGAGTGAAGCAGTGGGAGATAGCTAGAGATGTGGGCGTCAGTAAAGAGCGAGTCAATGAAATAATTCATGAGCATTTGAACATGTCCAAGGTTAGTGCACGTTGGGTCCCCAGAATGTTGACTGCATTTGACATGGAGAGGCGTGTCAAATGTTGCGAAGAGTTTTTGGAGATGAGTCGAGGGAAAGAGGAAGAAATAATTTCTAGAATTGTAACATGTGATGAGACTTGGATTCGACAATGGGACCCGGAAAGTAAGCAAGAGTCGTTACAGTGGAAATTTAAGGATGAGAAGCCGCCTCGGAAATTCAAGGTCTGTCCATCGGCAGGTAAACTTATGGCTACAATCTTTTGGGACACAGAAGGGATTTTGCTCATAGATTATTTACCGAAGAAAACTACAATGAATGCTGATTATTACTCAAACTTACTATACCAACTAAGAGAGACAATAAAAGAAAAACGGCGAGGTAAACTAAACAAAGGTATTCTGATTTTGCACGATAACGCACCAGTGCATACCGCCCGCACAACGAAGCTAGCAATTAAAGACAATGGCTTCGAAACCATTGACCACCCCCCTTATAGTCCAGATTTAGCCCCCTGTGACTATTTTCTGTTTAGACTTCTCAAGAAAGACCTCAGGGGACGAAGGTTTATGACCGATGACGAAATGAAGGCTGCGGTTACTGACTTTTTTGACGACAAACCGAAAGATTTTTTTTTTAATGGTTTAAATTCAATATTTGAAAAATTTAATAAGTGCATTTTACTAGCAGGGGACTATATAGAAAAATAAAAAAAAATTAGCCACGACAGTCTTTTGTTTCATTGTTAGGTAGATTACTTTTCAGCCGCCCCTCGTACGTATTAAAAAAATAAAACTTTGATTTTTTTGTTGTTTTGTGGCGACCTAGCGACATCTAACGGCAACTTGTTTCAACCAACTCCCTACCTCGCTAGCGCCACCAGCGTCAGACAGCGCAACTTAAGTGTTCTACAACGCGCTAACGAAGTTTCTCCAGTCAGATGACATATATACAACTTCCAACATCATTCCAATGGACTTCGGTCCCCAGGCATAACACCCGCCTGGAGAGAGATCTCTCTATTAACATCTCTTCCTACATTGGTGACCCTCGACAATGGACAATTACGCAACCTGACGATCTTCAAGCAACTATGACGCAGTTTCACAGCAAGCCCGATAACCCGCACTGTGCACCACTAGCATTCTGATATATCTCCATGCCTGGTGTCTACAGTGTGCACACTACTCTCACTCAACAACGCGACTCACTGCGTCCTACTACGAGTTCTTCACGAGCAAGGTACATGACTCACTGTGTACTCCACTCACCACTCTTCTTCTCCTGCTACGCTCGCCATCGCGGCTCTGAGCACTACTTAACTGGAGACATCCACTACTGGCACTTGCCAGTGGCAATTCAACACACAGACTGCACGTCATCACATCACCATCAACCTCCGGTCTCAAAGGGGGGCTGGTGTGGCGACCTAGCGACATCTAACGGCAACTTGTATCAACCAACTCCCTACCACGCTAGCGCCACCAGCGTCAGACAGCGCAACTTAAGTGTTCTACAACGCGCAAACGAAGTTTCTCCAGTCAGATGACATATATACAACTTCCAACATCATTCCAATGGACTTCGGTCCCCAGGCATAACACCCGCCTGGAGAGAGATCTCTCTATTAACATCTCTTCCTACATTGGTGACCCTCGACAATGGACAATTACGCAACCTGACGATCTTCAAGCAACTATGACGCAGTTTCACAGCAAGCCCGATAACCCGCACTGTACACCACTAGCATTCTGATATATCTCCATGCCTGGTGTCTACAGTGTGCACACTACTCTCACTCAACAACGCGACTCACTGCGTCCTACTACGAGTTCTTCACGAGCAAGGTACATGACTCACTGTGTACTCCACTCACCACTCCTCTTCTCCTGCTACGCTCGCCATCGCGGCTCTGAGCACTACTTAACTGGAGACATCCACTACTGGCACTTGCCAGCGGCAATTCAACACACAGACTGCACGTCATCACATCACCATCAACCTCCGGTCTCAAAGGGGGGCTGGTGTGGCGACCTAGCGACATCTAACGGCAACTTGTATCAACCAACTCCCTACCACGCTAGCGCCACCAGCGTCAGACAGCGCAACTTAAGTGTTCTACAACGCGCAAACGAAGTTTCTCCAGTCAGATGACATATATACAACTTCCAACTTCATCCCAATGGACTTCGGTCCCCAGGCATGACACCCGCCTGGAGAGAGATATCTCTATTAACATCTCTTCCTACAGTTTATTTCATTGCATGTTTGAAAAAAGCAGTACCTCGGCGGGAAATATAAATTAGTGAATTCATTTATTTAATTTTAATTCATATTTGTGACACACGACTTACACACGCACACACACGCACACACACACACACACACACACACACACACACACACACACACACACACACACACACACACACACACACACACACACACACACACACACACAAACACACACACACAACACCCAATAGGCCATATTTATAAATTTTTAGCGTACTATTTTAGTCCCCAGTCGAGTTTTAACTTTTGAATTATTATTATAAATAAATAAAAAAATATCGGCGGACAATGTCACATTAATTGACCTAGTCCCAAACTAGGCTCTAGGCTTGTACTATGGGTACTAGACAACGATATAAAAACTTATATAGATAAATATATAGTTAAATATATAGAGAACATCCATGACTCGGGAACAAAATATTCGCGCTCATCACACAAATATCTGCCCTTACCGGGATTTGAACCCAGGACCGCTAGCTTCGTAGGCAGGGTCACTACCAACTAGGCCAACGCGTCATAAAACACTCACGAGAAGGTCATTCTTTGACTCCTCACCTCCTCATTACGCTAACGTAAACGATTTTAGAAAACTGAAAAAAATTAGGTACGGCATCGGCATCGACAATCGCTCGATCCCGGCAGCTTGCGTCAATTATTATACATTTTCTCAAAAAGGCCGCATATTAAAAAAAATGCTAGTTATTTAACAGTGTGTCCCCGAAAATCCTAAAACAGCCAATTAACAAGTAAAACTAGAAATTAATTACAGTAGAGCATATAACTGGACGACCCTTTTCGGACGCAAGGGCACACTATACCGTTTTACATCCTTAAAATTTGCTTCCGTAACACTATTTAGAGAAACATTGTTTAAATTTGAGATTGGTTACATTAAAGGTTAAAGCTGAATCATTTTCGGAATGCGTTTGGTTATAAGAGAGTGAAATTTAATATTATTTTACCTTGCAAAAGGTCGGGTATTCGCCATTTTTGGATGTAATAATCAGAGATCGGAATAGGTAGAGCTAATTTGCCTAAACTTGACGCATATTCATTCATGCGTGAGAGAGATGGGAATACATTATTGAATGAACATGCATCAAATTTAGGCAAATTAGCTCTACCTATTCCGATCTCTGGTAATAATACAAGATGATTTAGAGAAGATCTTGAGGTGCTGCCACAGGCTCTGCCATTTATAGTCATGAGACAACGAAAATTATGACGATGTTTCTATATTTATAAAATCAATCTAAGCTTTGTGTTTTAGAGCTAAGTTGTTTTTGATGCTAAATCCGATGCCATTCGGTTTTTACAACTTCTGACTACCTATAAAAATATGACTAATACTTACCTACCAGAAATTTTGCAATATTTTCGGAAATAATCACTCCGAAACTTGCATAAATTTTGTCCCCCCCTTTAACCGTATGTCAAAAAAATATGGAAAAAGCACTTTTCCACATCGTAGTTTTTGAGATAGATTTTTGTGTTAGTAGTAACGGCTTCGGAACCCTACGCTGAGCATGGTCCAGCATGCTCAGCGTAGAGTTCCGAAGAAGGTTTTGATTATTTTCTGGGCCACTGTATAACAATACCTAAAGACAAAGTTCGAGGCAATAACATAACATTTTTGTTTACTTTCCCAACTGACGAAATTAAAAGTAGAGTTTTTAACTCGGGTTAATTGCAGCCTCGATCTGGAGCCTAAATATCTCGGGATGCAATTGATCACTTTCATCCCTTGGTTAACAATGTACTATTGTGTAATTGGTAGACAAAACAGGTTCTTGTTAAAATCCACTAAGAACTTTTTACAACAGCTACTTAAAATCTAATTTGCTTAACAAAACGCTACAGAATCGGAAAGTTCTCCGAAGTGTAAATTCAATTTTATTGACAAAGGCGAACTCTCTAATGTAGGCGAGTGTTTAAAATGCGAAAGAAGTTTGTTGTTACTAAATGAGTTTAAAAGAAAACCAGGCCAGCCCCTACAAACAGATGAAATACACTTAAGAGCAAAGAAAACGGTGCATCGCGCGAACAAAATGTTCTAACAACGTAGCCTTATTTTTAGCTCTTGGGAGTTCTTAGCGTATTTCATTACATTATCCAGTTGCTTACATTTTTTGACGCTATGATCCAATTTTTTTTTCAGACAAATAAATTGACTGTTAAGTGCTTTTAATAACAAAAAAAAACTAATGTATTGTAGCGTAGTCATTTAAGAATCACCAAAATAACGTCTAAACGTACGTCGTGATTAAAAATTGAACTGTATTGAAAACTCACAATGAAATTTCATGTGGCATAATCTCTTACGTCATATGATTTAAAAAAAATGTTGCCATATGTAATGATTCCCTTAGATAGTAAATATTTATAAAGAAAACCTTTCCTGCAATTATATTTTGTAAAAAAAAACAGTACTCTAAAGTATGACCACGAAAGAACACTAAATACAAGACATTTCTGAAAAACAACTTACAAAGAATGGTAGAAATCCGTACTTAACTCTGGCAACACTATTGAAACGTGTGGTATTACTCACAGACACGTGAATGTTTCCCTTGCTTCTTCCGCTGCTCCATTAATCTTAAGTAAGTAAAGAGGTTTAATTAAATTTTGCAGAGAAACGCGGATGTGCTCATAATGAAAGTAAATAATATCTATGTGGTTGCGGCACTAAGAGTGCTCTACAGGCGCGTTCTTGTTTTACATGTTCACTGCGATACTGATGTGCATGTTGCGGAAAGTTTCCAAAAAGTTGGAAAAGGTCCAAGAAATTTCCGGAAACTTTCACAAGGAATATAGGAAATTTAAATTAAAAAAACGGATACCTAGTTTCAATCCCCATACAAAATTGTGAGAAGTTTCCGAAATTTTCCTACATGAAATGTTCCGCAATTTTGGAAAGTTTCCTTTGGCACATCAGTAACTGCGACTAGGAAATGCAAATAACCGGTTATATCCGGTTTTAAAATAGGTTTTAACCGGTTTTAACCGGTTATTTTCATACAAAAACGGTTAAATTGCATTCCCTAACTGCGACTCGTAGTTTACGCGAAAATGTAATTTCGTAATATGAAATGAAATGCCATAGATAGATAGCCCCTTTTAAGATAGATTTGTTTTTTTTACTTGCATCTAGTTTTACGACGTTGCCAAGGAGAGACTAAATCCTAGTGGTTCCGTAGAAAAATAAAAATACTTACTTGTACGTTTATTTCTAAAACTCTTAAACGATTGAGTGGCGTTCATGTAAAAAATTGCTACGAAAATGTGTTAAAGGTAAGTTTTTTTTGCTCGCGGATACGACCACTAAATTAAGTATTTAAAATCCTTGTTTAATAGAAATTTGCATACCATAAAATATTAACTTGAAAGGTGTAGGTACTCGAGCAAGGAACATTGCTATAAATTTAAAAAGAAAGACAAAGATTAAATATAATAAAATACATATACAATTTCTATCTATTTTTAAGAAGAAAGCGATCAGCATTAAATCTAATTTCGTCTTACATACAACACACCTGTCTCGCTGAAGTGGATTACTCCATTTTCTCTCGCAAACAATAATTAATTATATTACTTAGCATTTGACATACCGTTGTGTCACACGAGCTTACTGTTCAAAATGGAATATTCAAAGAAAATTGCTTATACTGGGTGCGTGCGAACAACAGATTTTGAACAGATTTTGGTCAATTTCTCCCAACAGGTTGAGATTGAGCAGCTAAAAAAAATACTTGTCTGTTATTTTAGACTACTCTCTAACATATATGAAAATAAACCAAACCGGAGCCGGACAGTTGGGTACCTTTCCTTGTTAGTGTCAAAATAAATATCTTTATCACCCACTAATCTCTAACCTGTCACCAAGTAGCGGTGTTTGGGTTCTTATTTTCGGGTGTAGAGTTAAGGTAGGTTGATGATTCTATTAAACAACTCGTTTTTGAACTCGACGCACCAAATATTAACCGGAGAGTTGAAGTTGTCAGTCAGAGCCTAAAAACACATGTAAGGGCGTGCATTCTCAGGTTAGTCAGATGTTTTCTCGTGGTCCTACTATAATTTTGTCCTACTGCACAAGAAATGCACCTAGATTTGATCACCAAATACTAACTGTAAGGAGTAAAAGTAGGTAGGTTAGGGTCGTTAGATATCTTCAGATGCCCGAAGGTCAAACCACACAAATAAGAGCCCCGCCCTAGGCGGGGCTCCGCCGAAAGTAAGTAGGACAAATATAGTAGGACCACGAGAAAATGGCCGCTTATACGCTTTAACCTGCTGAGCTTGTATGATTTCGCTAACTCGATCGAACTTTTTCTAAGAGAACAATACAGGTGAAATGACTAAAATAGAGGCATTTCATATCCTAGTCCCCACGGTGCGTGCGAACACAACAGATTTTCAACAAGACGTTTTCTGCGACTAAATACTTGGCTTAGTGTCAAAATATCGGGAACTTTATCACCCACTAATCTCTAACCTGTCACCAAGTCTGTGTTTGCCTTCTTATTTTCTGGTGTACAGGTAAGGAAGGTAGATGATTCTTTTAAACTACTCGTTTTTGAACTCGACGCACCAAATATTAACCGGGGATTTGAAGTTGTCAGTCAGAGCGTAAAAGCCAAATTTAAGGGCGTGCATTCTCAGCTTATACGCTTTACCCTGCTGAGCTTGTATGATTTCGCTTACTCGATCGACCTTTTGACTGAAAGCCTTTTCTAAGAGGACAAAACAGGCGAAATTACTAGGATAGAGGCACGCCGACGTGCTGGCCTAGTTGGTAGTGACCTGCATACAAAGCTAGAGTATTTGTATGATGAGCGCGAATATTTTTTTCTGAGTCATGGATATTTTCTATGAATGTAAGTATATATTTCTCTATGAAAGTATTTATATCGTTGTCTAGTACCCATATTACAAGCCTAGAGCTTAGTTTGGGTTTAAGTCAATTGGAGTGACAATGTCCCCTGATATTTGTTTATTTTATTCATTTATTTATTTCATTCTAGTTCCCAGGGCACTTTTTGTATGTTATGGAGAAGGCAAACGAACACACAGGCTACCTGATGTGGAATTAGAACTTAAGACTGCAATCCTTCGACTGTAAATGGTGTTGATTGAGGACTAAGATGAAATTCATCTATGCTCGTCATTTCACCGGTTGCCTTGTCTCTAAAACGAAACATAACAATTTAAACATTGGTATTTAGCTGTGGGTTAAGGGATGAAGGGTGGGAGCGATCCTGACGGACCCTGCACCACTAAAAAGGTGAAATAACGTTCGCTGACCGACTATACTCTGATTATTCTAATATGATGCCTGTGACAGCTCATTTAAAAATTTATTACACTTATTTCTTTAACTTTACATAAATGCTACATCGGTACAAACCTAGCGACGCCGTTAATGACGCCTATGGTGCCACGCCCCCACAAGAATAAAAAGGGATGGCTTTATGTGCTTCCGCGCGAAGCATGTGAGATGGAGATAGTTCGCGCGCGCCTTGACGGCAGCGTCAAATTCAATTAATTGCTGTTTACATTAAAACCACAACATTTATTGAAAAAATGGTTTACCAGGATTAAGAAGTTACATATCCTCAACTATTGAATCAAAAATCATCGTTAAAGATGATAAGGTTTCGAAGATTCAACCAAAAACATGCAAAAAAGGTGTCATGTTTGAAAAATAAAAGTATCGAGGATTTTATTTCTAATCGTGTTTTCACGTTCGACAGTCTCAAGCAAATATGATCAAGTTTAATATATCCAAAAAACAGATACAAAGGCGTAATGGTTATTGAGATCCAGATCTCGGAACACTCCAGACTTTAGCATAGGCGGCCTCTTAAGGAATTTAAATAATTAATCGCCTATTTATAATCACATCGCTTATGAGCAGTGATCGGCGATCGGAAGCATTTTATGTCACTTTGACGTCCCACGTCATGAATAGTAATGACTAATATGGATAAGTCGGTGTTGTTCAAAATAAAGCCTTTCTTAAAAAGTAACTGAATTTAATTTGTTATAGTAAATAATCGTTATTTTTTCTGCGTTTAATATTGTCAATCGATTCCTTTTAACATTGAGGATCCATTTATATAAAGAGAACGACCGTTCGACATCAACAGATGTGAGAGGTGCATAGTCGTAAACTGATATTTCGTTGCTATTATTATTACTTAAGTTTCTAACAAATTCGTTAAAAAACATACATTTTTAGGAAGGTATTTTTTTTACAAGAAATGAAATAGTCATGTCCATGTAATAATTTCGTCAACAATTTGACATAAAATGCTTCCGATCGCCGATCACTACTTATGAGTAAGTGGTAGATATTACGAAATACGGCTGTCACAGGCATCACCTTAGAATAATCAGAGTATAGTCCATTTTGCAGCAAAATAGAATAACAAAATGGCACTGGTGCAATTTTCCATCGCAAAAATAAAGCTACTCCATACTGTGACTTAAAAACAGCATAGTTGAAACGTTGCACTGGAACTGCTAAAATGCAACCTTAATGAGTGTACCTGCATTGCATACTGTAGCATCAGTGCATCATTGTTTCACGTAGCCGGGTGTCCGCCATTAGGGAAACACGTGTTTAAAACTAAATTCTAAACAAAGTCTGTTTAAATTCTGCAAGTTACGAGTAATTGCGGTTTAGTAGTTTAGTATAAAGATGTTCTCTGATGTTACATCGGGGAATGTATGTAGTAGCCCAAGCTAACTTGGGCCTTGGAGTCGTGTATCACGTGAAGCAATGTGTGTCTTCTACGCTGGTTAGCTCGAGAGCGTATGCGGTTCAGACAGCACATGCGCCTTTTCGTTTTAAAAGGCAGAGTTCTCTTAAGTCGCTTTGTTTTTAAAAACGTGTAGGCACGTATAGCCGGAATATTAAATTGTACTCGGCTGTCTATCCATTTCACAGTGTATATTGTAAAACAAATATACTGACAGATGTTTCGGGTTTGTACTTGTGTTGAGAGAGGAGTACAAACCCGAAGCAGCTTCTAAGTGCTCATATACTGAATCTATATGTAAGCGTACTGTGGTATTATACTTTAAAAAACCCAGTCAAGAGCATGTTGGAGCATGCTCAGTGTAGGGTTCCAACGCCGTTATTGCAAACACAATAAACTATCTAGAAAGAAAACAAGTGACAAATTTTCTAATTAAAGTTATTTGGTGATGATTGTTAGTAGGTATAAACACTTATGTCACCTGTATAAATATTCATATCTTCATAAAATTGATCTTACGATTTTATATCGATAAATTTGTTAATATACTGTCGGGTTGCTCTTATTTGCCAAGCTTAGGTACTAAATTCAATGCCAAATTGACGCCATTTAGAATTCTCAGCGCTGAATGAATGAACTGGTACCTAATTAAAGTGAAGCTCTCAAGTTCCGCAGTTTAATAATCCTTTATTAAATAGTACCAGGAACCACACGTTCCCGTCTTTTGAGCAGCACGGTTGACAAAGACGTTCTTATTAAATACCTAATCTTATTAGTGTGGTTTAGTGTTCTCAATTTACGAAGTGACGCCCCACTACTTCACGCCAATATATTCAGTTTTGCATCTACAC
Organism: Acleris literana; assembly: GCA_946894065.1. Taxonomy (NCBI): domain Eukaryota; kingdom Metazoa; phylum Arthropoda; class Insecta; order Lepidoptera; family Tortricidae; genus Acleris; species Acleris literana. The sequence continues at coordinate 11,487,438 of OX335687.1, forward strand.
ACTTTAGACAGTGGAACGATTTTAGTTCACTCAAATAGACTAGTTCCAAACTAAGTTTTGGGCTTGTAGTTACTATGGGTACTAGACAACGATGAACATACTTAGAGAAATACATACTAAAACCGCCCCGGTCGCTTCTCTGTCATGATAAAGAGAGAGCTATATTAACGTTTATAATACAATAATGAGCTGTTGTTTATTTAGTTACGTCAAAATATAATTATGTTAACCCATTATTTTATTTTGATAAAAAAAAATGTTATACGTACTTAGGTTAGGTCAATTTATAATCCCCTGCGGGTACTCGCCTTGTCGTGGCGGTGGGGCTTAGTACCTAATCGTGGACTGATTACCCACGGAGAAGCTAAGAGGTACCCGGGGCCGGCCTGAGTGAGGCGTCAGCTAGCCCGTGGAGGTCGCTTCAAGCGGGCTGAGCCTGTTAGCGACGTGATGGGTGGACTGCGGTTGAGAGAAACTTCTACCTGCAGTTGGGGCGGGGCTGCAGAGGAAGAGGAGTGCCAGTAATTCTGTGCGCCGTTGTCCCTATCCTCGGTCGCCTGGATTGCGGGGGGAGAGGCGTGTTGGTATTGAGATAAGCTGCCATTCTCTTTACCCTCCACAATCTAGCGGGGACGCAATGCTGTTTGCCGTGTGGTGGGGCCGCAGAGGAAGAGGAGTGCCAGTATTATGGTGCGCCGTTCTCCCTATCGTCTGCGGTCGAAACGTGGGGAGCTGCATATGATGGATCGGGGGTCTATCGCCTTCTTCGGTCCACTTGACTGTGAGCGCCCCGACATATCCCGGATTCCCGGGGCACTATTTCAATGTCGTAGCCCGGGCCTGCCGGTCAGGATTGTAGGAGCCTGTGACTCTCGCCAAAAATGACGTGGAGGGAGAATCGATGGGTTTTAGTGGGTATTCTGGCCACTCTCGGTTGGTGAGTACCACATAACTATCTTAGGCTCCCCCCAGCTCAGGTGGCATGCGTGAAAGCATTTTCACAGCGAAGAAATTGTTTTCTATGCGATATAAAAAAAAAAAAAAAATAACGAAAAGAAAGCTTTCAAAACCCGACTGTGGCTAGCCAACTTTAAATCGTTATAAATCCTAAATGATCATTCAAAATGAAAAATTATGAAAGAAACCTAAAAACGATTTTTAAATCCCTATTCAATGATACATCACTTGTCATACGTGGTCGACTTTTTTAATTTGCACAATATGGCGCCTGGTTGCCGCCATATTGAATTTTGATTACTGTCATATCTACAGTGAGATTCACCTGATTAAGATAAATCGATTGACATAAGATTCAATAAAATCGGACAACGGGTTTAGTTTTTATAGTGACACATTAGAACAAACATACATATATAGGCTGTGAAACACATTGCCCTCCTCCTTCGGCAGTCGGGTAAAAAGTCTTCTGTCAAACATTGCATTAGAAATTATTATGAATCCGCCATTCGTTTGGGATTGGAATACTTAGCTGTCAATTCATATGCACTTTGACGTAAGTATATGGTAAAACTATCAACCTGCAATCCCTTTCTAATCGCGGTTAGATGATATGACAATTCGGTATTTTGATTAATTCGGAATTATGTAGAATATCTACTCGTTAGTATACCTAGCGTGTTATTAAACCGTTTCGGAAATAGACCATCTATCCAAAGATGGACTTTAGCTATGACTTTAGCAGAGCATTGTTAAACAAATACCCATAACTTAGTAGCTCCAGTTCTGCATATTAATGTATGTAAATAATACAGCGCAGCCAAGTGGACACACCTACCGGAACGCGCACGAATCGCCGACGATTCCTCAATTAGAATCAGCCGGTATTGTTCGGTTGAGTACAAAATGACTTGCCACTTTTATTTTTTTCTTCGTGTTGAGTAGAACTTTAGTAGAATGTTGCATCCGTTTTATTGTCACGATTAGAAAATATTCATTTGTATAAAATTAAAATGAGTCTTGTCATTATGTAAGGTTAAGTAACAGTATGAAAATGAAATAATTTTCAATCCACATAGTTAAAAACACTACGGCAGGTCATTTACCTAGTTAAAACCTATTTGGAGGATTGATAGGTAGTCCTTGATTATTATTATTTGAAATATGAAGAAATAATTTAAATTGTTGAAGATAATACTAGTATAAATTGATTTAAATACCTTTAGACAATGTCATCAAATTATGATTGCCACCAAGTTGAGCGTCAAATGAGCGAGTAAAGCTATGTATATCACCTACTAGCTATTTCCCGCAACTCCATCCTCACAGAAAAATAAAACATAGCCTATGTTACTCAGGGATAATATAGCATTCTAACGGTGAAAGAATTTTAGAAATCGGTCCAGTAGTTTTTGAGTTTATTAGTTACAAACACACAAAAATACAAATCTTTCCTCTTTATAATATTATTAATAGTATAGATTAGTATAGAGTAGTATAGATAGTATAGATTCATACAGGTAAAAAATTAAAACGCCCTGCATTTGCAGCTTTTTTTCGCAGTCTGTATGTATATCCCAAAAAAATGTGATTGCCGAATAATGTAAATTTCAAAGTACGAGATGGTTTGGTTCCAGTAGCTGCCTTTACCAAGCCATTTCAACTGCCCTCCCTGAACATCTATCCAATTTTTTTATCTTTTCTATTCTATTCCAAATTCCCCATACAGTACGAATAATAAATGTCCAGTTTCCTCAGCAGAAATAATACGAGTAGGTATCATATCCAAAATTGCGTTCAAAAGTATTTGACACGCACTAATGCTTCTCGTAATAGAATAGTCAAAAATTTTTGAGGCCAATGTTGGCTGTGATATTATTGCTACCTAATGACTGTAGTTATTCAAATAAACGCTCTAGTTACGATAAATTTCACTTTCAAAGTGTTCACAACAAGTTCGCAGAAACTGCGGCAAACTACAATGTCGCTGGTTTTCTCGTATTAAGATGATATCAAGAGTAATTGTACGTAATAATACCTAATTAGTTTTCTTTTGTTATGAAGTGTTTGCATGATTTTTTAGAGCCGGTAACACAATTATAATTTGCGGAGGTAGCTGATTATTTTAACCAACATTACAACTCAACTCGAGTGTAAGTTGTCTATAAACTATATTTAAGGGCGTACATTTTCAATGAGATAGCTTCAAAGTCACTCATATAGCTTTGCTCGCTCAATTTCAAATCGTATTTTGAAGTAGGTACTGGGCTCTATACGCTTTCGACACCGGCCGGTGTTTAACTCGGCCGCCATGACTGTCACGTGCTGTCAAGTAAATATAAGCTATCGTAACGGTGACAATACGATAACAAGTCAAAAGCAATATGGTTTTACGAAGTAGAATACACAGACGAAGAGAAAACTCAAATAACATTGTATGTACTTTGTTGGAAAAGTTCGTATTTGCCTTCTTTCTCAGTTAGCTTGAGAAGAAATTGATAAGCAATGCAATATAGATACTTATCGACAAAATAACAACATTGTTTGAATATGCACTACATCCTTTGCAAGAGTGATTTTTAATTTAACAGAAATGTATGTTACGAAATTCTAAACTCTATTAAAGCGAAAAAAATTGTCGGTCTTAGGTAGGATTTTAACACATCTCCTCGGGCTATCTGGACCGATGCAGGCGCATTACAACTAGCGTTGAAATAGTCCGGAAAAAACCCGTTTTTTTTTCAAAACAACTCGTTTTTTTCGGATTTTTCTGGAAAAATGCAATGATCTGCTCTTATTTTAATCTATATTCGGTCTTATTTGCACCTCCAAAAGGGCGACATCGAGGACATGGAGGCAGAAGCAATTGAAATTCGTGGCGAGACTGACACTAGTGACAGTGATTGACTATGAATAAATTGTCATATTCATTTGTTATTTATCCCAAAAAAACGGAAAAAAACGAAAATTTCAAAAACTCAAGGAAAAAACATTTGCTTTTTTCCGCAATTTTCAACGCTAATTACAACTTATGCCACCAAGACCCTACGCAAGTTCCACGACATTAGTGATCGTTTCCTTTTTTTCCGCTTTAATATTGTGCAAGAGTACTTAAGACCGTATAAGAGCGAGTGAGGCAAAAGTATAAACCCGAAAAACCTTTTAAGGGGTATCGCACTGTACTTATAATATGTGTGAAACGTTACTTTTGTTTTCTTTTTCATCGTGAAGTTTTTTCAATGGCATGGAGAAGGGAAACGAGCACACAGGCCACTTTAAAAACACAAAGCTCTATACTCTGTGCCAATTGTAATACAAACAGCACTAATTTGTTTACATCTTTGGCAATTTCAATTGACACAGGCTATATAAGCATGTTTTTTTTTCAGAACATCTTTTGAAAAAGTTCCTCTTTAAGTTCAAATTTAATCTGTGGCATTAGGAAACCCTTTGATGTCCATTCACCTAAAGCGTTCGCAGATAGAACGATTTCCGACAGTTTTTTTTCGTAGACTCAAAGCGCAGCCCGTATCGCCGGGGGCAAACCGCAATACAAAGAAGTAGTATATTCTTTATCGCTTTTCTCCTTTGTAATTAGACCTCGAACTTCATAGTAATTATTGAAAAAGGAAGACCAAGTTTGCATCTTGTCTGTTTGTCACGCTGTCACGGGTAACTCGCTGAATCAATTTAAATTAAATTTAGTACGGAGTACGGAGACGGTTCGAACCCGGAGGAAAAACACAGGTTAATTTATACCCGCGGGCAATAGCTAGTACTTTAATATTATGAATATGAAAGCAGCTCTGTTTGTCTGTGTGTTTATTAAACTTTCACAACTAAACCGCTGAACCAATTTTGATCCATCTCCTGTTCATCCTTTATCCGAACACCAAAAAAATCATGTTTGAATATGCATTGAATATCAATACGTCATGTTCATCAAAAAGTTTGATGTCGATCCGATTTCAACTGTTTGTTCGGATTGGCTAGGTCCCTGGGGAATACGGATTTATTACGAACATCGCTCCGGTGGTGTCAATTCATTTTGGTGTCAGTTTATTTGTTTGTTTGGTTTGTTGTGAAGTAAAACAAAGTACAGTATTCCCAGCTTCTTAATAACGTTCGGTTAGCTATCGCTATCACGCTTGCACTTGCAACTGACAATTTATTTGTCACTCGTGTGTCATAGAAAAACGAAGATTGCCGATCGATATTAAGAAAATGGTTTTACTGTATGCGTTCAAAAGAACAAGAATCGAAGGCGGCGCGTTGCGTAGCGGGATTTTTATTTATATTTAATTAACGAATGCCTGGGTGTTTTTTTTTCTTTCATACTTTATATCTTGTCCTGGCAATAATGAAAAGAATAAAAAAATAGCTAAGACAGTCGCGCCGTTCTCATCAGGGATGTTGCGGATGCCGATTTTTTCACGTCCGCGGATGTGAATGCGGATGCGGATATTTGAAGGCTCACATCCGCGGATGAGGATGCGGATGCGGATGTTTAAGATCCTTTATAAATATAGTATATAAATGAAGAATTAAAACAATGATAAAGTAATTCTTATCATTTTTACTTATGAAAATCCCTATTCCTCCTATTTTTTTAACTTCTCTTACTAATTTTCATATTAGTAATAGTACCACAACAATTTTTCGCTCCCATTGGTAATTGTCACGTGCGAACGGCACGCGCCATTCGCCGGCCCCGCCCAATTTCTCTATTGTCGCAATTACTTACATCCGCATCCGCATGAGCATCCACATTGATTATTGCGGATGCGGATGCGGATGCAGATGTCCAAATCTATGCGGAAGCTTGATTTCATTTGATCGACAGACATCCCGTGCAGGAGTTATAACTTTTTGATAGTCACAGGTCTAAAGGTTTCAGCAGAAATTAAGGTAACCCATCATTTCATCGAAAGCTATTTTCTGTTGAAATCATTATGTTTTCAGGATATCTTAAACATTCATTACATAGGTTAGGTTAGGGTAGACTTATGACTGCCAAAAAAATACCTACTCATGCGGCTAGAAATGCTTTTCGATGAAATGAAAATTCTGCGTAATGATACGTTCGTTGAAAGGTGTTTCGATAGAGTAATAGGTACCCTTCGATGAAGTTATAATTCTGGGGTCCTAGTGAAAAAGGGAACCAGTCGACTTAACTCGTAATAAAAAAGGGTATATACATGAACGGAGCATACTAGACTTAAACCCTTTTTCTCTTGATCTTCAGAAGACTTAAACCCCTTTTCACTAAGACTCCAGAATTATATTCGATCAAATGAGTGTCGGTGATTCCAGGGGATCCCGTTTTCAAGCGATGCTCCGTCATACAAGCAGCAATTGATTTTTGGGGTGCTTAGGGATCTTGTAAGGAAGATTTCAACCACTTCCCAAGGACCGATTGACCTGAAATTTGCTATACCTGCGTAACTTCGATGACAATACAATAATATGGCACCATCACGCTGGTCTGATGATGGAGTTGGAAGGTGGCTACAGGATCTTCGCTTTAATTAACGTAGACCCACCGTGTTGGGACTTGGGACTCATTCGTTTGGTCTTGATAAAGATGAATTTGGAAACAGTCGGCAACAAAAACTTGTCCCAAAAGTGTTATTTTTAACAAAAACTTATTAAGATTTTGTTTTTAAGTTTGACGACGCGGTGGCCTAGTTGGTAGTGACCCTGCCTACGAAGCTAGCGGTCCTGGGTTCAAATCCCGGTAAGGGCAGATATTTGTGTGATGAGCACGAATATTTGTTTCTGAGTCGTGGATGTTTTCTTTGTATTTAAGTATATATTTCTCTATGTAAGTATTAATATCGTTGTCTAGTACCCATAGTACAAGCCTAGAGCTTAGTTTGGGACTAGGCCAATTGGTGTGACATTGTCCCCTGATATTATTAAGTAATCAATATTTTCTGCGTTACACTTTCTACGACATGGGTAGACTCTAAGCCTCTATCAAAATTGGGTGCACTTTACAATATGCCATAAAAAATGTCAGGCTGCATGGCAAGTTATTCAAATTGCAAACAAAGTTTACAAAGTGCAAGCCCACCCGACGCATAAGCAAACACCGGTCAAGTTTGTTTCGGACTCGTATTAACTAAGGGTTCCGTATCATGCTCAAAGTTTAGTACTTTAGAGTTGATGTAGGTACAGAATTTTACAGACGAAAACACGATTTATCATAGGAGTGGTTCTTATGACATCGTAGTTCGAAAAATCATTCTTAACTACGAAAGATTTAGGTAAATTACCAATTTTGTAATTTGTAATTATGCCTAATATAGTATAAGTAAATAAATCAACCTATTTAGATATGGCAAGTGACTCAACGCGGGTCATGTATGAAAATCCTTAATTAGGTGAAAAAGGTTGGTTACTAAAAATTTTGCATGTTGTAAAAAGTATACAATTCCATCATATTAAAGGCATTTTTTATATTAATACAGTCAACCAATTTGATTTCTAGGCCCCATGGACTTAGTCAGCGTGACGTTGTAAACCAAATCATAGGAAGTCTCAAGATTTTGGAGTCAACGTCACTTTTAACATAGTCCACAGTGAACTCGAAATGAAATTTGTTGACTGTACATCTCTCACCATGGACTTTTATTTCATATTTAAGGACAACACACATTAACAGTTGACCGGCCGATATTGGCCATGGATAATTTTATCGAAATTTATACTGAATTGACAGAAGCGCGTGGAGCTAACCCATGTGCTTCTGTTTAGTCCATTAGAGAAATAGTACATTACTACAGAGGCCGGGAAGTAGGGGATTGCCGGCCGAGTTCATATAGTTTCGAGGCTGGCAACCCCACTTCACGCTGAGGTATGTATAGTGCTTTTCTCAAAAGGCCCCGTACACAATGTCCCATCATGGGCCAACGTAAGGGACGCATTTAGAACTTAAAGCGCGCAACATATTCTTGCATCTCACTCTTACGCATCACTCCGTCGCATGATGGGCCATTGTGTACAGGGGCCTTAACATATAAATAATTCATTAAAAAACTTAAACAAAAATTACAATGTCAAATACTAGGAGTGCATAAACATTAAAAGTAACCTACAGTGCTCAGTCATCCGCGCTGTGTCGTGTGCGACCGCCCGCCCGCCGCGCCGGTGCCCCGCAGCGCACCGCCTGCGATCTAAGTTGCGCTACGCACCCCTAATAACCTTTGTTCTCGTGGTACTTTAAATACACATGAAAACGCTTTGGTAGTATGCACGGCTTAGTATATTTAAAAAAAACAGCTATTTAGCCTATTCATAAACACACACGCCGCCATTAAACACTAAAATTTAAAAAAAAAACTTCCCAGCCTAGGCAATTTTGTATAAAATTTCTTTACAGTTCTCTCGAGTTGATCCGCCTGAAACGTGATACTTTGAAGCCTAAATTAACTAACATAACGCCAACATTCCATTGCATGTTTGAGAAAATACTCTTTTACCGAACAATTGTCTTCATGAGTGATATCCATGGACTTATTTCTCTAATAAGTCCATGGGAGTGTCTATAAATAACTCGACATTGGCGAAATACATGTTAACAGTAGTGGAAACCATTAATTAAAATAATAATTAGAAATTTATACTTCATCGATTATATCATTACATCGAACGCTATTTTCTGCTGAAACCATGATGTTTTAGGATATCTTAAACATTAATTAGGTATGTAGGTTAGGATACGTTTAGACATATCCTAACCTACATAATTAATGTTTAAGATATCCTACACGTGACTACATTATTTTTTAAACTTTTGCGATATAATCACATATTTCGCATAGCTAGTTCACCGTTGCGTTTCTGTTTCTATGCAATAAAGGATTTACATACATACTATTTATAGGTAAACGGGACTTAATCGCGTAAAATACTTAGTCATAAGTCATAATATTTCACGAGAACAGTTCGTGACCACCGTGGTCTTATCGATGTAATAAAATATTTATTATTTTACGCGACTAAGTCATTATTGTATTTTGTTTTCGCGTTTTGTTTTTACAGTCAAGGAAATCGAAAGATTATCCTTTTTCGCTTTTGTCACAATGTCAATAAGACATAAAATGAAAGTCTTTCAGTTTCCCTTAGGTACTGTATAGTACTAGTATTAGTAATAAGTGTAATAGTATTTCCCTTCATTAAAATACTTACCGCCGAGACCTTTTTTGGCATTAGTTCCCTTGTAAAATAAAAATGTATAGGTACAGGTAGGTATAAGTAGGTAGGTTACATATTGTAATAATTTAAAAAAATATGTTTAGATAACATTTAATGTAAGTATCATAGAAAGTAAAACTTATAATAAATACTTTAGGTAGGTACTATAGATTCTGAATAGGTACTAGATATATAATTTGATGAATAATGATTAATTGCATATTTCCATTATTAAAGAATTTATTATATTAAGTATTATTTTTTATTATATTATTTTAAAGCATCCGTAAATATCCGTAAAATACTTACGTTTCAAACTTTAAAAAAGACGCGCTAAAAATGTATAATTCCTAACCAGGATAAGCTCTGACCCTGTTACCTATTTCAATTAGCAATATGCATTTTATTACAACTACGGAACTCCAAAAATGCAGTCAGTGCTACTTCAAATTAATATTAAAATGCAATTCCATTTCGGCTGTTTGCTGTCGGCAAAGTTAATCTGGTTAGGAATTCGTTAGCTCATCCCGTTTTCAGGACATTGTCAGGACACCTGGATACAACGTAATAAAAACATTACAAAACTTCAGATATTTTATTGCAGTATTGGAAACATTACTAGGGCTTAAATTGTTACATAGCTTAATTGTTTAAAATTGCTTAAGCATCACCGTGGTTACTTCATAGTACATCGTTCGAAATGTAAGTAGTGCATGAAAATAAGGTAGTCCTCAAGTCTGGGGCAGATCTATGAGGTAACAACACATGAATCGCATGATGATGAGCCAGATGACGAATGCGATAAAGACCTCTATGACCTGTAATACGTCGAAAGTGTGTGTATCACAATACGGGTTCCCCATATTACAGTTTTAGATGTGCCGTTAACAACATTTTCTACCGCAGCAAGCGTAAGTCACCAGGCCAAACATTACGATCAGGATGGTTAGTGAGCCGATTAGAACCACGAGCTGGCTTACATTGAAATAAAGTGAACAGTCCATACCCACACGTTGTTATTTGTTTAGAACGCACTTTGGAAATATTTGCACATCCAACTCATTACAATCAGTAAGGTAACGAAGGCGAAGGCTATCATCAAAACTTGCAGGAGGTCGATATTATAGCAGGTTTGACCTTTTCTGCCCATTTTCGAATCATTTACTACCGTTAGTGATGTGGCAGACCACTAGAAATAGCAGTACCAGGATGACTATGGTACCAATTACCATCAATAGTTGATTGAGGTTGAACTGAAGTCCGCAGGCCACCTTATCCTTAGCCATGGTGCTTTAACATTTTTTCGGATTTCTGAACATTACTAGGCCATGGCTTGGATTGTATTTATTGTCATGGAAATTAGGCTACTTCTGTGATCATTTTACATATTTTTTAGATTTTGTGGTGGATTTGATTTTTCATAATTATTTTGATGTTAAATTTGAATGTAAAAGAAAATTATGACATTAGGATGACGTTGTTCATAGCTGAAGTAAAAAGAAAAAATAAGAAGCAATAAGGCCTGTTATATTTCTCAAATTGCTAGATAAAGAGGTTATAAACATAGTGCTGTTTCACGATGGCCTTGGTTTAGCCTGACCAGAAAAAGATAAATACTCATTATTTCCAAGCGGGGTATGTGGGTTGCAATAGAAAATATGATTTTATGTTTTTTCTCCAATGTGACGCAATAGACAAAAGGCTTGAAATATAAAACACCACATTTGGTCAACGGTTTAGGCCCGCTTGCGCATAAATTTAACACACAGAATAAAGACTAAAGGCATAGAAACCGTACTAAATAAGCAGAAAATACATTACGGTTCACGTCTTTTTACTTATGGTTTTCATAGTGAGTTGGAAAGAGATGAATCTATAGCTGTTCTTTCGTTATTTGGTACATCGTCACAAGTAAAGCGTGATTTGGACCTATAAGCACCTATAGTATTTGAACCTATAGACAAGGAAAGACAAATCCTTCCTATAGGAAGGACAAAGAAGTCCCTGTGTAAAACCTTGTGACAATGACAGTTAAAGAAGAAAAAACAGCCTACTTTTTGTTTCAGTTTTCTCATGTAATACGTAATCTAAAAAGTAGAGAAAGATAGCTGACGCAAAGTACGTCTTATAGTCCGGTTTCTATCCTATATGTTATTATTCTGTGATTTAACCCTAGAGGTTATCCCCAGGTTAAATTATTCAAGTATGTCAGATTCATATGATAACTGTCAATTTTAACCTGGTAGCCTAGGGTTAACCTGGGGTTAAAATTTACCTAAATTCGGGGTCAATAGAACTGATAAAAGATGTAAACAAAATCAAACGGACCTATTTACCATAATTACACCATAACCACGTACTTTAGGACTTCGCGTGAGGTATTTTTAATGATGTACACGCTTGATGGTTACTTTTACATTCTGTTTAAGATTAAATAACTATTAACTAAACGTTCTTAAAATTAAATCTCGTTTGCAGAAATATTGAGGTTATTTGTCAAACAGTATACAGAATTCAACATTAATACAATTCAAAATTAATACTAAACGTATTTAAATTAAAATTAAACTAAGCTACCTACTCAAATATTAAAGATATAAATAATAATCACCACTATAAAAAGAACACCCCCTCTAGCACGTCCGCTCGCGGCATGGTCCCCACGACACTGGCTGCATTACCTTTAGCTTTTTTTGATTAGCTATCCAGAGGGATAGCTAATCAAAAAAATAATTACATCTTTTGACATTTCTATTGACTTTATGTGCAAGCGGGCCTTAGAATATTATTCACCCGATAAGTGTGTTGTGACCTTAACAGCAACTTTCTGTAACCAGCCCTCTTTCATGAACTATAACAATGACAGTTGAAGATTCAGTCTTCATGAAATCACCTATACGAGCACCATGTTTAACCGCACATAAATATGGTACCATAGATATTTTTTTAATGTCGCAGGTATGGTTGCAGAGTCTAGTGGTGGTTGGCAGTACCTATGTAATTTTATTCCTTAGTCAGTTTAATGTTAGTACGTAGGCCTTTTAGTAAGCAAATTTAAAAAGTTAGAGCAGCGGACGATAATGGTTTTTCTAAGGTTTTTCATAAATTACTTCTTGGCCTTAGGCCAATACATGGCCAATAGGTAATGTAGGGAGCCTTAGACAAGAAACTTCATGTCTTCATTTCGTGATATTAACGTATACATTTTCGAGCATGTTTGAGAAAACAATATGATGGTGTTGTAATTGAACAATATTTGGCTTAGGTACATTGTAAAAAAAACATGTTGTTTTTGATTATGGTTTATTTATAACAATGAATATAAAATAAAAAATCATTTAACAATAACAATGTTCTAAAAAAAATACTCACGTAATTAAATACACACGTCAGCTAAAAAATACATTCGCGGATTTCGCGTCGTAAAGCCTGTGAAGACTTACCAAGTCACTGAACGAGGTAAGACAAGTTGCTTAGCGCTAAAAAGTACCTAAACGATTTTCGAAAACTGACAAAATGTATGGAATTGAGGAATTGATACAAACGTCTGACAGCTTACGTCAATCCTATATATTTTTGATAGCGATAACCATAGCTCGGACAGGTTATCGCAAAACAATCGTAATAGGACAAGATTAATAGAGTCGTATTATATAGAGTATTATTTAATTATATTTTTCAATAACATTTATAAAGGTAACGCAAAATTCTCCATAGGCACCTATGCTGTACACAATATTTTACAGACATTTTCATCATAAGAAAGCTCGGCATTGTTCTTAATCCACTTATTAACCGTTTCTAATTTCACCATATTTAAAATATTTGGAAATAACCATAAGTAAATAATTGTACTAATTTCTATAGTCACAAAACTATTTCAGCATTTTTTTCTGAATGATACTCATTTGACATTTTCTATCCATGTAAGTACCTACCTAAATAGTTTTATTTTTGTTATGTGCACCAGCCATGCAGCAGCGTAAAACATTTTTCTAAGTGATGCCGATTTACACAACGCAAGTTGAGTGCCATCATCAGGGTTAGGCACGCATTTCAGCCTTAGGGCCGTATTAATAAACTCATCTTGGCCGAGATGCCGGTCACAAGATACGTCAAAGTAAACGTCAAACCATAGAACACTGTTATTTTTGACGCATCTCGAGACGAGCATTAGAGTTGAGTTTTGTTTATTAATACGGCCCTTAGGACCGTATTAATAAACTCATCTTGGCTGAGAGGCCCGACACAATATACGTAAAAATAAACTCATGTCATAGAAAACGATTGAGACGAGCATTGGAGTTGAGATTATATTATTAACACGGCCTTTAGGACCGTAATAATCTAAGATACCCGCCTCATGGTACGTCAAACTAAACGTCAAGTCATAGACTTCTTTTATTTCTTACTAGCTGTTACCCGCGACTCCGTCGGCGCAGAAAAAGAAAATATAGCCTATGTTCATCAGGGATAATGTAGGATTCTAGTGGTGAAAGAATTTTCCAAATCGGTTCAGTAGTTTCGGAGCCTATTCAATTCAAATAAACAAACAAAAAATCCAATCTTCCCTCTTTATAATATTGGAGTAGATTGTCTCGAGGCGGGCATCTCAGCCATGATCACATGACATGGGTCTCCCCAGACATATCGACGCGGAATCGGCTTGAACCGGTAAGAAAAAGTTGTATGTCCATGCAGTAAGAGTGAAAAAGGCGTCGCTCGGCTCGGCTCGGCTCGACGTCGTTTTTCTCTTATTGCATGGACATAAATCTTTTTCTTGCCGGCTCAAGCCGATTCCGCGTCGATAGTTCTGGGGAGACCCTTACTGTTTAGGATTGCTGTCTTGAGATTTAAATCTTGAAAATTCGAATGTCTATGGGTCTTACCACCAAAGGCCCGTTTCACGAAGCTACAAGTTACAAATTAATAAAAGCGGAACTCTCTTTCTCGTAAAAGGAGTTAGAAAGAGACTTCCGCTTGTAATTTGTAACTTTTAGCTTCGTGAAATGGGCCTCAGGTGACCTAAAAAAGTACCTACCTACCTAGAATGAAGATCGCGTCACAGATTACTATCGCGTCGCCTACATTAATCTCTTTTGAAAAAAACGAAAGAGTAGGTGACCATCACGTGGGCCGACTGCTTGTTTGTCCATCGAAGGCAATAAAAAAAAAGTAAAAATGAAATGAAAGAAAGAGTTAAGGAAGAGAGTGATAGAGTCGTTACCAGGGTTCTGCTTATGATTTTAGGGTTGAGTCATTCTCAAATTGTGTGTGTATTACCAACAAACGTCTTTATTTTTACAGCACCACGTACCTTTTGTACTTTCAAAGGCATAACAATAACCGATAAATTATTAAATTATTAACATTAAAGTGACATCAGGCCTCCAGTTTTCCTTTCCTGAAAATGAAATGAATATGTGAGACATGAAAATGAAATAAATGCAGTGATTATAATACTATACTCTGATTATTCTAGGTGTTGCCTGTGACAGCCGTACCTATTTCGTAATTTCAATCATTTGCTGTACCTACTCACAAGCGAGGTATTTAAAAAAAGGCATTAATTATTTAAATTCCCGGGCAGCGTCGCTAGCTTTGCACCAATATAAAGTTAAAGGAATAAGTGTAATAAGTGTTTATATGAGCTGTCACAGGCATCATCTTACATTAATCAGAGTATCTTCTAAGTTATCCTTAGTTTGATGACGCGGTAAAAAGATATTGCGTTTTACGCTTTGGGCGCATAACGTCCCACTCGCAAAACGTCCCTCCACCAATTGGTCCCTTATGTAAAATACCCCATTCGCAAAACGTCCCTTTCTCAAACCACCTTCCACCCCTTTCGCTGAAAGTCCCGACTGCATAACGCCCCTTTCGCAAAACTCGTGAAATGACCCATTCGCAAAATGTCCCGTCTGGAAAAAGCTTGTTTAATTAGAGACTAGGAGTCTTCTCATGGGATAAGAGATGGGCAATAATAATCCCTAGTGTGGAATAATAATTCCTAACCTAAACTAATTTTACGAAAGCTACGTTTTGCAACCGGGTCATTTTGCGAATGGGACGTTTTGCGAACTGGTCATTTTGCGAAAGGGACGTTTTGCGCACGGGTCATTTTGCGAAAGGGACATTTTGCGAACGGGACTTTATGTATGTGAAGGGACGTTTTTCGAACGGGACCTATTGCAGAAGGGTGTTTTGCGTAAGGGACATTTAGGAAAGGGACATTTCGCGAAAGGGACAACGGGACATTCTCCGAGTGGGACGTTATGCGCCCAAACCCGTTTGACGTGTTTTCGTATTGTTTTTAACTCGGCCGCCATTAGGTACTGTAAAGTAAATAAGAGCTACCGTAACTTGTACGATACGATAACATGCCAAAAGCAGCATGGTTTTACCTGTTGAATAGAGGCCCAGAGTCCAAATACTGTGGTTCTTTGTTAGCTGCAGAATAAGTTAGCTGGTATTTTAAAAAATGCATAGAAATTAGGTGATGTTAATTAAAAAGCAACGAAATTAGTATGCACTTCCCAGTTATCTTGTTATTTCACATTTGCATCTGGCCAAATAATTCTTGACCGAATGAGCTGGGTTGCTAACGTGTGGAGGCATGTATGAAGACGACACTTGCGTCACATTAATTTAACAGTAGACGACAATATGAATTGATTACCTACTTCAATTTCTGTCGGGAATTCTTGATTTTTACTACCTAACTGGATTTTTCTTGCTTCAAATTATATTCTGTAGGGGTAGGTTCGCCTTTTTACTTGTTTGTTTTTTCATTGTCTGCGTTTTGTATTCCTTTTTTTCATTAATTAACTACATCATTTCACAATAGGTATTTAAATAATTTGTTAGACCCCTTTTTTAATTTAATTAGCAAAACAGGTTTAGTTCGTACTCACTATGCATTTAAAGGCTGTTCACGCTAGGTACAGTCGACTTCAAAGAAAATGTTTACATTTTATCAGTTCATTTCAATGGAACGGTAAAATGTGTAAACATATATTTCACGTCGACCGTACCAATAATACCTATTACTGCAAGATACTTTACCTCGAAGTGTTTAAAAATAGTTTAAGGATAATTTGGCGTTTTATTGTTCGAGTGAGACACTGGCACATCTTTTAAACTTAATTTAAATTATGTGTTTGTGTTGCGACCCTTACCATGAGTTTCAATTACCGTACTCGCTAGCGAGTCGAATGCTGTCCCTCGCACTTTATAGGTAAGCGTCCACATGTCGGTATCGTACGCATCGGACGCATCGCATCAAACGGATCGTAGTATTCTTTGGATAGAAAGTGACAAGTGCGTCCACTGATCCGCACCGCACGGATCGCACGAATCTGCTATTCGGCAATGCCGACGCCGATGCTTCCGAGAGGCAACTTTTGCGATGCGTGCCGATTTATTTTATTATTATTTATTTATTTAATAAGAATTACAAATTAAACATTGCGCCACAAAACTGGAGTAACAGTTTGACTGTGGGAACGGCAGTCTCTAGGTAAGGCTTAAATTAATTAAATAGCAGAACTATGCTGTACACAGTAACAGTACTAAACATACATATTATTATTATATAAGTAGTAGGTATGGGATACGCTTTTTGAGAGTTCTGTCCCCATAGTAATTATTTATCCTAGGAACGAATAGTTTACCAGTCGCCATAGCCTTGGTGTTATAGGAATGATCAATGGGTTTTAGTGCAGAATACTCTAGAGTCATGTTCCAGACAGCTATGGTTATTAGTGGCAAGTAGATACTTATGTTTCATGCTTACAGGTAATATTATACAGATTTTATAAAGTTGAAGAAGTTAATTTTAAAAATCTAATTTGAATGGCTTCTAATTTATCGATATTGGTCTTTGTTGTGAGCCCATGTGACGTCATACGGAATGCCGATCAGCGCCTCTATTCTAGGCGTTATGGTAGTTTGCCTGTTATGGTATTGTTATGACGTCAGCCGCCATTATAGTCAAGAAAATAAGAGCTATCAAAACGTTGACATTACGATAGCGGATCAAATACGATATTGTTTTTACCGTGTTGAATAGAGGCACAGTGGACGCGCCCCGCGCGCTCTCTCTGCATCGTTCGCCATTTCCAATCGTCCTGTCACGCGTCTACCATAGAATATATAAAGAGTTGTCATTCGCTGCTTTAAACAGCTGCTTGTTTGCTGCCAACAAATAATCAATTACGACTTCTGCTTTGCTTTCCTCCATTATCTCACTCCGCACGTGCGCTCACGACGAAACTCCGAATGAACTGGCATCGGCAATCCGATTGCTGGTAGACGCATCGGCAAATCCGATCGCTGCTGATACAGTGGACGCATTAAAGCTCATCCGTTCGATGCGATGCGTCCGATGCGTACGATACCGACATGTGGACGCTTACCTTATAAGAACACTGTGAGGGACAGAGCATTCGACTCGCTAGCGAGTACGATAATTGTAACCTCATGGTAAGGGTCAGTCAGCGTACGTTAAGCTCCGGTAAGTGTTCCCTAAACTTAACACATTAATATCATACCCCTCCACCAAGGTTAGGTATTAATAAAACTAGTAACTTTCAAGCGTATTTATTAGTAAAAACCAAATTGCGATACACTTTAAATGCATTACAATCCCTTTAAAATTAACATTAAGCATCCTTAGAATACCTAAATCAAACAACCTTATATCTAGCACGCTAGGGTCGTTTTCGCGTAAATGCATTTACGTCACCCGGGCAGAAAATCCTACTTCTTGCCCAGGTGACCACGTTAAATTGTGTACACACCACTGGCCGTTCCTAATAAAGAAAGTCTTTGATCGCATATTTATCGAGGCTACGGAGTCGAATACCTGCGATCTAAAACATTTTTTCTTTACCGCCGGTACCCAAGTATGTAATGTACTATTACATAGTTACATACTACTGTTTTTTGGGAAATGCAGCATTACTTTAACCTTTTCAACATCACTATTAAAACAACAAGTTGTATTTACTCGCTTGTCGCTTAGTGCGTCTCTTTTGTTAAAGGCAAGATAAAATGGGAGATCCGAGCGAAAAACATGTCACGGACTTGTGCTAGCCCTCCTGGATGGCTAGCATATACTCGCAACTTGTTTGTCGTTCGGTAATATGTCTCTATCTGGTCTTCAACGCCAGAGACGCAGTGAGCGACAAGCGGGAAATTGTAACTTGTGCTTGCCGTACTGGGCATGACTATACGCGACAGAGACAGCGGTGACGAGAAGCGTCAATAAACAAATGCATAGAAATGTTTGAAACGTGCTACGATTCGCCTTTGTTTCCGCTACCGCGGTCACCACCGCGTCATGGTCGACAGGTCAATACGCTATTAATATCTTAATCTTTCGTCTACCAAACCTAGGTATGGTAGGTGTTGCGTCGTGCAAGTTGAAAAGGTAAAAGCGAGAGGCATATCTACATCTGTTGCTTATATTCAAATGTCATTTGGTTGTTTGTTATATCAACTTAAACTTACATAACAGGCACTTCCTAAATGCTAGTTACATTTCTGGTAACACAGTTGAGAGCCAATCATCTTTTATTTGTAAGTTGACCGACCCTTATTTATTAAAAATTACAATAATTTAAAGACTCAGATTGACTAACGCGTTTGCGACGTCTTTGGTGTAAGGTATGGCATGCAAAAGTGAGAGAAAGGAAAGAGATGCAACGATTTAAACGAAATAAAGCACTGATTTAATACCTACATTCGACATAGTCTAGGAAAACGCACAAATACAGGAAGTACTGGAGACTTAAATTGTTTGAAAGTGCTACCAATATATAGGTACTGGAAATTACAGTGAAGAAGAAAATTTAAAATAAATTAAATCAATGCTTTTAAAATAAACAAGTGAACCGTTGCACAGGTTAAAAAGAAATGCTCCCAAAGAAATAGCAGAAAAGCGAGGAAACTATTGTTTTTTGTACTTTTTCAGGGCTCTGTTCCTGCTGGTTTCCATGGATCTTGTGACGAGCCAGACTCCGAAGTTGCCGCTCAATCCGTGGATGAAGTTGATGGCATTGCTGAAGATGGCATGGGGAAGGTAGCCAGTGGTGTGGGACACTGTTCCCACCAAACTGAGAGCTGACTTCACGAAGGCTTTGGCAGTGGGGGCGAAGAATGTGCTCCGTCGGATTTGGGACATGTTTGTGCAGACGAAGCCAGGCAGTACGCATTGTATAATGATGCCCCGTTTCCTGTATTCCATGTCGAGACCTTCAGTGAACTTGTCCACGTATGCCTGAAAATCAATTTTGTGATTAGTAAGGCATTAACGCGAGAATAGTTGCCGTTTTATAAGAAAAATAATCTCCCTGCGGGCTATGGCCGCGTTTATCGATGTGGATAAAGGTGGATAAAATAAGTGTCACTTTCTGACCAGTATGTAAGTGAGAGAGTCACGGATGCTTTATCCAACACGACAAAGACGACCGTAATACGAACCATCATGTTAATCGGTTTAACTAGAAGGCCCATGCGTTTTTGCTATCAAAGATTCTGAAGAAGACTCTAGGTTCAGAAGATAAATTATTAGGTCATTAGAAACAGTGCAAAGACTGCTGCGTGGCTAAACTACGTACTCAGAGTTTTCATTTAAACTTAACATTTGGAGAATAATTGAGCTCTCAAAAATAGGACGATGGTAATTTAAAATAAACCAGTACTCAAATATTAATAGTAAAATGAGATGATTCCAAGCTTAAGATAATTAAAAAATCATAAACACTATAATTCGTGAGAATTATTAGGGATATTTTGCAGAAGGTAACATTCTAACACGTTTGTACTTCGTTCATAAATATTTCTTGTTTTGATTAATAAACTTATATGTAGTTATATGCATCGAAATATTTATTATAAGTTCTTATAGCAGAGTAGCTGTCGCTCACATCGTGCTCAATAAGCAAACCGAACTTTATTCCCATTCGAAGTTATTTTTAATTATATTGCATTAATTATGTACATTTATTTTTATGGTAAATGGAGTTACAGGGGAATAAAATAAATATAAAGACATACACAAATGAAAGATTGACGAGATTACATTACTATAATATAGTATGCTGACCGGATGTTGAATGAACAGACCAACACTGCTAGTTATGGTATAGAAGCGTTAGGTCCACATCTCGTTAGAACTAAGTAGCAAATACGACCAGAGAGCTCAGACACGATGCACTACGCTAACTAACGTTTCTATTCGATTCGTTTTTAAACCAATCGCGTCACTGGAAGATGACGTGATACGAAAAGTCACGTAGTCTACCAGTGACGCGATTGGTTTAAAAACGAATCGAATAGTCACCTTAGTTAGCGTAGTGCATCTTGTCTGAGCCCTCTGATCACTTTGAGACTACATCTCGATCTGACAACATCGCTTTGTGCCTAGATCGCTTTGCGGCTACGAGTAAGTACAATTAAGTCCGAGTTGCAAAATAAACACTTCGTTTGCGATACGAGGTAGGTTAGCTTCGTTAGGTATTTTCAAATGTCCGAAGGGCAAATTGCCCAGGAATAGGAGCCCCGCCATGCGGGGTCCGTCGACATCGCTAAGACACATAAGAAGAAAAAAACAATGCGGTCATTTAGAAATTCATTGCTTTTTTATCGAGATGTAGTCACAACACTATCTGGTCGTATTGGCTACCTAGTCATATCGAGATGTGGACGGAAAGCTTATTAGCCAGATTTGTATAAATATTACCAATATCAAATGTCAAATAATGTATGACATTATATTCCTCTCCACTACGTAAAAAGCTTTTTACGTTTTGCCACGTACCTATACGTAATATGTGAAAATACTTAGGGATGTTCGTCTTTTCGTATTCACATTTTAATACACCGTTTTACTGAATGCTTTTTAAATATTCGCGAGGCACAACACAAAATAAGAGAGAAATTTCTATATGCGCATTAGCACTACATTCGTTTGAAAAAAGAACTGCGAGAGAATTTCAGTGCCGCAATTTCTAAAACTCAACGGAGGCGTTTCATTAAAATGAATATCAAAATCTTCTGTGTGAAAAATAATGGGAAACGAAATGCTGTGAAGAAATTGTCCACATTTTAAAAGGTAATTGAATCGCGAATTGAATAACATAAATGTAGGAACATTAGTTATTTAAGAATGCTAAATTGTAACTGGCATTATTGCGAGTAAATCTTAGAGCTTATTTTCTAGGCGAGATATACCCTATTCATATTTAAACACGCTTTTGTTCGCGACTTCGTTAGCAAAGAAGTCGTTTGTCGGTATTGCCTCGGGAACTGTAATAAAAAGTAGCTTATGTGCTATTTGTGAAGACTAAGTATAATATATTTTGTGCCCATTTCTTTCAATATCCGTTCAACCATTTTAGCGTGATTGAGAAAAAAATATCCAATCTGTCTTATTTATAATATAACTAGCTTATGCCCACGACTTCATCCGCGTTGAAGTCGTTTATCGCTATGCTTGAACTGTCCAATTTTCCGCGATAAAAAGTAGCCTATGAGCTATTACAGACAGATCTATCATTGTGCCCAATTTCATTCAGATCAGAAGAAACAAGATTAAAGTGCGCTGCATACGTGACGTGATATGTTCGTGGACGGGACATAGACGGGACGTGGTTGCATACATTTTTGGTTTTCCCGTCCCGTACGTGCAATCGTTACGTATGCTCATCCCGATACATTTTCTATGAAACGATATTGTCGTCTCGTCCCGTCCCCGTCCCGTCCGTGTAACATCACGTTACGTATGCAGCGCCCTTTAGACAGTGTTGCCAAGCAGTAATATTCGCAGGGTACTAGCACAGAGGCGGAATCCATCTTTATACTCTAGGTTGGCAAGCCATTTGCAAACTTGCAATTGCAAGTATCCATCGATCTCTAACAGGGAAGATATCGTCCGCTTATCACCGAAAGCCTGTGTTCGTTTGATTTCACCAAGCAATAACCAAACAAAACTTCAAGGTACCTTGGAGGCAGCATACACAGTCAACAGTGGGCTGGGGATGATGGAGGAAGCCGAACCAATGTTGATGACCACGCCCTTGCCTCGCTTCACCATGCCGGGGAGGACTAAACCAGTGACCCGGGTAACTGAAGTCACATTCGCCTTCACCAGATTCGACATCATCTTCTCCCTGAAATAAATGTACGGATTAGAGTATGAAAGTATACTACGGGAATTTTTCAACGGTTTACGTGGTGGTTTGGATTCATAAAGGAGAGGAAAAGATAGCTTTAGTTTGGATTTTTTATAGTGTTAGTTTAGGTTAAAAGGTTTTAAGAGCAGAAATCTAAAAACAAATACGTAACTTTCTGTCAGCTATAACGCTTAAAAAGCGAGAGGGAGAACCCTTTCTAAGTTCTAGGAACCACACTTCGAAACAAGCTTAGTATGGCTTAAGACATTATAAATGTCTCCATATTTTATAAGGCCGCATCAGCAATGTTGGTTTTCCGCGTACCTGATATGATAAAATGTAAATTCCGTTATTGAAAACAACAGATACCAAGGAAATCTGTTCATGACATTCCATACCAACAAATTCTTGGAGTAATTGAAATGTTATTCCAATTATTTCTCCCAAATACTGATATAATTAATTAGTATAGTATCAAACCAATGTCGCCATCTGTGCTCTACGCAATTGATGTAAAATAATTAAGAGTTCCATCGGATTGATTCCATCAATCCCCTAATGATCATTTGTCTCTAATGACGGAACCATTTGTTACCGCGTTTGTATTAGGGCGCGTGTACAGTCGGCCTACGTAAATGTAGAGAACTTTTGTACCTTGAGATAATAATCTTCAAACAAAACAAAGTGACAGGGTGCAATATACTCTTGAAATAATTGACTTAAAAATACCAATTTTGGACGCACCCTTCAGCTTGAAATGCATTGGCAAAGGTGAGTGAGTTAGTGCCCAAGAATTCAATGGGTCCTACTTAGCTGTGTTATGTAATTCCACACGTGAATTTCATTAAAATAACGACACGCGTGATACTTTAAATCGTACAGAAAAAGGCAAGTGTCATCTACTTTCTCGAGTACCTTAATCAGTAAAGGTAAATTAAAGATGTCATTTCATTTTCTGTATAATTGATTACCATTATTGAGTACCTAGTACCTATATAAAAATTGCCAAGTTAATGGGGCACCAAGTCTGAGGAGGTTTTTTTAATCTGCGGGCATCACAGAAACTTCAGCGCCCAATTTGAATTAACGTAATAAAAAAATACAAAATAATCATATACTGTTTTAATCTTTCGTACTATAAACGTCCCATGCTTGTAAAGGCTGCTGGCAAGATTTTTTTACATGCGCAAAGTTTTTAGCTAGGAAGTCAACGTCAATTGTCATTGAATATTTAGTTACCTTGTGATTTCTCTTTGTTAATATTTTTTGTAAAAACTTAACAAATAGACAGTTATTTGACGAAGTATGAATTTCCATATTTCAAGATGACGCGTGTCATAATAATTCAAAACATCGTCTTTGGCAGCGAGCGTAATATTTTCTTGCTATCTTATGCCCGCGACTTCAAATACAATCCGAATACAAAGTCCAATTGAGTTTTAAACCTGTAATACTACGAGTATTATATCTATAGGTACATGCTTTTTTGTTCTTTAGTGGAGAAACCAAACAAATACATTTTGAAAAAGGAGGTTTCAATAGGTTATGTATACTTAAAATAAAAATATAGTCCCTCTCACAATATTTGCTTTTGTTATTGAATCAAAGTAAACCTAACATGCCACATTAAACCTTAACAATATCTAAGTACCCACTTCCTGTGTTACCACGTTCATACAACAAACATGAAACGAGCTTTACAGTTCCAAAATTAGTTTCAACAATGACTTCGAGGCTTCCTAGTTTCCATCCTTGATAGTTGCAAATATTCCGTCTCCCTCCCCGATATTATTCCTCATCGCTCCGTCTCAGGCTATTAAATTTAACATAATAGGGGAGCAGTTAGTGTGAAAGCCTTCCATGGATCATTAAGCAAGACGAGTCAATATATTCCCCTAATGAGTGGTAATGTCACTGTAATTATATTAACATATTCGATGCCAGCTTGTACAAATTCCTTGTAAACAAGACACGATATGGAGTTCTCGGAAGTGAACGTGGTTATTCAGGAAACTGGGAAGGCTCTTGATGAAAGGATTATGTAAAACAAATTGACAATGATTAAATGGTTAGGATAAGTAGGGAATTACGTTAATTATAGTACACATCTCAAAATTATCTTTTTTTTTCTTTAGCTTTTTCGCCATTATGGCTCTCAGGAGCAAAAATCTCCGTGAAAATATAAAGCAAACGCAACAAAACTAGTAATAAAACATTTTCATTGCGACAGAATATATAGGTAGAAGATCCTATGTAGACCACTAAATGCATTTGCTCGTAAATAAATTTACTGTTCAATGCACAAGGAAACAACCAAGTTCAATAAATAACGGGCTGATTGGGAACGTTTGAAATGGTGAAATAGACTGAAAGACTGATAAAGTGTCGAATTAGACACAAATGACTGCAGCCCAAGCCTGCGATCTATAAAAATGTGGAAATGAGGATCCAATCTGAAAGCTTACAGCTGGGCAAAAAAGTGAAATGAGAAATTGAAGAAAATGGCAATCGTTTATCACGGTTACTTCGATTCGATAGTTCATCTAAGGATAAAATTGGATCACCGTTCCTTATTATTTAACACTACGCCAGTGAGTCCAGAGAACGTCTTAAAATAGCATCATAAAACAAATACAGTCATACATACGTTCAAACAACTACAAGGAAAATGCTGGCAACTAAAGAACACAAAAGTCAAAAGTTTAAACGTCGAATCCGCGTTCGAAAATCAAATATCGGAATAAACGGCAGACCGAGCGTCACAATAATCCCGCGCGATAAAGCGACGATAGTTGGAATAATATTTCAATTGAACGGCACTTATTTCATACGGTGGCAATACCCGAACACCTGCTCCCTTTGAAAATCGTTCGAAAGGTGCGGTTTGCTGCGCTCAATTTCAACAGGCGCTGTGATATTAGCGGAAGATTTGAAAGCATGAGCTATTGGAGTTGAGGGCTGAGGAACTATTCTATACTGGTATTGGGAATCAAGATTTTTTTTAAAGAGTATTTTTTTATGTAAACTTGCAGACTAACCTTGCCGTTTCTTTCTTCTCACATAAAAACGGCAACTAAGTTACATAAGTAGATATTATGTGTGTCGAGAAATTTGTCTGTGTCAGGCAAGTAGTTCTAGATTCTTCTCAACAAATGCGGTTCTCAACTTCTCACATTTGCATGAAGTGATAAAATAAAAAAACATCTACTCACCAATCAGGTACCTCCAAGAAGTACTCAGGGTAAGGGTAAGACACGCCAACATTGTTGACCAGCGTTCCAATCTCAAGGTCGGTGATCTCTTTGGCAATGTTCTCGTATATCTCTTCTCCCTCACTGAAGTCTGCTTGGATGATCTTCGTTGCCACTTTGTAGTCTTTTTCTGGGCGAAAAAAATATACACGTAAGCAATAAATAAAATGTCCTTGACCTCATGTGACCTTGAACTAACATTTATTTAAAAATACAAATCTAGTAGTTAAGGGCAGGTATTGAAAACCGCATATCCTCAGCTATAATATAAAAACCAACATTGGGCTCAAAAACCTCTGGCAGAGAGGTTTTCTCCATAGACATGACAGTTATGTTTTATCCCGAACTTGGTCAATATATCATAGGCCATAGCTGATGACTGCACAATTAATTAAAGTGGTTAGCCAAAAAAAGTCGTTTGTTTAGGGTTCATCCTTTATGCCATTTTGTATTCGCCTAATAAAAGCGGGCGTCCCAGTCATAAGTCATTTTTACGCGCGCCACACTGGCATCTGTCCTACATTTTTCATGCCCATATCCATCGAATCGCAGTTGGTTTTAACTTATGATAATAAAATATTTTTTATACGACGATAAAACAGAAAAATCGTTTGGAATCTTCAATCAGGGGCATTGTTAGTGAGGAAATGATTTGGCTGTTAACCATTGGTAAACTGACATTTTATATTAAGCTGTTGAATAATTTAAATATGAGTCCTTGTGATATTCAGAAGCCAACCTCTTTAATTTTTTTTTGTAATTTTAAAAGCAAGTAAACACACAACGCCCACCGGCGATCACCGGTACTAAACAGCACCCAGAGCAATACTAGATGCATCGCTGGTGAGATGACGATATGAAAATAATTCAATAATTCAAAAAAACAAGTAGACGAAGAAGAGGGATTTCACCCCGAATAACTGTTGGGGCGGAAGGGTATTGGACAAACGGCCACGTACCTACCAGAAAGCACAATGCTCAATTAAGGAACGAAAAATGTATGTCTCTTTAAGTGTATCTCTAAAAGTTAGGTGGAAGAGATCCCTTAAAGGATTCAACTTTGAACATTCCTATTTTGCAAATAATGTATTTGGATTTTGTATTCTGTCCAACAAAATCTTTAGATACATACAATCTGATAATGGTCCCGGGATACAGCTGGATGCAAGCAGTACAGCGGTGGGGGTGGTGGGGTGTTCCAAATTAAACTTTATAATATGGCATGCTTCGATGGTTCGGTCATTTAGAAAGGATGGATGAAAGAAGATTGACGAAAGAGATATACAGAGCAAAAGTGAGTGGGAGGGTCGGAAGGGGCCGCCCTAGGCGTACTTTTTTAAATCAAATCGGTGAAATACTGGAAAAGGGCCGGATCTTAAGTACCCGAAACCGACGTGCATGCATGAGTCGATGTATGAATGTGGAAGAAGCGAAAGAAATTTGTCAGGATCGTAGCAGGTGGAAAGAAGTGGTCTCTGCCTACCCCTCTGGGAAACAGGCGTGATTTAATGTA
Organism: Acleris literana; assembly: GCA_946894065.1. Lineage (NCBI taxonomy): Eukaryota > Metazoa > Arthropoda > Insecta > Lepidoptera > Tortricidae > Acleris > Acleris literana. The sequence goes on from OX335687.1 coordinate 11,514,536, forward strand.
TGTATGTTGATACATTTTATTACAATCAAACTATTACAAGATGCCAATACAAAATTTCCAGAGGTTCTCCCAAGTTTTGTTTTTGACAGCAATCTGCTATCTCTATAGGAAAACTCCGTGTTCCTATTTTATATATCGGGCCATAGAGGCGACGTGGAGGTCTTCAACCTTCACAGTACCGATCACGGTGGAGATCTTTGGAGAACAATTTCTATAATAATCTAAGAGATGTAAATCGAATGAATGTCATTAAACTGTCGCGATTATTATACCAAGTCTTGGAATTAATAATTTGATTTGTTGGCTAGACGTCGATAATAAGATAATTCCCTTTGGTCAAAGAACTTCGACTTTTTCCTAATCGGTTTACCGTCTAACGGTAAATGATAAAATACAAAAAAAATCGAAGACAAAGGAAAATCTAGCCAGCGGTAGCAAAAATTAAGTTGAAGCTTTGCTCCTTGGGAATTGCAACGAACTAAAATAATTTTCTGTAAGTTTTTCATTTTGCTCAAATTTAATCAGGACTTGCAAATTGGCCGCTCTTAAGAATGACTGGCTGAATCCGAGTCTACAAAACGAACGCTCCTTTCATAAATATAAAATAGCCATAGTCTGCTTTGACGTTTTCTATCATTGTGTTGTGTGTCATTTGAATTTAGCACAACTGGACAGCTCTTCTTCTCATCTTCTTGTGGTGCCTCTTCACTTACTGAAGGTCAGCCAGTCAGCTCTTTAAATCAGGTCCTGTCCAGTACCCTTACCATGAGTTACAATTACCATACTCGCTAGCGAGTCGAATGCTCTGTCCCTCGCATTCTATAACAGTACTGTGAGGCACAGAGCATTCGACTCGCTAGCGGGTACGGTAATTGTAACTCATCGTAAGGGTACAGAGCGACTACTGTTTTGATGCCAGTCTATAGTCCATTCGCTTAGATAGTGTCGCTACACTCACACGTACTTGTGGTTATTATAATAAAATACGAATATGATTCGATGTAAACTGCCAAATTCACTTGCGGGTTTTACTCCGACTGAATTTGGCAGTTTACTTCGAATTATATTCGTATTTTATTACAATAACCACAAGTACGTGCGAGTGTAGCCACACTATCTAAGCGAATGAACTATACTCCATGTTGTTCCTGAGCCACACTTTATCTAAAATAGCTTTACTGTGCGTTTATGAATAATTTCGGAACTCAGTCGCAGAAAGTCAATGGTCCAATCTGTCATAGTTTATTTTTGAGCTATGTAATCAACACTTTCCACACAGACAAGCGCTGGAATCAACTATTTAAGTTGTGGACTGTACATAAGTAAATAAAATTCCTCTATGGTATATGATAAAGACAGTCTCACCTAACTCCTCAGCTGTGGCCCTCAGTTTGTCCATGGATCGGCTGACAAGCACAATGTCGCAGCCACGAGCAGCAAGCTGCAACAAAAAAAAGCAAATTTTTCAAACGAACGATTTAAGGCAGTTTATAATAGGAATCCTTTTATTATAATAAAATTATAATAAAGATACATTTTAAGAGGATAGTGAGGTGAGGAGACGATTAAATCGCGTGGCTATAAAAAAAAATCCATAAAAATTTTGCACCGGCTAATAACGTTTCTTACCCTCTAAATCAAGTCAGATTTCCACAATTTTCAAATATGATGTAAGTAGTTATTATGAAGAACTAGGTTTGTACGTTTCCGTTTTTCTTTTTTGTAAGCGGTTTTCATAAAAATCGTACACAGTTAAGGGCTAAAATTAAGATACGGTAAGTTTAGATAGCCAGTTGAGTTACGAAAATTAACTAGGTATACCGTTATAAAACAAATCTATATCTCATGTAAAACTCCTGTAGCAAGTGCGACCATATTACTAACGGGTGAAGCTTGAATCTGCTTCGTTTATTGAATTTGAGATACCTCCTATTGGCTTATGAGGGCAGTATATAAATGAATGATTGATTTTGAATTGAATTTTCAGCCTCACAATCCTCTCGAGCTACCGGACAAAATGGTGTGGGTTGAAAAGTTAATTTACCGACATTCCAGTCTAATAGAACTCTAACTTTGCCGTCGACATTCGCAGTATATAAATAATATTTATATCGTTAAACGTTCATTCACTGTAGAAACTGTCTCCTACCATAAACAAACGTTAATTTTGTACTTATTAAAATAAACACACATCTAAGATTCTCCAATAATTACTACTGATAGCTAGCTATCCAGCTTATACGAATTTAGACTTCAATCTGTACGAAACAAGGTAGATTTGCAACAAATTTAAGATACGATGTTGTGAAAGTTATTAAGTATTACTCATATGTTACTGTAGAGATTGTAAACATATGAAATTGACAATTCATATTAAGTAAATATTATACTTCAGAGAGAATATCTCAAGTAATAATGACGTAGTTCAGTACTTATATGGCATAAGGCAGGTGCAGTCAAGGAAACTGATTCCTAGACGACTTTCAACTTGTTGACTATGTCACAGTGACACTGTAAATCAAATCATAAGAAGTCAACGTTTTGATTGATTACGTCACTTTGACATAGTCCAAAGTGGTCAAGGAGTCATTTTTCACATCATGTTGAGAAACAATGAATGCTAAATGTGAGGATAAAAAACTTGCCACGCATCTAATTCATTAGGTATTACCTAATTGAAGACACGTTAGCCTAGTTGGAAGTGACCCTGCCTACGAAGCTAGTGGTCCCGAGTTCAAATCAGGGACCGGAAAACCCCTTTATTTGATTAATCCTATCGATAGGCTAACCCCATCATTTCGTTACCCTATCTATGTGGTTACCCTATGATTGAGTTACCTTAACGTTAGGGCGAACCCCTTTGAATTAGTTAACCGCATCCATAGAGCTTACCAAGTTCTTTAGGGTTTCGGTAGTTTAATATTTAAGCACTTAGCATTGACTGGGTATTACCCCATTGATCGCCTCTCTCTTTTTTGCGCAATTGGGCGAATTCTGGCTGTCTCGCTTAAGCGGCTACTACCTGCCGGTACCCTATCAATTGTTAGGTAATGCAATAATAAGTCGAAAATCTTGCGCATAGAGCCAGCATTAAACCAGCTTGAAACCATTCGATTAAGTTTGATCCGGGTAGCAGACGATGGGTTATGGGATAGGGTTAGCGCATTGAACTAAGTCAACCATAGGCTTAGCGCATCCTTGGGGTTTGTAAAAACAAGTCTATCAAATACCATATCGAAAACCCCTTTCGCGCTAAGCGGTTCCGGTCCCTGGTTCAAATCCCGGTAAGGGCAGATATATTTGTGTGATCTGCGCGAGTGTTTGTTCCTGTCTTGGATGTATTCTATGTATTTAAGTATGTATTTGTATTTATAAGTAAGTTTATCGTTACCTAGTACCCATAGTGCAAGCCTAGAGTTTAGTTTGGGACTAGGTCAAATTGTGTGATATTTTTTATTCTATTTACTTATTAGTAATTAGGTACAGGCCGATTCACAAGAGCTAGCACGAATGGATTGAATGCGTGAACGAAAGTATACAAGTGTGTAAAATAATAACAGATTTTCGGTTTGAAATTCGAACATCGGTTCAAAGGGCGGCACTCGCACAGTGATAGGTGACATTACTTTTGTTCATTCCATTCGTGCCAACTTTAGTGAATCTACTCGTACCCTAAGTTTAGGCAAATAACAGGCATATATTTTAAATGTAGAATATGACATGCCAATAATGTAATTCGTATGTCATCAATAACTTAGTTATCGATTCATAATTGTGTATAACCAGCGACGCGCCCCGCCTCGCTTCGGTTTGTGTGAGTTTTCTGTAACACTCGTACATAATCCAGAACTTATTATACATAAAAACCTTCCTCTTCAATCACTCTATCTATTAAAAAAAAACCGCATCAAAATCCGTCGCGTAGTTTTAAAGATCTAAGCATACATAGGGACAGACAGCGGGAAGCGACTTTGTTTTATACTATGTAATGAAGCAATACCAAGTTTTAATATCATCTAATAATTTAGCCACTCAAGAACCTTCTGACCCCATCGGCCATCAGTCCTGCGAGCAATGTGCTCCGCCCACTGCCACTTAAGTTTGGCTATTCTTCGGGCTATGTCGGTAACCTTAGTTCCGCGGACCGGGAGACGAGCTGTAGGTAGGCCTCCAACAAGATGGAGTGACGACCTTGTAAAGGTCGCGGGAACGCGGTGGATGCGAAAAGCACAAGACCGGTCTGAGTGGAGAGCCTCGGGGGAGGCCTATGTCCAGCAGTGGACGTCTTTCTGCTGACATGATGATGATGATGATGACGAATAATTTAGAATTCAGTGTTGACAGCTAATAGGGACTTGGTAAAAACAGCTGCTTAAAAAACAGCAATCTAAAGATTTTATATTCAAAATCAACAACATATTGGTTTATCGTTTGCCACAAAACAAGTAACAACAGGCGGAAAAACAACATATTAAGAAAATACGCGTATTTAAAGTATATCAGAATCCGGAAATACAAGAACCAGAATCAAATCGATTCGCCATTTTAAATTCTCCCGCATAATGTAACAGGATCCCGTGAATTCCTTTATTTCCGGAACTGGATAAAATATATCAATAAAATATTCCCTTAGTGCTCAGATTTGCATATATCTTTATTGTATGCGGGATATATAGTTTTACTGCATGTGAGGTACTGCATAAAATACTGCGAGCGAACTGAATCATATTTTCGAGCAATTGAATAATAGACACGAGATGGATGAAATTATAGTGTGCTATGTATAATAAAACTTCTAAGTGTTTTATAAGAGGATAGAAATGCTTATTAAGAGATCTGAATTGTGCATTGAATTAGAGAATATTTTTTTATGTATACCAAAAAATAAAATAAAAAATTGTAAATTCGGCCGACGTTTGGACGCACCTAGTACAGTCGAGTTCATAAATATGTGTACACAGTACCTTGTCTATTTAATGTCATGTTTAAACTGTCATATATGACTTGTCACAGAGTGACAAGGTACTGAAGGGTGCGCTTCAATTAGTCTAAAAACGTTTCGTATAATTTCATTTAACTAACCCCGTAAAGCATAATGAACGTTTAGCATAAAAACCAATTGTCTAATTTTATTAGGTTTCACTATCATTTTCTTGTTATTATGCATTTTCAGTCAATTTCTTCTAACTAGGTTAGGTTAGGTTAGAACTGTGACCACATTAATAGTAATGAAAGCCGTCAGAAATATTTATTTTATAATTTATAAACATTATAGTTTTAGAAATTATGCATTTCGTTTTATGCATCATGATTATTATATCGTTGGTTTATTATAGAGATCGAAATAATGCAATTCGTGTTATGTAAAATGAAAATTATACAATTTTTTATACTAAACATTACACACCCGGTACTGAAATGCACCTACACATATTAATGAACTCGACTGTACTATGAGCGTACTGAATAATGTTTTTCAATCAATTGAATAATAGACATGAGATGAAAAAAATATAGTGTACCTATTATACTAAGTTATAGAATTTAAGTACTTAAATGAAAATAAAACCAAACCACACGTGGCTCTGTTATACAACCAATCAAAACAATTTTATCGAATTCTGAATCGGTTATCACGTGTTTTTTTGTTTTTTAATTAGGTAGCTAAACAAATGGGGTACCTATAGTTTGTGTGCATATTTAAACGTTACCACTACACAACTTAAGCTACATATGATGACGATCATTGGTACGTACTAAAACAAAGATACGTCTATAACGAAACATAATATAAACTTGCGCAAAATGTGGTTATAGAATTATCAACAAGTTTTTAGAGTTGTAGAGGTAATTCAGCTCTCTCTGTACCCCACTCTGCGATTAGACGTGAAGGTACGTATGTGTGTAATAGAAACTTCTCTTTCTTGATACAAAGCGATTTACAAATTTACGAGGGCGAAGTCACGAAGTACTTAGGTAAGTAATAAAGCTGCTCCGTTCATTTCCTAGTTTTCTAGGCCTCAATTTCATGTTATAATAAATTACTGAGATGCTAGATGACATGTTACATAAACTTCCATACTGGTATTTGACGTAATCAGGAAATCAAGTAGAACGTACTAAAAGGTATAATAAATGCGAAAGTTTGTGTGTTAGTTAGTTACTTCTGACGACGCGTTGGCCTAGTTGGTAGTGACCCTGCCTACGAAGATAGCGGTCCTGCGTTCAAATCCCGGTAAGGGCAGATATTTGTGTGATGAGCGCAATTATTTGTTTCTAAGTCATGGATGTTTTCTATATATTTAAGTATATAAGTATTTATATCGTTGTCTAGTACCCATAGTACAAGCCTAGAGCTTAGATTGGGACTAGGTCAATTGGTGTGACATTGTCCCTTGATATTTATTTATTTATGTATTCTTCGCGATGCAACGGCTCCTCCTAATATTATAAATGCGAAAATTTGGACAGATTTGGATGAAATTTGAAGTGGAGATAGCTTATAATAAGATTACCATACCGGCTACTTTTCATCTCGAAAAAAAAGATCCCAATGGAAAAATGATAATCGAAATCTACGCGGACGAAGTCGCTGGTAGAAGCTAGTTACTCGTATCTAATAAATGTTTGAAATGTTTGGCATTGTCATTGTTCCTTGCATGTAAGGTTCTAGTATTACCAATTAGGTATATTACAGACTGACATAGTTCAACTCAGTTTTGCGCGGCACTATTAGTGCATTCGCTGTACATATATTAATTTAGACAGAGATTTTGGGTGATTCAACGGGCGTTTCAACCGCCGTCAGTCCGCTGTCATTAATATTGAAAGAATGAGCTACACCAAGCAGCTAACATTCGCACAGAGCTATACTGTTATCGTACTTCTTGCCACAATTGATTGAATTTTAAGTATGTTATCGCCTATTTCTTAAATACTTACGACAGCGGACTGACGGCGGTTGAAACGCCTGTGGAATCACCCTTTTCCTGGCACGAACGCCGTGTGGTTAGTGTTTGACATAATAATAGCATCGACAATCCTTTATCGATTTCCAGCTATTAGCAGATTCGTTTCTTAGATGTAGATTGAAAAGACTGAAATTCACGTTAGCTACCTTCGTTAAAGATATATCAAAAATGTGTACTAATCTGATATCATTTTAAGTAAACGAAAAACAGGATCTTTGATCCATCAGTGCAACATTGATAATACTTAATAAAAAACTAAGATACACTGTAGTCAAATTCAATATCATAGAAGTTTTTTTTTTTTAAATTGATTCTTTGAACTTCTGCGTTAATTTGAAAGACAATCTCGGCGTCGAAGACTTCCGGGAGATTTAATTAAGTGGAAGGGAAGAAAGAAAACTACTAAATGTTTCTTCATTATTCGCAACTTCACAAGAATGTAAATTATTAGATAATAAATTGATTTGGTTTTGGTATTATTGTTGATATATTTTCAAACGTACCACATTGATATAACGTCGGTGAAACTGCAAAACCGCGTAAGTAACATTTTTAACGAGGAGCAAAATGCACCTTTTTTCTAAGATGTTAAGATTTATTTTGGTCTATAATAAATTTGTTGGTTACGCGGTTTTGCAATATCAGCGACGATAAGCCACTTATATTATAAAATATCGATAAACTAAGTACCTATCAGAAGGAAGTCACTAGCATTGCATCGTCCGTGCCAGGAAAATCTCTATGTCTTTATATTATATTAGAAACAACTCGTGTGGTTGCCGAGTTAGAATAGTGCCACTCCATGTCTTCCCGTGGATGTCGTAAGAGACGACTAAGGGAATAAAGGCTTGTAGTACTGTTAGGCGATGGGCTTGCAACCTGTCACTAATACGCTAGTAAACATCTTAGCCTAATTGTGCAAATTGTGGTTATAGAATTATCAACAAGTTTTTAGAGATTTTTGTAATTCTGTAGCTCTGCCTACCCCACTCTGGGAACGAAGGCGTGAGATTATGTATGTATGTATGTATGTAGAAACAGCTTTGATTTTGTGTTGTAGTGATGCGGCAGTAGTGTCGCCGATGTGGCACACAAGTAAAAGCTACATAATAATATATATACTTACCTAATTATACGTCGAATAGGATCTTATTAAGCCGGTATGAAGGAAATGATGACGACACTACGAAATCAAAGGTAGTCAATGGAGTATTAACTATTAGCAATATTAGGGAATCTTATTGCGGAGTCAAAAGAGGGTCTTAATAACGGTTACCTATATATATCGAAACACCGTTAAACGAACGTATCATTACCAGGGATCGGATATTCGGATAGATATTTACCTAAAGTAGGCAAAATCCCGGAAAAAAATAAGCAAATATGTCGTCGGCTTCTTAAAAATATTATTTTAATAATATAAGTTATGGGATTCGTGTGTTGTATAAAACGTTTAATTTATTACTTTACACTTAGGATTAAACTTTACGTCAAAACTCTTGAAACTTCGTTAGTTTAATGAGTAACAAATAAGTTAAATAACAATAGTATATTTATATATGGGCAATAACTTCAAATTGTTAATGGAAATACTTAAATATGAATTTATGTTGGCGTAATTTGTTTATTAATAAGTAAATCCCGGAATTTTTATTAATAAACTAAAATTGAGTCCGCTTCCATACAACTGAACAACAACGCCGCCGCCAAAGTTTAGGTAAATATCTATCCGAATATCCGATCCCTGCATTAGGTACGTAGAATTTCATTTCATCGAAAGGCATTTCTCGCCACATGAGGTTTTTTTTGGCAGTCACAAGTATAACCTTACCTAAACTACGTAATTAATGTTTCAGATATCCTGAAAACAACATGGTTTCGGCAGAAAATAACATTAGATGGAATGATACAATCGATAAAGTGAAACTCTATACATTTATGGGTCACCCTTAATAGCATGTCATAATTATATCTACTTTTAAATAAGTTTCTTACAAAAAATTAATTTTTGGGACAATCTTTTGTTGCCTGTACTTTTTTGTTGCAAATTCTTTATCTGCTTATCAAGACCAAACTATTGAGTTCTAACACGGTGAGTCCACGTTAAGTATAGCGGAGATCCTGTCGCCACCTTCCGACTCCATCATCAGATCACCCCTTAGATACCATAATATGGCATTGACATCGGGTTTACATACGTGGTCCAAATTTCAGCCTATTCCGTTAACGGGAAGTGGTCGAAAGGACACCGCACGGAAAGTATGGTTTTTTTTTTCTTCAAAAACTAGTTATAGGATTTTATTGCCCGTTGGTATTTTTATATATTGACCAAGACACGTAACATATTTTTTTTTAATCAAAATTCACCGAATTTTTTTTTCCATACTTTCCGTGCGGTGCTACTTGCTAGATTTGACCCGTACACACATACATACATTGCAAGGAAAATAAAAGCTTTTAAAATACCAATAAACGTTATTCTTAATTTAATACAGATTTCAAGTTGTGATAGCCGACCTTCACTAGTTGGAGAGTAATGTCCTTGAAGAAAAATATTGGTTCCCTGTTAGAGCCCTATCTATATAAAATTATTTATTTAATCTACGAATGAAATGCAGGTCAAGAAGCAAGGATGAACATAAAATTTAACTTTACAATAGTAGAATTGCATTGATTTCAACTTGAGATATTTCCTTGACGTATTTACTCTATTGGAATGTTGGCATTCCATTTTTCTGTTATTAAATATAATAAATAACTAGCTCTCCGGGCCCGGCGATTCAAATCTGCGATTCAATAGACATTTGTAGCAGAAACGTTTCAACTATTTGTTTCGAAAATACTTTCGATACTTTAATTTTGTTAAGTACTTTTTTATGCGGGTATTTAGATGTTTGCTGGCTGAACAGATTTGTATAAAATTGGGCTGAAGATAGCCCCGATTACTTTTATAGTTTCGTAATGAACGATAAAGGCCCAGCCACACTGGATGCGTGCGCGTGCGCTTTCCACTGCGTTGTATAGTGACATGTCGTATGCCGCAGTGGAAAGCGCACACGAACGTCACGTCTACGCGCACGCATACGGTGTGGCTGGGCCTTAAGTGAGTTTTTGCGAACGGAGTTGCGGGAAAACGCTAGTTTTTTAAAATTTATCAAATCATCTGACAAAGAAAAGCTTTTAATAAAGCTCAATGCTCTGTTAAAATTTGCGACTCCACTCAGACAGGTCTAACCGTCTATTATCTGCATAATTCATGTCTCTAGACTTCAGACACGTTTCAATTCAACCTAATCTTTATAAGGGTGTTTTCCATCAGGAACGAAGCTTAATTTTACTCACATAGTAACAATTTTTTTACAATTTAACAAATTAGGTTTTTGCTCCGTTACAAATATACACTGGATTTGCTTTGTCATATGAGAATTCTCGATGATTGAGAAAAAAATTTTTTTTTCCTGGTTTGAAAAATTAAAATCATTTAATTTAAAGGCAAATACACATTTTAATAAATACTAATTCTAAAAGAAAGTAAACAAATATTGAATTATCAAACAACGTGGTGTTTTATCCGATAAATTCGATTTTTTCTTACTTTCTCAGTAAGTTTATCGATGTGTACAGACGAAAGCACTTATATCCATACACCTAGCGTAAATATAAGTGTAAACCTTATTGTCAGTAGCATAGAGGCGTGTCGATGTTTTTGACGTCTTGACATATGACTTTGACTGAACTGTAGTTAGTATAACAAGTTCATCGTGAGACTATCAGCTTCTCCTACGTTTTCATACATTTATTTAGAGATTTTGGACTGTCAGGCCAGCTGGCATACTTGGGACTGCAGGTAAACTGTTAATCTGTGATGCCCTTAAAATTCTCAATTGAATTGAATTCTCAAAAATCTCCCTACAAGAGACACGTTTAAGTTACAAAGCTGCCACAGCTGGCATTAAATGTTAATAATCACTGTCCTGTGCGGTGAAAGCTTTATAAATTATCACTGTCAATGGAACGCGTACTTAAAGGCAAAGGTCACGTCAGACATTCTTATTCCCAGGGGCAAATCTTAAAACTTTAAGTTCTTTAATATGATAAAATACGATTATAAATGATAGTTAAGTAGGAATTAATAGAAATGATAGATTAAAAAAGTTTCTTTAAATACTTTCGTTTTTATATTGGACAACACATTTAGGCTGCGTTTCCACCAGAGCTGTGCGAGGAAGCTAAGTGGTGTTGCGAGGAAAAATCCACCAATAGGATAGTGAGGCTATAAAAACAAAATAATCCCATTGGTGGATTTTTCCTCGCAACACCGCTTAGCGCCTCGCACAGCACTGGTGAAAACGCAGCCTTACTATTGATAAGTACCAACATTATAATAATTACAACCACTGTGGGTATATTCGATACTAGCGACGCATCCTTGCTTCGCTTTGGATTTTACAAAATAAAATAGCCTTTATTAGTGAGAGATAACGCAGCTTCCTACCTCATCATCTCCTTGCCCTTATCACAATAATCTCGGCTCGGCGCAGCATGTATTTTTTTCCACACATCCCTATTAGCCGTTATTATAGCGTTCACTCCCTTCTTTCTCATATCACTCTTCACACAATCCATCCATCTCTTTTTAGTTCTTCCTCTTGGTTTTTAACTCTTAAGTCCTCAATATTCATAGGTACTTACTCAAAACTCTCGAAACATGACTTTCATCTATACTCATGACATGGCCATACCATACCACGCAGCTTCCTACCTATCAGTGTCAGTGAATTCATTTTTAAAATCAGTTCAGTAGTCCCAGATAACCCCAACATAAAACACCTCTTTATACTAATAGTAGGTATAAATATATTGCTCCAAACGATATAAAAACCGGACCAAAGCGAGATCTCACGACAATCAGGGACGTTTCTACGCAGCAATGGCATCTCTTAACCGTTCTACTTTCTATGTCTATAGTCTGACTAAACAGGGCAGTAGCGTAGACACGGAGTTCCGCAAATATGATGTCATTCGGATATCAGTAACCTGTGGGTAACTTAGGTTTAGTTAGTTAACTACATTCAAAATTTTTGAAGATACGTTAGCATAGTTGCTATTGACCCTGCCTTCGAAGCTAGCGACCTCGGGTTCAAATCCCGATAGGGGCAGATATTTGTGTGATGAGCGCGAATATTTGTTCCCGAGTCTAGGATGTTTTCTATATATTTAAGTATCGTTGTCTATATAGTATAGTCGAGTTCATAAATATGTGTAAGTACACTTTAGTATCTTGTCTGCTTAATCAGGTATTACTAAAAAAAATCTACTATGATCTTCTATTTATTGTGGGTAGTAAATTGTCGATCCTTCGGGGCTCCCTGTGGATGGGGGCCCTGGGCCTTATGGTAAAGACGGCATTGCACTAGGGTGACGGAACCAGTAATGGACAAGCACCAAGGATGGACAGTTGATTCTTATTTTACAGAAGATAATGGTTTTTTTTCCCCAATCAATATACGACCGTATGAAATTTGAATAATGAGTTAAGTGTCCATTACTGGTGCCTGTCAGCTAAAAGTGACCAATACTGGTGCCGTCACCCTAGTCAGTATCAACGAGTTTAGTTACTTCCTTACACTTCCAATTACGGTCGGTAAATAATGAAATACATCAACTTTTCTACCCCAAAACTTGTCTCCTGAGTTACCATTGAAATACATTTACGCAAAAGTAACATTTTGTATGCTACTTGAGGACGACCGCGATTTCGTACGCGTAGAATTAGTTATTAGGGGGTGAACTTCCAAAAATCCCTCCTTTGTGAACCCCTAGGATACCCAAGGAATATTCCCTCCAAATTTCAAGCTCCAGTAGCTGTTTTAGCTGAGCAGTGTTCGATCATTCAGTCAGTTTCTTCTTTTATTTATTTAAAAAATATATATATTAGGCTTAAATCCCGTTAAGTTCACAAATTCTTCGATCAAATCAAAATTAATTACATTAAATTAAAAAAAATATATATATGAAATTATTATTAAGCAGGCACAAAGACAAAACAATTAAATTAAGTTAAAATAATAAATAAACATTAGTTACGGCAAAAATTATTCTACAGCTTTAATTGTGAAAATTGAGACTAGAAATAAACATAAAATTTAAATGTGACGGCAAAAATTTAAAGTTAAAATATTGCTTAAAAGCTATAGTTTTAGAGCAGAGGATGCGATTGCAAAGTAGCACGCAGAGTACGTGTTCATAATGATAATACTTTAACAATGTTTAGGTATCATAGTTTTGTCTCCTGCGTTACTGGACAAAATCGTGTATGTAAAATGCTGATTGACCTTTTTATGAAGTAATTAATAAACATGATTAATTACCTCTCGGGCGTACTGTTTGCCGATGCCATCTGTGCAGCCGGTGACCACTGAAACAATTGTCAATCATTAATTTTAATTACTTCAAACCCGAACCTATTAATTAATTATTTAATTATAAATATATCGACATGAACACCTTGTAAAAATATGATGATTTGTAAACCATACATGAAAGTGTATATGAATTAAATTAATAGAAATCAATAATATCTCTCGAAATGTTTTGGGCATATTTCGTGCTGACAAGCGATACTCGACATTACGGTAGTAACCCGTTGTGATTTCTTTATTTACCTACGTCTGAGTACAAGGAAGTTTTATGTTTAAAATTAATTGGCATCTTTAAAAGGCCTGCGTATGTAAAAATAAATAAATAAAATAAAATAAAAAAATATTTATTGCCTTACACAGATACACATACAAGAGAAGAGGAGAAGATACAATTACTCAAAGACTTAAAAATATCCAGATATTAAAAACCCTGACAAAAGTAAGTAAAGTGAGTAAAGTAGAAAAATAAGATTTAAGATGATAATTATATGATTACTTATACTTAGGTATTCCTTTCTATGCAACATAATGGCTTCGTCGTATCCCGGGGTTGCGGCAGAATACCAGTGTTTTGCTCACTAGAGCAATGCTACACGCTGAGCCATGACCTTTTTGTACTGCTGCGACGCACACATGCGATTGAGATTGTACTTAGTTTGTAAGTTAGGTTGATATTGTTCTTTTCCACTAATGAAGACAATAGGGGTGTGTCCTGGGTAAAAAAATAATAATTTTAATTAGTCCGTCAGTAAGATTATCAAAAAAATATTGAACACGTATTTTTTGCTTTTTCAAATCGATCAAAATTGACAAATATAACGCACAACAAAGTTCGGGAGTGGGGGCTCGTGACGTCACAACGTGGTATAAAGTGTGCCACGGCGTGACGTCACGCGAAACTTCAACGCACTGTATCTTCGTCATTTTTTGTTTAATTGACAAAAGAAAATGTACGTGTTCAATATTTTTTGATAATGTAAATTACGGACTAATTAGATTTTTTTAGGACACTAGCCTATTGTATGTGTGTGATTGAAGCATCGAATAAACGTTTTATCTATCTATCTATCTAATTAATAATGATATCAAATATCAACTGATGCGATGGTCCATTGGTACTTGGCGCAAGATACCTACTCTGTCAAGGTACGTAGATTCGAATCCCGCTAGGGATTAACTTCATGTATCAATTGATATTTGATATTTATATTTATTTATTAAGCGTGAATGATTATCTATACTAATAGGTATTATAAAGCTGAAGTTTGTTTGTTTGCTTGAACGCGCTAATCTCAGGAACTAGGGGTACGATTTGAAAATTTATTTCAGTGTTAGGTAGCCCATTCATCGAGGGAGGCTATAGGCTATATATCATCACGCTAATACCAATAGAAGCGGAGCACCAATGAAGAATGTTTCAACCTTCTACATTAACAAAGTCGCGGGTTAAAGTTAGCGTTAGCCCAAAGTAACTATTCCACGGGGACGAAGTCGCGGGCAGAAGCTAGTACTTGATAAATCGAACGATGGATGATTCCTATAATCGATGAATTATAGTATTTGTATCAAGTTTCATATTGTATCAAGTTTGAGACGAGATTAAAGTACTCTAAGATAATATTATCAAACAGTTAAGTAAGTACAGTCGAATTCATAAATATGTATACACTTTAGTACCTTTTCTGTTTAATGACATGCTTAAACTGCCTATTATATGAATTGTAACAAGTATTAAAGTGACAAGTTACTAAAGTGTATACATATTTATGAACTAGACTGTACATGGTAATCTTTTTTTTTTAAAGTGCCCTGAAACAAACCAACTGTGAACGCCTTCATCATTTCATTATTTAATTACACTGACAGACAAGACAGCTAAGCAATAGGGATTTGAACCTTTGACCTTGCCCTTCGCTTGCAATGCCATTGACATGGCGCTAGCAAATGTAATCAGAGTAAAATAAAAACACTTGTAATTATATGAAATAAGAAATACATTTTCAAATATTTGGCAACGGGGTGAGTGAGGATTAAGGGGTGAGTAGGGACACAGTAAAATAAGCCATAAATTGGAACCAATAAGAACAATTATTAAATGGGTAATTACGTTACGTCTATTGGAAATAATTTCAGTCTTATAATTAGTAACATATGCTTCATTTTAGGTTGTGTCCCTACTCACCCCTTAATCCCTACTCAACCCGTTTTACGGTATATGGTAAAATATCGACCCGTCTTCGCTTTGCTTCGGTTAATCTAAGTTTTCTGTAACACCTGTACATAAACCATAATGTATTTTACTTACATGAAAAACTTACCATGAAAAATTATCTAACTGGTGGTAAAAACCGCATTAAAATCTGTTGCGTAGTTAGAAAGATGTAAGCGTACATAAGAGGGACAAATGACGAGAACTTTGTTTTATACCATGTAACGATAAAGGTGGACAACATAAGGGCTCTTTTAGATGACTTTATACGGAGTAATTTACTCTGGCTTCAGACAAGACATTTATTGGCAAGAAGCTCGCATTTTTGAAGGCGGGTTTTTGTTTTTTTAAACATTTATTTTATTTTATACTTTTTAGTGATCCTATTTATGCTGTTACGTAGCTCCACTTCTAAATATTAATGAGAAACTATAGAACATTTCAAGCTCGCCGCAGACAACGCCGCGGGAATGTCATAGTCATATTTAAACCTAAATGTGCTTCGGCATAGTCACTCAACTACCTTAATCTAAATTTCTTATCGCCACCCTTGAAATAGGTACCGTTAAGGAGTTCCGGTGGCCATCTGTGGTCTTCATCATCAGTTCCACTTCACCATATAGTACTTTTCAAAAGCAAATGCATGAGTTACAGTGAAAAATACCAAAATCGCTATAGGTGTGCATATAATATTTGAGGAGTTCTCTTGATTTCTCCATGATCCCATCATCAGATCCTGACGTGGTGACAATGGGACCAACTAAAAAGTATACCCATTCGAACAACGAAAAAATTTTTCAAATCGGTCCAGTGGTCTTCGAGTAATCGGGGAACATACATAAAAAAAAACCCGACGAATTGAGAACCTCCTCCTTTTTTTGAAGTCGGTTAAAAATCAATCAACATAACATTTTTGTCCATAAAATTGTGAAAATCGATTAATACGCTGAACGTAAATTGAGCTGTGTTAAAATCGCAATATTACACTGGCACGGTCGATACTTAGATAATGCGTATCGACTACGTAATAAATAACTATTCAATAGAAAAAAACTTTTTGAGAGCTTTTGATATCTCTTAAAGGACCGAACAAGTTTTTATGAAACCTACCTCAAAACACCGTCCCGATTAAATCAGATTTCTAAAAAAAACCGTTTGGAAGCTAAGATGCCTAAGACAAACACACAGATACACACATTAAACTTACATATAACACCCCTCTTTTTGTGGGGGTTAAAAAGTAAGCGAAGTTCCTTGGTTGTCTTCAGATTAACATACTATACGAAAAATGTAAGAACTATTTTGGATAGACAAAATACCCCGATATAATGGTGACCCTTTCTTTTAGAGCTGATAACTTTTAAAAATCCCAACGGATTTTCATGAAACCATGATTTTACTTAACAAGCAACGCTAGAAAACATGCATTCTAATGAAAATAAACCGCATCCAAATTCACCCGTTTAAGAGCTACGGTGCCACAGACAGATACACAGATACACACGTCAAACTTATAACACCAATCTTTTTGCGTCGGGGCTTAAAAAAAAAGTATGAAATGGAGCACTCATCAGTGTTTCAGCATATTTCAGGGTGGAAAAAAAGAACGCCATATGAACGGCAACTACCTTTTATTATTGGAAATAAATAGTAAAAGTTCTAAGCAAAGGATAGTTACTTTTATTTTTGAAAAGAATTAATCCTGCATTTGTGGTTTTTTGAAAATTCGTCTGTTTAACCGGGAATCGAAGGTCGAATATGACAAAATAATAAAGAAGGGTTTTTTACGGTCTTTATTTAATTTAAAGGTGTATGTGTTATAGACAAATGATCACTATCAATGACCCTTTCGACCTGTATCATAAAACACGATTTTATTGTTTTGGCATATCCGACCAGTTCGACTCCCGGTTAAGAGGATTTTTTTTTCAAAAATCCAATAAAACAGTATTTTTTGTTTTTTTCTGCGTACCCCTCTGGGAAACAGGCATGACTTAATGTATGTATGTTAAAATAAAAGTAAGTCTCCTTCGTGAAGAATATGCTATTTCCAATATTTAAGATAGTTGCCGTCCATGCGGCGTTCTTTTTTCCACCCTGCATACCTACTAAAGGTTAATCCGTCCGTCGTCGCAACTAGCCTTCTTAACAAATCATATCATTCCCTTTGCCTAACTCATGTCTAACTTAAACCAGTAAACCTAGGAATCTAGCTTCTCTATTACTACTTTTGCCAGTAGTAAATATAGATTAGGATTATGCAAGTGGAATGGCATAAACCAACGTAATATCAGATCGGAGACGCTAAGTCAACGAATTTATGCCGGTAGTGCGCCAGCTAAGTCGAATCTGCATAATTTGATATTGATAGCAAGGCGATATAGCTACTGCGTTGGAATAAGTGTGATTGGAATAGAGCAGGTAAAGGAATGGGTTTTGTTTAGTCAATGTATAATATAATGCTTATATCTACTTTCAAGGAAACATTTTTAATTGAATTGAACAAGCAAATTATGTCACACGATTATTCAGTTTCGTGTAGGTATACCTAATAAGACATTAAAATGATATGAATTCCACAAAAATAAAATGTACTTGATAGTCCGAAAAGAGAAAAGAAAATGTTTGTAACAAACTCAAGGCACACCAATGTCCACTGCGTTACTTAGTTCAAAGACACCAATACATTTTAATTCACGTGTATATTTTATTGAACTTCATTTTAAAAATAAATATAACCATTCTAACTCAATTCTATACATTTAAATTGTGTGTAGAATCATTTTATTTTCAAACATTTAAAGTTAAAGTTCCCTGTGGTTTATGAAGATAGCAACTTTAGTGCTCATAACCAATAAAGTTATAAAATACGTAATTTGCCAGGATGGAAACGTTAAATTAAAAATACAATGTAGCCAGTAAGTTATGATGCCGTCTGTGTCTGTAAAAAAAGAGATACGGAAAATATTCAAGTATAGGTAAGTACACATATCTATGCTACGTCCTGCGTGGGCGAATTCCACGCGAATGTCATGCGGAGCGACGCGGAGCGAAAGAAACAAACAGTCGACAGCTATTGACGTGGCCTACGTGACCAATACAGGCCTGGGGTGCGGGTGGCACGGCGCGAAACGAAGCGAACGCGATCAGTTGGTTTGATATTTTTCGCGCGAAGCGACGCGGCGTCGGTTGCTGGCGAGGCGATTCGCGCACACGTACGACAAGGCCGCCGCGTCGCACCGCTTCGCATTGAAATCGCGTGAGACTGCATCGGATCGCTTCGCAATTCTGTTCACTTTGAATCGCCCACGTAGGACGTAGCCTAAAAATGGATAGAAAATATCCCCACATTATTTTGATATTTTGCGACGTACTGCGTTGCACGCTACATTGCAAAATATCGACATAATGTAAGTAGGGTTTTTTTATCTTTAGATATTTGTGATGCGTGTATTTTACCGACTAAAAGGAACGTCATTAACTCTTGAGTGCGAACGTTAATCCCTAAGGAAATAATAAAGGAAATTGTAACTTGCGTTTTTGTTTACTGCTTTTATATAAACATCAATTAGCAAAATAAAGTTAACACCCGAATCCGTTTATAAAAAACTAACTCGTGCGAAACGCCTCGTTTTCCTCCCATTTCAAAAAAATTGGGAAAAAAGTTTTTTCTCAAACATTTTAACAAGAGCGTAACCTGGTTAATTAGTTTATGGAAGAAAAATCTAATTAACAGCTAACAGCGAATATTTCTAGTTCGTCGGGGATTATTTTAAAAAACATTTAGGGTTGGTTGCTAAGTATATGAAAGGCTTGTAAGATTACCTATTTCTTGAACCAAAATATTTTTCTCAGACCCAAATTTTTAAGTCTCGTTTTTTTTCTAGTTGCATATTTTTGGAACCGGATTACTCCCGGTCGCAAATTTTTCCACTTTTAATAGATATAAATTTTCCACTTATATAATAAATAGGTCGATATAGTTAGGCAGGTTTAGGTAATGTTAGTTTTGCATCAGGTCCGGACTGCCAAAGCGCCCAAAAATAAGAGCTCCGTCGATAGTGTCGACACTGTTAATTCGATTTCTGGCATGGAAAAATATGCGACAGGAAAAAAAGCGACAGGGAAAAAACACGACTGTGAAAACTTAATTCGGAAAGAAATAACCCCTTATTAAAAAATCGAGATTATTATAGCCTAATAAACCGCCCAACTGATTTTCAAAAAACCTGGCCTATAATGGACCTAGTTAAAACACAGGTTAAATTACGAGTAACTTTCTATAAAAATAAACAAATTTGGTTTACCCGGTTGGGAACTACGATGCCACAGACAGATACACATACAATCATAATCATAATCTTTATCATGTAAGTAATAAAAATCATTCTCGTACTTAACCATGTAAATGATACAAGATTACCATAATTATAAAAAATATTGCGTGATGACTAAAAATTAAAAAGCGTACCTGCATTCGTTAAAATATGGATTTAAATTATATGATAATAGGGAAATTATTTTTATTTTTATTTTCAAACACCCTGTGTGCGTCGGGTTAACATTTTGTTAAAATAGCGATATTGAAATCATGTTCATCTACTTATGACGATCACTGACCTGTTCAACAAACCTGTTCACAGCTGATTCAGCACGTGGCTAGCGTAAAACCAACCTTGGGCTAAGGCCGTATAAACTAGTGTACCTTGAACTTAGCAAGGTGAAAGCTATTCTCGAATGAATCAGGCCTAAGCTAGTGTGAATTGCACTCTATTGCAACGGCGAAAGAATAGCATTTGCAATTGGGTTTTGCAGTAAAGATTTTATGAATTGAGTGCCAGGTGTCTTGTTTCTATTGAAAATTTACCGGTATTAAGAGTCGTTCTTAAAGTAACTGCCTATTAGGGTAAGGACCATAACCATAAACAACGTAGGCGAAAAAAGTTCCGTTGTGTGACGAAAAGTATCCCTATTGTATGGCTAATTTTCGTGTGACACCGGAAAAGTTTTATAGAAAATTTTGTCACAGAAAATTGCGTCACAGACTGGGACAGATGTCATTTGGCAAATATAGTGATGCTGCTAATTAAAAATGCATTACTGTTTTTCGATTATCGATAAGATCGCATATGAAATACCTACAATCCATATTTATCTTGCAAAATTATTTCGTTTCTTTTTTCCAACAGCAAATCCAATGCATTTCAAAAAGCGTAGTTTCTTCTATTTTTATCTTAATAGAGATACGTATATTACAATGTCTCTACTCACTGGATCTATGCATACTCTTAGTTTAGGCACAGTATAGAGAACTAACTATACTATTTATACTATGGTTTAGGTCATATTGTTTCCAATCGTTTTCTACGTCTCCTCTATTCTACGACTTGCTTTTCCCTTGCAAAGTGAGAAAACCAAATACCTAGATAAGAGAAAGCAATAAAGAAAACGATTGGGAAACAATTTTTTTCCTGTAAAATACGGATGACGGTAAAAGAAAAATATAAGTATTTAATACAATTGTTTTGGGTTCGTAATTTAAACTCTTTTTTATTGGAGTTATAACATTTATGTTGGTCTGAGGCTATATCACATTATATTTTAATACTTCATCTCTACGCTATATTCTACAAAAGAATTCCTCAGCTGCGCATCCAGAATACCTACCGCTTTTGTAAATATTTTATTTCTATCCCTTGTGACGACAACCTACCGTTAGATAATGTCGAAAAGATTTAGCCGCTGTCAGTTTGATAGGCTAAAAATCCTTACCTAAAAGTGGGCACAAAATATCTAACACGTTTTAATGCCTCTAATACCTACAGACGTCTCAGATATTTTGAGGCTACTTTTGGGTAAGATATTTTTGCATGCTATGTCTTTTTTCAGACGTGGGAAGAAAATTGCACCTTGGTGGAGACATCATTTTAAACAATGAAAAATAGATTTCAGCCAGCCCCCAAATAATGAATGTATATTGGTCGAAATTTTGATTGAAAAAATCGTTGCATTTTTATCATAGGTAGGTATGTACCCGCTGCTACAACCAAGGCGTTATTTGTAAGAGCTTAAAAAAGGAAGCAACGATGAAAACTAATAGTCTAGACCAGGCGAAGAACTGGCCAAGGAATGTACCCTTGAAATAGGGCTTTAGCCTCGGCGTAGAGGCTTTGAGATGCCTGGACCAGTTTCAATGTCACACTCACACTTCTTTCAGTTCTACACAAGTAGGTTGATATAGCTTGCTACCCTTTAGCGTAATGGTAAACAGCGTCTGACAAAATAGGGTACAAGAATTTTGTATATAAAAAAATCTATGGACATTAGTTTGTCCGATATTATTTTTATTTTGTAGAAAATTTATTGTTTCAACTCGTTCACTTCGTCAGACTATTTACTACTCGATACCCTCAAAAGTAGATAAGTATAGGAATTAGGTATACACAAGGAGGAGCCCTTAAAAAAAAAACAAAAAAGACCCTAATACCTTTGGACAATGAACCAATATTGATGTAAACCTTGTTCAGACTTACTTGTCGTATATGGTAAACAACTTTCTAACCTCAAAATAAAACTTTTTGGCTAAAATAGCTCTTTTATCGTAAATAAAGTAAACCGAGAAAACATTCTGGAAACTCACTTGGACAATGTACCTATATTGTCCGTGATTGCTTTATTTTATTTAAAAGTTGCATTTTGAGGTTAGAAAGTTTTTTACTACTTAAGACAAGTAAGAACAGGGTATAAATAAATTAAATTAAATTTTCGAATCGAATATTTTGTCTCCTGCGTTACTTTACATTCCGTCCATATTCGTGTAGCTTTCAGTCCATACAAAAATATACGCTCTAGTCTCTAAGTCTAGCACAACATGATAACAGACGAAGAAAGAAACTGATTATAAAGTTACATAGGTACAAAATTTAACTCACATACTTAATCTAAAAGCGAATAAAACCTGTAGCTGACGTTCAAGTTCTGCGACGTTATTCAAACAAAAATTAAACACCCCAAGATAATGAAATTTCTCAAGCCCCGGCGCCGTATTTTAGAACTCCCTGTAATTTGAAACTAAGGGAATGTTAATGGAACATCATTGTGACACTGATAAGGAGCAAAAATGTAGCAATTAAAATATTGTATCAACTCGGGGCCTTTAGTATCCGCTTGGCATTCACAGGGTGATTTTTTTAATCCTCTTTTCTACTTTTTATTGTCTTCGTGTACGCGACATAAAATATTTACGAGTGAATAAAGGTAGCAATTAAACATTGGAATAAGAATTTAATAATGTTCCTAGTAAATCTGAATTTCTTATAATATAGATTGTACCTTAGTTGGTAAAATATATTTGTTTATTTTATGTAACCTTAACCTTTAATCTCAGCTTTAATTTGGGCCCGAATCGAATTAGTACGGTCTCCTAGGTTTAGTTTTGGTCTCGTATCTATATCCAATTAAGATAAAACATTAAATGGGGTAAAATTACGACGACAGATGACGTTAAACTAAAATAAATCATTGAAGCACAACGGAATTTTAGTAATAAATGAAGTTTTATTCTATTTTGAAGGTGAATAATAACATTAATAACGTTTGCATGAATATTTTTTTGAGAATTTCTCCTAAAAACTGTTTATTACCACTTACAAACAAACAACTCAAACAAAATTAAGTCATCTACACCAAATAACGTCCAATGAACCCTTGCCATAAACGTACAAACCTAACTTCACGCAACAGTACGCCAGATACCTACTCATTTACCTAAATATACCGGACCCAGAAGTCTAGTTCATAAGCGAAGAGAAATTCTCTAGAGTGGTCTAGAAAACTTTAAATACCTCTAAAGTGCAAATAACTGAGCGAAGTTAAACACAAAACGCATGCCAGCCAGGTAAAAAGCCAGAAAAATCCGACCTCTCACTTCGAACTTAAAAGCGCGGTATTTAATTATATCATCGAGCTTATTCTGCCTGTCAAGGCTCGTCAAGGTTTTGGCACTGCGTGTGTTATTATTAAAGCACATCACAGTGGTGACATGGGTGTTCCTTCTTCTTATTACTAAGCCACCGCTGTCCGTCCGTCTATCTGTCAGTGGGCTCTATCTCTTAAACCGTCATAGGTAGAGTTGAAATTTTCAAAAAAAAAATTAATAAAAACTAAATTAAAGGGGAACTCTTCGGGTGCGAGGGCTCCTACTTGGCCGGTTTTTTTTATTTATTAAACGGTTTTCCAATGCCAAGTGAGAAAGAGTATTGTAAATAAAATAAATCAAAAGTAAAAACCCGTCATTTTTCAATCAGCCATCTTCCCTTTAACTTTATTCAGGCAACCCTCATGCTAATTGGTCTCACTCTCGTTTTTTTGTTATCGTCACAGACAGGCAAAACTGCAACGGGTTGTGACCAGCTAGAAAGTGGTATGGACCCCTCCGTCTAAAAATATTGAAACCCAAATAGCCGCCACCAAATTAAATCAAAACGGGCGGTATTATTTAAGTACACGGATTGCACTCCCTGGACTTTAAGGCCAAAGTTACGTGGAAACGGTAACATTTCTTCATCTCCAACTACTTGAGTGAGTTAAGTGGAGCTCGCGCATATCTGAAGAGTTCCAAACTGGACTATATTACAAAGGCGTGCCAAACTTATATTCAGAATATCTATTCGACAATGATATAAAGGTTTATGTAAAAAAAAAACTGCCAAGTGCGAGTCGGACTCGCACACTAAGGGTACCACGCCAAAAAAAAATATTATTATATTGTTTTATTTTATTTTCATTTCATTTTAAGTGTCGTACGGTTCATGAGATTCTGCCCACTGACAGACAGAGTATCCTAAAACATCAATTAAGCTTTAGGCCTCGAAATATCTACATGGGAAACTGTTAAGAATACCTCTCGTCAATGTCTAATTTTAAGCTTAATTAAGTATTGGGAAACTGATTAACGAGTTTTATCTCCTTAAACATCTCATTGAGCACAAATTTTACCCAAAATCCATAATTGAGAAAACAGAATTCATGATCTTCTTTAAAAAAAATTGACGCACTACATTTTGTCGTGTAACGCAGGAGACAAGTGGCCATTTTTTTTTTTTAAACTTCTAGAATAAGTAGACTAATAATCAGTATAACTAACAAACAATAGAATTTTCAACTTCACAGTAGGGTCGTTTAAAAAAGAAATTACATAGTTAAGGGCTTTAATTAAAACAAAACTTAATTGATTCCTTTGTGTAACGAAAATTACCCATATACACTCAGCGGCACGAAATTTAACCCAATTATAAAAAAATCTTTTTTTTTTAATTCTACTCATTTTATGTAATAATATACAATCCTACATATTGCCGCACTCAGGGACGTCAATTAAATTTAATGCTTGATTAAAGTTGTTGCTGTAACTTTCTTTGCTTTAGCAATAGAATAAGGCAAAACGTCACTAAACAAGCATTAAATTTAATTGACGTCTCTGGGTGCGGCAGTGTAGTTTGTATGACGAACTTTCGTTACACAAAGGATGCGATCGTGATTTTGTATTCAGCCTTTAATTATGTACAATATTTTTGAAAACAACCCTATAGTTTATGTACTGATCATATTTTTAATTTCGTTAAATCGAATTTGAGAATTGTTTGCTACGATACAATGTTCAAAAAATATCATTTTTTTAATCAACACTTTATTGCCGACTAAGCTCACGGCTCAAGGCGATAAACAAGTCCAAACTCGTCGGATTTACTATGAGCCGTTGAGGAGTTAATAAAGCCACCTTTCGTCTCCATCATCATACCAGTTCGATGGTACCATATAGGTACTTAACTAACTGTATTGTCATCGGAATTGCATCAGTGTCAAGTCAATCTAACAATCAGAAGTAGGTTAAAATTAACATTGTTAGTAATAAAATAACATCGTTCGTTAGTTACAAGTAAATCTAAACAAGTGTATTAAAAATGTTTGAAACTTTTTACTAATTCATGTCAAGCAAGTCTGTCACATGTCATGTTTTCTTCCGTAATGATGAACATTGACTTGAAGTTCGCTAGAACGCTTGTCAAAATGCTCGAATGTTCGATGTTTTTTTATCGATGTTCAGTTAAAACAATATCATAAGGGCTTATACCTATGCCCTAAACCGGTCCAGCGTAAGTCGGAATCGAGCACCGAGTCTTATTTGTATGAAGTCGGTATTAGAAAAATAATAAAATCCTGCTGCGGCTTAGTGTCGTTATCTTAAAACTTCCAAAAGAAGTAATTTTATTCGCTTCCTATGATACATTTTAAATCTCTAATCACGGAACCTAGTGCGTACCACTAAAGACCTTAACTATTCCAAATTTCAACCCGAGAGCTTCAGCATTTCCAGAGAAAAAAGGTGTTGACAGACCGTTGGACAGACGAAAAACAAGGTAATTTTATTATAAACATTTTAAAAATTGATTATTTATTCATTAAATGAACATAATATTTACAGAATTGAACATTAACACAATTAAAAGAACCAAACGTATTTAAATTAAAATTAAACTAAGCTACTCAAATAATAAAGATATAAATAATAATCACCACTATAAAAAAAACACCCCCTCTAGCAGGTCCGCTCGCGGCATGGTCCCTATGACACAAATTGATTGCTAGTATTAATGTATCTTTGACATCGAAAAGTAACTCTTGAAATCACTATACTTTGTAATGCCTATTTTATCGTTATTTTTCAAGTGAAGTCTCGGGTTTTTCCCCTTAAAGTGATTTATTTAATGTCAATGTCCAGGTCTTTCAGATTTTCTCGACAAAAATATACGTATTAATTGCAAAAGATAGAACTCTTTGATAGCTTAAAGAAAACTTTGACAAAGCGGCGGATTCTCGGAAGCTTTCAGACCATTTTCAATTTGCTCATCCTGATCAAGTTCTTACAAAGTATCGGAAATCTTTTTAGAGCTTCGTAAAAAGTAAAGTAATTCTCTGATACTGATAAAAGATATTCACTTGATAACTTGAGTCCTGAAATATCGTTATTGATGACTTTGAGTTTTGTAACTCATGATTCATTTTTAGGGTTCCGTAGTCAAACTAGGAACCCTTATAGTTTCGCCATGTCCGTCCGTCCGTCCGTCCGTCCGCAGCCTAGCTCAGAGACTCTTAGTCCTAAGAAGCTGTAATTTGGCATGAATATACATATTAGTCACGCCAACAATTTGCTCTATGAAAAGCAAGCTTAAAAAACCCGACTGCATTTTTTATACTGTCGTCGATATACATACATATGTTAATAATTGTCATTTGGCCATTGTTGTTATTTCAATTTTAACAGTTTAGGTATCCTATGACACTCTCGCTGCGAAGACGAATCCAATGATACCTCATTTGTCAAAATCGTCCAAGCCGTTTTTGTTGTAGCGGGGAACATAGAACTGGACATACATGACGGTGAAAAACATAACCCTCAACCGCAGTCGGGTAATAAAATATAAAAAAAAAAATCTTTTTGGTTATTTTTTTTTCTCTTCTGCCCCATTGTGTGGCGTGTCGTTGGATAGGTCTTTCAAAAATATTGCGGGTTTGCGGAAACAATTTTTCCATTAAGGGATCCGTTTATGAAATATTCAGTTTTAAAGCCAGCCAAAATTACAAATACTAATAATCTGAAAAATATCTTAAATTAAAGCAATTTTAAAGGAAAACTGTGGCGACTAAGTAGACTTGAGTGATTCCTGAGATACAGGTGACTGAAGTGGTGTTAATACCTACCTAAACTGACCAAATAACTTTAAATAGAGAATTACTTCATACTTGTGGTTTTTTGAGATAGTTTTTGTATATTAACGGCTTCGGACCCCGGTTTTATCTGTCGATTGGAATACATTAACATGTTAATTTTCGCGTTATCCTCGTAAGGCCCAGTGTGCAATGGAATGTACATGATCAAGGCAATTTAATTTGAACTGTGTTACAATGGTAATAAGGTTTATTTTCCTATCTTGATAAACTGAAAAAGTCAATAACGAACAAACGTAATTGAACTTTATTGCCTTGATGGTAGATTCAAAGTCCCACTCACAAAAAACTCCCTGTTTGTAGTATGGTGGGCCTTACGAGGTTATTGAGTTGGAACCTACTGCCGCGAGCAATGTTCTTCTACTGCAAACTATAGGATATCGATTAAATTGTGAATTAACGATTAGTATAAAAAACAGACACAAAACCCGAAGTATTGCAGACACAATTAATTTGGCACGCGTCAAGGCGCTTACGCCGTTGACCAATAGTCTATTATTGCTCAAACGGTGTGCAGTATTTAGTTTTTAACCTATAGGTCATTCTTGGGAAATGGGTATTGGAAAAACACCGCAACGCATAATGGATTCTATTCACGCATAACTATTTACCTTTGTTAGCTTGGGTGCATTAACAGACCAGTGCGGCCGATTTTGGCCTGTCATTTTATCGTATAGAACCAAGACGTAACTATTTAATTTGACCATTGTAACAGATAACAGCGGCCTGTCATCCCGACTGTCAGTCATCTTGTGGTCGTTGTTCAAGATTTATGGGCGCCCCCGTTGTGAAGGGGGAGGGCAAAATATAGCCGAAAAACGGTATCCTGCCTTTTAGCCAAAATACGTTTGGTCGAATGTATCGTTTCCCAACTGTTTCATTTTCCAACCCACTTTTATTTCTGTAACTGGAAATATTTCAGGATTTATTTCTGTACCTTCGTGTAGACCCTATAGATTAGGTTAGGTTAGTTTTTATAGAAATCCTGAAATATATACAGTTACTGAAATAAAAGTGGGTTGGCAAATGAAACGGTTGGGAAACGATACATTCGACCAAACGCATGTCGGCCAAAAGGCAGAGAACCCCGAAAAACCTGTACATGTCTAATGAACGGGAAGACCCCGGATGCATTAACGATCATTATGAAACCGATAACTGCATGCCAGTTACGGCTGGTGTCATTTAGACGGTATTCATTACGTAACTACCTATTGTGTTGACAACGTCATAGGTCGCTATTGTAAACTGTCATTTCAATTGTTAGTGGAAGGCGGGCTTTAAAGGCACCACAGATTAAAAGTTCGACGACCAAGATACCTAGCTAGTCGATAGATTATCAGTTTCTCTTCAGGCTTCATACATTTTTTATTATGATTTGGAACAAATTGTTATGACACCTATGACTCCAACATATTGTAATTTTTTTAAGAACGTTAATTCCATATGATTCCTTCAAACTGGCAACGTCTGAAATAAGTGTCAAACAACTCACTCATCTACAAAAATAAATTAAAATCGATTAAAGATAAATATTTCAGAGTCATAGGTACGTATACAAAATTATATTACCTAGGTATGTACTACCGCGTATCTTGTGCAGGGTCTGTCTGGATCGCTCGCTACCACTATATTATACTTTAACCTACCGCCAAGCGGCAGTGTCCGTATTGTTGTGTTCAGGTGTGTAGGGATAAGTCCACCGGTGAATTTACTAGATTCCATCTTAATCCTCTGGGTTGGCAACGCATTTGCAGTCTTAGGATTGCAGTCTTGTAATAATTACTATCAATATGACTGTGTGCACGTATTAGGTACATAAACGATCACTTATTTATGCTGTTGACTGTACATTCGACGTCAAAGGTATGTTTACACTTTAGTAGGTACCTTGTCACTTTATCCGCTATGACAACTTCATATGGCAGTTAAAACATGACGCTAAATAGACAAGGTAGGTACTAAAGTGTAAACATATTTATGACTTCGACTGTACCTACCCCTTCTCATGTCTCCTTTCCAAAAAACGTTTTTGTTAAAAACCCTGACATCGTGACATTGATTTTGGTTACGTAGGTATGTAGGTACCTACGACAATGCCTGATCATGAATGTGTTTATTGATTTTGATGGGTTCACGTCACGTCATACCTACTTAATGACGTTGCAAACTCATTATTCATACAAATAAGCAGACGTAGGTAGCTAGGTATTTGCTTAAGCATTATTATGAGCCGGTTAAGTAGGTAGGTATGTTATTTTGAACAAGTAAATCAAAGCTATTGGCACATACATAGATATATAGTCGCCGGAATCAAAGGTCAAGATGAGTTTGTTTCATAGAAGACCACTATTAGATACCTAGGCAGGTAGGTAGGTATCTACTTAGTAAGGTATTTATTTGGCTAATTGCGAAATAGGTATTAGTGCAGAAGTGAAATTGGCTAGATGATCCAAATTTTAGCCGAAATTTATTGCATAAAAAATTTAGTGCATAAATTGCAGGGCCGTTTTCAAAAACTTTGTACATAGTTAAGGACAGTTAAGGCCTCAATTAAAATCCTTAATTATTTTCCATTTCGTAACGAAAATTAGTATACTTAAATCATTAGATTGTTAAAATGGCAATTATAGGACAAATTTTACAGTACAATTTAGTTATACTTTACGCCAATTGTTATTTTAGCTTCGATTATGGTTAACTTTCGTGTTTTCGAAATTGAGGCTTTAACTGTGTAGGTACATCTTTTCTGAAAACGGCCCTGCAGTGTTTTTTTTTGACAATCTTTTCCTACTAACTATAATGAAATTCGGAACTACGGACTAAGTGCCTACATCTGTAGCTAGATAGGTTAGCAAATAAGTTTGTAGGTATGAAATTAGGGTGGTGTTCGAAATGAAATTGGCATCATGATCTAATTTTTACTCAAAATCAGCTGCATTAGGTACTTACTACTTTGCCTTGCCACTTGAGAATATTGTACCTAACTGCGTAATTCTAAATTACCTCTTACTAAAGAGAACACCTTAATACCTACAGTTATCACAATATTTAATATAAATTATAACTTCCCAGGTAACCCCTTCTTATATATTTTATCTATGATCTGGACTGCACTCGTTGACCCCTGACACCCCTGTACAACTTATACGAAAATGGAGTAACTTCATGTTAATTACTTACGCGAATTAGGCCTTACCTCACTAATAATAAGGAAGTAAGTTCTGTAGAAATGCCATATCATGCGGTCAATTGGGGTCAGTATGCACATGACATTGACAGGAGACAAGTTGTTTTTTTATAGTGGCGACCTCTATACTCTGTTGTAAAACCTTCTTTGACCTACATTCGCAAAATTCAGTTTATTAAACTATGTCAATAGGTACACATTAAGTATTAATATAAAATTATCTACATTAATGGCTACTGAATTATCAATAAGTAGGAAACAAAACCTAACCTAAGACTACATTCTAATAAGGATCAATTTAATTTCCTGTTTCCTCCGTTTAATGTAACACGTATGATACTTGTTGTGAATAAAACCATCGTTCTTATTTTATGAATAAGCTAAGTAAATATTATTCATGCTGCGTTCAAAATTTCACTTTCTACTTTCAACCAAAAAATTTACGCAACGTCCGCAAGCTTGCAAAGATGTTCGTAAAACCTTAAACATTTTCACAGACTGATGAGTGAAACCCATTATAATTACGACGTAATGTACTTACATGCCCATTTCCCTTTAGATTTGAAGTCCACTTTATTCACCGCTGGTCCAATTACGTATGTATAAAATACATCGAATATGAACTTTGCAAGCCAAATAACCACCACAACTAACGCCACAATTCCAAATTTACTAAAACCGTCCATTTGAGCCATTTTTATCAGAATCACCACAGAATATCAACGAAGAATTATTTTTTTACAAATTGAGGTTATAATGTTAGAGTACGCGGCGTCACCGGCTGACACTAATCGCGCATGCGTACTGGCGGTCAAAGAAAGTGGGCATGCGCGGCGCGGCGCTCGTCAGATAAGCCGAAATGAGCGAGCGATGTCACGGAAACGCCCGAAGTCGCGAGCGGTCCCGAAATAAACCGAGATAGCAATAATTTTATCGCTGCGAGTATGGGAAATGGGAGTCGGCGGGAATTTTATACAAATTTCCGAAACTTTGTTATGAAAATGTATCTAGGGAGTTAGTAGTTGGTAACATGGAGATTTTACATTATTATTCTATAGTTTTGGTGCCGATAATTATGATAGGTACCTAGTAAATCTTTATTTTAAGATTTTGCCAGAATTGACGTCAAAAAATTATAGATAACCCATGTATAAGGAAAGAACACAATAAGTACGTCTTTTTTAGCACACCATCTAGAGGTGTCAATATCAAAATCTGCTCAAGTGCGGGTTGAGTTAGCACAAGTTGCAAACCGAGGGTTCCGTATTCAAGTCCATGTGTGTACGCTATGTGGACATTAGAATAAGGCTTAATTTGAATGAATTGTTTATAGTTTTTACTTAATTTCGAATGTAATAAAGTCAATTCTGACTAGATAAAACTTTTTACAGAAATCTTCAGTTTTGATTTTTCAGAATTTGCGGCTATCAAACGTTATTTTTGGCTTTAGCACTTAATATTTTGCAAAATTTAATTTGTAATTAAATATTTTTGTAGAATGTCCAAATAGAGCCACTTTACAAATACGACACAGTGTAGTTGAAGGCCCTAATTATTTTGTTTAGTCAGGTAGGTAAGTAAGTAGGTAGGTTATCTGAGACAGATGCGAGTTATATAGAAATAGGTAGGCATACCTTCAAATTTTTTATTTGTAATTATTATTCGGCCAGGATTACACCTGTAAGTTATTACGTAAGCTTTGAGACGCAACTATGGGTAAGAGTGAGTGGCAAATATCTGCATCTCTCTCTTGCATATAGCTTTGTTTCAAAACTTACGTAATAACTTAAAGGTGTAATCCCTCCCGTCACTGATGGTAGATGACGTGATACGAAAAGTCACGTGATCTACCAGTGACGCGATTGGTTTAAAAATGAAACGAATAGAAACGTTAGTAAGCGCAATGCATCTTAACAGAGGGCCCTGCAAACATGCACTACGCTAACTAACGTTTCTATTCGATTAGTTTTTAAACCAATCGCGTCACGGGGAGATGACGTGATACGAAAAGTCACGTGGTCTACCAGTGACGCGATTGGTTTAAAAACGAATCGAATAGAAACGTTAGTTAGCGTAGTGCATCTTTGCAGGGCCCTCAGGGCCCTCAGGTGTGTCATACGTAGGTGTGTACAGACTTACCTACACCGTGTACCGAAGTCCGACCATTTTTAGTACAGCATTACAGAACCCTAAATAATGGCGCTAACAATACTGTGTTAATTGTATTAAGTGAACTCTGCACCAGGAAACTAAAATATTTACTTATCGGGTTTATAATTTGCATGCCGTACGTACATATGAGGTAAATATTGACAGAATATAACGACTATATTGGTAACCTATTTGTTTACCCAGTTGCTGGGGCTCTATTCTAATCGGTGAAGCCATATTGCTTTTGACATGTTATATAATGTTATGGCCGGGATACACGAGGCTAGTTTTTCAAGCCAAGATAGCTTGCTAGTAAGCTAATACTGCCCTCGCTTGGACACATGCTAGTGCTGTCTACATGAATATCAGTAATGTTAAGCCAGTCAGGTACCATTGCCGTGACAGTAACATGTTCGTGAAAACAAAACACCAGTCCGTCAGTTAAGATGAACTGCCACACGAATCTAGTACACAAGCCACGGGTAGCATACGTTATATTTTCTCGCTTGTCACCCAGTGCATCTATATCGTTACTGATTAGATAGAAAGGGAGATTCGACCGACAAACAAGTCGCGGGCAACTTGTGCTAGCCGTGTAGGACAGAGAAATCAGTGTTGAGGGCGCTACTAGCTCAAAAATAGAACGGCAAGTTAATAAACTTTCCTAGCTTCAGCACTAGCTTACTAAGTTACTAGCCTGGAAGTAAGCTAGTTTTGTATCCACG
This sequence comes from Acleris literana, assembly GCA_946894065.1. Classification (NCBI taxonomy): domain Eukaryota; kingdom Metazoa; phylum Arthropoda; class Insecta; order Lepidoptera; family Tortricidae; genus Acleris; species Acleris literana. The sequence goes on from OX335687.1 coordinate 11,547,991, forward strand.
AAGATAGACGCACTAGCTTGCTAGCTTACTAGCACTACTAGCTATCTTGGCTTGAAAAAGCTAGCCTCGTGTATACCAGCCATACGATAGCTCTTATTTACTTGACAGTGACAGCGGCGGCCAGTTAAAAACAATAGGTACGACCACAGAATAAAGACTAAAGTCATAGAAACCGTACTAAATAAGCAGAAAATACATTATGGTTCACTTCTTCACCCATCACCCATGGCAACATTATTCTTTCCTTCTATATTGTTTTTGTTTTTATTTTTGTGTTGCCATCCTTTTTTTTTTAAATTATGTTTTTCTCTGTTCAGTTTTTTTTTTCTGTGTTCGTCGAATAAATGTTTCTATTTCTATTTCTATTTCTATTTCTTTTTACTTATGGTTTTCATAGTGAGTTGGAAAGAGATGAATCTATAGCTGGTCTTTCGTTATTTGGTACATCGTCACAAGTAAGGCGTGTTTGATTTGGACCTATAAGCACCTACCTATAGTATTTGGACTTATGGACAAGGAAATACAAATCCTTCCTATAGGAATGACAAACAAGTCCCTGTGTAAAACCTTGTGACAATGACAGTTAAATAAGAAAAAACAGCCTACTTTTTTTCATTTTTTCTTAAGTAATACGTGATCTAACAAGTAGTAAAGTACGTCTTATAGTCCGGTTTCTATGCTATATGTTCTTATTCTGTGGGTACGAAAATACGTCAAAGGCAATGTGGTTTTTCCCAGTAGTATACAGGCCATATAAGTCTGAGATAAATCATGCTATAAAGTAGTTTTTAATTATTAATTGCGGTAAATCTATAATTAATAATTGGAATGCATTTAATAGCCTAATAGGTAATTCATGAACTGGATAATATTTTATGTATGTAGGTATAAGAAATCTTAGATATATATGTTATGTGCCTAGGTATATTTAAGCCGATACTGAACCGAACCGAACTCGAACATTTTTATCATGCGTCACGTTTTTTTTATAGTCATAACATAAAAAGCAACTTAGCAGGGGTTCTATTGTAGACGGAAAAAACCATATCGTCTTTGACCTGGGCCTCTATTCTAGTAAAAACCTACAAAAGACCAATATTTCTTTTAACTTTTTTTTTATATTATTTTATAGAAAGGGCACCTGATGGCAAGGTGGATCTGAGACCCATAGACATTTACAATCTCACGACTACAATCTTCAGACTGCAATCCCAAGACTTGCGTTGCCAATACTATGAACTAAGATAGAATGCTTCTATGTTAGTAATAAATAAATATCAGGGGACAATGTCACACATGTATGGGTACTAGACAACGATATAATTACTAATATAGTGAAACATAATAGGTACTTAAACTGTAACCCCCTTACTAATAAACGTTGAGTAACGGTGGTATAGCTATACAATGTTTTGTCCTTATCTGTCATTGTGACATTTGAATTTGACAGATAAGAACAAAACATTGAATAGCTACACCACCGTTACTCAACGTATATTAGTAAGGGGGCTAGAAAACATCCATGACTCAGGATCAAACATTCGCGCTCATCACACAAATACATGCCCTCACCGGGATTTGAACCCAGGCCCGCTAGCTTCGTAGGCAGGGTCACTACCAAGTACCAACTAGGCCAACTCGTCATCGATCTAGTTAATTTCACCAGAGGGCCTGCCAAGATGCATTACGCTAAACGTTTCTATTCGTTTCGTTTTTTAACCGACTTAAAAAAAGGAGGAGGTTCTCAATTCGTCTGAATATATATATTTTTTTAATGTTTGTTACCTCAGAACTTTTGACTGGGTGAACCGATTTTGAAGATTTTCCTTTATTTGAAAGCTGGTGCTTTCCGATTGGTCCCATTTTTTTCAAAATGAAGGTCTGATGGGGGAATCCATGAGGAATCGACGGAACTCTTCAAAATTTATAGGCACACCTATAGCGATTTTGGTATTTTTCATTGTAACTCGTGTATTTGGTCTAGGAAAGCACTATTTGGTGAAGTGGAACTGATGATGAAGACCACAGATGGCCACCGGAACTCCTAAACGGTATATATTTCGATAGGGTGGCGACAAGATATTTCGATTAAGATAGTTGAGCGACTATGACGAAGCATATTTAGGTTTAAAAATATGACTATGACTTTCCCACGGCGTTGCTTGCGGCGAGATTGAAATGTTCTATTGTTTCTTGACAAGTGGGAGAATAACAGCATAATTATGATCACTAAAAAGTATAAAATAAAAAAAAAGTTTAAAAAAACAAAAACCCGCCTTCAAAAAGCAAAAAATAACTTCTTTAAAATGGTAGGTAAATAGGTTTTTTTAAACTTTTTAAACCAATCGCGTCACTGGTAGATGACGTGATACGAAAAGTCACGTGATCTACCAGTGACGCGATTGGTTTGAAAACGAATCGAATAGAAACCTTAGTTAGCGTAATGCATCTTGTCTAGCGCCTCCGTTGTCTTATCTCCACACCGGAAAACAACATTTCGAACACCGTTGACGTATACTCAAACTACTCGACAGTAGTTCAACGCGTTTATGAAATCTCGTTAATTTGCATTGACGTATTGTTGATTGTTAAACGTCAAACGTGCAACCTCTGTCCTAAAATCATCATTAAAACAAGAAGCTAAGGTCAGGGGCAAGGCGCCAAACTAGACATGCTATGTTATTTAAAAATGATATAGAGATACTTAGATACTTTTTCATATACATTTACTGTCTTGAAAGTTATACATACTCGTAACTAGCGACACGCCCTCGCTTCGCTTTGGTTTTTGTAAGTGTTGTGTAACATCCGTACATAAAGCAGAATTTATTATACCTGAATACTTAGATATACTTACATAAAAACCTTCCGTGAAAAGATATATCTAACTCAAGGTAAAAATCGCATCAAAATGCGTTGCGTGGTTTAGGAGCAGTTAGCAAATACGTATACAGACAGCATAATTATGTACAAACGCGGAAAGCGACTTTATTTTTAATGATACAGTATCCTATCCTACAATGAGAAAAAAAACTCCACGTCTTTCTATGTTCTTAGCCGTCTGCCCAAGAAATAAAGAAGGTAGGTAATTAATGTTTTTCTGGTGTGTTTATGGATGTAGCTTGTCCTTTTGTATGATGTAAAAGGCACAACGTATTTTGTAATGGTATAATTTTTCTTTTATTGTTGAAATGGATAGTTTTTCACTAAAACTGGTCCTAAGCGAAAACAAAAAAGGGTCTGATTTCTATTTTCTACAGGGTTAAAAAATAATATCACAAAATAAGAGCTATCAAAACGTTGACAACACAATAAACAGGTCAAAAGCAATATGGTTTGCCATCATAGAATAGAAGGCCTTAAGTAATGAGTTTCTGTTTTGTTATATAAAGTCATAATTACTATGACAACGTGGACTAAACAAAGTCCAAAGACAGGTAATTTACGTCCATGTTTTATAACATTTTTCGACAACGTTAATTGCGAACGCGACGTAAAAAGGAGCTAGCGGAAATTTTCGACTAAATCTATTAGGTACATTAAATCGAGCCCGTAACAAGGTAAAGTTTAAGAGGTAATTAAAATTTCCGTGCAAGAAACTCGTTATCGCAGCTATGACTCCGTTAATTACTTTCTTAACGTTTTGGAAAATATCGAGGTGACGTCGAAATCTACCTAACAATTGTATTCTAAGTGTCACTTGTAACTTGCTTTCGGCTGTTTTGAGGTCCAGAGGAGAAAGAATACAAAAGAAGCAAGTTAAATGAAAGCCGGTAAAAAGCAATTAGGTTTTTGAAAACAAGATGAGAGAAATCAAAGTGGAATAAGGCCCTGCATCTGTAACGTGTTGTTAGACCACCACATCCATAGCAACTATACAGCCGAGTGGCTCTATACAAGATGCATTCAACGTTATCATTATAGATAAAATAAATGTTTTAAAAAACAAAAAACCGCCTTCAAACCGCCGCCGTTTTTGAAGGCGGTTTTTTGTTTTTTAAAACATTTATTTTATTTTATACTTTTTAGTGATCATAATACGCTGTTACGTAGTCCCACTTCTTAGTTGAAATGAAACTTTAAGTTATTTCAAGCGCGCCGCAAGCAACGCCGCGGGAAAGTCATAGTCATATTTCAATAACCTCCTTTTTTGAAGTCGGTTAACAAGTAAATATTCTTCGTTGTAGTCGCTCAACTATCTTAATCGAGATATCTTATCGCCACCCTTGAAATCGGTACCGTTAAGGAGTTCCGGTGGCCATCTGTGGTCTTCATCATCAGTTCCACTTCACCAAATGATACTTTCTGAATGCAAATGCTAGACTTGTTACTAAAAATACTAAAATTGCTATATGTTTGCCTACAATATTTGAGGAGTTCCCTCAATTCCTCACGGATCCTCTCATCAGATTCAGATTTGGTGACAATGGGAACACCTCGAAAGTATACTCAATCAAAAAAAAAAAATTGAAATCGATCTACAATTGACGGAGTAATCGGTGAACATACATAAAAAAATAATACATACAGTGGAACGTATAACCTCCTCCTTTTTTGAAGTCGGTTAAAAATGTATCGAATTGATGCACTCCCAAGGGCCTCAGACAAAACGATTAATGCTTACGTAAACGATCTTATTTTCCGAGATACAATAAACCTATATGTCAATCCAGGATATGGACTATCAGCTGTGTACCAAATTTTATTCAAATCGGTTTAGACGCTTTGGGTATGATTTAAACACAGACATCGAAAAGGATTCTATTGATTCGGATACCGCTGAGATTTGGACTTAGTAATGACATAATTTGACCTGGGGCCTCTATTATAGGCAGTAAAAACCATATCGTCTTTGATCTGTTATCGTATCGTCAACGCTTTGATAGCTCTTATTTATTTGTATGAAAGGGCAGCCGCGTTAAAAACAATATCATTACATTTTAAAGATCAATCGGTTTTTACCGCCTAGAATAAAGGCCCTGACAATACGAGTTGTTGAATATGCCTACACATATCCAGTACGTGTTTAAAGGTCAACTTTTACTAGCGTGACGTAGAGTAGCTCTCTGACGTTGTTTTGTGACACATACCCTGAGATAAAAGAAAGCATATCCTAAGATACAGACCTTTTTCTTTGCGGACCTTACGCCATAATGATAGATTCCATTTCGCTATAAGTATACTCAGTTAATGATGATCGAAATTTTGTTCTTTGTGGGTGTCGAGGTGGACTCTACAGGGTATAAGTAGAAAAAGAGACAAATTTCATAGTGAAGAAGTGAAGTAAGTGTTGAGGAAGTGTTCTAGGCCCACTTTTGTTTTTCATTAGCATTATTGGTCTCTCTCAACAAAAAACCCACCAGATTCCTTCCTGATGCCAGTAATAATACACGTGTACATTTCTACAGCTACTTATTGCAACACAACTATTGTGAGTCAATAGATAAAAAAGTATTTATAGTCCAAAAACAATGCATGCTTTAACCTAATTTTCATAAAAAACATTGAATATTCTCCCATGTTATATTCGAGAATAAAGCTACAGGTAACCTTTTATCTTATTAGTCGCAAAGCGGATCTCAATGTCCTTTCCCATTTGAAATCGCCTTGTCCCTTTATGAGCATTGTGGACATGGGCTTTATCTTCCAAGGAGCGTTCGGACCCTTGTTAAACGCAAAGAGATGGGGACGCGCTCCAATGAACACTGGTGTTTCTTACGCTAAATAGTCTCTGAATTTTGTACTATTAAGCCCCTTCACCCTTTTGGCTCCACCAATGTCTTCTAATGATGTATTTTGACTGAATCTCAGCATATTTTACTAACATGTATACATAATTTTATCCATAATATAAACAATTAGTGCTAGTAGTTTTTTAAAGCGCCTGTTTTTTTCATAATAGCAAAAACGCTTTTAAAAGCAACTTAGTCGGCATAAATCTTATGCGGATTTGTTGTTATAATTGAAATAGGGATATTATGTACGATACGAAATAAATTTGACGCATTTATGCTTAGAAGAGATGGAATATTCAATTATTTTTATTCATTTTGTTATAGACACTTTTTAGAGTTAGGGTTCCGTACCTCAAAAGGAAAAAACGGAACCCTTATAGGATCACTTTGTTGTCCGTCTGTCTGTCTGTCAAGACTCTTTATCTCGGGAACGCGTAGAGGTATCGAGTTGAAATTTAAACCATATCTCAAATCTACAGTCCCTTGAAGCTGTGAAAAAATCAAACTTCTATGTTAACGTAAAAAAAGATACGGCCGTTTATGCTGCAAAAAACGTATATTTTGACACTCTCAAGGGAATCAAAATGTAAAGGGTATTTTCCGTTGACCTAGAACTATGAAATTTGGCAAGTAATAACGCCTTATACTACAAATATAGGAAAAAATCTGAAAACCCAACATTTTTAATTAAATTACAAAAAATACAGGTTCTTATGCAAGGAACGGCGGCGGTGCAAATTTTGACTTGAGTTTACCGTGTCATGTGCGGAACCCTCGGTGGGCGATTCCGACTCGCCTTGACCGGTTTTTTTTTTAACTAATTTTAATCAATGCAAAGACAATCCGTCGGAATGACCTATACTAACCCACAAAATGTACCCAATGTAAACCTAAATATAAACCTATTACTAACCACAGTGCTAACAAATCGTTGATTGTTAAGCGAAACAAATGCCAAGAATTGCTACTAAATTAATGGTACTGCTTATTACTGCCTTAATAAGACAGACGGCTCTGAAAACCGCCATTTTGTTGAAAATTCCCTTCATTATTTTGCCGGCTGGGAATTAGGTGGCTTGACAATTTATTTGTTTTCCGATTCCAAAAGATAATTACTATTCCAATTGTTATTGTGCGGTGAATGTAAAGTTTTCTTAATTAAGTATATTTTATTATCGTTGATTCAGACTGATTCGTAGCTTTTCTATCCGAAATGGCATAGAAAAGCCTATTCACTCTTACCTTGAAAACACCAAGGTTATACGATTCCGGAAATACAGACGCAGGGAGAGCATCCCACTCCTTAGTATTGCGAATAAGAAACGACGCCTTGGTGAATATTTGAAATGTCAAAGCGTGTATCCGGAATTTGTGTGATAATTTAGTGGTTGTAGGACCTTGTGCAGGGTCCGTCCAGATCGCTATCTTGATCATCCTTTAACCAACCGCCAAGCAGCAGTGTTCGCATTATTTTGTTCCGGTTTGGGAATAATACAACCGGTGAAATGACTGGTATTAAGGCATTTCATCTTTTGTGAAAGGATTGTAGCGTTTGCAGTCTCTGGATTGTATTCTTAAAATTTCTAATGCGTATGGGTCTTAGCTTAGATCCTACGAGTGCTTACCGGCTTTCTTCGTATTTCTATAAACCACGAGTCACCAGTATAAAAAAAACAGGGGAAATCTTACACAAATTGACCTAGTCCAAAACAAAGCTCGAAATTATGCAAAACAATACAAATGTTCTTTATTGAACACCAAAAAAAATCACGGAACAGTACATTTTAATTATACGTATACAACACTTTCTCTACAACAGGCTTCGTCAAAAACAAAGCTATAGGCTTAAGCTTGGTACACATACTTGAGATAGAAAACACCCAAGACTCAGGAGTAAATACTTGCGCTCAACAAGCGCTCAACACACAAATATTTGCCTATAGAAAGGGACACTACCAACTAGGCTAGCCGAATTATCGGGTTTAGTTCAAAATACACGAAAGAGGGCGCTTGCTAATAAATTCTACGCATTCCAAGTCTCGTGCCCGTAGAATTACTATCCCGCTACTCCGCCTATTTATTGTTCCCATTAGGAATAACATATACATACTCGTACATAAATACCTTCACGCCTTCATTCCCAAAGTGGGGTAGGTAGGCAGAGCTACAGAATTACCGACTCCTCTAAAAACTTTCTGTTAATTCTGTAACCACTTTTTGCACAAACAGGCTAAGCCCGCCCTTTAGGAGTAAATTTTCGAAAAATCCTTTCTTAGTGCACCCCTTAGGTATGTACCTAAGGAATATTCCCTACAAATTTCATGTTCTTAAGTCCAGCAGTTAAGGCTGTCCATTGTGTGTCAGTCGGTCACTCAGTAATGGTACTGTTTTACATATTTAGAAGATTATACATATCATAAAAGACTTTAAATCATGACATGTAAACATTTCAGGACAAAACCATCAAACAAACTCAGACCTCATCAAGCCTAACATATTGCACAAGAATTTCATAACCGTGCCCTTGGTTTCTCTAAATTCCGTCTTGTATTACATTTTCAGACAGAAACTTAGGCCGAAGTCTGAACCAGAACATAATTAATTAGAGGCAGCATTAAATAGGAGCACCGCAAAACCGCAAGAAGTTTGGCGACGAAGTTGCGCGATTTGAGAGCATGGGATGCTAATCGTTGTGGTTGTATGGTTAACGCTTAGACGTTTATGTATAATTATATGTATTGTATATTTTACGCCAATAAGACTGATAAAGAAGAAAAATAAATGCGAAAAGTACGGGGATCGTTACCCCGCACTTCCATCAGCCCTAATATGGCTGCTTTATCCTGTGACAAAGTTGGGATAAGGTATCCGTCATCTTCTGACACGTAAGTAAATAAGTACGAGAGTGACGGATGCTTTATCCACATTTGACACGCGATATAGACTCAGCCATACTAGGCCCGCAGGCCTGTATTCTAGGCGTTAAAAACCATTATTGTCTTTGAACTATTTCCATATTGTCACTGTTTTGATAGCTCTTTACTTGACAGGAATGGCTGCCGAGTTAGAAACAATACCATAACACGTTGACAGCAATAAGTTGTTTTCCCCAGTGGCATAGAGGTGCAGTGCAGGCCTGTGTGCTTGAGGGGCTGCAATGGACGGAAAGACGGACATACGGACTTTGCAGGAGTTCGGAGTTGCATCACAAGATCTTGTTTAACAACTTTACCATAACAGGTCAAACACGATATCGTTTTTACCGCCAGGAATAGAGGCCCTGCTAGTATACTTATATTCATAGTTCAGAGCTACATTATACTTGTCAAATTCAGATAGAAAACGCCCCGTCGTCTCAGCAAACAGCCTGAGAATCGAGCAGTTAAAGTTAGACTGAACTTTGGCAATAACTTGCGACAGCGTTATGTGAGAACTTATTGTCAGCATAGTTCCGATCTCCAATCCGGAATTTGCGATCGGGCGTAATATTTCATTAGGTACGATTGGAATTTGTAGATTGTAGGAAATCTTTCGTGGATTGGTATTTTAATGATGGGGAATGTTGTTTGCAAGCGGATTCCCTTATCCGATGGGGATATTGGAGATTGCATCAGGATGACGCAGTGATATGATTATCAAAAACGTTCCTTTCTTTCTCTCCTACTCTCCTGTATTCTCTATCGCTACAGGAGGAGATAAAAAAAAATTACAATGTAGTAAATGTAACCATCTTGGTTTTTAACATCATCACTGCACCAGAATAGGGCGGATTTTACAGAAGATAAGCGTTATTAATTTGTTTTGCAACAATCAATTTTGACCGTATGAAATTTGAATTAAAGGCCCAGCCACACCGGATGCGTGCGCGGAGACGTGACGTGCGCGTTCGCTTTCCACTGCGGTTTATAGTATGAATTCTCACATGACATGTCACTATACAACATAGTGAAAAGCGCACGCGCACGTTACGTCTACGCGCACGCATCCGGTGTGGCTGGGCCTTAAGACTGAAGTGTCCATTACTGGTGCCTGTTAGCTAAAATTGTCCATCATTGGTGCTATCGCCCTAGTTAACTGTAATTAATATAAAGGACCGTATCCTAGGCCTAGTCCTAAGCTAAATTAAAGACTTGTAACTACAATGGGTATTAGATACCGATATACAGTGCAACAATTTTCTTAATAGCGATCGGCATTTAGTAAGGTTAGATCCCTGCTGCTCAATCGTACCAAGAGATTACACGTGGAATACTGGGTGAGTCACGACAAGTGTAGACAGGCTAAAGAAGCACTGCCTACTATCAACAGTCGACTCTGCAAGGCACTCCTCCGGCTTAGCAAATCTCGACTAAGGACGGTAACTAGTATTTTAACTGGGCTTCGACCATTTAACAAACATCTTTTCAATTTAGTTGTTACAGAAAGTCCTCTATCCCGTGCGTGCATGGAGTCAGAAGAGACAGCCGCCCACGTAGTGCTGAATTGCACCGAGGTGGCGCAGTACAGGGCTAAACACCTCGGTTCGCTGAGGTGTCTCCCCGAGGCAACCACTGACACAAAGGTTTGGTTGGCTTCCTGGAGGATTTGGGATGGCTTGACTAAACATAAGTGGTAATCCCACCCATATGCAGAATAGGCGCTAGACGTCGAGTTGCGGAAACCGCCCGCTTACAAATTACAATTACAATTACAATAGCGATCGGCAATCATCGTTTTTCTATGATACACGGGTGACAAATATACTGTCAGTTGCGAGTGCAAGCTTGATAGCGACAGCCAGCCGAAAGCTATTAAAAAGCTGGGAATACTGTACATATATACGGGTAAAAAGAATAAACATGCTTAAATCTTTCACTGTACTACACTCAGTCCAATTGTGGAATGGGTTTCCACCGTGCTTGAGGCAATCAGATCTGTCGGTTCAATGACGGAAACGTTGAAGAATTTGTGGCTAAATCAACATAATGAGTCTCAGTGTTGTTCCTTGTTTCTGTTGTAGATTTTAACTGCCGTTTATGTGTGTGATAGTAACTATATTATGAGTATATTTAATTAACTATGTATGCGTTTTATTTAAGCATTTGTGTTGTTGTTCCTCTGAGGGCTCAGACAAGATGCACTACGCTAATTAACGTTTCTATTCGATTCGTTTTTAAACCAATCGCGTCACTGGAAGATGACGTGATACGAAAAGTCACGTGGTCTACCAGTGACGCGATTGGTTTAAAAACGAATCGAATAGAAACGTTAGTTAGCGTAGTGCATCTTGTCTGAGCCCTATGATGTATATGAGATTTGTTACTTTCTGTTATTTTGTTAATTTGTCAATCCTGCATTGTCCTTGCTTATCTTACTCCAGGTTAGCTGGAAGAGATCCCATATGGAATAAGTTCGCCTATGTACAATATCTATATTGATGTAAAACTGTAATTGTTTATTTGCAAGAAAGAGTTTACATACATACATAAATACTTAAAAACTATTCAAGACTCAGAAACAAATACTTACACCCATCACGTAATTAGGTTTTTGCCCTTACCGAGGTTTAAACCCGGATCGCAGTTAGCTGCGTAGGGTCTCTACCAACTAAGCTATTCGCGAATGATTTATCTATAGCGAAGAATTCTCAGCGGCTCCGTCTGTGCTCCCTTTGAGCCGATTACGTAGGCATCGAATAATAGCATTCCAGACAAATCGAGAAGTGGGAATTGAGGATCGAGATGTAGATTGGAAGTGATTATAATTGTGGCTTGGATAAGATTAGGATTCGTAAATACGGACGTTTTGTTTCATCTTTTCTGAAAGAAGTATTTATAAAAACTGGTCAAGTACGAGTTTGACTTGCATACCGAGGGTTCCGTACAGCCGCATAGTATCTAGGTATCATCATATTCCGATCTGAATTTGATTTCGAATCGACTCAGCGCGAGCCCCACACACAATAGGGAATATGCATGTACAGTCAGGGGCATTCCCAGTCGACCACCTCTAGGGTGATATTCGTTTGCGCGTTCGACGCGTAACGACCTGAGCGTTGTAGGATTAGCTAGCTGCAACGAACAAGCCAAAATTTTCTTAAGTGGACGACCGCCAATGTCCCTGACTGTACGTATTTTTAAATCGCATTTCGCAACAAAATATGAAAATACCGTAAAAGAGATCACCAAAAGTGAAATTAAAATTAAAATCGGTCAAGAAATACGGATGATACAAGCATTTTAAAATGTTAATTAGACAGAGTGATCCGAAGTGCATCGGTGACGTCATCGTGCAGTTCGGTCATATAATCTACACGTAAAATTCTATTTTGCTAGAAAGAGATAGGAACAAATCTTTGTTGGCTTATATGTTGGTTATTTTTGTAGATATTCAAAAAAAAAAAAACACCTCTTTGTTACATGAATCAGCTTTTATTGAAGCTGTAAAACAAAAAACTTCCATTGTCATTGTCAATTTTTAAGTATTTCATGTTTTTCTTCAGGATGTTTACTGTAATCATACCAGATATGACGCTTGTATGTTTTACGCAGCAAAAAATAAAAATACGTTGAAAAAAAACGATCTCGTTTAAACGATTATTTCACTGTCCTTAATTATTGTTATTCTGAAAAACAAAATAGGTAAACATATTTAAAAAAATATATCTCTCTTTATTACGGTTTTAAAGATACACCTCTTTAATGTTAGGACGGACAACGTAGGCATAGTAACACATTCACTGCCAGGGGGCGTGGCCTAGGAACAAACTTGTATACTAGCGACCCGCCCTCGCTTCGCTTCGGTTTATGTGCATTTTCTGTAACACCGGTACAAAAACCAGAATTTATTATACACTATAGCTTCTGCCCGCGACTTCGTCCGCGTAGATTTCGATTATCGTTATTCCCTCGGGAACTTGACATTTTCCGGGATGAAAAGTAGCCTATGTGTTAATCCAGGTTATAAGCTGTCTCCATTCCATATTTCCAATTCCGTCCAGCCGTTGCAGGGTAAAGGAGTAACAAACAAACATACAAACTTTCACATTTATAATATTAGTAGGATAAAAACTCTCCGTGGAAAATTGTCTAACTGATTGTGAAATCCGCATGGAGTCCGTTTAGTAGTTTTTGAGATTATCGACATACACGACATACAGACAGGCAGACACGGCGAGAGACTTTGTTTTATAATAATTTATTTATTTATTTTACATTTACTGCACAAAAAAGAGGTACAAATAGCGGACTTAATGCCTAATGACATTCTATACCAGTAAACCAAATAATCTAGAAACTAACAAAAGTCGTGCACAAAAAAAGAAAGACAGAAAACAAAGCAAAGAACATATTCGCAAAATAATAATAATAATGTAGTGATTTCATTCTTTCAAAAAATGTTTATATCCTATTCAAATCGGAGTCAAGTCTCCTTGAAGGAATCCAGGTCGTCCAGCTGTTTTTTTTTTTTGAAATCGGCTTAGGGGCCAAAGACAAGTCCTTGCTTTTGTTTGATTTTTACTTGAATTACTTTAACAAAAAGGGGCAGAGGTGAAAATCCCTTCCAGAGACCTGGGAATGGACGGCCCAGGTACTGCTGGGATTACACCGGCTAAAAACACCGATGCCCCTATTACCAACTAGAATTTAGACTCCCGTGGATACTACCCCAGCCAGTGCTGAAAGGCCGGAGGAGAAAGTCCTTCCTCCGTTTACTTATCCGCGGAGTTTTTCCAAAAAGGGGGGACAGGAATGGGAGTTGGGATGGGGGGGGACTTATAGCTATGTGAGTCGCCGAGTGGGCATCCTGACGCATGCATTCTTACAGACTACGAGCTTCCTTTCTTTTGCCCGACGATGGAAGGGTTGGTTCTGAGATCTTTTTTGGACCGCTTGTGTGGCTGTGGATACCAGCTTTATGGGTGGGGTTGTTCTTATTTGACTATCGTTCAGATGAGGGTGTTTAGTCATCCTGTTAACAGGAGTTTAGAACCTGTAAGGGTCTGCTCCGAACTGGCTGGCCTTAGGGTCAGACCGAAGTTAATTGAAATTAAATGGAATTATTAAAAGTACATCTGATTTTTACTTTATTTTAAACCTCGGCACTTTATATCGTGAAACAGAGGCTGATAAAAACAGAGAGCACTCTGCGGAGGAATCTCAGCGCTCTTTTATACTGGGTGCCAGTTTAATCTACTTTTAAGTAAAATTCCAAGTAGAGCGGCTTTTTAATGGTACAGTCGACGTCAAAGATATGTTTACACTTTTGAACCTTATTCAATTGTAATAAGGCGAAAAATGTAAAGTTATATTTGACGTCGACTGTACCTACCGTGTTTTTGTAGGTAGCCAACAAAACACGTCGTACTGCATAATGTCAGCATGTATTTTCTTATAAACGCATAATAAAAGTATTTCAGTTAAAGTATTGTTTGTCTCTCTCTGTCAAATTCAATGTCATAATGACAGATAAGAACAAAGCATATTCAGCTATTGCGCGTTTATGAATAAAGCTAGTATTTAACTAATTATTATAAATGCGGAAGTTTGGATGTTAGTATCTCAATCACGCCAGAATGGCTGAACGGATCTGGATGAAATTTGGTCCAGAGATAGATTATAGTCCGACATAAGCTATTTTTTATACCAAAATAAGTCACTGTTCCCATGGAATGACAAAATTACGAATTCTACGCGGAAGTAGACGCGGGCTTCTGCTTCTGCTAGTTATTTTAATAAAAAATCAAGACTCATACGTTTTCCGATCGATCCATCCGTTTAGGAGCTACGTCGCCACAGGCAAACACACATACTTATATACCTACACATATTCACACGTTAAATTTATAACATCCTTCATTATTCGTCGGTGTTAAAAGATAGCTTCTTTCTATCCGAAATACGATCTACTATCCTATGGGGGGTCCCGTCGTTTGACCAAAAAACGTTTCACCAAATGATTCATTTCACAAACATATCATTTGACAAACCGCTATTTTTTCCGAAACTGTAAATATTTCAGGATTTATTTCAGGACCATCGTGTAGAACCCTATAGGTTAGGTTAGGTTTGTTTTTTAAAAATCCTGAAATATTTACAATTCCGGAAAAAAGCGGTTTGTCAAATGATATGTTTATGAAATGAATCATTTGGTGAAAAGTTTTTTGGTTGGAACAATGGCTAACGTCTAGACAAGACCAATCCGAAGACTCGGGAGTCCGGAGTTGGTAACGAGGAATCAATGCCGGTAACTCGAAACAGATTACTCCCTCAGGACGTTAGACGCGGTAGGATCATCGACATTACAACGCCCCGGCACCGCCTCAGCTCAAAGAGAAACATTGAAAAATGAATCGTACTAACACAAGTCAAAGTTAATTTTTCAATGTTTAATTTTGAGCTGAAGCGGTGCTGATGATGGTTATTTCACTTATTTCTATGATTAGGACACTGCGGTGTTTAGGAGTGTGGTTTGTTGTGGATAAAAGATAAAAAATAAAATATCTTATAACGCGTCTGAATCATATCTATTAATGAGGTACGATGTCACAGAGAGACACACAGATCCACCGATACACATATACATACATACACATGTTAAATTTACAACACCCCTATTTTACGGTATTAAAAACCAAAGCCCGGATGACGGGTGCAAAACTGCAATTTTGCCTAGTGCTTGATTAAATATCTACTATTCTATTGACATCCATATGAACAATTTTTGAATCAGAAATTTATTGATCAAACTCTTTATCTTAAATTTGCCCCGATTACTTCAGTAGGTTTAGAACGGTCCTTTAGTTGGCTGAAATGGATTACCAAGGCGAAGGAGTTTAAAATCGGAAAATTTAGAAAAAATTCTAATTGTATATTACGAAAGTTATATAAAATATTGAAAAAATACAAACAGTTCATTTTAATTTTGTTTACAACTATAATATTTCTGACATCCAGTCTTCGTCCAGTCCAGTTTCAGAGCTGATATCTCTTAAACGGCTGAACCGATTTTCATGAAACCTAGCTTAATATGTATTGGTTTTTACCACCGCTAGAAAACCTGCTTTGAAATAAAAAGAACTGCATCCATATCGGACCATCCGTTTAGGAGCTACGATGCCAGACAGATACACAGATACATATGTTAAACTTACAACACCCCTACGAAGAAATAACAAAACAAACCATCGCAATTATTATGTTAGATAAGATTTATTACCTAGTTTTGTAACGTAATCCCACTGAAGCTAGTCCAATATCGGAACAAATTAATTATTTTTTCTCGAGTCAGCCAACGCGTTTCAGAAGCCTCTCTCGGCAACAATTTCTCCTCATGAATTTCAATGAGAAACCGCACTGCTTTACTAGTGACGTGCCGTGTAGAAAAACAATCAATAATTTTATGCTCATATTATAAAGTTTGACGTTTTTAAGTTAAATCTTAGGAAAACTTAAATCGCACTGTATGTCGCACCTATCATATTAATATTATAAATGCAAAAGTTCATTTATATGTTGAAGTTAGTTTATTAAAATTTAATGCTCCTTCATAAAACAACTAGACGAATTTGGACCAAAACCAAACCTAACTTTTATGAAAAAAAAAACATTTCCTGTGGGGTGGCGAAAACTACGCGGAGAAAGTCGCGGGCATAAGCTATAAAATAAATTGAAAAATAGTTTTGAATTTAAAAATAGTTAGGAGCACGCCTTGGATCAAGGGCACTATTCTTTGATCCAAGGCGTGCTCCGTCTCTCAAATTGACATTTTGCAAGTAAAATTACGTTTTGTGGCAAGAGCTCGAGGATTGAGAATACTAAACTCCCTTACTCATCAACGCACCATAAACCTGTTTTAGTTAAAGTATGCGATGTCACTTTCTGTCAAAAAGAAATGACATATTGACAGATAAGGACAAAGCATACTTTAGCTATTGTGAGTACCTATGAATAAGAGGGATAGAGAGAGAGAGAGAGGGATCTATTGATAAGTGAACAAGACTAACATAAAGCAAGCTTTAGTACCGATTTCACCATACGATGTTAAATTTAATCAATGTTACATGACTGTTAGTTCATATATTTTGACAGCTGTTAACACTCTATTCGTTTGGTAAGTGGTTAAAATAGTATGGTGAAATTGGTACTTAAGAACCCAACAGCTGTTTGGATAATGTAGTCAATATAATGTAAGGTACTTATAATGGCACCATATTTTTTATTTCACCTAATTCACATTTTAAAAACCTACCCAATGACACCCGCTACCGCAAAAACGACTCTAACCACACCTCATTTGTCAAAATCTAACCATCCGTTTAACCTCTATGAGAGAACAAAGAACCATGCAAACATACAAACAAACAAGTCAATAACATTACCCTTCTTACTAGGCAGTTGGATAAAAAAACTACAACGAAATACACACACTAACTGGTACACAAATTCTCTCATTATTTTATCGAATTTCACTTCAGTGAATGTTATATATTGTGTTTTTAGACACGGGACTGCTGCTCTCCGTGTAAAATCAATGGTCCAGCTCAAAATCAGCGCTACGTGACTATTAAGTTGCAGCATCTTGCTGAGCGATCGCTTTTTAAGTGTTTGCATGTTCTTTTTTGTTGTCATGCTATTCTTATTAAGTACATTATAAAAAGTTTTTTTCGTTTCTTTCTTTTAAAATAAACTCTGCATCTCATCTCTTTGCTACATCACTAGCTTGAGCCCTGTAGTTAGATTTTCTTATGTCAATCTTATTTTAAGAAATTCAACGGAAGCTCCTTACCAACCTTACAATAACTTTTTCCTTGAACCACGTAGTTGCTGCTGGTTTCCGTAAGGGTTAGGTATTTTACTCGTAAAATAAGAAAAAAATGTTGGAAGCATATAACGTAGGTACCTCACAGGATACTGGATCGAGAACTTTAAATCCACTGAATTTTGTAAGGACGAGTACCTTAAAAAAAGAGCCATGCAATAATCCTGTCACTTTACTATTAATTTATTATTACTACTCAATTATTGGCACTAATTTAAATTTTTACATTTTTATACTATATTTTGCATTTTGATTCTGAAGTCGACTGAATACTCATTCTTGTTATTCATCTTAAGACCTAGACCTTAGGGATTTACGGGGGTGAAAAATCGATCTATCAAGTTGTCATCTTCGGGAAAATTGGTTTTCAATCCGAGCCACGCTCGGTCTTCCAGGTACTAATTATAATACCTGTAGGTATTCCAAATATTAAGTTTTGTGTAACGAGTTTTTTTTAATTTCGCCTAAAAAGGGTAAAAAGTGAACCCTGTTTTTGAAAGTTCAGTGTCCGTTCGTTTGTTGCAAGCCGGTTTTTCTCAGCAAGTTCCGGAATCAACGTAAAACTTGTCTGCCCTTTAAAGAAAAGAAGTACCTACACATAAATAATAACACAATAATTTAATAATGTAGAAAGTATTTGCTGACAAGATATATAATATTTTGTAAAAATATTTTTTAATACAGTTGCTCAAAAAGTGGTACTTTTCGTAGCTGTATATCGTGCGGAAAGTTGGGTTTTTCGCTTTGTGCTTTTTACTTTTCCTATTTTCCATTTTTTTTTAATATAACTAATCTGTGCATCCAACCAAAGAGTTTGCATGTTTAAATTAAGTACCAGGAGTACAGAGGTAATTAGGGGGAGCGTAGCGCAACTTAGATCGCAGGCGATGACGTCACGGGGCGGCGCAGCGGCGTACCCGACACAGCGCAGATGACTTAGGTAGGTACTTCTAATGTTCATGCACTCCTGGTATCTGACGTTATAATTTTCGTTTCAATAATTTTATTAAAATTTAAGTAATTTCGGACAGAGTGTGTTCACACGTCGTTATCTCACTTCAGAGGTCCGGGGGAAGAGGACTGACACAGATACCCACATACACAGATACACATTTTTTCGCAATGTGTTAAAAAACGTCGTTCGATACACGTGCGGAAATGTCATTCTTCACTCGTCCCGAGTCTTGCCACGAGCCGTAGGCGAGTACTCGTGAAGTAATGACATACATTCCGCACTAGCATCGAAATGTACTATACTCACATCATTTATTTGACCTACCTACTACTACTAATCTGCTTTTTTCTCAAAGGCCGGCAGCGCACCTGCGGTTCCTCTAGTGTTGCGGGGGTTTATGGGTCGCCATGATCACTCACCATCAGGTGACTCGCATGATCGTCTGCCTCCTTTTTCACATTTAAAAAAAAACTTCAGCAGAAATGTGCACACTAAAAATCGATGCCTTTTCCGCTTTTTCGTTTTGGATTATGAATGGTGAAGCTAAAAATTTCCATACAAAATGTATAACGTTTCTCTCACCTTAAACCTGGTCCGATTTTACGATTTTTTAATATGATGTAGATATCATGAAAAATTACGTCTATGCGTTTTCGTTTCCAAGAAAATATTTCTTAGAATGAAACAAAATTTAAAAAACAGAAAACGGAAACGTACAGACCTAGTTCTTAATAATAACTACAACATATTAAAAAATCGTGGAAATCGGACTTGATTTAGGGGGTGAGAAAGGTTATCGCCCGGAGCTAAATGTACTTATGTATTTTTTTGACAGCTACGAGATTTTACAAAATAAACTGCTAACTGTCTTATGTCTGGCTACTTAAGAAACTTTTTAAAGTTGTTTTACCCGAAGTTAAAAGAAAAACTACGTTATGAGTAAATTCTGCGATGTTTTCACTATATTATTCGATGTTAAAAACGCAAAACCCCTAAAGCGACATTTTAAGCGAAAATTAGTTGACGCAGAAAAAAACACTGATTTTAAATTAAACAATCATACCTTATTAACAGTGATCGGAATAGGTAGGGTATATTTACCTAAAGTTCGCAAAATGACATAATATAGAGTGGTTACAACCAGATGAAATATTAATTAATTTTTATTGAAATCTGGATTTCCGGTATTTATAATGATAAATATACCTACATAATATTTACTTATGGTATGGGATATTTTATGTTATTTTGTTTTGTGATAAAAGGGGCCTGTAACGCATTTCTTTTAAGTATCTGATTAATAGGTGGAGCATTTACCTAAACTTCGTAGAACAGAGACATAAACTGGAGACTTCCTTGCGACTACATTTCCCCGGAATTCCCCGAAATCCGGAATTCAATAAAAATAAATTAATATTCCACCCGGTCACTATACCTATTATGTCCTTTTGTGAACTTTAGGTAAATATACTCTACCTATTCCGATCACTGGTTATTAATTATTATTTAGAATCGTGCAATAGCTAAAGTGTGTTTAAATATTCTCTGTGCTTATTGTCATTATGACATTTGTATTAGTCAGAAAGGGAGAATGAAACTTTAACTAAAATATGTTTATAGTGGGTTTATGAATAAAGAGGTTATTTATGTAATATCGGTGATTTGTTTTTGCGTCATTTAAGCTGGGTTTGATGTCAATCTTATTTTTTTCCATCGTATAAAAAAAAGGAATAATTTTTATTCTCACGCTTTTCTGCAAAAATCACGAAATGTCGTTTAAAGCGTTTTACCTTCCCACCACCAATAATATAACTTTTACACGGCAAATTCAAGCACAGATCGGCGCCGTAATTACCAAGTCTGAGCTAAGAGGTTTAAGTCTTTAAGTTAAAACTTTGCACTAACAACGTTGTAGAACTGATGAGGTGCTTTATCAAATTTTTGTTTCACTTATAAAAGTAGTTTATTTTGTGAGAACGGAGTATGGATTCTGTTGAGAGTTATGTGACAGTTTAGAGTAAGAGCTCGGAAAGAGTTATGGTTTGAAATAGGATTGGTTTTCGATTTGTTAGATGGATTCCGCGAAAGCGTTATTTCGTTGTAGTTTTTTTCCGATTCGCATTTTTCCGCGATCGATGAATTTCCTCTTCGCCTCTTTACTCGTAGCTTTATTTAATGTCTCGTTGCTCCGTGATAGTGTTTTACCCGCAGCGATTTTTTCCGCGGTCGATAAATTTCCTCTTCGCCTTTTTACTCATAGCTTTATTTAATATATCGTTGCTCCGTGATAGTGTTTTTTCCGCAGACCTTTTTTCCGCTATCAATAAATCTCCTCTTCGCGTTTACACACGCGTCTGTTGTTCCGTAATCGCAACTTTTTCGCCTCTCATTATATGAGCGATTATTTATAATTATAATAATCATTGATAATTTAAACATGCCACTCCTAATAATATACGATTGTTTATTTTATTTAGTATGTTTTATGTTAAAGCAAGACTGGCGCCCTGCATGCGACCGGCCAATCAGAGCAGGCCTGTTGTTTAGGAGGGCTCTGATTGGTCGAGCGCGTGACAGGAGTTTTTCACGTTTTTGAGCGGGAAAAGTGTCGACAGAGAAAAACTAGACGGGACGATTGAGGATTGTTTTGGTCTTGTGAATTTGACAAAGATAATATCTTGAAGATTAGTAAATACTATAAGAATTTATGAAATTGTATGTATTAGTTGGTGAATCATCACTATCATCACATATACTATAATGTAAATATTAAGACGAGGCCTTTTGCTTATAATAATTTCTGAACACATTATGATAGGAATGTAACTATGCTTTCTAACCTTTACATCTACTACACTTTATACTTTTACATCGACAAGAGAGCCTACGTTAAAATAAAACAAACATCCCTCATCTAATTCTCATTTATTTCAAACGAATTATTTTCCTCTTCAAACACTAAGAACTCAAATATAACTGAACAATAACTTAAAATATATTCTAAACTAAAAAGTACTTAAGTGTAAGTGTGTACTTAAATAAGTAAAGCTTTTCTCGCTTATATTTTTAACTTTGGCATTGGCATTATTGGTATTTTAAATATGATAGTTTGTTTATACATGTCTCCACATCTAAGTCACCAGTTAAATATCTGTTAACAATACTGTCAATTTTGAAATCCATTTCGATTGATTTCTTATTTCTTTTTCTAAAATCAGAAGAATTGATTTCTGTCTGATACAAATCAAAATCGTGTGCGATTGCTTCATCTCTCAGTTGAGATATACAATAATCCAGCGATTGTTTTCCCCGGAGCTTTTTATTTATTTTGCTGTGCCAGCCTTCAACAACGTTTGTTGTTTTATGTCTCTGGCCATAACATGATAGCATCTCAATTATTTTCATGTTGAACCATTGGGACGCACAGTAATTATTTTTTTTTTTTATTTATTTTAGTCGAGGAGCTTTCGCCAATACTATCCACCACCCTTCGAGAATTTTGGATGACGGTAAATAGGCCAAAGTGCACTTTCTCACATACCCGCAACCTTCTCGGGTATCTGATATTTCGTATTTTTCAGCTTGTTTCCAAATAGCTTGTTTAAAATGAAAATTACATCCGCTAATTTTCGCCGATCCAAAGATTTCTCGTAAAGCGTTAATAACTGCTACTTCGAAGTCTAATTTTATGAATTTTGGATTGAAGTGTAGTACCTTTTCTTTTATTAAATTAAACAAAAAAGTGTATGTTTCCTGATGTTTGTTTGGCAAAAAC
Source organism: Acleris literana (assembly GCA_946894065.1). Taxonomy (NCBI): domain Eukaryota; kingdom Metazoa; phylum Arthropoda; class Insecta; order Lepidoptera; family Tortricidae; genus Acleris; species Acleris literana. Next base: position 11,570,255 of record OX335687.1, read on the forward strand.
GCATAAATGAATGGTATTACTTTAGTGCATTGTGTATTAGAGCCTATATCTCCGTGAATAGTATAAAGTTGTCGATACGGCGAAGGACATACTTTGAAATCACCATCCATTAAAAATACATCGACGTTTTTTATATACTCTTTGCATAAAGGAGATATAAAAAGAAGAATATTCTTTTGCACACAAAAATTTTTTACATATACTTTCCGGAATGTCAACATCTTCAAAATTTAAAATCATTTTTACATTGGTATTGCGTGCCCTGTACAAGCTGTCTCTTACGCTTATAAATGAGGGCAGCTTGTCAGCATATGTTTCGTTTTTCATATCCTTCACTATATAGCTCTGGAATCGGTCTAAAATCTTCGCACACCTTTTTTTTTAGACTCACAATCCTTTCTTCAACATCAAGACTCTCAAAGTCTGGTGTGCAGATGTGATGCTTTTCATTCACAATGTAGGTCGATAGTGAGTCCAATGTCACAGTGCCGTTACAGTTTTTCACGGTACATCTCCAAACCTTCGTATTTTTATTAACGCGGTTTAAACAATGGCGTCGTCCCGATCTGATCAATATGTGACCGCCACGTGTGCTTGGAATAAAAGTAAAGTTATTTTTATTTGCACTTGAACTTGCAATAATATGCTCCATTATTTCCTTAACGACGAAATTACATTTATTATTATTGGTGACTTATAAATTATAAATCAAATTTTATTCAGTACACGTATGACACGGAATCGCAATCGATTTAAGACGGTGTAAGAGAGTGACAATGTCAGAATAATAAGCCATAAGTTCTATGACTCGATCATAAATATTACTTTTTAATTAATGGTTCTGTTACCTACTGAAGAGGTATGTTGCAATTGAAATACTAAATACAAGCTTTTCCACGCGTCTCTGTCCACATCAAAATAGGTGTCTAGTTTATTGATTTCCCGCCGGTTAAATTTAGAATTAATTAAAAACAAGCTATAATGAGAAACCATTGTCATGCATATTTTTCCCATTTTAACCTTTAAATATGATTGATTTTTCCGTCAATTATGGTCTGATTTTAAAAATACTTTTTTGTTTCATAGAGTATACTTCCGAGGTGATCCCATTACTCCCATTGACACAGAATTGTAATCTGATGAGGGGATCCAAGAGAAATTGAGGGAACTCCTCAAATATTATAGGCATACATACATATACAAATTTCAGTATTTGTAGTAATAAGTTCAGTATTTGCATTCAGAAAGTATCTTTTAGTGAAGTAGAACTGATGATGAAGACCACAGATGGCCAATGGCCAACTCCTCAACGGTAACTATTTCAAGGGCGGCGATAAGATATCTCGATTAAGGTAGTTGAGTGACAAAAAAAGAACGTATAATTGTTTAAATAATGACTATGACGGGTTACCTATGTTTCGTCAAAATATTTATTGTCAAATGTTTCATTTCCCAAAATTTTCATTTGCCAATCCGCTTTGTTTTCTGTAACCGTAAATATTTCAGGATTTTATAAAAACTAACCTAACCTAACCTATAGGGTTCTACACGATGGTACTAAAATGAATTTTGGAAAAAATATATAAAATTAGTTTGGCAAATGAAAAATTTGGGAAATGAAATATTTGACAAAACGGCAGGCTCTGGACTATGACTTTCCCGCGGCGTTACTTGCGGTTAACTTGAAACACAAATGTTTTAAAAAACAAAAACTGCTTTCAAACACGAAAAAAATAACTTCTTTTAAAATGGTAGGACCTATAGTCAGTCCAATTGAAGTCGATGAACACAATGTTTTTAACCAAAAGCTGACTTCAGTTAGACGAATCTATCTTATCTTATCTTGTTATTGGCGGGGTCCTTGCGGATACACTTCGACCCTATTTTTCTGGGTAGCCACACCCAAGGATTTTCATTCTTACTCCGGCGAGGGCATCACATTCACACAATAAGTGTTTCATCAGACGAACCTATAGTACTAACGGTTTTTTGTTTTTTTATAAGTATTCAGCTTCTGCCAAATTTTAGGCATTAAGATGGCTACAAGCATGAAAATGTAAGTAGGTACCTACAGGTTATGGGTAAATGCGAGGCGAAAAAGTTGCGATTACGGAACAACAGACGCGTGTGTAAACGCGAAGAGGAGATTTATTGATAGCGGAAAAAAGGTCTGCGGAAAAAACACTATCACGGAGCAACGAGACATTAAATAAAGCTACGAGTAAAGAGGCGAAGAGGAAATTCATCGATCGCGGAAAAATGCGAATCGGAAAAAAACTACAACGAAATAACGCTTTCGCGGAATCCATCTAACAAATCCGGGGTCCATATTGGCTCATATAAAATTGGTCTTTAGATTTTTTATACAAATAACGATTTGTGTCTATACTCATCATTTCTTCGAAAATTTTTGCTTGTACTTTTTTGTTCATACTTTTTTAAGTCATAATCATCGCAACTCATAATGCATTTTTTTTAAAACTGTTACTTTTTTTAGATTGTTATAAATCTAACTTAAGTTAACCTAACCTATATTAATTTATCTACACGTATGACATTTAAGAAATTCTGAAAAGTGTACGGTTCCATGAATATTGGCGTTATAAGTTCAGATGATTATAAGTTCCGATCATTATTAAAAAATATTATGAAGAGTGATTGTAAAATTATATGAGATACATTTTCGGAGTTCCAATAATCTAATTTGCAATTTTATATGAACTTTGGCGCACCCTATCTAACATCCTAGTTGGTGTATCTATCGTCTTGTTAGGCTCGTATGGAATCAAGACGCCTATGCACAACAATCACAATCTTGTTACAAGCGACCCGTTATTTTTTTCAGTGCAGATATTTATGTGATGAGCGCGAATATTTGTTCCAGAATCCTGGATGTTTTTTATTAATTAAAGTACATGTTTCTCTAAATAACTTGTATTCTGACAATGCCCAAATTCTTAAACGCCGCAAATACGCCTTTTTAATTTCAAATTACGTATTTGCGGCCCTCGCCATCGAAACTTTTGGTCCGTGGTCTTCTGACTTGAAAAAATTCGTCAAGGAGGTGTCGGAAAAACTGGTGCATGTCTGTGGCGATCCTCGGGCCGGTTCCTTTTTTGCCCAAAGGCTGAGTCTAGCGGTGCAGAGAGGAAACGCTGCGAGTGTCTTAGGCTCGATGCCACAAGTGAGTTCGTTGGAGGGGTTCGATTTGTTTTAATTTATTTTTATTTTAGTTACATTTATTTGTAATGTTTTTAATTTTGAATTTGTATTTTTTTTATGTGTGATAGTTCTAATAATTTATATTTGTTGCTTTATTACCTTGTAATGTAACTTACTTTTAAGTATTATTGACTGTATTTTATGTTTGAAAAAATGACCTTCTGCTGGAGTTTCTTGCGGCGCTTCTTCTCCGCAATGATGGTCTTGTCCGAAGCGCTAGTAGATTCACTGTATATTACCGACGCCGACGTGTAAAAGAGCCCGTATGTGGCCAATTTACTGAATAAATATTTTGATTTGATTTGATTTGATTTGTTAATATTTGTATTTTATGATATGTTATGATGTACATATGTTGTGTTGAAATAAAACTTTGTTGGTAAGGATTAAAAACTTGGGTATGTTCTCACTCAATTTTTTCCATGAAACTTTTCCGTTGTGGCACGAAAATTAGCCATACAATTGTAGAGATACCTTTCGTCGCACAACGGAACTTTTTTCGACTTCGTTGTTTGTATGGTTACAACGTCGTTTGTCAAACGTTACGTGTGACAATATGTGGTTAGCCGCTTATCATTGCTGCCTAGCGACTTACATGGATGGTTACTTGTTATTGTGCACTGTTTTTGTCTAATTCTTTTTACTTCTCTACCATTTCTGTTTAAAATTTGGGTGATGGTGTTTATTATTATAATATATCATAGTCTTTTTTTTTTTTCGAATCGTTGGAATTTAGTTTAGTTAAGTGTAGAACAAACACAGTTTTCATGTATCTTAGTGAAAGCTGTTGAGGGAGTAAGTGGATGTTATTCATTAATCTTTATAAGAGATAATGTATTTGTACACACTTATTGCTGTTTGCTTTCCTGAATAAATAAATAAATAAATAAATAAATTGCACTTTCTACCGAGGCAGACATAGTGCTTTTCACAACTACTGAGGGGAAATAAAATAAAAAATCATATTCAAAACTCAAATTTTAATTCATGTTAATATGATATCACCGCCAATTTTACAATAGGTTTTTTTTTTTTATTCTGGACCCCTATTCACGTGGCACTCGAGATTAATAAACTAACATGCGAGATGAAGATGTCAACTCCATATAAAATTGTATTTGTTTCGCATGTAATTTCATCTCTAGTGGTTCGAGATTAGGGGTCAAGTTTGAATTACATTTAAAAAAAAAAGCAGTGACATTATTTTAGTCTGTGTATCTTTTAGCAAAAATACGCCTAATATTTTACGAAACAAAATGGTGTGTTCTGATTGGTCGATTACAATTTTTCATTTTAAGGAGCTATGACACAAAAATTGATTGATTTATTTTCATTGGTTCTTAAAGTTGGACAACAATGTTCTCGACCAATCAGCAAACACGCCGACAAAATCATTCTTGGTCTGTCCTTATAAGTGACGTTTTGTGACCCCAAACAAGACCATCTATGGCCATATTTCCAGCAGTGTTGTGAAAAGTTAATGTTAACGTGCAAATACAGCTACAACGGAACTTCACATGTCGAAAACCATTGAGTCACTACCAAAAATCCTCCAACAGCAAAAGTGACGCGAAGCAACAAATGTTTTCAACAAACCTCGCTCTCACACTTCAAATAACCTCTTTTAAACTTACTACCCGAAGCCACCGTATTCCCGTATCTTCGGGCAAGTCTTTGACAAATCAACGGCAGGATTTCCTGAGACGACACTCTGAATATCGGCTTTGACTTGAGATTCGTATCCACGTTTGAGACAGCGATACGTGTGAACGGTGAATGAAATATTTATGGGGTGGTGATAGGATAGTGTTTGACAGATTGAGATGTTCTTTTGTTTTTTGGGCTTTTTGTAAAAGTAGCCAATGTTGTATGATATTAATGTTAACGATTGTTGAAATCTATAAATGGAATTTCATTTAAGTCGCAAGCATTTAAAAAACTGAAATCTTGTACTATTTGGATCACTTGTTTACAAATTTTCATTTCAATTTAAGTTAAAATAAGTTCACCTTGAGAAATGTAAGTGCATTTGATAGATAATTTTCGCAAAACAATAATAAAAATTAATTACAATAACACAATACCTACTAACTTAAAATAATATAAGTACTACAATTAAAAGTTAAAACTAAACTTATTTAAATTAAAATAAAACTAAGCTACTCAAATATTAAAGATGTAAAAAATAATTATCACTATAAAAAGAACACCCCCTCTAGCAGGTCCGCTAGCGGCATGGTCCCTATGACACTGGCTGCATTACCTCTAAGGATAGCTAGCCCAATCCTTTAAAAAATATTCCTTTACAATAATAATAATGTAGTCTGTGAAGCCTGTTAAATCCGGACGAAGAAGATGAACCGATGAATTACGCGATATACCATTATTTTATCACACTAGCTTAAATCACCCATGTCTTTACTTTAATTGTTTAGAAAATACACCACGTTTTAGCAACTAAATATATCAATCATGATTTCAGAACGAAACACTTAACGCCCAAATGACCGATGATCAATATACTTTGGAACTTAATACAAAATTAAACACATCCTGTATTAAACCCAAAATCTACAAAAAGCTGTAAGTTGTCTAAGTTGGGGATAAACTGACCCTCCTAGGGGCTTAGAAAATGCTGCGTCATGCGAGTAGATTAGACAGGAAGCTGCCGGGTATCTTTCAGTTTTAATTAAATACGCCCCCGCCTCCAAGTTGCCAAGTTATTTTGACGACAACGACGTTGGCACAGTAAAATTATACACTAGTAGTTTTAGATACAGGTGGATTCAAAAGTGGGTGCGGACGGTGGCCTGATTATATTATTATAACTAAATTATTTATTTAATTTGACTCTACATAAAAACTGAAAAATATCTTTTTTACAGATAATGATAAATCATATTTTAAGCTTACTTACGCTATTGTGGGCTTATGAATAAGATGGTGAGGCTTTAAAGGGCATTGGGTAAATTTGTTTGAAGAATATTGTCATTTTTTTTTTCAGCGGCCACGGATGATTTTTACATAGTTATTTAGAGGACCTCTATATACACATAGGTATATATAATTTATGGCGTTAAATAATATCGGAGCGGAGATTTTAAAGATTTAAGTATTAAGTTTTTAGTACAAAAGTACGCCCAAGTATGAATATTTAAATATCTCGGCTCCGATGCACTTAAGATTATTACATTAAATAACAAAATGTGTTTATTTTTAATAATTCAATCATAATTTATCACTTTTACGAATGGCCGCTCATCTTGAAAATGTATGAATTTTACAAATGACAACACTTTTACCCAAACCCCTTTGTATAAAACCTGTAGCGTCGAAGGTTAACCAAACGTATAAATCTCTTTGGGTCGGAGGTTGATAAAGGGATTTTCGAATAATATTGATTTTTAGAATAGAATAGAATAGAATAGAAAATATTTAGTCAACACACAGAAGAAGAAAAACAATAGAAAAAATATAAAGTAAAAGGACATTATGTTGAATAGGACCCCTCTCAGCATTATGCCGGCGTTGATTTTCAGAGGTTCTGACTTAAAAAACTAACCTAAATTAAACGTAAAAGGGGTAACAGTAAACAATTAACAGGTAACATTACAAACACTAGCAACAATTTTATACAGTATTTAGATGAAAAAAAAACAATAATTATAATATATAACAATATTTTAGGATAATATTTATTTCTTGCATAGTTTAATTTTGGCACTCTACCTACGTGCTATATTTTTAGAGATGGGGAGATCTGGCCACTATCAAAATATTTAGCAATCCTCAGCCAGCTTAGGGCCGAGTTCACCAACCAATTGAACAGACGGTTAAGTCTTAATCAGCTGTTAATCAATACATTTGACACCCATTACACCGCTAAACGTCCGTTTAATTGTTGGTGAACTCGGCCCTTACTGTTGAAACATTGACTGCGATGGATGAAGCTTATAGGAAATTAATTTACTAAGGGTTTTCGCTTCGTAGCTAGATGGAATTTTGAATGGCTAGTTAAATGAGCCTCCGGAGCGCGCTCTGTGTGAATAAGTCAGACTAGTTAGTTGCACGTGAAACGAATTTTAAATAAACCTACATTTTTTAAAGCGGAAATTTGCTTTCGAAAGTGCTTTGTTTGTTGTTTGTGTAGTTTTTTTTATTCAACAGTTGTTTTTTGGTATGTGTTACGTTAACAGGATTAATACCTTTTGCACGTAAACTGGGGATTTTAATTAAGTAAGTTCCTGGCTTTATACAAATGTAATCGCGTTTTAATTTTTAGACGGCTTGTCGGTTCAAATACGGAATAAAGGGTGATTCTAAATTGTTTCATAGAATGTGGTAACAAAACTCGATGCGGTAAAATAGTCTTCACTCTACAGTTTCAAAAATCAATCCTATCAATCAAGCCTATTATAGGCCAAGGTTAGGTACTGAACTATATTTTTAAAGGTAGCTTGAAACCTTAGGTAGGTTTGACCTACGAACTATTAACCTCGGATTCAGTTCCCGGTATTTTGCGAAGAACGAGCCTAGACCTTAGTTTCAGACAAGGTCGTCCTGTTATTTAAGGGAAGAACAATAAAGTTCAAGAATTTCTAACATTTTTTTCCCATCATAATAACTCTTGAACAATCTCTTAAGTACTTCTAAAAACCGTGTTGAAATTTTAATTTTTTCAGTTTCACCAATGGCTGAGTTTCCACCCACCCTGCTTAAAACAGGTGTGCATTCCTGTTCTTTGCTAGAAAAAACTTGTCCGGTGTCTGCCCTCATTTTTTACCTTACAACGTCTGACTCAAGCGGGCATATTCGACAGAACTGTAGCAAAACTTATAAAATGGTTGTTAATTCTTATTTCGATTACCAGAAAGCACAAAAAAAGCCGTCTAAGTCTGTTTTATCATAAAATAATGTTCGTAAAAAAATAACACCCTATGGATTTTAACTTTTTTTTAGTAGTAAGGGAAGAGAAGGTAACACAAAACAAGTACCTATTATTAAGTAATAGTACATTACTGCACAGACCGGGAAATAGGCCGTTGCGGGACGAGTAAAATAAATAAATAAATAAATAAATAAGAAGTATTTATTGTCACCCAAAACCAGTAAAAATACATACAAAATTTTATAAAAAAAAAGGTGTGACAAAAGGCACAGACTCAGCATGTGCTGCGAGCGCGAGCGAGTGCTCGAGTCTTCGCAGCGCTGGTTTTCAGTCTGCCCCTTTCCGCACTCAGTCTAGTTTAACACAATTTAGCAGGTAGATCAGATAATACTTATGAAATTTATTTATACAGTCTAGATAAACAAAAAAGAATTACAAAAATTAAAAAAGAAAAGCGAAGTTATTTTTAAAAAAAAAACATGTAGGAACATCAGTAAACTTTTTGATAAAAAACACCACTGAAACGAGCTTTTTTATGTAGCTTCTAAGTTTTTCTGCTTGCTTAACAGTAAAAAACGCAATTTGCATTTAAAAGTTGACTGGGACATTTTTTTTCGTAAAGGAGGCGGGAGATCATTCCAAATTTTTGATGCCGAAAACTTGAAACTACCTCTAAAACCAACTGTTGTATGATACGGAATAAGGACCTTATTGTCTACTTGGCTACGTGTATTCCAACTATGCACATCTTTCATCCAAGTTATCTTTCGGTAAAGGTAGTCCGGCTTTTCATTATACACGACATTATGCATTAAAGTAGCCATATGCAATTCTCTTCTCGCTGCCATCTTTAAAATGCTCTTTGCATTTAGGAAAGGTGTTAGTAGAGGTAGGGTGGCCGAGACACAGTCGAGGCCGTGCTATATACGAGTCTAGCAACCGCCCTTCCCGGTCGAGGCTTGTATAGTGCTTGTTTCCAACAATGTTAGGAAATTGAAAACGATAGTTAATAATATTAATCACAGTCCCAATATGTACTTGAAAAAAAAAACAGAAACGTACGATTTAACTAAATGACCCAAATAAAACATTAAATAAAATCACAAATTTAAACGTAATAAATTCAATTTGAATAAAATATAGTTTAAACTATAACATTTACTACGCGTTTATGTTATTTAGGCAATTTATTTAGTTTATGAACGCAATTTCTATTTAAAAAAGTTAAACTATTTGACACACTTTTAAATACGTTGTAAACGCTGTTTGAAAAGGCTTAACTTTTTATTCTATGACATTTCAAAAGTAAAATATACAAGCAAGAATTTTGATTGCACGAGTGTTTGGCTGTTTGCAGATAGTTATCCTAGTCCAAACATAACTTTAAAAAGTAAAACACCAGGTACGTAATGAAATTTCATACATTTTCGCGGCCGCTGCCGTTGGTAAATAATAACTTTGTTTTTTTTATTTTGCCTGGACCTGGAACTTACAAGTTCGCGGGCTGATTTGACAACAGTAAGGTGAACATTTCCGAGCATGTGGGAGAAAATGTAATAAAATAACAAACGTGGTGCTTAAGTCTTATGCACAAGTGCACGCAAAGCCGTTTTACATGAGAAGTGAACACGACATTTATGGCAAAATCAGATGAAATCTAAGAACTTGATATGAAACGCTAAGTGTTGGTCGGCCTCGACCGACGATGGTTGACGATTAATGACGACGAGTGATGCAGAAGCACAAAACCATCTCGGGCCTGTTTTATAAAGAACAATTTACAATTTACAGGTTACAAGTTTCCATTTGACACAACCTCAACCAATGACGACCAGCTATTTGAGCAGTGTTGCCAGTTTAGACCTGTAAAATTGTAACTTGTAGCTTTATAAAACGTGCCCCTGTCGTTGAGATCCTATTTCCAGCAGTGGACGTCCTGATACGATGATGATGATGATGATGATGATGATAATGATGATGATGATGATGATGATGATGATGATGATGATGATGATGATGATGATGATGATGATGATGATGATGATGATGATGATGATGATGATGATGATGATGATGATGATGATGATATTGGAAATAAATTCTCTAAATAACCATTTTTCATCGGGTTGTTCGTAGTTAAGTTATTAAAGCACAGCCCTATCAGAATACGGCCCCAGCAGTACTGAAGGGCCCTCGACATCTCACCGTTTTGCCCGAGCCGTTTCACCCCGTCTTCAAGGAATGACGTTTGATACCGCCGCACTAAGACTTCATTTGTTTTGTTCTGTATTTGTAGGGTTCCGTACCAATAAAAAAACGTGATCTTAATACTAAGACTCCACTGTCCGTCCGTCTGCATGTCTGTCTGTCTGTCACCAGGCTGTATCTCATGAACCGTGCTAGTTAGACAGTTGAAATTTTCACAGATAATGTATTTCTATGGCCGCTATAAGAACAAATACTAAAAACAGAATAAACTAAATATTCAAGTGGGGCTCCCATACAACAAACGTGATTTTTTTGCTGTTTTTTGCTCGATATTAATAAAGGCAATAGGTAAATGCTTGAAATATTCACAGAATATTTAGTTGTATGTTCACTTTAAAATGAAATAATTAAATTAAAACAAAATAAATAACTATTTAATGTGGGCTCCCATACAACAAACGAGACTTTTTATAGATAATGGTACGGGACCCTTCGTGCGCGAGTCCGACTCGCACTTGGCCGGTTTTTTAACCCCCGAAGCCAAAAGCGTAATTATCTGTTACCTGTGTATTTGTCTATGACATTGTAGTTCCCAAAAAGATAAATTGATTAGACCGTGTTTTTTTTTAAACCTAGTTTTATCGGGATGATATGCCTAGCTAAGTTTTTTGAAAATCAGTTATGCTGTTTAAGAGATTTCAGCTCTGAAATTATGGGTTATCATGGGTTTTATTTTATTTAAAAGTCACAAATCCTTATAAGAAGCTATTTGACTAATCTTTTCAGAATAGGTCCCCAACAGTACTGAAGGGCCCTCAACATCTCACCGTTTTGCTCGAGCCGTTTCACCCCGTCTTCATGGAATGACGTTTGATAACGCCGCACTAAGAGTTCATTTGTTTTGTTCCGTCTTTTTAAACTAAACTAAATGCAGTCAGGTTCCAAGCAAATCACTTTAAGGACCAGAATGCAATTTTGAGAACACTTCAGCTGAAATGTACGAAATTATTTTCATGACGTAAATTTGTATGATATTTCCACGTGTTTCGAAAAAAAAAAACTGTTATTCTAGTCTCGCCGATTGATTATTCGTCAACGTCTTAGAAGGTGCTTCGGGTTGGTACTTCTCTCTCACTCGCTCTTAATAAAAGCGTATGAGAGAGAGTGAGACACAAGTACAAACCCGAAGCATCTTCTAAGAGCTATCGCACTGTAATTGAGCTTACTTCGTAAATCGAACTTCAGATTAAAGTTAAGCGTGTTTTTTTCTGCGAGTTTATTTTTATAATTGAGTAGTGATAGGAGGCATCCAAAACAAGAAGTAGGCATTCAGCTTGCCTATCTTTATAATGATACTAGAGGAGGCCCGCGACTTCGTATGCGTAGAATTAGTTTCCCGCTACTCCCCTATTTCTTCCCGTTGGGGGTCGATTTTCGGAAAATCCTTTCTTAGTACTCACTTACATCATAAAAGGAACCCCTGTACCAAATTTCAAGTTTCTAGGTACAGTAGTTTCGGCTGTGCGTTGATATCTAAGTCAGTCAGTCAGGTTTGCCTTTTATATATATAGACTAGAGGACGCCTGCGACTTCGTACGCGTAGAATTAGTTTCCCGCAACTCCCCCTATTTTTTCCCGTTGGGGGTCGATTTTCGGAAAATCCTTTCTTAGTGCTCACTTACATCATGAAAGGAACCCCTGTACCAAATTTCAAGTTTCTAGGTACAGTAGTTTCGGCTGTGCGTTGATATCTAAGTCAGTCAGTCAGGTTTGCCTTTTATATATGTAGATATATAGATGGATAGATAACGATGAATAGACCAAATCGCTCATTTCCAAAATAATACCATAATTGCAAAATACTAAATTCGAATAATTAGGTTAAAATAATAATATTTAATATTTGAGTAGCTTAGTTTAATTTTAATTTAAATATGTTTAGTTTTAATTTTTAATTGTATTAATGTTGACATAATAAAACATATTACTTAGTTCCAATGTAACGTTTTGGAAGTCCAGAATATTAAGGATCGTTTTTTTGGAAATTAACGAGCCAAATCTATTTCAATAAATTATCATACCCAAAACACGTTAATTGCTGGACATTGGCTGGCTTTGTTTTAATAGTATGGTCTATCGCTATGAAAACAAGATAAAAAATAAACTCCGTTAATTATTTTCAAACGGGAACAAAGGGAAACCGACTGACATCAGCATTGCAAATGAAACGAGATTTTTAATGGCGAAGGAAGTTTTGTAGTTTACAAAATGACCTCGAGCTATATCTTTGCTGGTAAAAGCATATTTAGTGTTTATAAACAAATATTTATGATCTCCAGTACAATAGGGATCGCATGGATTTTTTAAATTGCATTGCTTAAATATGAAAGTACCTTAATAGAGATCGCCAAAAATGAAATTAAAATTAAAATCGGGCAAGAAATACGGATGTTACAAGCGTTTTAAATTCCTATTTAGACAGCGATTAGACAGAGAGATCCGATATGCACGGTGACGTCATGTCGGGTCGGCCATATAAACTCCATGTTAAATTCTGTTTTACTAGAAAGAGACAAGACCCAATATTTGTTGGCTTATATCTTGGTTATTTTTATAGATAAGTATTCAAATTGTTTTATCAACTGTTTGTTACATGAATCAGCTTTTGTTTAAGCTGTGAAAAAAAGTCACGAATATTTGTAAAATTATTATTCTATTTCTCCTTGTTCTTACTGCCCTCCTTAGAAAAAAGGGCGTATGTCTTATAGAACTGCGCATGTATTAGTGACCTTATTTCTTTACTATTTAGGTTAAATTTACTTTGATTAATAAATTGCTAATGCGTCCTTTTTATTATTTAAGAGGGCAGTATTAATGTGCCTCTCCGACTAGTAAAGTTAACTTCTGCTAGAAGGAATGGCAATATCCAATTAGACTGATCGGCTTGTCAGCATTCTTTTATTTTTTTACTAACTGTTGCTCGCGACTTCGTTTGCGTAGTGGCCCGAATATGTGTTATTGCGGCGTTTTTTTTTTAAAAATAAAGTGAAATAATAAAGGGCGTCCCCATACATTTCTTTTTCAACGTATTTAAATTTTTGGTTTATCTTTAAAACGGTAAACACACAAGCGACAAATTTGGAATGATTTGATTATGTTACAAACCCTGAAGTAAAACAACAAACAATAAAAAAGCGGCCAAGTGCGAGTCGGACTCGCCCATGAAGGGTTCCGTGAAAGGTAAATTGCAGTTTACGATTTATGACGTATTAAAAAAACTACTTACTAGATCTCGTTCAAACCAATTTACGGTAGAAGTTTGCATGGTAATGTACATCATATTTTTTTTTTAGTTTTATTTTTCTCTTATTTTAGAAGTTACAGGGGGGACACACATTTTACCACTTTGGAAGTGTATCTCGCGCAAACTATTCAGTTAAGAAAAAAATTATATTAGAAACCTCAATATCATTTTTGAAGACCTATCCATAGATAACCCAAACGGATGGGTTTGAAATCCAATTCAAATTGGAATATAAGTAATAATACCTACTATGCAGCGGTACGGAACCCTCGGTGCGCTAGCTCGCACTTGACTTTTTAAATAATTACTACAATAATTATATGAAAAAAAAGAGATTTAATAAATTGAACACTCTGTATTTATAACGATTTCTTTTGGTGACATAAACATTTATTTTTAAATGTTTCAACATCTACACTACACAATCCCCTAATTTTGATTGTTTAACAAAAGTAGAGCACTGTTAAATAAATATTAATTAATTAATTTAGTACTAGATACGTAAGTAGTAAAAAGATATGGGGCAACATAAATTCTTGAAAAAAGAACGCGGCCCGAATGGAATCGGCAGTGTTCAATTTTTGAAAAAATATGCAACATTATTGTTCAAATAAGCTGCACTCAAAAGTTAAATTTATATATTTTTTTTGTGTTAAACTACAATGCTATTCAAACAATAAAATACGTACCTAAATGTAAACGCAAGGTCAAAGTGGATCTATAACTTCTAATCGCTTGAACTATCAGTTTATTGACGGGTGAGCTCACGTCCGGGCCGTAAATAAGGTGTTTTCCGGGCAGACCGCGCGTTTGATAGTTACCGCCCCTGGTAACGGGCTAAGAGGTACGTGGAACTGCCGAAGTTGCGCCGGAAAGACCGTTATTCCTGGTCAAGTTTTAGTAATTTTGGCAAAGAAGAGAAAAATAAGGGAGATTCATGTGTAAAACTAATTAAAAATGCATATAACTTCCTAGCTTTGGTTGTTTATTGTAGCACTTTATCTTTATTTCTGTAATGTTATTATTAATCTCTTTGATCCCCGTCTCAAGACATCTCAAAAATGTCAGTTTTCTATGAGTTGACTTTTACTTTACCGGGTATTGAGTGAGACGCGCACCTCAGCCAAATTCAAATTATTAATACGGCCTTTAAACTTGATCTTGGTTAAGAGTCATAAAAAGCAATTCCGACTTTTTTTTTTTACATTTTACATACGCCCTGTATATTCCTTAGTTCCAGACGAATGTCCTTTAAGGGCGCGTAGTTCATAAATGAAACATGAAAGCGGAAAACTATTTACCCGACTCGTCTAAAATCGTGGCACGAACAAAGCCCTTAGGGACAAGGCTTAAAAATATGTGGCACACCACTCCCAAGTGCGGAGGCGGAGGCATCTGAATTAAATATATGTTGCTTGTTAGGTTATCTCTTAAACAACTCGTCTCTAAATTCACATTTTTTCCCGGGGAATTTACAGCTGGGCATTAGCGACCGCTCCAACAAGCCGAATAGAGCAGCGCTGCGCCAAAATCGGTCCGTGAATGTCAAAGCTGTAGCAATTAAAAGTACCTGGCGCGGTCCGTTGGATTTCCAAAAGGACGAAATGCCAGCACGACGTGCCATCGCGCAATCCGAATGGAACTATCGTGAATGTCGACATTCAACATTGGAAAACGCCACGCCACCGCGCCAAGCCAAATGGGGTCGTCGTGAATAAGTACTCTGGCTGACATATTCTAGTAAAGACTAGAACGTAAAGAAGCGGAAACTAAATGGCGTGGCGCACCCGTGAATGTGGTCAAAATATTTCGCCCATCCAGTTGTATACACTCCATCTGTCGCCGAGACAAACGGCGCGTCCGTGAATGCCCAGCTTTAGTCCTATTAAAGCGTATTTACCACCATTTTATTTTATTGTTTGTGCAGACAGCAGCATTTGCCATTTTTCTTTCAATCTGGAGCCGTTTTACAAGTTATCAAAAAGCAGTGAAAGGAACTGAGATATCATAATAATAAATTTCAAGGGATAGTTTCAGTAATTTGACTTTTACCGCCAAGTGACATCACGCCATAGACATCTGCTTGCATCTCTGAGTGGGACTTTTCTGTGGGGTTACGTGAAAATGAGTACGAATTATGCGAGGGAAAGGGAAGCACAGAGTAGGCGCGTTAGCTCTACCTACACTCTATTTTGTTAGGAAGAGCGCCTTCAGTAGGTACACATTCGGGGTTTATTTTCGTAAAATGCTTTCATAGGGTATTCCTTAATTTTTCATAATTTCATTTGCCATAATGGTCACTAGCTATAACCTTCATTTTCCCTAATATCACATACCATAATTTTTGAATGCCTTAATACTCTTGTGTCATAATGTTCAACCTCCCTAATATCAGATATACCATAATACCACTTTCCATAATATTTACTTTCTATAATGTTCATAATCTCTAATATTATAAGCCATAACTCTTCATTTGCCATAATTTCGGGAAATCAGACCCAGACTGTATCAGTGTGTTTCAGTGGGTATAATGAAGTACTGGTACAATCTGGATTACGTACTACTATTATAATAACTTACCTATTCTAACCTACCTACTGTAAGGCAGATACTCTCACAAGTTATGTACGACGACGAGCGAAGCGGAAGGAGTGTTAGGTAAAACTGCGACCTTGACAGACCCGTTTTTTTTTTATAATACTATACTTACGACACGAATTACGATTTCTGAATGTTTTATGGCAAATCATCATTATGGCGTTTAAAATTTATAGCATACAATTTTATAACACTTGATAATAGGGAAAATGAAAAGTATGGCATACGTATCGTTATGGCACCTAACAATTATGTCAAGTGAAAATATACCAAACGATTATTATGGCACATGATTCGATATGGCATATAAAATTATGTCATATGAAATTCGGGCAAATGAAATTATTGCATATGAAATTCGGTCAAACGATAGAGAACCCTTTCTTAGTGCACTTTTCGAGTAACTAAGGAACGTTCCGTCCAAATTTTAAGTCCCTATGTCCAGTGGTTAAGGCTGTTCGTTGTCTGTAGCGTAACTTCAGTTTTTTTATTGACATAAAAAAATCGACAATCCTCAAAACTACATTATACTGACTTTACGTTTACTGATTTTACGTTCTAAGACTTTGTGCATTTTCACATTTTATTTTCAGTCAGAGTCACGGAGGTGTTAGTTTGATTTCGAATCGCGCTGCTCCTTCAATTTCAAATAGCAGTAACGTGTCCGGAATCACTTGAGAAAATTCTGATACTACATTTCACGGTTGCAATGACGCTGGTGATTTTATTAGAGTTGGAACGAATCGAATATAAAACAAGTGAATGAGTCCCTGTCAACAGTACGGACGTCTCATTCTTTCACACAAAATTTTGAATGGTGTTGGACATGCAGTTTGTAGATTATTTAAATTACCTACTTATGATTAACGGTGTTAATCATGTGGAAATTGCTAGTTTTAGCCTCTTGTTGTGTTATCTACTATTTCGATTCAAAGAACCAGGTTGTAGAAGCAAAAGTTACTTTACGACCGCTGTACAAGCGTATTTCCACTAGCTTTGCTTCTAGTTTCCTTTGCAAAGAAATTGCCGCTATTGTGCTCCCTACAAAGGATTGAAAGCCGGTGCAAGGATAGTTTAACTTCGCTTTGAAATGTATTTCGTTGTAAATTGAAAATAATGTTCAAAATCGGTGTAATTTGTATGTTTCTTATTTTTAGAAGGTAATGGCGAATGACTAGCCTTCGGGAATAACTTAAGTAAATGGTTACTCTTTTTAAAACCTTTTTAAAGTTCTTAGCCCAAAGGATACAAAAAAAACCGAAAGAGATAGCGGAGTGTTTTTACTTTCAGAATATATACGAAAGATTTTAAACCTCCATTCAAGAAACGTTTGTTTTCTACGTATTTTATTATAATTGTATCATAAAAAAAACGGTAAAATATACAAGCGCGAAATTTGATATGATCATATCTAACGAAAACAAAAAAAAGTTTAAATAACGGTCAAGTGTGAGCTAGGCTTGCGCTAATTCGATTGGAAATCCAATTCAAATCGGAATATAATAATACAGTCAAGGACTTTAATTGTTATGCCACTATGGAACCCTGTCATAATGACAGCATCAAACCACATGACAGAAATTACGCTTCAATGAATGATGAACGTTATGCGACAGGGTTCCATAGTGGCATAACAATTAAAAACCTTGACTGTACCTGCTGTGCGGGAGGTACAGCACATGAGCAATCCAATTTAGCAGGCATTTATTTAATAACTACGACATTACATTACGGCATTATTGAACTAGTATGAATAGCAATAGGGGATTTATCCTCTTCTATAAGATCTTAATTG
Organism: Acleris literana; assembly: GCA_946894065.1. Lineage (NCBI taxonomy): Eukaryota > Metazoa > Arthropoda > Insecta > Lepidoptera > Tortricidae > Acleris > Acleris literana. Next base: position 11,588,273 of record OX335687.1, read on the forward strand.
TACTCGTAGGTATTCCGGTTGTGGAGGAGTTCCGGCATGGCTAATACAACTATGAAATTACTAGCATAGAGGCATTCCTTATTAGCGCTGAGGGTTGGCAACGCATTTGCTGTCTTAAGTTTGCAATCTTGAGATCAGAGGGCCCTGCAAAGATGCACTAAGCTAACTAACGTTTCTATTCGATTCGTTTTTAAACCAATCGCGTCACTGGGAGATGACGTGATACGAAAAGTCACGTGGTCTACCAGTGAAGCGATTGGTTTAAAAACGAATCGAATAGAAACGTTAGTTATCGTAGTGCATCTTTGCAGGGCCCTCTGATGCCACTATCCATCTCATGGCCTATCTGCTCGTTCGCAAAAACCTTAAAGCAGCTTGCGGCGCTTCTTCTCGCTGAGAGATTATTGACGTGTTAAAGTGCCCGTGCAGCCTATTTACTGAACATCTTTCATCTTTATCTTTTAAACAAACTTTAAAAAAAAACATAGCAATCAGAAATCCTGAAGGCACTTGACCTTTATACAGGTGAGTTGACAAGGAACGAAAATTCTCTTTTAAAATTCATGAGTTAGAATTGTCGACGGCAACCCCTCCGTGATAACCAGCGATCGAGCTACCAGCTTTATTTATTTTTTCAAGGCTGTGTTTCAAGCGGAATAGGTATATTGGAACAGGGGGGGGGGTTATTATGACATGGTTATACAGTTAATTTTACGTCTTATATTTTTAATTTATAAAAAAGTCATAGAGTTTATATCGTAAATAATAAATTAAAAGAAAAAAAATACTCAAAGTTAATATTATGTAACTATAAATCAATATCGGTCAGACACATTTAACTTAATGGTGGTAGTATGCTAATGAGACAGAGATGTAGCAATACCAATTGAATTAGTTAAGCGGATTGTGAAGCTAAAAAGGGGTTTGGGTTTGGGTGTTGTCATTTGTAAAATTCATACATTTTCAAGGTGAGCGGCCATTCGTAAAAGTGGTAAATTATGATAGAATTATTAAGAATAAACATATCTTGTTATGTAATGTAATACTCTTAAGAGCATCGGAGCCGAGATATTTAAATATTCATACGTACTAAAAAAATTATACATAAATCTTTAAAATCTCCGTTCCGATATTATTTAACGCTTTAAATTATATTATATGTATGTATATTTAGAAGTCCTCTAAATAACTATGTAAAAATCATCCGCGGCCGCTGAAAAAAAAAGACAATATTCATCAAACAAATTTACCCAATGCCCCTTCCATACAAAATGCGATAACTTTTTTCTTCCCTTATTCCCAGTCCGATTTTTTCGATTTTTGAATATGTTGTAGTTATAATGAAGGACTAGTAATGTACGTTTTCATTTCCAAGAAAATATTTCTTCGTAAGAAACAAATAAAGAAATTAAAATCGGAATCGTACAGACCTAGTTTTTCATAACAACTATACATATTCAAAAATCTAGAAAATCGGACTTGATTTAGGGTGTGAAAAACGTTATAGCCCGGAGCTAAATCTGGGGTCCTAGTGAAAAAGGGTGTTAGTCTCCTGAAGATCGAGTGAAAAAGCGTTTAAGTCTAGTATACTCCGTTCATGTAAATACCCTTTTTATTAAGAGTTAAGTCGATTTGTACCCTTTTTCACTAGGACCACAGAAATTTGTACGGAAAACTTTGACAGCTACACTATTTAAGCGTCGGTTCACAATCGTCAAAGTAGGTGTAATAAATTACCACGAAAATATTCACAGGTTCATAATGTATTTTTAAACAGTAATCTAAATACTGCCGGTGCCCGTTTCATAGTGCATAAAGCAGTCTAGCTAGATCCCGTAGTGAATCAGCGGGGATCAAGCGCCGCATTAGCCGCCATTGATATTAGCATAACGGAGCCCGAGGAGAGGCGGCCATCGGGACGTGTGGGGCAGCCGGCTACGTTCACAAACTAATACAGTAGGCCAGGTTAAGGTTAAACTATGATTTTGTTATAGCATGCAGAAGACGAGAGCACACCGGCCACCTGATAGATACAGTCAAAGAATTAAATTTGTGATCCACCTTCGGTCCAAAGTCAATCCGACATTCTACGACAATAAGGTTGAGTTTCCTAGAAGTTAGAAATGACGTGGTATCTCTAATGACATTGACGCATTCAAGCATATTTTTTTTGAAATGGGTCACAAATTAACGTCCGTGACCGTACCTAGTGAACTAGTGACTGAGAGACATCTGTAATTGCAAGACAAATATCTCAAAATTACAAACACCTAGACTGTTGTTATATAGTATAATAAGGACGCATCTATACTTGCACTGTCAACTTTTACACGGTAAAAATTTACCAAGAGAAGGCCACTGAGAAAAAGCTCCGCAAGAATCTTAACAGCCAGGTCTGGTTCTTCAGGTACGCACAAGGTTTAAGGACATACACTGGCCCGCAAAACTAGTTATCACACTTTTAATACTACTAAGTATTAAAAGTGTGATACTTAGTTTAGCGGGACAGTATATTATAACATATACTCATCACACCAATATTGGACCATACCGTGAATCGAACCCGGGACCGCTAGCTTTGTAGGCAGGATTTCTACCAACGTGTCAGTCAATCAGTATAATTCCGAAATTGGAATTTTCCTACTGTTATTTTCTCCAGTTACATTACATTTAACGTCACCCAGGAATTCAAATGATGACTTGATTGTTTTGTCTGTCATATAATTGATTGATTTAAGGGCTCTATTCTAATCGATAAAACTGTATCGCTTTTACACATTACATTTAGAATGATGCACTAATATTTAGATGAAATCACTAGCCATGATATATTTTCATCCATTGCGCTTTAAAATATTTGATACGCTATTATGCTTTATATACACCAAGATTATTGCTGATGACTGGACTTGGAACGAAAAAACCCTTTTTATATTGCGGAAAATACTGCCAGAGCGTCATCGTCTTTAAACGCGTTGAAATAAGATCGAAATTAATTACTTTCACAAATACGAGGATATGCTTGTGGAAAATTCGTGTTAAAAATCTCTGCTATCATGGTAGGGCTTAGTACAGTATCGATCAGGATCTCTACCAGAGTTAAGATCACAGCTCATTAGAAACACCCGGCACCCGACCCGCACCGCCTCGCCTCGACATGGATTTGTATGGGCAAGGGCTCACTACATCAACTACGTAGCGTCACCGGATCGTCTTGCTCGCGAGGTGTCCACGCGCGGACAGCGAGTGGTCCACTCGATGACAGGTCGTTGCTCGCATGCTTGCCTCACGTGAACCGCGCGATGACAGCGCGGGGTTTACGCCGGTAGACTGCTCGGAAATTCGTTGACCACGCGAGGTCCACTCGTTACCCACGCAAGGCCCACTCGTTGACCGCGCGAGGTTTTGGTGGCAACGCGGTGTCCAGCCGGAGACCACCTGTGGACAACGAGTGGACGCCGAGCGACGAGGCGGTGCCGGTCGGGTGCCGGGTGGCTCAAATGAGCTGTGACCTTTAGCCATTGACCCTATCACCAACCAGCAGTGATCACAATGTCGTATACAAATGGGGATTTGTGTTGTTGGTTAGTTGGTGCGAGTTGGACTTGCGCACTGAGGGTTCCGTATTTAAGATAATATGGTTGAAAAACCCAAACAAAAATACTAATTTTGTTATGATTAGAATTTTTCAAGATTTCTGATAATTAATCCCGAGCATTATAATTAAAGGATTATTAATTATACAACGATAACCTACAACTAATCTAATTAGTTGGCACAATTAACCACAGCAAGATATAATTAGTAGATAAAATAGATTTTCGATTTTGAGCCTTAAATCAAAACGTTAAGTCACTTTTTATCATGGGATGTCTTCAATACATGGCTAATTTACTAATCACTTTATGCATTAGTATATTAATACCTATTATTAATATACAAGGAAGCATCAATGTATCAATTAATATAGGTAAATAAGCTTTCTAATCAAGTTTAAGTGCTAACGAGATCTTAACTGTAACCCATTATATTATGTACAGTCAAGGGCTTTAATTGTTATGCCACTATGAAACCCTGTCGCATAACGTTAATCATTCATTTAAGAGTAATTTCTTTCATGTAGTTTGACGCTGTCATTATGACAGGGTTCCATGGTGGCATTACAATTAAAGTCCTTGACTGTATTATCAAACCGCGATTAGAATGGGATTCGTAAGTACCGTTAGCACAACAGTACTTATAATTAATAAATATAATTAGAAGTAAATCTATGTATCTTGTGTACTTCAAATGCAGACACTTATAGATAATAGATGTACAAAGTATGCTTTACCATAAACAATCACGTTATTCTTAGGAAATGTTGACATTTGTTTTATAAAAAAAAAACATATTTGACAAATCTTTCATTATTTTTCACTTAACTTTTAAGTTATCCAATCGAAGTACCTATCAAAAAGCTCACTTTTACCAAATATGAGGTCGGTGCCGAGAAATTATTTTCAATGTATTACTATATTTTAATAACGAAAACGAAGGTTCTTCTGAATACTTAACGTCCTCGTATTTAACACCAAATTCATTTATTTCGTTCGTACCAGGTGTGTTATTCTCTCAAAAAACGGCGGCCGGTCGAACGGACGAGCGAATAAAAGCGGCGAGTTTAAGTAGACCCGTCCGACCGAGATTACGTTCGAGAAGTCATGCTGCCAATTTGAATACACGTGCTAAAATGTGTTTTGTTCGCTCTGTCGGGACTACTTAAACTCGCCGCTTGGACCTTCACTCGAGCGAACGATCACCTTTGCTTGTTGAGAGAATCACACCCCAGGGCCCGTATTATGGCCACTTTTATCGCGGTGGATGAAACTTCCGTCACTCTCGCACTTACATACAGGTCAGAAAGTGACAGATGTTTTATCTACGCCTATCTACGTCGATAAACACGACCATAATTGGCCCGCTGGTGATGATACAGACAGCTCTGATAATGATGGTGTTATGAGTGAATAACTTTTGATGGTGTTTCTAAAAGTAATTACACCATTTGTATTTTATTTAAGTAATAAACTTTTTTTTTTTCGCACTTAAAAACTTCATTGTACTAAAATAAGTATTGTCATTTACCTGCACACTCTACCATTGACAATGTCATGTCATGTATTAATTCAAAAACAACATATGTGCTCAATCCCATTCTAATCGCGGTTTGACATGCTAGATCAGGCCTTATCCTACATTGACTTAACACCTATTGTTATCGTATTGCAAAAGTTGTGATAGTTCTAATTTACTGGACAAGAATTGCCGCCGAGTTATTAACGATAACAATATTTATAGAGACAAATAAGCATAATTTAAGTTATCTGTATTAAGAGTTTTGACTGTCGAAAGTCGTCACTTGAAGCAATATTTGAAAAGGATAATGAATATCATCCTTTTATCACTTCTCATACTCAAAAAGTGTGTCATATTAGACTTATCAAGCGAAACTCAAGTAGTACACGTAAACCCTAGAGAACACATTATATTCATATTTCCCCTAGGGAAAATATGAAATGGAAAATAGAATGATTTACATTTACAAAACATTTTAATTTGACCAATCAAAATACTTCACCAAATTACATCTACCAATCAAAATACTTCACCAAATTAAATCCACCAATCACAGTACACATCGACTGTCAATCGGAACGTTAGATTATTTTTGGTACGTATACTCTTTAACCATTCTTTAACTAACTTAACTCCTTAAAAAAGAAGCTTTGTATTTGGTATCAACCAACCAGAATACAGCTGTAGGTATTAAAATCGACCAATCAGGTAATATAATTCATTTCCAAAACATTAGGTGTTTTTAAGTCCCTATTTTACAATCGTTAAAATATGATTAAATCGATTGTGAAGCGCTAAATACTCACACGGTCAGCGGCGTTTATTTGCGGTGTCTATATTTTGTATCTGTGTCAAAGAAGTTTAAAGTAGTTCGCTATGTCCGTCTGTCCGTCTGTCCGCGGTTCAACTCAGGGCCTCTTGGCACTACAAATCTGTAATTTGGCATAGTTATACATTTACATTACGTTGACAAAGTTGTAAAATAAAATATTGTGAAAAAAATATTTCGGGTACCTGCTCCCATACAAGTAAGGTAAAAGTATATATTTTTTACATTATGAGATCGAGTGAGTTATCATTGAATAGCTTTTTAAAATGATTATGTGTACAAAGCTATTATCAATTTTTAGATTTGAGGACCGTTTAGGAAATATTTAACTAGAAAAGTAAAGTTTTCGCTAGATTTGTGCGAGTCCCCCTCTCCCCCTCCGCATAGTTAAAACTACGAGTGATAAAAAATCTGAAAAATATCTTTAATATAAGCACATTATAACGAACTTAAAAGAAAAACTATCACGACTAAGTAGATTTAATTAGTTTAATTGGTAGATGCAGGCTGATAAAGTGTTTATACCAACTATAATCATTTCAGCACCAAATAACTTTAAATAGTAAATTAGTTTAGCTCATGTTTGTTATTTTTTGTGATCGTTTTTTGTTTGTAGTACGGTCAGGCTTGAAGTCGTCAATGTCATTAGAGATGTCAAGTCATTTGTAACTTTTAGGAAACTTAACCTTATGGTTGTAGAATGTCAGATTGACTTTGGACCTAAGGTGGGTACCAAATTTAATCTCGTGACTGTATCACACTGAGCATGGTCCGTCACGGTTTTGCTTTTTTTATATTCAAATTTCATTTATGACTTTGAACGCTTGTTTAATATTCCCACTCGATTGCCCGAAGGAGGGCTATTTCTAAAGTCTTCTTGGACGAAAACTTCAACAAGTAAAACTTGAAAAATAATGATCACAACGCTCTCTGATAGTTCAATATATTGGGGCAGCACTCGGAGATAAGTTGACACGGGCCAAATTGAATATTATGCACAAATTGAATCCACTTCGCCTTGGGCACCTGTCAACAGATTTCATATTCCACTGCTCCCTGTTCAAAACACCTATGTAACTCTAACAAGCATTCAAAAAACCACCTTGCTTCGAGAAGACAAAGTTTAAATTTAAAACTAAGGTAAATGTGACTTACGTGGATTTACTTGGTTGATTTCCGTTGCCTGGTTTACCACTGGTACTCATTGTGAGATTTGTTATCGACCAATAATTTTCGGGCGAGATTTCTCGTTATTGTAAATTCAAGCAATTTCTGGGCGATTTGCGAATGGGTAGTTGTCAGTGTTGGCAGTATACCGAATGCTGTCATTTTCTTATGAATGTTAAGGGTCAAGTCCTCTCGTGTTAAAAGCGAGATGACCTCAAAAGTGAATGCAAGAAAGAAATAACACACGAAGGTACAAATAATATGTACAGCGTTGGCCAAAAAGTATTGAGCTAACATGCGTTTTTCATATAAAAGTCAAACTTTAAAAGGTGCATTTATGTCTTATATTATAGAAAGTTGTATATCTATCGGACAAAATAGTCATATTTATTGACGTTAAGCGTAATTCAGTGGAAAAAAATACAATTAATCATTTTGTTGTAAAACCCGATTTTTTCTACCTTCAGATTTCACACGAAAATAGTTACTTCAAAATGATAACCTACTAATAATTTGCACATGTAAAAACACATGTTATATTTTACATCTTTGTGTGTTTTTGAAATTAGAAAATAATACTTTATTTATAAGTTACAAAGGAAAAAGTGGGGCTCAATACTTTTGGCCAGGGCTGCAGGTAAAATTTACAAAACTAAAGATTATTGAGTTTGTAGAAACAGCGATGGAACCCTACACTGCGCATGTACCGACAAGCTTTTGCCCAGTCTTTAATCAAATACAGTGACCCTGCCTACGAAGCTAGCGGTCCCGGGTTCAAAGCGCGGTAAGGGGAGATATTTGTGTGATGAGCGAGAGTATTGGTTCCTGAGTCATGGAGGTTTTCTATGTATTTAAGTATGTATTTCTGACAGCCAATTACTGACAGTTGCTACGTTGCCATATTTCTACAGACAAAGACGGCAATTCGTAGCGAACGTTGTTAGAAAGAGATAAATAGTTGTTTCAAATTGCGTACCCGAATGACCCGGCGTGCCCGCTCATGTCTGCCATATAGCTACCCGTCATTATCGCACTCATGCGATATCTAATTGTGTATCTCATGTTGCACAGGTGACAGTGACGCCACCGGTGCAAATTAAACAAAGTACAGCGATGTAAAACAAAATGTAAAAAATATTTACGGTACCTAAGAATGAAATGAGACATCCTTTCTTCCTTTTATAGTTACAGTATAATTTCGGTAGCCTCGAAAAATATAAGACGGCAATTTTTTATGACTTATATTTGTTGCATTTCGGTGATAAAACTTTACTGTTTTTGACGCGTGCGAGTCAGCGGCCACGGCGCGACTGAACGATAGTGAGGCAATTACCTTCCTTTTTGAGGAACGCTTTTGCGCGCAGATGACGTATCTTAATATAAAATATCATTGTATATAAGTAGGTATGTCTATCGTTGTCTAGTACAGTCACCAGCAATAATATGTTATCCAACATCCACAAAATATCGGACACGTCTTTATTACTAGAGGTATAAGAGCGTGTCAGATATTTGTTCACTCAATGTTGGATAATATATTTTTGCTGGTGATTGTACCCATAGTAAAACCTAGAGCTTAGTTTGGGACTAGGATAATTTGTATGAGATTTGTCCTCTGTTTTTTTTTATAGGTAGTTACTCGTACATTCATTATAGAGGTACTCTTGAACTATTTACTCATGCCTTGGCTATGGAGTCCGGTGAAAAATAATAATTATGGATGTCACGTAGTAGCGGCGCAATAAACACTTCACGCGGCCGGAGGGCGGAGGAGCAACCCTAACGTTTCCCCTGGAATATGTCATAGATCAATTTTGAATTCAATAAAATACAGACTGCTTTGTTCAATTACATTAATGAACTAGCGACCCGCCCTCGCTTTTTTTCGGTTTTTGTGAGTTTTCTGTAACATAGGTATATAAACCAGAATTTGTTATACATAAAAACCTTCAGTGAAAAAATATATAAGTGGAAAATGAACACATGTACGTTTTCCACTCAACGGAGTTTGATGCGACTGCGCGTTTTAAAATAACACCACGTTCAATATTTGTGTAAAATATGTACCAAATTCTGTTCAATTCTACAAAATATCAATACTTAGAAATAACCAAAGCAGTATTCATTATAACGCCAAAAAACTAACCAGCATATTATTTCTAGAACAAAATGGAATAAAGTAATTACAGATGTCAAGCCGCCACCCCGGAAGATACGAGGCCACTGCTGCGCAGGCGACTGATTTAAAACAGTACTCAAATCCGCGAATTAAGGTGCTTTTCCACCGGCGAGGCGAGGCGAGACGAGGCGGGACGAGAATTGAAATTTGTATTGGAAAATCGCGCACCCTCCACGCGCGCGCGCGCGTTGGAAATGGGTGTTTTAATACAAATAAAAATTCTCGCGTCACCTCGTCTCGCCTCGCCTCGCCGGTGGAAAAGCACCTTTACACGAGGATTTAGCAACTTCATACTTACATATACATGTATAGGTAAAAAACTTAAGTAAAGCTCCTCTTGCATGTAGTTGTGTACAAAACTTATATGGAATTTACGTCAAATTTCAAATATAGAATGTCGAACGGTCTGTACAGATGTATTACTACTACATGCAAGAGGAGCTTTACTTAAGTTTTTTACCTATACCTTCACGTCTGTAATCCCAGAGTGGGGTAGGCAGAGCTACAGAATTACCTACAACTTTAAAAACTTGGTGATAATTAAGTAGGTAACCACATTTTGCACTAAGATTTAGCAACTTTGTACAGTCAACAGCATAAATAAATGATCATTTATGTACCTTGTCGCTTTCAATTGTTTCACAATTTTGTATGACATTTCAAACACGACGTTAAAGTGACAAGGTACATAAATGATCACTTATTTATGATGTTGACTGTACTTACAATCCTACTAATATTATAAATGCGAAAGTTTGTGGGTTAGTTTGTCCTTCACGCTGCAACGGCTCGATGGATTTAGATGAAATTAGAAGTGGAGATGGTTTAAACGCTGGACTAAAATATAGGCGGCTTTTCATCCCGAAAAAATGTATAGTTCCCGAGGGTATAGCTATAATAGAAATCTATCTTTATGCTGCTCAAACCCAGATTCACTTTTACTACTCGACGATATGAGAGTCTTCGTCAAATGTCAACGTGCTAGGAAAATTTAATATTAAATACGGGCACGGGGCGCTGATTCTAATTGGAATACATATTTTTCCAATGATACTGTAAGGTTATTTAATCACTCAATTGTGTGATGACTAATGGAGCCTGAATACAGTCGAGAAGCGTCACTACTACATGCGATTAAGCCAACAAGGCTTCTGTAAGTAACTTCATATGTATGATGAAGGAAGATTGATGATTTTAGGGTTCCGTACCCGAAGGGTTACCTAACGGGACCTAATTAATATCACTACGCTGTCCGTCCGTCCGTCTGTCCTAACTGTAGAGCCGTATCTTTTGAACCGTAATATATAGCGGGTTTTTTTAAAATATGTGTTATTACGGCGAATTTATTAACAAATAAAAGTAATTAAATAAAGTGAAATGATAAAGTAATAATTAAAGAAAGTAAACTCATATACATGAAACGTTTTTTTTTCAACGTACTTTTATTTTTGTAGTATCCTAAAAATGGTAAAACATAGGAGCGTCAAATTTGGTATGAATATAGTAAAAACCCTGAAAAAATACAACAAATACAAAAAATAGTCAAGTGTGAGTTGGGTTCGTGCTGATTCGATTCAAAATCGGAATACAATAATAAATAAAAAAAATAAAAAAAATAAAAAAAAATAAAAAAAATAAATAAAAAAAAAAACTGTTTATTGCAGACAGTGTCCATATTTTGTTAGTAAGTACATTAGGGTTAGAAAACTATATTAGTGGGTATAAAACGAAGACAATAAATAAATAAATTTAAAAATCTGCCACCCTGTGGGACCCCGGGCACATGCATATGTGTTTGTACCCAGTGTCATTGGATAGGACAGTCTGGTTTCTCACTGATGATCCTCAGGATGGTGTTGGCGCTCCTCCGCACCCTGCACATCAGCGAGGCGACACGGCGCCGGAGCACCGCGCCGAACGACTGCGTGCGTGCGTAAACATCTCTGATGCGCTGCAATACATAATACCTACCAGTGCGGCGGCACGGAACCCTCCGTGCGCGAGTCCAACTCGCACTTGATCTGTTTTTTTAGATTGGTTTATTTAAAATAAAAAAAATAAAAAAATCATGGTTGACTTACTGTTAGTGTAAGGTTACTGTGGCTAAAGGATTCAGCGCCCAGCTATTTTCAAAGGAGATAGTTGCGAGAATGGAAATACAAGAAATGTAAATTTGGTGGATTTCAGTTAAGTTAGAGTGGCGTTTTAACTTTTAACAAGATTCCTCGGAAGTTTGGCCTTTTTGTAAACAAGGGCGGCTTTTGACAGGTTTTAATATTAAATAGAATGCACAATTATTCAAGTTGTTATTGAAATAAATGGTGACGTAAGTTATTTAGTCATTATTATTATTATTTACATGTTTTATTTTAAATTAACAGCTTTCACTGCTGTTAAGGTGTATTTCGCCAATGTAGAGTTATTTGCGGAAAATCACACGACTTACTAGCTAGCAGTCACGGGTTCGATTCATCGATGGGCAAATATTTTTGTGATGAGCACGAGTATTTGTATCCTGAGTCTTGGATGTTTTCTATGATTTTATGTAGGTATTAGAGATGTTGCGGATGTAGATTTTTTCACATCCGCGGATGTGAATTCGGACGCGGATGAGGATATGGATGCGGATATTTAAGATCTTATATAAATATAGTATATGAATAAAGGATTAAAACAATGATAAAGTATTTAAATACCACGGTGGAGCGCCATTATTACAAAAGAAGAAGATAAAGTAATTATTAACATTTTTATTTTATTAATGAAAATTAGTATTAAGTATAATGCTACTGTTTTTTTAACTTCACTTAGGTACTAATTTTCATATTAGTAAGTGAAGTTAAAAACAGGGGCATTCGCTATTTGCGACAAAAAGCATCCCTATGTCCCTTCCCAGATTTCAAGCCAACATCAAATTCGGTTTGGTAGTTTTTGTTTGATCGTGTCGCAAATAAACATACAGACAGAGAGACGGACAGACAAAAATTCTAAAACCATCAAAACGTGTTCTGTGGTTGACCTTTAAGCACCCTAAAGTATTTTCTCTGAAATATCTTCAATGTACAGTTTTTTCTGTATAAAATTTCATTACAGGTACCTAAATATAGATATTAGATAGATATATATTGCAGACACCAAGCAGTTCCTGGCAAAATAATGTTAAAATAGAAATTAAAAAAAATCACAACAATAATCAGGCTTCAAACTTAAGAATTTACATCGTCCCAGATTTGACGCAAAATTGCACACGCGGGCTAATCATTCAAATTCAAAAGTGCACCAGCATATCTAAATCCTCCACGTCAAACAGTCACTGCAAGACTAGAGATCAGAATATGTTGGCCTTTAGAAAGCTTCACAGGGCACTCTCATTTCGTCACGGAAGAGCGGCTTGATTGTTGTTTGTCAACCAACCAGTGCACGCATTTAGTTCAGCCAATCAGCGTCGAGTTACGTGCTCCTGGCTTTTGATTTTGGTAGCACAAGCATGTTTATTCATAAGGGTAGGAGTGAATAACAGTTTTCCTTCTTCAAAAAAACTTTTTCTTTAACAATGATTTACGTCCTGGAAAGAAATCTGAAGAAATATTGTACATTGTTGTAGAGGATAGAAAGTACGCGATTTTTGGACGAGTCATATAGAGGGCCGAAACGTAGTTGAGGCCCTCTAGTGTACGAGTCCGTAAATTGCACTTGCTACCGAGGCAGACATAGTGCTTTTCACAACTACTGAGGGGAAATAAAATAAAAATTCATATTCAAAACTCAAATTTTAATTCATGTTAATGTGACATCACCGCCAATTTTACCATAGATAACTTTTTTTAAATCTGGACCCCTATTCTCGTGGCACTCGAGATTAATAAACTAACATACGAGATGAAGATGTCAACTCCATATAAAATTGTATTGGTTTCGCCATATCTCCCATGTAATTTCATGTCTAGTGGTTCGAGATTACGGGCCAAGTTTGAATTACATTTAAAAAAAGCAGTGGCATAGTTTTTAGTCTGTGTATCTTTTAGAAAAAATACACCTAATATTTTACGACACAAAATGGTGTGTTCTGATTGGTCGATTTCAATTTTTCATTTTAAGGAGCTATGACACCAAAATTGATTGATTGATTTTCACTGGTTCTTAAAGTTGGACAACAATGTTCTCGACCAATCAGTAAACACGCCGAAAAAACATTCTTGGTCTGTCCTTATAAGTGACGTTTTGTGACCCCAAACAAGACCATCTATGACCATATTTCCGAGCAGTGTTGTGAAAAGTAAATATGTCACACATGGTTATGTTTTGATTCAACTTGCTCGTACGATCGTTGTTCATGGCCTTTGCATAGATTATGTTGTAAACTTTGATCAATGCTACTAGAATAAGGATGCTATTACGCAATAATATGTCAATCCACAAGTATTTAGCAATAAAGTGTCAACCCTCAGTACTATCGTTGTGGGTTGACATTTTATTGCTAAATAAGTAATTGCGGGATGACACATTTTTGCGTAACAGCGTTCTTTATAATAGTGTAACTCGTTTAGATAGGATAACTATTTTGTGCTCTAAGGGTCAGTTTAGAGTTAAAGATTTTTCAATCATCTGCTGAGCAAAAACCAAGATTTACTAAACTAGTTTTTCCAAATTTAAATTATAATATTCTTAACTTTATCTTTGGCTAGAATGGTTACGCAATTAATCCAATTTATTTGTTGGCAATTAAAGTCAAAATGATACATCTCTTACAGTGACAATATTCGGCGAGGGCCAAAGGGACGTGTCATTCCTCTGACTGTAATACGTAATTTTATAATAAAATCTGCAACACGTTTTGCCTTAAATTCAGAAGTAGCGCATGCAATTACAGACAGCATTGTACAGAGCGTAAGGTTGATGATTTCATGCTTTCAATCGGCATTTACGACTTATTAAAGTAGAGGCTAAAATTGGACGTCTTTCCGATGTCAATTTTGCCTGATACTTAATCGAGGTAAAGTGATTGAGCTTGATTCGGAGTATAAATTCTGAACAGTTGATAGACAAACTTTAAAATATAAACTACCTTTCGCCAAAAACCTATGTAAATATCGTTTTTCCTCAGGAATTATTATTCTTTTCAGGAGAAAGTAAAGTACATATTCTTTTTTTTTTCTAGTGCTCAACCTATAGCTGGATATTCGTAACAAACGGACATACAAACAACACTATATGTATTGAATAAATAGCGATTGTTACTACTAAGAAACCTAGTTATAAATATCTGGGAAAAACCTAACTGTCTTTAACATGTTATCCCGCTATTATCTGCTAAGTAAATAAGAGCAGGCTATCGTAACGTTAACAACAATATGTAAAAGGCAATATGTGACGTTATGTATGAAAAAGGACCTTATTGTCGATGGCGCTTCCGCCATTATTAAAGATAGCTCCGATATAAATACAACGTCGCGTGACGCAGTGCGGCGTAAGCGCCATCGACAATAAGGCCCTTTTACATAGATAATGCTACATGGTTTTTCCGAGTCGAATAGAGCTATATAAGGTCTGTTCATTCTTACTTGTCTTATATAGTAAACAACTTTCTAACCTCAAAATGAACCTTTTTTGGCTAAACCAGCTATTTTAAACAAAATAAAGCAATCACAGACAATACAGTATCCAAGTGATGTCCAAAATGTTTACTCAGTTTACTTTACTTACGATAAAAGAGCTGTTTTAGCCAAAAAAGGGTTCATTTTGAGGTCAGAAAGTTGTTTACTATATTAGAAAAGTAAGAATGAACAGACTTTAAAGTCTGTTCCTATTCAGACTGCCAATGACAATAACAAGTATACCTGACTGTAATTGTCTTTAGATAGAGGATGAAATAGTGAAGAGAATAATGTTACCTCTAATTAGTTTATTAAAAAGGTTATATTCATCACCATCATCGTATTATATTATGCTGGGTGCGACACAGACGAAAACCTCTCTATCAAAACTTTACTACATTTTCATGTCAAATATATTTCGAAAAACAAATTGTATGTCATTATACAATTTGTTTTTCGAAATATATTCAAGCATCCGTCAATCTCATTGTATTTTTACCGAAAGTGCGTTGATTAAATAGAGATAACTATCCCAAAATAAACATGAACATAATGATTAAGTGTATAAATAAATAATATGACCATGCTCATCCTTCAGAAGTACGCGAATATGAAGTAATAATGGTAAATTGATTTGTTTATATGAGTGACGGAAATATAAAAAGGTATGAGTATGTTTGTAAACATTTTATAGTACAAAACAAAAATTCGAATACAATAATTACAAAATAGGTATAGACGAAGCGAACTTATCCCTAAAGTATAGTTTCTTATTAGTGAAATAATGTGTTACAAAACATACAAAGTATTAGAAACATCACAGTGTTTTAAATAGAATATTCTCACAGTGGTGTAATTCCCTAACGCGTCTTCCAAAAGTAAATAGGAATAAAAAGGACGGGGAAAAAATAACCTAAAAATGAAACATCAGGATATAAACAGGGTATCAGGTTAATAATATCATAAACTTGTGTACCTAGTTATATCGACGGTTGAAAGGCAAAACGCTTCAAGCGACAAAATGAGAGATATTGAGTTATATACATATTCGGAACCAGCAAATTTTTCTGCGTCGTTTGAGTTGGATTTCAGATTATTCTGGCCACCCCAATGGCACTTGAACCAACCAAAAAATATGCCTCATTTTAGACCCCATTGAATGAAACGACACGAAAACACAATTTTTTAAGTCGGAGGATATTTCAACATTTTAGCCTTTTTACATTTTAATTACGTTGTCTTTTAGGCCTTTTTTGCTTAAGCTTGAATATTATTCAATGTGTGGTAAGCTAAAATGCAATAAAAGCTAATACTAAACAATGTCACTTGAAACATTCTCCTTTCCGTTAACCATGAACATTCATGCCACTTAACGCACTTTTCTCTGCGTTAAAATAAAAACGAATGTCACTTAAACCGTTTTTACGTCCCTCAGAAAAGTATACCTACGTTATTTGAGTATTTACTGCTGTATTCGTTTTGAATTATTGGATGCCTTTAATCTATTTTACCTTCATCTACAGTTTATATTATAATCTTCTTAAATCATTATGATGTGATAATATTGTATGATAATCGTCCACATAATACATTCAAGATAAATTCTTATAACACATAGCACATTTTAAAAGGACTCAACTAATAATGTTTGTCAAAATAAGTCAACTAAATTTACTATGAAAAAAAATTCTGGTGTCATTTAATTCAAACGCAAATTGAAGGTAGTACCTACTACCGCGCGAGTCTAAACGCAAATCCCCCCCGCGCGGGCGCATCAGTCAGGCGCAAGCGTTGAGCCAAGCTGGTTGTGAGACTAAGTAGGTATTTGCAGTGTGTGCTAAGTTTTAGCGTGTAAAGTGATTGATGGTGGTAAGTACGTCAGTTTATTTTTGTTTTATTGTTGTTAATGTTAGTGTGTGAAATCGGTAATATTATATTAGGTACCTACCTATTAAATAAATACGACAGAATTATTATACCTATTTAAGAACAATAGGTATAGTTTAAGGTTAAGTTTTTAGGTAGTTGGACAACTTATGCATTTACTATTTTTGCGTGTATGTTAGTATGTTTGAACACTTAATGCTTTATAAGTACGAGCACACGAGCACCGACGTAATTCATAACCTTCTAGTCTAGGTAGAATTGTGATTTGGTTCTTTTAGTTTTGTTGGTAATTCTGGTAGCTCTGCCTACTCCACTCTGTGGATTACGGCGTGAAGGTATGTATGTATGTATTTATGTATGTATCAGGTAGGTATATTATGTTCCAAATCGATCCAAATGTATCCGATTTTATACCTATCTAATGAATAAAATATCCTAAATGGTTGTTTCTAGGACATTCATGTTGTACATAACATAATCCATGATTTTTATCACAAATGCATAAGTAGCTCTGTCTGTCTGTTTGTTATGCTTTCAACCTACCTAGGAATCCTAGCCCTACCTAGTCGCGGGCCAATGTTAAAGGCTTCTTAATTGCATGTATGCAGGCTAATTGTTTAACACATTTGCTTTTTATGTTACTTGTAGCAATAAATAATGGAAACAAACCGCCGAAAATATTTTAGAAAAATTATTAATAACTTACCTGAGACCAATAATGCAATTAAAAGGAGCAATGATGAAAATAGTTTAGAGACTGAGTGCAATAAGGTGACGGAAAACCTAGTGAAGAAGCCTTTTGTTACGAGTAATATAGTTGTAACGATGCTAGGAAGTTCATCATACCACAAGCAAAATGAAAAAAACATTTATGAAGACACGGAACAAGAGAAGCAGATATATGGACAAGGAATTAACAGCGATGAAGATTTTTTTAGAAATAACGATGTAGTAAAAGAGGTAGGTATTTAATTGTAGGTACGGTCAATAAATTAAGTTGTTGAGCTAACATGCAGCCTTTTTGCAAAACGTCAATATCATAATGTTAAACATTTTGTTATTTTACATTTTATTACACCTACTATAGGGTTAGGTAGGTATATTGTGGCTCAAACAAGAACATGAGGATTTATTGTATGCGAATATTATTTAAAATTTCAGATTCAAAAAAATAACATCGGGAATCTAGAATCAGTAACAGATGAAAACCAAACCATCATAACAGACAGCACAATAATTATTGAATTGGAGGAGGTATGTAATAATTCTTACTAATAATTATAATCCTACTATTCACTAATTTATTATAAAGGCGAAAGTTTGTGATTATGTATGTATGGATGTTTGTTACTCTTTCACGCAAAACTACTAGACGGATTTTGATGAAATTTGGAATGCAGACAGCTTATACCTGGGATTAACACATAGTCTACCTTTCATATAGCTATTCCCTTGGAAACTTGGTAGCTTTGGTAGCTGGTGGAGTAATAAACTGCGGGGCTAGACAAGTTGCCATCGAAAACAAATGCTTGCGTTAAGTGATCACTTTGGTGATCACCTGTTGCTTTGCGTTGTCATTGTCATTGTTGTCAAAAAATGCATGGAATTGACATAAGTCTCGTGATATATCACTTGTTTCAACAGTGATCACATTACAGCATGTCAGTTGTAACGAGCGATATATCACGTGAGTTATGTCCATTCCATTAATTTTTAGGGTTCCGTACCCGAAGGATAAAACGGGACCCTATTACTAAGACTTGTCCTTGTCCGTCTGTACGTCTGTCCGTCTGTCCGTCTGTCTGTCTGTCTGTCTGTCTGTCTGTCTATCACCAGGCTGTATCTCATGAACCGTGATTGCTAGACAGTTGAAATTTTCACAGAAGATGTATTTCTGTTGCACCTATAACAACAAATACTAAAAACCAAATAATATTATAGTTAAGGGGGGCTCCCATACAACAAACGTGACTTTTTTATAGATAAAGGTACGGAACCCTTCGTGCGCGAGTCCGACTCGCACTTAGCCGTTTTTTGACAACGCAAAAAGCGTTTGCATTCGATGGCAACTTGTCTAGCCCCGCAGGTAGTAACCGTATACGGTCTAAGAAGAAGCTAGTTACAGAATATGTCGCGAAATAATGTTTTACAACTACGTCTATGCCTTTGCTTGTATGGTTTCCATACTAATATTATTATAAATGCGAAAATGTGGCTGTCGGTCTGTCTTTTACCGCTTACCTACCGTCTAATTTTTGCTATTATAATATTCTATAATTATCTTATTTTCATTTGAGTGTATAGTGTTTCAGAATTTTTACAAACGGCCGCACGTTACCAACGGCAACGTGTTGCCCGTCCGTAAGGGACTTTACTAAAGATAAATTAATTATATTTTCCAGGAGAATGGCCTAAACGATGTAAATATTGAAGAGCTAAAAACAAGTCATATTAACACAGAGAAACTAAAAGAAACGGAAAAACCAGATTTGACGCATATTATAGAATCTAATCATACTATGACTATTACAGAAACAGATCGGTCACAACTACAGGCAACGACTATTGATATGCAACCAGAGCGAAAATCCCCAGAAAATGAATCTGCTAGCGATCTTCAACCAACGATTACACAAATAATAGCAGAAAAAGATATGGATTTAATTAGAAAATCCTTGGAAGAAGACAATCCTGAAGCTGAGCAAATGGATTTTGTGAACTTGCCAGGCCCGAGTAGTCCAGCTCAACGTGACAAAAATAAAACTCGATTGGTCAAGAAGATAAATTGTTATGTTGAACTAGTGTCTGATAACGAGGATTTTATATGGGACTCTTCTTCATGGAAAGACACCAGTGATGACTCTGCTTCTACTGATGGTAAAGAGTCAAAAAAAAAGAAGAAAAAGAAAACGGCAATCGAACCTGAAGATGGAAAAATTGGTAGTACTGGATTAAAAAGAAGTAAAGTAAATAAACGTAAATTAGCTAGAGACTCAAAGGAAAATGGTAAAAAGTACTTAAAGAAAGATGGTACAGAAGTAGCAGAGAAAAGCATGCAGCCTAACCCCTGTGTAGGAAAAAAATGTAGAAATAATTGTCAAGAAATTGCTGAAGAAAAACGTAAAAAATTATTTGATCATTTCTGGAGCCTTTCTTCACAGAGGAAAAAAGATTGGATTATAGCTATGACTACTAAAAGCGATATCAAGCGGAAAAGAAATAAATCTTCAACATATAGAGAAAACACGTATTACTACTATATCAATGACGGAGAGGGTCGCCGCCAAGTGTGCTTGAAGTTTCTTTTGCAAACCCTTAACGTTTCTCAGAGGTTTATTAATTACACCCTGAGTAACGCTTATTTTGGAATGTCTAAAGAAGACCTCAGAGGTAAAATCGTTCCGAAAAATAAAACCCCCGATGTAGTTAAACAATCTGCTGTTAATTTCATCAAAGCATTACCGGCACTCCCATCTCATTACTGCCGCAAAGAATCTACAAGATTGTATCTACCTGTTGAATTTAAAAATATCTCAAATCTCTACCGAATTTATAAAGAAGACCATACAAGCAAAGGCATAGATGTAGTTGGAGAAAGAGTATTTCGTGACATATTCAATAATGAGTTTAATGTTGGTTTCCATGTACCTAAAAAGGACAAATGTATGAAATGTTTACGCTTTGAAGGAAAAGATGTTAATGAATGTCCTGAAATGAGGGCTCATCTAGAAGAAAAGGAAGCATCAAAAGCTAGGCTTGTGATTCACCGTGAATTGCCTAAGAAAAATGCTACTGTTATGTGCACTTCTTTCGACTTACAGAAAGTTCTGAACACACCATACGGAAACAGCATGCTTTTATTTTATTCCAGAAAATACACGGTATATAACTTATGTTTTTATGAGAGCGTTACCCGAAACGGGTTTTGTTACATGTGGGGGGAAACAGAAGGGAAACGAGGAGGTGTAGAAATAGCTACTATATTACAAAAATATATAGCTAGTGTTGATTTGCGTGGAACAGTAAAATGCTTAATTCTGTATTCTGATTCGTGCCCTGGTCAGAATAAAAATAAGATTGTACTTGCTGCAATACATAATGCACTGCTACAATCTCAACACCTTGAAACTATCCAGATGAACTACCTCCTTCCTGGCCATACTGAAATGACTGTGGATAGCATTCATGCTACGATTGAAAATTCAACACGGAACACAATTATATGGGCACCATCGCAATGGTCCACCGTGTTTCAATTGGCCAGAAAGGAACCAGGGCCTTACCACGTGGAAGCTCTGCGACACACGGATTTTAAAAATTATGACGATCTTGCGGATAAGTACTTCAAGGGAAACCTACAAGGAAAAATTAGCAAGATTCGGGTGGCGACTTTCAAAAAATCCTCACCGAGTGTCATGACAATCAAAGAAAGCATGAAAGATGACGCACAGACATCTAAAGTCGCAATTGTTGCAAGGCCAAAAGAATTGGTTTCGAAATATAAAGCACCTTTAATAATAACCACTGCAAAGTACAAAGATTTGATGAAATTATGTGAAACTGGAGTCATTCCAGTGCAGTACCACGAAGAATACACCAACTTTTCACACCGTGCTGGAAAAGATACATTAGTGGATACAGACGTTGAAGATGATTCTGAATAAAATCCATGTCTAATGTAATAATAACTAATTGATTTATTTTCAATACTGCTTCGCACACAAGCTCTGAGAAATCCTGTTTACACTCCCACCTTCTGTAATATCTTTATTAGTATGGGTTTTGGTCGCGTCGTGGGCTTGATAGAATTACCGATTACGAAATTAATTGTTGTGACAAATTGTCATAAAAGAAGGTGGCGAAAGTGTAAACATAATTTCTAATTATTGCGCGAGGTGCAGTTAATTATTATTAGGTAATTGTACCTTAGCTTTTAAGTACAGGTTACAGGATACTTGTGATTGATATTGTCCTATTGAAGAATGTAAGTTTTCATTTGCGTAGGCACTTACCTTGTAGGTAGCATTGAATGCTCGAGGCTTATCAGCAAGCTCGTATTATTTATACAATTACTATGACTGATCTCTTTTTTAATATTTTTTATCTTTAATAAGTAACGTATTTGTTATCATAATTCAATTCATATCCATCAAAAGTTAGTATAAAAATACAAGCTAGTTGACAAATTCACAAAGTGTGAAAGCTATTTATTGATTTTGGGTGAATTTAGAGAAAAATGGTACAACCTCTTTAACCGAGTACGCATTTTTTTCATGTTCGTTTACAGAGTGTTTATTTTTGTTTGACTGAAAGAAATACTGTCTATGTATAAGTCGCTTGTTATGTTCCTTTTATTTGATAAAACATACAATAATAATAACACAATGATCTTTTAATATCCCATGAATAAAAATGATACAATTTGCCTAAAAGAAGATGGTTCAAGTGCCGGCGTAAAAAATAAAGAAAGACACTGGTGGACTTGATTCAAACGAAAAAAAATACATGTAGTCGTTTATTCCGTTCTCCTTTTTTCTTCTCTAGATTAAAATAAGGGTCAGTTGTTTTTCCTTACCGATATATTATGCGAAATTGTATTTGAATCATTCTTCTTCGTCTTGATTATAAGAATGATAGGCACTTCAATCATTTTACTTTCAGGCATTTTTTGGGTCAGTGATGGTTAAATCATTTTTCTTTACTAATAAAAATATTAGGTTTAGCGCATTTTGATTTAAGAACCATTTATTTAAGAAGATAAAGACTTTTTTAAGATGACAATTATCATAAAATAAGGATAAAAAAATAAAAAAAATATTATTTCTCAATTTCTGTAGCAATTGGGTGATAATTTTTTTTAATGATTTTTTTTATGTATTTTATCCATTGAAATCGCTTTACTGTGGATATCCAAAAATGTCGCTTAAAGCGTTTTGCCTTTCAACCGTCGATATTATGAATAGACCGGTGACATAAATGAATTTGCTTTTTTATTTCAACACGCGCATTATTATCATGATATTAGTATAGGTAGGTATGTGTACGAAAATGTTTATTTTAATCCCACAATAAAATTAACAATACAATTTTATTGAAAAACGGTACAGAAACTGATTAAGAGATAAAAACTCAGTAAAGATTATAAAAAAAATAAAAATAAAAATTCAATATGTCTGACGTCAAAGTCAATACATGTATTTTTCGGGGTCCTGTCGTTTGACCAAAAAACGTTTCACCAAATGATTTTTCACAAACATATCATTTGACAAACCGCTATTTTTTCCGAAACTGTAAATATATCAGGACCATCGCGTAGAACCCTATAGATTAGGTTAGGTTTGTTTTTTAAAAATCCTGAAATATTTACAGTTTCGGAAAAAAAAGCGTTCTGTCAAATGATATGTTTGTGAAATGAATGAATCATTTGGTGAAACGTTTTTGGGTCAAACATTAGTGAACCGTATTTTTCGTTAAAGAATATAACCCACAGGTCACACCATAAGGCACGGAAACCATTCCATTCACTGACGCCGCACTTTGTTTCATGTCCGTCGTAAATTATAAGAGCGGCCTTATAGCTTCGATCCGGTCAGTGGATGGTTCGCTTTATTATTACGAGAATCTGGGGTCCTAGTGAAAAAGGGTGTAAGTCTCCTGAAGATCAAGTGAAAAAGAGTTTAAGTCCAGTATACTCCGTTTATGTGTATACCGTTTTTTAATACGAGTTAAGTCTAGTTACGACCTTTTTCACTAGATCCCCAGATTTTCTTTTACGTCTGTCAATGTAGCATTGTTTTAGGTGTTTTTGTTGGATTTTCTTGGTAGATATTGACGCTTCATTAGAGTCATTAGAGACAATAACTATACTCCATTCCATCTCACTTGTCTTATTTAGTAAACACTTTTATAACCTAAAAACGCGTCGTTTTTGGCTAAAACGGCCGGTGTCTGGTAAATTAAGCAAATAGAGGTCACATTTTGCACATAATTTTCCCGATTTTACATCATGGATGATTTTTTTAAATGAGGAAATTGTTATTTTAGCCAAAAAAAGAGCATTTTGAGGTTATAAAAGTGTTGACTAAATAAGACAAGGAAGATGGAATGGACTATACTGCCCTGCTAAAGAAAAAGGACGCGCAATTCGATAGTCAAAGAAATTTTAACCTTCTGCCTTAAGAAATAAGGTCACTAATACATACGCGGCTCTATGAGACATACGCCCTTTTTTCTAAGAAGGGCAGTATAATGACTAGATAGACTAGATAGAAACATTTGACGACGCGTTGGCTTCGTTGGTGGGGACCCTGCCTACGAAGCTAGCAGTCCCGGGTTCGATTCCCATTATGGGCAAATTGTTTTGTGATGAGCGCGAGTATTTTTTCTGAGTCTTAGGGCCGTATTAATAAACTCATCTTGGTTGAGATGCCGGTCACAAGATACGTCAAAGTAAACGTCAAACCATAGAACACTGTCATTTTTGACGCATCTCGAGACGAGCATTAGAGTTGAGATTAGTTTATTAATACGGCCCTTAGATGTTTTCTATATATTTAAGTATTTATTTCTCTATATAAGTATTCATATCGTTGTCTAGCTAGCAGCTACCCAAAGTAAAAGCCTAGAGCTTAGTTTGGGACCAAGACAATTTGTTTATTATCTTAATCCTTATCATTTTCATCCAAAATTTTCATAGACAACCACACAGCCAAAAGTGATGAATATTGACTGAACTACTTTATTCAACAATTGCAATATTGTTTTCTTCTTGAAATTGGACACACAAAACCTTTCAGATGATCTGAATAATAAATATTTGTTTAAAGTTATTCAATATTACTTATTAAAATGTCGTTACTAAAATATATTTTTGGGTACAGATTTAAATAAGTTACCGTGTTTAACGTCTAACCGAAATTTTTAACGTTTTTAAGGCCTAATTTGCTGGCTGAACCCACATCCTCATAAGCGCCGTCAGGTTTACTTTAGTCCTAGCAAATAAAAACGTCACTTATATTCACACAAGCCTTTAACTATTGTCCACAGGAGAGACAACTTTTGTTTTTGTGAGTGTGTAAATATGACCCTTTTAGGCTTGCCTGCATTGAAAAAAAGAATTGGTCGCTTGTAACAAGATTGTGATTGTTGTGCATAAGCGTCTTGAATCCATACGAGCCTAACAAGACGATAGATACATCAACTAAGACGTTAGATACACCAACTAAGATGTTAGTTGAATCACTGAAGAAGTTGCTGTTGTTACTATCAGCTTTGGTTGATGTAACTAATGTCTTGAATATTGTATTCATTTTTTGTCAACTAAGAGAAAATCTCTCTTTGTTGGCTCCCATTTTTTTGAGTGTGCCAGAGTTCTGCTCAAACTAGCGGCCCAAGGATAAGTATTGTAGGCTACAGATCTCAACTAATAGTTGTTTATTTTATAGAAGGTCACAAAGAAACAAACAAACACGAAGTGACATACCTCAACCATTAAATAGGGTTGTGCGCGCTCGTTCACTGAGCGGATCGCTCCAAACTAGTACAATCGCTGTAATGTACTAATTCGGTCTTTTAGTTCTTTTAGTACACTAGTACACTGAAAGAAACTGGTCTGTTCATGCTCCTTTGACCGAATGAATAGCCGGCTTTGCTGTCAGTGTCACTCACTGCTCTGCCTGCTCTGTTCGGTTCTTGCTCCGCGTGTACTAAAAGAACTAAGAGCAGAAACTTTACGGAATAGTTCGTTCTAGTACAGTGACGGGAATTAATTATTTTTGGCTCTTAGTACATGTACTAGACAACCCTATTTATAAATAAACCCTAGCAACCAAAATACCTAAGGCTTAATCTCGTAAAAGCTAGTGATAATTGATACAAGAAATTGGAACATTACTTAGTATTTTTTAATAAAATATTTACGCGGATTTTTGAATTTTTCATTCGCCTCTAGCGATTTGCCATAGCATAACGCGAATGCCGATTTACCGTGTACACATATTATAAGATAAAAACGGAGTTGAATTAATTTGAAAAAAAAAACCGCCGTTTAACAACTTTTTACCTAGAGGACTTATGACATAAACGTGCATGCAAAACC
The DNA here is from genome assembly GCA_946894065.1 of Acleris literana. Taxonomy (NCBI): domain Eukaryota; kingdom Metazoa; phylum Arthropoda; class Insecta; order Lepidoptera; family Tortricidae; genus Acleris; species Acleris literana. Next base: position 11,614,144 of record OX335687.1, read on the forward strand.
AGTAAGAAACACTGGGGTCGTAGTGAAAAAGGGTGTAAGTCTTCTGAAGACCAAGTGAAAAAGGGTTTAAGTCCAGTATACCCCATTCATGTATATACCCTTTTTATTACGAGTTAAGTCGACTTGTACCCTTTTTCACTAGGACCCCAGCATTAATGATGATATTTTGGCTAAATTTAAACATGCCAAATGAAAATACGACGTTTTGTTAGTTGCGAAACGAAATTAGGTAAAACATTTGAAGCAAATAACTTTAACAAAAAGCAGGCTTTCAAAACCCGACTGTTGCTAACCAAGTTTAAATCGTCATAAATCCTAAATGATCATTCAAAATGAAAAATGATGAAAGAAACCTAAAGATGATTTTTAAATCCCTATTCAATCATACCCCACCTTGTCATACTTGATCGACTTTTTTTTTAAATTTGCTCATTATGGCGTCTGGTTGCCGCCATATTGAATTTTGATTACTGACATATCTTCAGTGTCACTCACCTGATTAAGACAAATCGATTGACATAAGAATCATCAACATCGGACAACGGGTTTAGTTTTTATAGTGACACAAAGGAACAAACATACAAATTATGGGCTGTGTGTGGGTGTGTGTGTGTGTCGCCAGTCGGGTAAAAACCGTGTACCTTTTTATAAATCGTGTTTAATCTTTAGTTAACTGATACAATTAAGATAAGCGCTTACACGAATAAAAACTTTAATGTTACTTGAATGCAAGGTCTCAGTATAAACAGTTGTGTCGTTGCTTGCAGATTTGCAACTCTTTCAGTGTTTGGCGCGGCGACGCCCGTGTGGTAATCTCTCGGATAATAATCCCCTGGCACGACGTCACTAGAGTTGTAGTTCGGTATCGATATTTTTATGGAAAAAAAGTCGATAAAATGTTTTTTTACTAGTGGTAGGAAATGTATGCTTTGCGCCTCTATAGAGACTAAAATTGTAGTGTCTTTTTATAATACTAACAAGACATTAATATTTACCTTCACCATCATCATCATCATGTCAGCCGAAAGACGTCCACTGCTGGACAGAGGCCTCCCCCAAGGCTCTACACTCAGACCGGTCTTGTGCTTTTCGCATCCACCGCGTTCCCGCGATCTTTACTAGGTGGTCACTCCATCTTATTAGAGGCCTACCTACAGCTCGTCTCCCGGTCCGCGGACGCCACTCAAGAACCTTCTGAGCCCATCGGCCATCTGTCCTGCGAGCAATGTGCCCCGCCCACTGCCACTTAAGTTTGGCTATTCTTCGGGCTATGTCGGTAACCTTAGTTCTACTGTTATTTAACTTACTTTTATCAAATTTAAAAATTCATATACTTGTAACTAAGATAAGACTTAAAAACTGCTTTGAAGCCAGATGAATAAAAATTAAATAAGACATTAGTCTTATTCTAGTCGTATTCTGCCCTCCTAAGCAAAAATGCAATAACTAAATTCAATAGCCAAAGCAGATTCAACTCTCTTCTGTTTGTAACTAGGTTGCAATTTCTACAGATGTTTTGTTTGAGATAACGCCATTATGCTTAGTAGGGCAGTATTATAATCGATGGTTTATTCTGATAAAAGATGTTATGCAAGTGTCTTAAAGCATAGAATATTTATCATGGCGCGTACCTAACTTAAGCACGTTAGTGCCTACCTTAATTTATAAAATTCAACATGGCATTTTTTTTTAAATGGAACGAACTCAGTTGCGTTAAATATCAGTAGGTATATGAAAGATACACTGTAACAAATACAGGTCATTGTAAAATGTTCCTTCATAGATCTTCACATCCACTTTAATCAACTTAATTGTTACTATAATCGGGCAATAAATACGATACGATACATTCATAATCTAATATATAAAAAATAATATTTAATTTTGTTATTTTGTCTGTTTATTCGTATTTTATGCGCTGCTATACCGTTCATCCGATTACAATGAAATTTGATATGGAGACAGCTCGAGTCCCGAGGAAGGACAAAACGATGCTTTTCATCCCGGAAAACAGGAAAGTTCACGCATAGACTATTAAACTAATAACTCTTATCTTGACTTCACACAGTCAGTTAAAAATTATTAAATATGCATGCATAATGCTGTAAAAATGTCTCATGTGTAAATTAATCGATAGCTACAGCGCAACACTAGTCGGTCTCATCTGGCATACAGTACAGACGCGGGGTGAGCATCCGTTTCGCTAATGCACAGGGTCATTCCTTTTTACTCCCGACTCCTTTAAACTACACGCTGTACTTGCCACGAGATAAAGACATAAAGATAATTTCCAAGAGTCAATCGATGGGGCGTAATCGGGCGTAGACAAGTACCAATAGATGAAAAACTTAAGTAGGTAAATGACTTCTTGCATGTAGTTGTGTACAAAACTAAAGCACTATTTCGATCAAACGGCCGGCAACGGATCAGAATGGAAAGAATTGTATGGTCTTTAAACGATATTAAATCATGTTTGACAGTATTTAAAGTCTATATTACCAAGCCGCGCACAGCAACTTGACCGCGGACGTCTTCCGCGACACGCGATCGTGCGAGTAGCCGAGCATATGCTGCGACGCGCGATCGGCTCCGTCATAAATAGACAATAATAATTTTAACAGACGCGATCGGCTGTCGCCGCCTCCGTCCGTATCATTTCCGATCCGATGCGATGCGAGCCGTTTGGTAGAAGTCATCCTTAATATGGAATTTACGTCAAATTTCAAATATAGAACGTCGAACGGTCTATACAAATACATGTGTTACAACTACATGTGAGAGGTCATTTACTTAAGTTTTTCACCTATAATGTAAATGATTTTCAAAATCAGGTTAAGTTCGAATCGGACTCGCGCACCGAGGGTTTCGCACCTCCATATAGTAGGTATATTCCAATTTGAATTCGATTTCGAATCGAATCAGCGCGAGCCCAACTCACACTTGACCATATTTTTTTTTAAGTTTTTGTTATAATCATACCAAAGGGGTTTGGCTAAAAGTGTTGTCATTTGTAAAATTCATACATTTTCAAGGTGAGCTGCCATTCGTATAATTGGTAAATTATCATAGAATTATTAAAAAAAACACATTTACATATTTAAACATAATACTCTTAAATGCATCGGAGCCGAGATATTTAAAAATTCATACTTGGGCGTACTTTTGTAATAACATCTGAATACTTAAATCTTTAATATCTCCGCTCCGGTATTATTTAACGCCATAAATTATATATATATCTATGTGTATTTAGAGGTCCTCTAAATAACTATGTAAAAATCAAACGTGGGCGCTGAAAAAAATTTACTGTATTCTTCAAACAAATTTACCCAATGCCGTTTGACGCTTTATTGTATATTTTACCGTTTTAACGATACAACAAAACTAAAAATATGTATTCTGGCCAGCAAAAAAGTAGCCAACTCTTTTCTCAAAGGCCGGCAGCGCACCTGCGATTCCTGTGGTCTTGCGGGTGTTTATGGTTCGCGGTGATGATTTGCCATCAGGTGAATCACTTGTTCGTCGGCCTACTGTATCACATTTAAAAAAAAAAACGCTATCATTCAAGGACCGGTCAAGTGCAAGTCGGACGCGCGCACCAACAACGGTTTTGTGTTCAAGTACCTTTAAATAAAATTCGTGCACGTCACGCAAACGGGTACATGCGCGTTCGCTTTCCACTGCGTTGTATAGTGACATGACGTAATGAGAATTCATACTATTACATCGCAGTGGAAAGTGAACGCGGACGTGCACGTGCACGTCACGCAAGCGGTGTGGCTGGGCCTTAATTAATAGTTTTACTAATTTTGTACCGGAATCCTTACAGATATTTTTATTAGCGGAAGGTGATATTGATATCTGATTTTCCCTTTACTAATAAATCACCATAGTCTTCGTAAAACTAAACTTTAGAGCATAACTTTCCAGACGTTACTTTTAACGAAACGTTTATTTTTCACACTGAACATTTAACCAATAAATTCGCTACTAGCCAAAGCGTTACAAAATAACCGCGAGTGAACCAACGCACATCCCACACACCTTAAAGACTAAAATGGAATGTTCAAAGGGTAGCCGTAGGGGCAAATGAAAAATCTAATATCACTCAACTCTCGGGGAAACTCAACAATTGCTGCTCATGAATTTTAACGAGGCATTTTCTTTGCGACGACGCCTAAAGTGATCCAACCACTTAGTTCCCCACCTGAGGAGGAAGCAGGCCAAATAATGGAATATAAAAGGATACATTGACTTGCGTTATTGGGGTTTTTGAACAATAAATAGCACGTTATAAATTGGGAGCATGTTGGAAATTTAGAAAGGGCTTTTGCAATTTCAGCGGTACTTGGGTAAGTAAATAAATTGAACCCTCTTTGATGGTTTGAAGAGCATTTTACAAGAAAGGATGTGAGGAAAGGCACTTAAGTGTGGTTATATGTGTGTATAACTCTTTATTATACCTATAAGTATACTCATGGATTCATAAACTGCATCGAATCGTTTAAAAATTGGTCGTATTTTTTCAGTTTAAGTATGTCTCAGTGAATATACATAATACATCAAAAATTAGACAAATAAAATGTTACCCTCTTATACATAAACACACAATAGCTAAAGTTTGCATGAAATTTGCGTCTTTATCTGACGTTGTGATATTTCCACAGGGACAACGCATACTTGAACTAACATGGGTTTAAAATGCGTTAATGAAAAGGTAATATTGTTCTACTACTGTGTTGAAAAGAGGCCCTGGGCCTGCTAATAGGAAATTTGCATGGAATTTTTTAAATCACATTTCTCAACAAAATATGGAAATACCGTAAAAGTGATCACAAAAAGTGAAATTAAAATTAAAATCGGTCAAGAAATACGGATGATACAAGCATTTTAAACTGCTAATTAGACAGAGAGATCCGAAGTGTACCGGTGACGTCATCGTGCAGTTCGGCCATATAAACTCCACGTAAAATTCTGTTTTGCTAGAAAGTGATAGGAACAAATCTTTGTTGGCTCATATTTTGGTTATTTTTATAGCTATTCAAAAATGTTTTCTCTCATTTGTTTGTTACATGAATCAGTTTTTATTGAAGCTGTAAAAAAAACATGCATATTCCCTATTTCTTGGGTCATAGATCCCACTTACATGGCCTGTGTGCTCGTTTTGCCTTCTTTGTCCCACCGCAAAAAAAGTTGCACCCAGGTTTGATCATCCAATTTTAATTGTGATACTAAAAGTAGGTAGGTCAGTTTCGTTAGTTATCTACAGCTGCCCGAAGGGCAAACCGTCCTGAAATAGGAGCCCCACCCGGGTGGGGCTCCGTCAAATGTTGGTGGGACAAAACGCAGTTGGAGTAATAGCCGTCTCCATGCAATAGAAACAAACGCTAAAAAAACCGGGCAATAGGATGTCGGACCATGCTCAGAGTAGGGTCCGATGCCGTAACTACAAACGCAAAAACCAACCAGTACGAATGAATTTAAAAAAATGTACATAATTATTTTTTAAAAGCTATCCAATATACCCTCATTTTGATGTCATAATGTATCAAAACTTTTGGATCACCCCTCGTATATGGCTTCTTGTCGGACGGTCGATCGAGCGAGCGAAGTTATATTGCCGTATTGTTTTTAGTTACCTAATTGATAAAGCAATAAAATAAATGTTTTAAAAACGGCTTTTGGTTAACAACATTGTGAGACTTCAGTTGGACTGACCTGCCATTTTAAAAGAAGTTATTTCATAATAATTATCATAGCTCTATATATTATTTAGACCCACTTCTTAGTTGATATAAAACTTTAAGTCATTTCGAGCTCGCCGCTCGTCTTCAATTAAAAGTTGTTCGTTTATAGTCATTCAACTATCCTAATCGAGATAATTATCTTATCGCCATCCTTGAAATAGGTACCGTTGAGGAGTTCCGGTGGCCATCTGTGGTGTTCATCATCATTTCTACTTCACGAAATGTATACCAAATTTTGTTGTAGGTATACCAAAACCTTTTCCAGAATGTAAAAAATGTTTCTCTGAAAACCGCATCAAAATCGGTTCAGCCAAACGCGAGATAATCATACAAACATACGGGTCAAACTGAGAACCTCATTTTATGAATTCGGTTAAAAATAAAATGTGTGTGTGTTTGTTAAACGCGCCGGTTAATAATTCTTCCGTCGATTTATAAAGCGAGATGGTTTAGAGAAACACCTGCCTACACATACATATTTCGTTACCAAAATATTGGTTTTAATTTCTCTCGACGCCAATAAACCAATCACAACTATTTTGCATTGATACGGTGCAAATATACGAAACATTTTATTCAGAGTAAAATCAATCCCACCAAAAACATAAATGTAAAAAATAGGCCAAGTTCTCATCTGCTACCAAAAGTAGTGATATCTAAATAGGTGCCAGTAAATTCATTTCGAGCCTTAACTTGGCAGTTTTCCTAAATACCCAACAAATATGTAACTTACCTACATAGAAGGGTATAGATAGAACATTCATTTTCATACTAGGCTGTGAGATCTATGACCTTTGTAATCTGTGAATAAAACAAAACTGTTACTGGGAAAAAAACCCGCCAAATGCGAGTCGGACTAGCAAACGGCTCCGTACCAATCCGGGCAAAAAAATCACGTTTGTTGTATAAGGAGCCCCACTTAAATATTTATTTTATTCTGATTTTAGTATTTGATGTTATAGCGGCAACAGAAATACATCATCTGAGAAAATTTCGACTGTCTAGCTATAACGGTTCATGTCATGAGATACAGCCTTGTGACAGACAGACGGACGGACGGAACCCAAAAATACTAGGGTGCGAAAAAGTGCTGAATAGGTTACATGTTATACACACATTTTCTTCGAACTTGGCCGGACACACTGCTGTGTGTCTTGATATTGAAGCAGGAAATACGAATCGCGCGTACACAGCCAATTAACGTATCCATTTTGAAGGCAAACGCGTTTTTTTTTTATGTACAGGCGAAGGCAAACGAGCACACAAGATCTGGTCAGTGGGAACTGAGTCCCACAGACATTTGCATTCTAACCCCCTTACCACAGAATAAAGACTAAAGGCATAGAAACCGTACTAAATAAGCAGAAAATACATTATGGTTCACTTCTTTTTACTTATGGTTTTCATAGTGAGTTGGAAAGAGATGAATCTATAGCTGTTCTTTCGTTATTTGGTACATTGTCACTAGTAAGGCGTGATTTGGACCTATAAGCACCTATAGTATTTGGACCTATAGACAAGGAAAGACAAATCCTTCCTATAGGAAGGACAAAGAAGTCCCTGTGTACAACCTTGTGACAATGACAGTTAAAGTAGAAAAAACAGCTTACTTTTTGTTTCATTTTTTCTCATGTAATACATAATCTAAAAAGTAGAGAAAGATAGCTGACGCAAAGTACGTCTTATAGTCTGGTTTCTATGCTATATGTTCTTATTCTGTGCCCCTTACTAATAAACATTGAGTAACGGTGGTGTAGCTATACAATGTCTGTCAAATTCAAATGTCACAATGACAGATGAGGACAAAACATTGTATAGCTATACCACCGTTACTCAACGTTTATTAGTAAGGGGGTTAGCCTACAATCACAGGACTGCAATCCTAAGACTGCAAATGCGTTGGCAATACTGAGGGACTAAGGTGGAATGCCTTTATTTATGCTAGTAATTTTACCGGTTGTTTTATCCCCACACTGGAACATAACGATGCAAACACTGCTGCTTGGCGGTAGGTTAATGCGCGGTCTAAAAACCAGATGAACGTATCTACATTTTTAGTATTTTAAAGGAGAGCAAAAAAACGGTGCGAATTCACGTCTTCAACTTTCCAATATTAGTTTTAGCGCTAATACTATGATTTTCGAGACCAATATATTTATTGATGCATTCTTACATTGCTAAAGATTTGAAAAAGTTCAATACTTGCGAATGTTCACGTACACATAGGCGGTTTTTTTTTCTCAAATTGGTTGACATGCGTTCGGCTGTCCCAAACCAAAACCTAGCAAGAGCCAAATTTGTCAAAATTCGTTTTTTTACACCATACATCTTTAAATTTAGTGCTGCGTGTAATGCAAAAACACCCATAATTCTATCGCGCTTAGTTTCAAAGATATGAGACCCCCTAAACCTAGCAACTCCATCTGCTACTCGTCGATACCAAAATCAAAATCCTAGCAAGTTACATATCCAAATCCAAACAATTAGTAACTGCGGCTTATACTAGGTTTTTGATTCTGGAATTTGCACTTACTAGGTTTTTGTATTTGTTAAAAAGCGCGAACTAGGTTTTTGAATTGGGAAATTATTCACACTAGGTTTTTGATTTATGAAACGGACGGCTTATACTAGGTTTTTGATTTTGGAATTTGCACTTACTAGGTTTTTGTATTTTGTTAAATAGCACTCGATAGATTAATTTGATTGGGGAATTACTCATACTAGGTTTTAGATTTACGAAACGAACTATTCAGTGTTGTAGAATTTGTAATTTATTCCTATACAAAATCTAGCAAGTCGATGCATAAGGAGTGCTGCGGGGCGAGCGATGAGGTGCACGGCGTTGCTTGGGGAGAAGGGTCGTCAACGCGCGCCGAACAGTCACTAAGTTTGCTCTGGCGCTGAACGATGTGTTTTTGTTTGTTAAAGCTTTACCAAAATGAGTCGAAATCAATCATATAATATAAAAAGAGGTAGATATGTTACCTATACGGTATTCCGCGTGTAAAACGCACACACAATCAGTAAATATTGCAATTACACACTAATTCGTAAATGACAAAGGTGTACCAATTGGCTTGGTTTTAGGGTGCCACTATCGAAGTTCGTGTAACATATCTACCTTTTTTTACTATATTATATCATTAGTCGAAATAGTTATAGGAGCAAACTCATTCTTGCAGCCGCTTTATCAAGATATGTACTAACTTATTGTTTACTATTAAACTTTTTCTCTGAATTTAAATTTGAAATAAAAATTGCTTTGTTTTATACTATTAAAGCGTTAACAATTGTTATGCTCTCCTATTTATATTGCAGTTTTCTTGCACCTATGGGCTTTACTTTGTTTTATGTTGTTTGTTTGTATGCGCGATAAAATAGATACAGATACCTGCTTCATACCTATTATGGGTGTTTAAACTTGTTCTTGTGTTATAGTACTTATAGTATAGGTACCTAAGTAGGGAAAGGATAGGTACATATTTACATAGGTAGTTCCGTGGCGGTGTTTTTGGTTATAGTAGTAGTTGCAGGATGTGGACTTTATATAAAATTTTATTATTTTTGATTGCTGTTATTTCCATCTATTTGGTGTCGAGTCGGTACATATTATTATTTATTTAGCTATTTAAAAACTTGCTCAGATTTGCGTTGTGATTTGTTTTTTTTATACTATGGATTAAACGTAATACTGAAAACCTAAAATTAAAAATATTATAAATACATTTTAAAAACCCGATTCAGCACTAACATAATTACATGACCTTTCGCGACGTTTCGCCAACTATAGGTAAATATGTAGGTACCTACTCGTATTTCGATCATCCGCTCCCTAGTTACGAGTAACCTACTGATATAAAAACAAACTGTGTACGTATAAGCTTTATTGGGTTAATTTATTTATGAAAAAAATTATACGCGAATGGTTCTTGGCTTAATTTTGTGCTAGTTTTGCGTGGAAGCTTAGATACAGAACTGTGCAAATTTTGTACTCTTTTTTGTATTTAATTATACAATTAATGAATTAATTTAATTTTGTATATCAAATAGGTAACTTAAATTTACTAAAGAGATTGGGTTAGGCTTTTTTAACATTCAGCTTACGAGGGTGAAGTTAAATTATTTAATCCGTTTTTTCTCGTGTGTTTTTTTTTTCTGGACGAAGCCAGAATTAGAAATTTTTGATTTAGATTGCCTTGATGACGATTCAGTTGCAGATCCTCTAATTATTTAATAAGACTATAAATGTCAACATTTTCATCTAATCAGATAATTTTTTGAGTAACTTTGAGGTGAACATGTAGAAAATTTATTTATCATTATAATTATGTAACAAGTATTTACTTAAAATATTGCACACGTAATTTTAAACTTCAATGATCACAACACACATACTTAAGTACTAGGTTTTTACATAAGAGAAAAACGCTCGAACCGACCAACTAATCAGCTCAAATTCCCAGTAACAGACTATGCTAGGTTATTGATTTTGGTTTTTGAGACATTTCCAGCGACAAATCTACTAGTAAGTCTCATAAAACTGGCATTTACAGTGTTTTTTTTATTTGTTTTTACTAATCTATTAGAGTCATTTATTTTCATAATTTAGCACTAACAATCAGTAATCTAGGGCTTATAGTTTTTAAGAGGGACATAAAAACGTTTGTTTTGTTTCTCCTGTAAAATTTTCTCAATGGCTCTTACTAGGTTTTGGTTTGGGACAGCCGCGTTGTTTTGGCTCTTTAAATTTAACTTAAAATGAAGTATTATTTGGCAGCCAGACCTGTGCATAAGCTTTTAAGTTGTTGTGGTTCTTACTTACGTGTTAAGTGACTGAAATTATATTTTAAAGGTAAGATTAATTTTACTGTAAAATATACGTCCATGTGTCTCTAATTGATACGAAAGTGGTTAAAAGTAATTTAACGAAATTCGTAATACGCTTAAAATACGATTAAAAGTGGTTCTTATGATAAATCGTTTTTTTGGAATTAGTGTAATATTGACCGTACCGTAACGTCGTTTTGGCATTTCATGCAGGAGCACATTCTGAACCGTTTTATGCAAAAAAACGATTTTTGAATTTTTTGTAGTTACGTTCATCTGGTTTTTACACCGCGATGGAGATGATTAACATACGTACAACCTGCTAGACATTAATTAGTAATAAAGAGGGATTTTTAGGGTTTCGAAAGCCAAAAAGAACCTATTAATGGGCCTCCGCTGTTTATCTCTCTATATATCTTTCAGCGGGCTGTATCTCATGAATTATAATAGGTAGACAGTTAAAATTTTCACAAAGAGTTTCACAGTGTATATTTATTGCCGCTGTAACAAATTATGCCGCCATACACTGGGGTCCTAGTGAAAAAGAGTATAACTCTTCTGAAGATCAAGTGAAAAAGGGTTTAAGTCTAGTATACTCCGTTTATGTATATACCCTTTTTTAGTACGAGTTAAGTTGAGTTATACCCTTATTAACTAGGACCCCAGTAATGGTATGGAACACTTTTCTGTGCGGATCAAACTCGCATTTGGCGTGTTACTTTCTAAATTAATCAACCCCAGTTGGACGAAGTCCCAGGAATAAGTTAGACAACGATAAATACATACATACATAAAATCACGCCTGTTTCCCATAGGGGTAGGCAGAGACCACTTCTTCTTTAACGATAAATAAAGGATGTAAATAAGGTACGGATATTTTAAATAAATTACTAGCATAGAGGTATAGGGGTAGGGATAGAGGTAAAGTAACCGATATAGCTCACCGGATTGCAAACCTTAAGTGGCAGTGGGCGGGGCACATTGCTCGTAGAACTGATGGCCGTTGGAGCGGAAAGGTTCTAGAGTGGCGACCGCGAACCGGGAGACGAAGTGTTGGCAGACCTTCCACAAGGTGGACTGACGATCTGATAAAGGTCGTGGGAAACCGCTGGATGACAGCAGCAGAGGACCGATCGTTGTGGAAAACCTTGGGGAAGGCCTTTGTCCAGCAGTGGACGTCTTGCGGCTGATAATGATGATGATGATGATAGAGGTATTCCATCTTAGTCCCTGAGGACTAACCCTGAGGTTGGCAAAGCATTTGAAATCTTAGAATTTCATTCTTGAGATTATAGTCTTGAGAATTCAAATGTCTTTGGAACTCAGATTCGACTTACCATTAGGTGGCCTGAGTGTTCGAGTGCCTTCTTCAAATTATACGATTAAAATGTTAATTATTTTTTGTAAAATTAATGAAACAACTGTTTTTATTAAAAACATACGTCAGAACGTATTTAATTGATGATTTTCCCCTTCGTATGGTAATCAAATCATAATTAATGAGTGAGAGTTCAAAATAATTTAATTTCAATAAAATATCAATATCCTTTAATCAAAATATCAGCACCATAATCGCTTAAAATGTTTACATTTACTTTAAAAGAGTTAAAACTGGACTTCGTTCCATTTAAAAACCAATGCTCAATTTAAAGTAAAACCACTTAGCATTAAAAACATTTCAAACCACATTTTGCGTACGGAAAGAGTAAAATATCTTTTAAACTCCCAAATAAATCAATGTATCAAACATTGTCATTATTTAAGCACTCATTAACACTTTGAATACCAGGCTCCAAGATTCCAATACAAAATTGACCCTCTATGGTGTCTTTGGCGTTGAAATGTATCTCTGTTGAACGTATTCAGGGCCCGTGACACGGTTGGCTTGGTGGTATCGCATACAATTTCTATTTGGTGGCATTGAAGCATAAACCGAGCTTTACTCAGTCAGCCGGCGGATTTAATTAAGTTTCGAGAGGAGTGACCATTATTATGAATGCACGTCGGTTAAGGCCCGTAACACACGTCAGTGACACGGATCCACTCATTTAAGTTCATACTATATACTATAATTTATATACAGTGGTGGTCACATAATTAGGGACACTTGTTTTTTTCTCATACAATTGCCTACAAATATGATTTTTAAATTTTTGACCACCATTCAAACAAATCTTGACCTATTTTATTGCTAAATACAATTTACTTTAGATCATTAACTAAGGTTTAAATTTATGTACAATGAATTACCTTATATTTTATAGGGATTTAAAAACTTAGTGCTGACCCGTCCATACAAAGTTTTACAACTTTGTATGAACGCGAGGTATTTATTTTTTCTAATCCTTATAAAATGAAAGATCCGTTTTCAACAGAGATGAATTGTACAATACATTTAAACCTTAGTTCATTAATGAACGATGAGTGTAACCAAATATTAAATTAGTTTAGAACTTTTTGAATGGTGGTCAAAATTGAAAATATTTGTAGGCAATTGGAAAAAAAACAAGTGTCCCTAATTATGTGACCACCACTGTATTCAGTGTAAGATTTCAGTGAATACTGAAAAGCACACTCAAAAAAATGAGAGCCAGCCAAGAGAGATTCTCTCGTAGTTGATATAAAATGAATACAATTAGTTATAATACTACTTATATCAACTAAAGCTAGACAAAAGCAAGTTCTTTAATAATTCAAATAATATCTTAGTTGATGTATCTAACGTCTTATACTATATTTAAAGGCAGAAAACTAAACTAAACACACAATACAATGATTGATAGACTCATTGTAATTAAATGACTTGAAGGCCTTAAAACCGCCAGTATCGGCACGTCTGTGCTGACCCTTACACAATACTCTCTGGTAACTCTGGTTAGCCAACGTCACCGCGAGCGTCCAAATATTGCTTTTAAATTTAACAGTGGTTAAATGCACTTACTTAACCAAATCCTTATATTAAGAGAGATAGCTTCATGCGGAAAACTTCTATTTACCCAATGGGTGTCAAAGGGGTCTATTACTATCTGTCCGTCAACTTGTTGGTCTGGCCTTTAATGGGCTGTATTTTTTGAATCGTTACAAATTATAATCTCCTAAAATAATCAGAATTCAACGGAGAACGCAATAATGTATCGTCATCGGAATTGATTACGTATGCAACGTTCGATACGATAAAAAATACTTTTTAACATTAAATTATTAAATTTAATGTACCTACTAAGTAGTAACAAAATTAACTGAATAAATTGACTTTCTCTTCATAATTATCAGCATTAATATCTTGGATATTTTTAGGGACCCAAAACGCAAGAAATTGTCCAGAGGCCCTAGCCAAGATGCATCACTGGTAGATCACGTGACTTTTCGTATTACGTCATCTGCCAGTGACGCGAATCGTTTAAAAACGAATCGAATAGAAACGCTAGTTAGCGTAATGCATCTTGGCTAGGTCTCCAGAGGCCGTAACATTAATTGTCAAAACCTGACAATAGCGCTATCTCTTATGATGCCTGGAATTTTACCGAATTTGATACTTTTTAGGGTTCCGTACCCAAAGGGACCCTATTAATAAGAGACCACCGTCCGTCGGTGTCTGTCTGTCTGTCTGTCAGCAGGTTGTATCTCATGCACCGTGATAGCTAGACAGTTGAAATTTTCACAGATGATGTATTTCTATGGCCGCTATAACAACAAATACTAAAAACAGAAATATTGAAGGGGGGCTCCAATACAACAAACGTGATTTTTTTTGGCGTTTTTTTGCTCGATATTAATAACAGCAACAGGTAGAGTAGACGCTCGAAATATTTACAGAATATTTAGTTATATATTGACTTTAAAAATAATTAGTTAACTTAAAATAAAATAAATATTTAATACAACAAACGTGATTATTATAGATAATGGTACGGAACCCCTCTTGCGCGAGTCCGACTCGCACTTGGCCGGCTTTATTAAATACAAACTCGGCGTAGAAAACAAAATCGGAATTCCATTGTGCTTGCTCACGTTTAACTTTTGTTATTTACGGCACTTGAAAAATGTACGATTGCGTAAAAAACTTTTCGTCAACTGACATGGAGCTTTTTATTACGAAGTTAAATTGCAAAGAGCCCTATTCATTAACGCACGAGATTTTCTTTAAATATAAAATTACATGCAAACGTGAATGAAGACAGATTCGTTTTGTTTTGTAATTTGCTCTTAAATAACTTTACTTTTCGTGTTTCAGAAGTCTCTGGATTACGATTGGGGAATGAGGAAACGTTGTTTTATTTATTCAGGGCCAGTATACTTTATATATTAATCTTATTTATATACTTATTGATATTATATTCAAAATTACTTTTTTATTAAATAGGATAAACTGCTCTATTGTTAGCCACCTACCAATTATCGGCCCCATGAACTTTAACATAAGGTAATAGAGACGATAATTCAACAATCACTAGGTGCCAGTAACTGGTATTGGGCTGGAGGCCGGCATTTAGATGTTTTACCCTACGATAACAATCTTAACTTATCTCTATTTGGCGTAATGGTTGACAGGTAGAGATTCCTTGAAGCATTAAGGCCGCCGTTTTTACTTAATTTGTGTATTGTGCAATAAAGTTAAAATAAATACATTTTGGGTAATTTTAGCATGTGTTTTCCTGTAACAAAAACATGAATGAAAAAGAATAAAGTCCGATAGAACTTTTTTTCAGTTTCGGTTTCTACCAAGTTTTGGCAAAAATACATAGTTTCTTACGGATAACTTCGCTTGTTAGTTTTTAGGGTTCCGTACAATAAAATAAAAAAACGGAACCCTTATAGGATCACTCGTGCGTCTGTCTGTCCGTCCGTCTGTCACAGCCAATTTGCTCCGAAACTACTAGACCGATTAGGTTGAAATTCGGTACACATATGTAAATTGATGACCCAAGCACAGATGTGTAAAGTATTTTTTTCAAGTGTTGTTTTTGGGGGACAAATTAGGAAATAAAAAATAGTTTTGAAAACCTTACTGTGTCTATCAAATGAAAGGGCTCGTTATGAGGATATCAACTATATTTTTATTATTATTGTAAATTAAATAGTTTTGATTTTATTTATGAAAGAAGACGAAAATTGACCAACCCCGTGACCTCCGAAACTACTGAGTCTAAAATTTTGAAAGAAATACAAAAGATAGAATCATTGCTTGTAGATTACAGGAAAACCTATAAGAATTCTATGAAAAAAAAAACGTATGCACGGAACCCTCTCCACGCGAAAAATGCTTACAAGTTACGTATTAAAATTTAATCTTTCTTTGCATGGTGATGGAAATTTCCATCATAACGAAATGCTAACTTTTTGTTATTTTTTTGTATAATTTTTTTTTATACTGATTCAAAATCAAATAGGGTTTGAATTCACGACTTTTTTAATTTTTATGTTATTAAGGGTTGAAACATAATAACTAGTATAAATAGCGTTCTCAATCGCATATAGTGTTTTAATGTATTTTATAGGGATATTGAAGCGCTAAAAGGTAATTTTATGTCCCGAAACGTTATTAAGGCGTCCATCAAACAGAAAAATTAGGGAAAACCGGCCGATAAACAAGAAAGCTACCGCAATAAAGCCTTATAATGATGATGTTGTAATTTTACTTTTATTAAAATACTTTTCGTGTACTCAGCAAGGTTTTTATTGCGCAAGTAACAGTAAAAGAGGTTTGAGTACTCTAAGTATAAAAGTTTTATTCCTTTTTCTTGTTGCGTTGTGAAAATGTTATGTATTTTTTGTGTTAAGAGTGCAAAGTTTTTCTTTATTATCTTTTATTATGTAATCATTTGAGGTTATTCATGTTGCGTACTAAATGGCCATAAAATTTTATAAACTTTTATTCACTTTATGTTCCTTATTATCAAGCTCTTATACATACAGGGTGACAGGATATTCGATACAATCCTTTTAAGGAGGCATAGTAGAGCTCATTTGGATCAAAATAGGTCATGGAGTACCCTGACAGAAAATTATTAGTTTCTGAGATATTCATAATTTTAATCTGAATTTTGGTGATTTTCCCTTATGTCCATGTCACGGAAAATTCTTAATGCCATGTTTTATTTCACATAAAGTTTGTTTCTCCATACTAAGTGAAAAATAAACACGGAAACACCTACAATGGAGAAACAAACTTCATGTGATTACTTAAAAACTTGATTATAAAAAACAGCCATATGAGTTTAAAAAACTTCACTGATTTGTAATGATTCTAATAATGAGAAATACCACTAAAAACCTTCATGACATTAATAATATTTCGTAACATGGACATAAGGGAAAATCACCAAAATTAAGATTAAAATTATGAATATCTCAGAAACTAATAATTTTCGGTCAGGGTACTCCATGACCTAATTTGATCCAAATGAGCTCTACTATGCCTCCTTAATAGGATTGTATCGAACATCCTGTCAACCTGTATAAGATGCAGTTGTAGGTGTAGTAAATACTAAACTTACTGTGCGAATGTGATGCCCTCGCCGGAGTAAGAATGAAAATCCTCGGTTGTGGTTACCCAGAACCGAACGACTTCAAGGCACTGCCATTGCACTCCACTATCCGCTTTCTGGAAGGGGTGGAGGCTGCATTGGACTAATTGCTAAAAGAAGGGTAATTACACAAAAGATCCCATAGGATCGAAGTGTATCCGTAAGGACCCCACCTACAAGATAAGATAAGAGGTGTAGTAAATAAACATACATCGTTTTTATGTTCATATTTATCTTCTTAGTCAAGGCCTCTATTCTACAAGTTAAAACCATATTGACTTTGGCTTGTTTTGGTATTGTTTTTAAATCGACCACTATTAATACCTATCAAGTAAGTAGGGTGATGGAACCAGTAATGGATGAGGCACCAATAATGGTAACTGGATTCTTATTTTACAGAAGATAAGGGTTATTCATTTGTTTTGCAACAATCAATTTAGAACCGTATGACAATTTGAATTAAGAGTGAAGTGTCCATTACTGGTGCCTGTCCGCTAAAAGTGTACATCATTGGTGCCGTCATCCTAGGAACTATCAAAACGTCGACAATACACGACGATAACACGTCAAAAGCAATAAGGTTTTACCGTGTGGAATCTTGACCCAGTTTTAGTAACCATCATTAAATTCAGAAAGCAAGAAGAACTTACCTATCCAACAAAATACGGTATCATAATGGTTATGCACTTCATTTTTCAAAATCATACATACATACATACATAATCTCACGCCTTCGTTCCCAGAGTGGGGTAGGCAGAGCTACAGAATTACAAACATCTCTAAAAAACTTGTTGATAATTCTATAACCACAATTACAATTAGGCTAAGATGTTTACCAGCGTATTAGTGACAGGTTGCAAGCCCATCGCCTAACAGTACTACAAGCCGTTATTCCCTTAGTCGTCTCTTACGACATCCACGGGAAGACATGGAGTGGCACTATTCTAACTCGGCAACCACAAAATCATGGCATATTAAAAAACCGATCTCCACTGTTTAGGGTGCCTTTCCACCAGAGATGTGCTACGCTACGTTGGTATGGATGTGTTTGATGTCCACCAATCATATTCATTAGTCCACATAGCATAGCACTCGTGGAAACGGATTCAACTAAGCTATGTTTTTTAATATGGATAGATGCTTGCTGTGGATCCGAGCTCCAGGCGCGGATCCAGCTTTCAGATGAGGGGGTGGTCATTATCTGCTCAACGCAGAAATTCGGTCAAGTGCGAGATAATGCCACACAATTATTTACTTTCTGACCCGTATCTACGATTGCCGAAGGGGCTGGTGATGACGTACTTGACCACCCTCGTGGATCCGCCACTGCCGTGCTCTGGATGCGTGCTATGGATGCGTGCCATGGATGGTCACGAGTGGTGTAGCAAGGTGTAGCTGCGCATCTTCCTCGCACGACTGCCTCGGGGCTGCGCATCTTCATAGCGCATCTTCCTCGAACGGCTACAAAGCTTAGTAGGTATTAGTGGAAACCGTCACATAGTTTTGTAGCGTAGCTTTCATATCCTCGCAGCATAGCTGCATAGCACATCTCTGGTGGAAAGGCACCCTAATGCTCGTCTCATGATACGTCAAAAATGTCAGTTTTATATGGCTTGACGTTTACTTTGACGTATCTTGTGACAGGCGTCTCAGCCACGATGAGTTTAAATACGGCCTTAATACCATATGTACAGAATTTTGATCATTAGATGTGGTGAACTTTGGTAAGGTTTAATAAGGTCTACTTAACAACCTTGTTTCGCAGACAGAACCGATCGCTTTTAGCGATAAGAAATGTTGTTTACTGTATAAGTTTGCCTATTTGTCTTCCTTTGTTTTTTTGTGTGATTTTTACTAAAGTGTTACTATAGGACAGGTATTGTACATTCCTGTTCATAAATATGTGTTGTACACTTTAGTACCTTGTCACTTTAATCGCTGTGATAATTCATATATAGCAGTTTCAACATGACATTAAATAGACAAGGTACTAAAGAGTATACATATTTATGAACTCCACTGTACATTTCGGCAACCTATACCCCCTTGCTCAACAACACACTTAATAATCGTTAACTACTTTAATAATGGGTACTTTCATTAACTAATTAAAAATAACATCACTGTAATGCTCTGTTAAATTCATTTTAAACATGCATAATGTCTCAATAGTACCTCATAGTAATATTAATTATAATTATGTGCATAAATTATTAGCAATATTTCTGGATCTATATTTCAGTCCAACTTATATTTCCGGGAAGAACTAACGTGTTTGCTAATTTCCAGTAAAATATGGAGTGAGTATGGATTTTGGTAGAAAATGTTAGAATTATTTGGCTAGTTATCGGGCCAAATAGTTTTAACCGCATTAATAATCCATTTGTAATAATTATGGCTCGTTTACATTACGGGGCGATGAGTGCGTCCGCGTCGGCCGCATTTAGTATACAGGGTGGAAAAAGCGAACACCACATGGACGGCAACTACCTTAAATATTGGAAATAGCAAGTTCTACGCAAAGAAGACTTAGGCAGTTTCATTTTTGAGAACAAAATATACTGCATTATTGGATTTCTGAAATAAAATCCTCTTCCTTAACCGAGAATCGAACTGGTCGAATATGACAAAACAAAAAAATCGTGTTTTATGATACTTATCGAAATGGTTATTGTTAATTATTATTTATGTCTATACCACATACACCTGTATATTAAATAAAGACCGTAAAAAACCCTTCTTTATCATTTTATCATATTCGACCAGTTCGATTCCCAGTTAAGGCAGGCAAATTTTCAAAAATCCATGAATGCAGTAAATTTTCATTTTTTAAATAAGTCTCCTTTGCATTCGTTTTTCCACCCTGTATAATGTTTTTAAGCAATTGAGTCTCGTCTTAGATTTATAACAGTATGTGTGAACTTTGCGAAAGTTTAAAACAAACAATTAATTGTACCTATGTGTTGTTCCAGCGTGCCGCGCGGGCTGCGCATGGCGCGCGCGCGCCGCGTCGCCTCGCGCGCGTTGGCGTTCGTGGGTTCTCCATCAACGTCGATGGCTGCGCCTGCGCGCCTTCGTCGCCGCGGGGGGACACCGTAAGGAACTCATTACAAATATGGAAAACATCACGGGAAAAAATTACACAAATTGGCATAGGGACGAACTAGGCTTGTATGATTGAACGTGGGATCCGACCACCCATTCCCCAATTAATGCCTTTAAAAGACTTACCTCTCAAAGTATAACCCACTAAAAGAATAACCCCTTTGGAAATACATGACTTAGTTATTTGTTAAACTAACCATTCACATAAGGGAAACCTTAAGAGCTAAAGCTCAGATCGTCAGCAGTAAATTGATAACTAAATATAAGGGTAACCCTTATAAATAGCGGTTAAAAAGCCAATCGAACCAATTTTTATAAGGGTAAGGGTACCAATCGAACAGCTTTTTTAAATTAAACACTATCACTCAAAATATAGCGCGTTAAAAGCAAAATCGAACAAGACATACGAAACGGATTGGTAAGGGTATCCCTTATAAATAGCGCTTTAAAAAGCAAATCATACGGCTTTCAAGCGATACAGCTTTTCTAAATAAATCCTTATAAAAACCCATTCGAAACCCCTTGAATGGGATATCGGGCCGGTTCCTGGATGGAACACAATGATAAATTCATACTTTTTTTTGCCTGTTTAGTGTCCCACATTGTAGGACAAAGGCCTCCCCTCTTTTTCGCCATTCTGCCTTACTGATTGCATACTTCCGCCAGTCGCTCCGAAACACGTCTAAATCATCAATCATCAATACTTATATAGATAAATAAATACTTCAATATAATGAAAACAAACAATACGTTTAGAAAATGTTTAAGATACCTATAGGTTACGTTAGGTTTGTTTTATAACAAAGAAGAAAAATAAACGGTTATAGTCAAAAAATAATTTCTAACATTTGAAAATTCTGACCAGTGAAACAATTGGGACGAAAATTTAAACCTTCAACCCATTTTTCTACACACAGGTCTCGTTTACCCATTTTTTATATGTACATAGGTCAATTCATAATAAAATTCCAGGATGACTCGAGATAAATGTACGGATTGCAGTATAGAGTTTTTGACCACCCATGATTTTTATCGCCATCGTACCACAGTCCACTCAGGGGCAAGGCAGCAAAGAGCCAAGCTCAAGAGGAAAGAGTTAGAAGGCGGCCAAACTAAGGAGGAACTGCCAAATAGGCAGAATAACCCAGCTCTACAAAGGTATGCTAATCAAATCAAATAAAAACAAGTGTAATAATTAGGGTTAGGACTTTTTATACATAATATTTTGACATAATATTATGTTAAAAAAATACCTTTACTTTTTACTTTTCCACTTTTTACTTTTTACTTTTTTTCCCATTTTTAATAGCTTGTGTCATCTAGGTAGTTAAATACCGTAAAAACAGTCTTGCTAAGCATGGGTTTGTGTTTTTTCCCAAACTTTTAGCTCTTTAGCCGACTATTTCAATTTTCCTGGAGTTTCCTGGACTTCACCTCCGTAGATACATTTTGGGGGATTAGTATGTATAAACATTTCAAAAAGGTGTTGAAGTACGTAAGCACGACAGCTTACGTCAGTACTTAACTGATTCTTTGATTTCTGTAAATGACATGACTTTTGAAACATGTTTTTTTCTTACAGTCTAGAAATAGAGTTCCGAGAATCCCAGTATGCGCCTGAAAACACTCAAGAACCGAATAAAAACTTTAAAGCACTGAAAGCAATTGAAGTTTTGCAGGATTTCACGGAAAACACAACTCTTCACGGGATAAAATATTTTACAAAACGAGTTTCGACTATGGAAAAGTAAGTGGTATTACGCCAAAAAGAGTATTTTTCATTCTGAGTTGTAATTTCAAGTGTAACTACATCATTATATTCGACACAGTGCAATCCTTTAAAGTATTTTGAACGCATTCATGCAAGGTATCTCATGGTGAATTGGCTTAGTGATATAGACATTTGCAAAACATAATTTTTAAGATGGAATTCTTTTATGATCGTCATAACATCGAAATATAAAACTGGTGTGCGTTAATACCGCTGCTTGGTGACATGGTTAGTGGATAAGACGATGGTAGAAAATTGAACTACTTAGCACAATCATTAAAGTTTACGATGACACGAAAACTAAATTGGAGATCCTATAAAACCTCAAATGCTAGAACATGGTGATGATCACACATTATAAATCTAAACACACCCAAGAACGATGCAATAAGTTCCTCCCAATTGTTTTTTTTACAAAATAAATTATTTTTGGTACTATCATTGGCTGCTTTTGTGACCAATGCAACTATTTCAAACTTTTTAGATCTATTTTAAATAGCGGAGTTCCTGTTGCCACCTCTATAAGAGTCATCGGGTTTCTATATTATGTACCTATTTCAAATTTCTGCCCATTCCATTAACATCAACTGGTTTAACATTGTCTTGTAAAATATTATCCCATGTTATAATTAAAAATGTTTGCAAAATTGTGCCACTTTGTACAGTCAACAAGTTTAATTATTGAGCCACTATAGAAAATTTGGTGAGCCGAGTGCGACAATCATAATATCGTCGCTGGAAAGGCAAAACTACTAAAGCGCCATTTTGGTCAAAATGAGTTATATATACAGTACGACTGCTTTTTTTTTTCTGCGTCGTTTGGTCTGGGTTTCGTAGCGATCGGAGCATGTTTTTGGCGCTTTAGTAGTGAAAATTGGGTCAAAATTTCAATAATTTCTTAGGATTTTTTACTAACATCCGCCTCATTTAGACATATTTTTGAATAGTTGGCGGTTAAGTATTGTGCTTGCTGTATCTAGCCGTTTCAAGCTTTATTAGTAATTTTAGATAACATACCTGAGGATACTCGGTGGTGATTATGTAAATTTCGCTTGTAGTACATACTAAATGAAATGTATTTTAGTCAATAACGTTTACGCAATAACCGTCAGTTGTAGTAATTTAGTATTTTTTCTCTTTTGAAATCATGTGAAGTCATGTTTGTTAGTAAATAATCTTATAGCAGGAATCGACGATTGTGGCGCTTTAGTATTTTTACCTTACTCAATAAACAAAGTAAAAAGGATATTAGTATATTTCAATGCGGGACTTCTATCTGTTACATCTGTTAAGAAACTTTGAACTACATACTTAAAGAATATTACGAGATATTAGTAATTATTAAGTTATAAAATAAATTAGAAAAGTATAGGTAAGGCGTTATGCGATTCATAAATTTGTAACAAATTCGACCTTTAGTCTATTTCTCAAATTGTTTTCGGGTGACATCAAGCGTATTAGACGCGCAAGCAATGTCAAAACAATATCTTTTGACATTATGCGCGCCAGTTTATAATTATTATTTATGCTAGTTACCTCAGAACTCCGTCATTTATTAACCGATCTGGAAAATTCGTTTTTGGTTTGATAGGGCATACTTCTGGAGTAGGCTTACTGTCATCAGGTTAGAATCTGATGATGGGGTCCTGGAGAAATTGAGGGAAATCTTCAAATATTTTAGGTACACCTATAGCGATTTGGGTATTTTGTATGTATAAATAGCATATGGTAACTCGTACATTTGCTCTTGAAAAGCACCATTTGGTGAAGTAGAACTGATGATAATTAATGTAGATCACAGATTCACCAGAACTACCTACTTACTCAATAATTTAATAATTTCATGGGTTGGGATTTAATGAATATTATTTAATGCCAATTTATTTAATATTAATACTATTTATTTATTTATGGAAACGCATACCTATTTATTTGATAAAAAAGAATGATGTCCCGTCAAAAACATAAATGTGAAAATGGGAGCCAAGTTCAATATTTTAAGAATATGCGATGCATGGTTATCGCCTTCACCGACATAAGAATTGAGATTTAAATGGGTGCCAAGTTCCGTAGATAATCCTGATATTTATTTATTAACAACGTACAACATTCTAAAATTAATTAAATAGGTACACAATTTCTTATTTTTTCTCATACGATAATGTATGCTTGATCTGGCCGTTGGTCCAGACATCTAGCGAGAGTCTCCTGAGGTGTTGGTCGAGCCTCTTCGCTATATGACCGTTTGCCGAAACAACTATCGGGACAATGATCATCGACTCAATATCCCACATGGCGGTCACCTCGTGAGACAAGTCAAGGTACTTGCTTGTCCTTATCGGCCTTCACGAGGTTCTCGTCATGCGGGATGGTGACGTCGACGAGCACTGCCCGTCGTTGAGATCGATCTGTCAATACGATATCAGGCTTATTGGCGACAATAGTCCTGTCCGTGATGACAGATCGATCCCAATAGAGCGTAGCACGACCATTTTCGAGAACTGGCGCCGGTGTGTACTTATAGTACGGCACTTCAGACTCAACAAGACCATATTGAAGAGCAAGTTGCTGATGGATGATCCTGGCCACGAGGTGATACTCGTATCTGTGCAAGTACTCGCCGTTGGCCAAATGCGAACAACCGGAAATTATATGACTGAGGGACTCGCCGGGCAACGGCATGCTCGACAAATGTCGACCGTGCCATCCCTCAGAATATATTTCCGGTAATTATTCGTCATTATGACCATGCCAGCAATTGCACAGACAAAACCTTCGGTTTCCCCAAAGAGGTCACCAAATCGCAGCCAGTTCACGGACGCTAAAAAGTCTACCTTGGGTCTTGTTAGGGCCCCGTAGAAGCGTCCGTGTAGCTCGTTGCTCTTCCACACCTTCTTGCGGTCTTCAGTGCTCAACACCGTTGGTCTGTGCCAGTTCTCGTTTGCCAAGGAGAGAGGCGTGAGGCTCTTGTCTAATGCAACCACATCTCGATGCATCCCACACTCATTGCTAAGGAAATAATCCCTGAGATTGCACACCTCGCGGTTGTGGAGATTCTTAGCATTTAAAATGCCTCGACCACCACATTTCCTCGGGATGTACAATCTCATAACAGATGAGCGTGGGTGCAACATGCGATTTGATTTAAGCAGTAGACGGACCCTCCTACCCAGGGCGTTCAGCTCAGTCTGAGTCCACCTTAGTATGCCAAAGAAATATGTGAGCAGCGGTATCACCCAGCCATTGAAGGCGCGCACCTTATTGCCACCCGACAAAAGACTGCTAAGAACTTTTGTCAAGCGGTAGAAGAAGCGCTCTTTCACTGACTGCTTGACATTGCCGTCCACAATACCCAAAGACTGTGACATACCAAGATATTTGTAGGTTTCAATTTCGGAGAGAGATCTGAGAGTCATCGTCTCAGAAAGCTGCAAATTCGACCGCACACTTATCTACACCGAATTCCATCTTGATCGCATTACTGAACTCTTGTGTGATTTTCAATAATGCGATAAGATCTTGGCGCTTCGATACAAACAGTGAAAAATGACTTCAGCTTCTCTACGAAGTCAATAGCCAAGCCCAGAATCCGTCAGCAAAGATCTGAGAGGATTCAAGGCTAGGCAAAACCACAAAGGACTACTGTCACAGAAAGCTGCAAATTCGACCGCACACTTATCTACACCGAATTCCATCTTGATCGCATTACTGAACTCTTGTGTGATTTTCAATAATGCGATAAGATCTTGGCGCTTCGATGCAAACAGTGAGAAATGACTTCAGCTTCTCTACGAAGTCAATCCAAGCCCAGAATCCGTCAGGAAAGATCTGAGAGGATTCAAGGCTAGGCAAAACCACAAAGGACTACTGTCACCCTGGAAGATGCCTCTTTCAATCCTTAGGCGAATCAAAGGGGACTTCTCGACCACCTGGTTGACGAAGGACTGTGACCCCCTGCCTCATACACACACCTAAAAAGGACCTCAAAGTTGCATCAACTTTATACAACTCTAAGATCCTTTCGAGCCATGAGTGAGGCACCGAGTCGTAAGCCTTCTTGTAGTCAATCCAAGCAGCCAAAAGGGCCGCCTTGCTATGCCTGACTAGCTGACAAATCGTTATGTCTATGAGGAGGAGCTCCTTAGTACCTACCCCGGGACCCAACCTTACATCCGTTTTGAGCAGAGGCCAAAACATTATTTGCAATAAAATGTACATTTAATTTTGTGCTCAAAATGGATGTAAGGAGCTTGTAGATGGTAGGCAAGCATGTAATGGGTCGGTAGGTAGTTCTTTGGATCCGCGGTACTACGGGACTTGTGGAGCAGAAAGGTGACACCAGTTGTTAATAGGTAAAGGTGGCAAGGAACCTATCTCAAGGGAATTTCAAAGTAATTCATGTTTTATTTATTTCTTGGTCTATTAATTTCAACTGACATTCATGCGTAAGTAATATTGTTAAGGCTGAAACAAGAAAAAAGTCCTACAAAAGGTAAATCATCAGGATGGTTAATTGATCATTCTGCCCTTTAAGTAACATACATTTGAAATGTAACTTATCTTAAATGCTAAATTCCTATTTGCTTTATGGCTTTGCAAAGTATTTTTGACAATAAGTCATTTCCGCTTATGATTAACATATTTTTTATACATGTAAGTATTTTTTTCTCGAGAGTAAGTAAAAGGAGACAAGTCCTTAGTATTTATTGACTCCTTACCTAAAACTTTAATGTGGAGGTTAGTAATTTTATCTTACCAGCATTTTTTTAGGATTGAGAGCATTAATGCTAAAGCGACACGTAACTCCGTAAATACTGAACACACGTACAATACGGTAAATGAATCGTGCAGATAAAAAAAAAAACATGATATGTCACCCTTTACAGCCTCCATTTTCATTCAAAAGAAAAAAAGTTATGACATTGTAAAGACAAAAAAAACATTAAAAATGCTTTTTCTCGAAATGACCCTTTTGGATGTTAGTAGTTTTGCCTTTCCAGCGACGATATATTTTTCAATCAATCAATCATTTATTGCGTTTCATTTTGGTTATAATGCGGTCGGAGATTATAATTTGTTTTGTTCCACAACAATTTAATGTATGTGACCGTATGTTTTGTACGTTTTCATTGCTCTCAAAGGAGTTCTGACTAAACAGTCACCTTCGTGGTTTCAGAATATTCTGGATCGTGACCTTTATGGCCAGCATCATGTTGTGTGCCTTTCTGATATACAGTGTGTGGTTCAAGTGGCGAAACACCCCCGTGATAGTGCCGATCAACGACAAACTCGTCTCAGTCGGAGAGGTAGGCAATTTATTTTTTTCTCTTTATTATTATTACTTAATGTAATTTACTTTTAAGTATTGTTGTTGTATGTTTTTATGATTGAAAAAATTACCTTCTGTTGGAGGTTCTTGCGGCGCTTCTTCTCCGTAATGATGGTCTTGTCCGAAGCGCTGGTAGATTCACTCTATATTGCCGACGTGTAAAAGAGCCCTCATGTGGCCTATTTGCTGAAAAAATATTTTGAATATTTTGAATTTTTTGAATTTTTAATAATCAATTCACCCGCATTATACACTACGGGAAATACCTATTTATTTTCTATTCCTCTCAAGGTAGCTACAGATCTAAACATTACATAAAGTGATTTCAAACATCGTAAAATGAGGTGACACAGTTTTCCACAAAAGCCTTTCTAAATTCCAAGGGTACATATTTAAGAGTTACTTATTTTAAAAGAGCGCAATAAAAATGACGTCTATTAGTTGAAACTTTATCCTAACTGATGAACAGCACAAACTGGAAGTAATTTACAGTTTCGTTTGGATCTATAATTCAGCCGATTTTTTGAAAAATAGGGGCATTAATAAGCCAAGTATTTGATTTTGCATTGTATAGGTATTTTGCAAAAATGGTTTTCAATAAAAAATTAATTATAAATTAGCTGTCTTTTCTTGCAAATACTTTCCTCAAGCACCGTATCAAGGGCCGTATTATTAAAATGATTTTAGCTGAGATGTTCTTCTAAAGACACTTTAAAATAAATTTCAAATCGTACAAATCGTATTTTTGATGAGTTTTGACACGGGCATCCAAACTAAGGTTAAGTTTTTAATTAAAGTTGGTTTGTAATCAATAATTATAAGTCAGTTATTCCACTACTTTTAAAAATGGCTTTCCCTTTCTTGTTAAGGTTTATTTCGCCAGTGAGAAGTTATTTATTCACAATCGCCATTTACTTATCACAGAATCAATACCATGGATTTTTTTTTGGTTAAAAATTGTTTTCTCTCGTGAACTAAACAGAAGCACATGGGATTAGCTACACGTGCTTCTTCTTTTAAATCCTTGACAAGTACAGTCACGAGATTAAAGGCCCCCACCTCAGGTCCAAAGTCAATCTGACATTCTACAACAATAAGGTTGAGTTTCCTAACAGTTACAAATGACTTGACATCTCTAATGACATTGACGACTTCAAGCATATTTTTCTTGAAATGGGTCCCAAATTAACGCTCGTGACCGTACGAGTACTAAGACGGAATCGTATTTTCAGGTACCATTTCCGTCAGTCACCATCTGTCAATCATTTAATTGCGATGAAACTGGTTTTGAATATTCAGAATACTGGAATGATACAGATAAATTGAAGGTTTGTATTTATAAAAAAACATTCTTGCCTTTTTGAGGCCATGGAATTGGTACATTTTGCTTTGCACTAAATAAGGTTGTTCTGGTATTTGTTAAATTAGGTGGTGAAGTGGTTATGACACTTCCAAGTTTTTACAATCAAAAAACCATCCGGATCATTGTTAAACATTTGAAATTTTGAAATGTTTAATATTTTTTCAGATTTTGTAATTTTTTATTTACTATGATGAGGACAATTTGGTCGAAAATATCGAAAATTTCAAGGCTTTTCAAGTGTTAAACTACCACCCGGGGGGCTTTTTGATTGGAAAAACTCGGGGATTGTCATAACCACTTCACCACATACAACATAAAATAATGTTTATTTGTGTGAGGTGGCCTCGTTCCCTCAGGTCACCAAGAATAAGTGAAACATTTCTTTTAGATGGATCTACCGACCCTGTGTAAGTGGCGAGGTCAAAATACCTCCTGTGATGAAATCTTTAAGACAGTATTTACCAGGGAGGGCAAGTGCTACAACTTCAATGGACTCGCACATTTTGAAATCCTCAACTCTGAGTAAGATTTAGTAACCGTATAAGGGCCATGATTACAAAATGACCTTCGCTAAGATTCCCGTCGCAAGATAAATCAAACTAAATGTCAATTTAAGGGGTACACTATAATTACGAATTGATCAAAATCCCGAATTTTCATAATTCCGAATTTCCGCTTCTAAATCAAACATAAGCAACTATCATCTGATCATCATCATCATATTATTATCAGCCCTTAATAGGGAATATGCATGGATTTTTTAAATAGCATTTCTCAACAAAATATGAAAAAACCGTAAAAGAGATCACCAAAAGTTAAATTAAAATTAAAATCGGTCAAGTAATACGGATGATACAAGCATTTTAAAATGCTAATTAGACAGAGAGATCCGAAGTGCACCGGTGACGTCATCGTGCAGTACGGCCATATAAACTCCACGTAAAATTCTGTTTTGTTAGAAAGAGATAGGAACAAATCTTTGTTAGCTTATATCTTGTTTATTTTTATAGCCATTCAAAAAATAATTTTTCTCACCTGTTTGTTACTTGAATGAGCTTTTATTGTAGCTGTAAAAAAATGCATATTCCCTATTATTCCTTTCCTGGACATAGGCCTCCTCCATTCTCTTCCATTCCTGACGGTTTTGCACCCTCTGTATACAGTCACGGCCTGCGTGCCGTCTGATGTCATCCACCCAGCGTTGGGGTGGACCAGACGTTTATCGCAAATATACTATGCATTTAATCTAGAATAGCTCCAGTTTAACATAGCGTTCGGAAAATTGAAAATTCGTACAAAGGAATATTCGGAAAATTTTAATTCGGAATTTTAAGTTCCCTACTGTTAGACACACAAGAGACAAAAGGTTTGTTTACAAAAGGTGATGTGTGATTTGGTCGGGTTTTCTGTATTTAGTCGGGTATAAGGGAAGCTTGTATAGGTAATACTAAAATGAAATTATTAATATGGCCCCTAGTAAACTAGCTCGAGTGCGTGCTTGCCCCTATTCCACCATCTTGACAATGACACGTGATAGGTGACAATTTAGTATACATTGCAGAGTTAACAAGTTTCGCATCACTGGGATTTAATATTAGCTACGCCATGTACACGGAAACGTTACCTGTCACCAGACATTATCAGGATGGTGAAATAGGGGGCTGGTGGCCCTGCCAAGATGCATTAAGCTAACTAGCGTTTCTATTCCTTTCGTGTTTAAACCAATCGCGTCACTGGTAGATCACGTGACTTTTCGTATCACGTCATCTACCAGTGACGCGATTGGATTAAAAACGAAACGAATAGAAACGCTAGTTAGCGTAGGAGGTACATCTTGGCAGGGCAACCTGAAATGTCAATTTTCTATAACTAGTCATTTACTTTAATGGACCGGTTGTATAAAGTGCCAATAAAGTGTCAATGTACATTTATTCGCAACAACACACTAAGAAAAAACAAGAATAACAAAAAAAAACGGACAAGTATCTTGAATGAGAGCCTCTTTAACTAACACGTTGTTTTAAAACAACAAGTTGGTACGTGCTTGGTTGCAAAACGGTTTATGAAGCCAAGGCGTGTTATTTTGAATTTGTAATCTTAATTTTAAAATTTTCTAGCATGGAAAAGAATCACCTCTACATCGCCCCAGCGAAAGAAAGTCTTCATTGGAGTCCTTATGGATACAACTCTTCGGAGGATCCTGTGTATCCGCGACGAGGACAGGTCTTTTTTTATTTCACCATTAAATTTCTTATTTCACAATGGTTTCTAGAAAAAACATTCCCTTATTAGGGTACCGTAGGCAACAAGGAACCCTTATAGTTTCGCCATGTCCGCAGTTTTACTCAGAGACTCTTGGTACTATAAAGCTGTAATTTAGCATAGTTATATATTTAATTACGCTGACAAAGTTGTAAAGTATTTAGCTTCAAATTACCATGAGAACTGATTCAATTTTTAATGTTGATACAATTTTATAGCAAGAATGCTTATATTGCAGGGTGATCAATCCAAATAGGTCAGTATGGGTAATTCGGACACTTTAATAGATAGTGATGCCACACGAGCGTTGGCTGTGATTTTAACATAGAGCAAGCGTATTTAAACATCAATATTATTTAAGTATATGTAAGACTGTCAGCCGACCTCGCTACGCTCGGCCGGCCTACTTAACAACGGAGGAGCCTCCTTATGTGCGGCTTTTGCCGCACCTCTAATACAGGGTTCAGCGTGCCCCTGACGGGCATTGCTACCCACGCCATAGTAAAGTAGTCACAGTGGACGCACTAACTACGTAATCAGAGTAAAATAAAAAAAGTATATTATGGTAGCGATGTACAAGTTGCCGAACATTCTCAGAAGTTAAGAAATCTTCTCAAGAAATTACTGAGAATATTATCGGAAGCATTTGAGAGCATTGAGAATGCTCTCTTTCCATACAAAATTTAAGAATATTCTTAGAAATTTCCGAAAATTTCTCATAGAAAATTTTCACAATTTGAGAAGTTTGTTTTCGGTACAATGTCATTGTATGGTCTAAGATCCGAATAGGAGACGACCTTCACCCAGCTGTTCATTCGATAAAAAGTATTTTTAATCAAATTTTAATATGGTACGTAATATATGGCGAATAGGTCGGCTGAAAAATAATAAAAAAAAACAATTAAAAATGTTTTTTTTTTTTTAAATTGCAATTGTTTTTTAGACAAATTACATACTAATCAAAAGTATTTTTTTCCCTTAGGGTTGCAGTCTTAAACCCGATTTGGACATTGAGCTTGATGATGGGTGTAAAAATAAAAATGTAACCTACAAGGTACCTAATTTCAGTTCCATTTTGCCTTAGAAAATAGTACTTATTCATTAATATTATGTCGTATTTATGATTACTATATATCTTCAGATTTACGTACGGCACCCTACTGTTATACCGCAAACTTCAAAGGACTATTACACGGCGGTTCTTGGTGAATTAACGACGTTAGCCCTCAGCTATAAGGTGTTAAATACTTCGGAGAACTTGATCGACTTTTCTGCAGAAGTGTAAGATATGTTTATTTTATATAAGTCACTATTAAAGAGAACACGACTACGTGTTCGTCATGCTGCGGCCGTGTCTGCTTATGATTAGGGGCTCCGGATGAGCTCAAAACATGTCGAGCTATTTTCGAAATTAGTTACGTGAATTGCGATATCTTTAATATGGTTTTTGTCGCGTAACTTTTTTACTCGCAATTTAATAAACAATAATTACGGTTACGTAGCAAAACATCTAAAGTCAAATGTTATAAGTTCGGATCGTTTTTCATATGATCAAAATATAGTTAATATAAAGTCAAATTGCAAAACGTTGTTAATAACTCAATCACTTTAAACTGCTTTTAAGATATTTTTAATCCTTTGTAAAAAATTATTTAAATTAATTTAGTTTAGATTTTATGTTCCTCATTGTGTTTTTTAATCTAAGTCTAAGTGAATGATAATTTCGCAAAAGTTGTATATACCTATAACTGACACATTTACACTACCTTAATCCTCTGTAACAAACTAAACTAAACTTTGTAAATATGTCGTTGGTGTATCTAATAAATAAATTAATAAATAAATAAATAACGTCGTATGTTATAAGTTTAAAATTTCTACGATTTAAATTCATAACGTTTATAATCTATACTGCTCACTATGTATAACGCTCAAAATTCATAAAGTAAAATTATATAACGAACGAAATTCGGAAAAAAAATGTGTCATATTTAAATATGAGGTAGGTTTAGGTTATGTTAGTTCTTCAGCCGACCCAAAGGGCCAAAACAATTAGAAATTGGATTGAAATAGAAATTAAACTAAAATTCAACATATTAGTGTTTAGAATGTTATAGATTAACAACAGTATTCATTCAGGCTTTCTACATTTTGTATATATGTGTACCAAGTTTATGTCAAATTAATCATATTAATGTTGTACTTCGATATTATATTCATTCAACTAGTCGTGTTGTATGTATTTCGGACGTTATAGATTATGAAAATTATGCATTTTGGCTTTCGACATCCTAGTCGTATGTGTACCAACTTTATAACATTTCATTTTGGATCTTTTGCAACGTAACCATAATTACTTAATGAACAATAGTTTGACTTTTTGCAGACGCCAGTGCTACTTCCCCGGTGAGCGAAAGTTGCGTTATTTCCAAATATATTCTCCAGAGAATTGTGAACTGGAATGTATCTCTAACATTACCTACAGTGATTGTAACTGCGTCTTGATGTACATGCCACGTAAGTACAGTGCGATAGATCTTAGAAGGTATTTCGGTTTGTATTTGTCTCTCACTCGCTCTTAATCAGAGTGCGTTAGAATAAGTATTGTTAAAATTGAGCACTTTCTTAGAGTAAATAAAATCATCTGTAATGAAATTACGACCGAATTTTATAAGGTGTTAATCATCAAGTCGACTAAATCTGATATTGATTTGTTCTTGATTCGTCATATTCCTAATTGGTCATATTCCTAATTCGAAACTTTCCTTACTGGTCATATTCCTAACTCGTAATATTCCTGATTCGTCATATTCCTAACTCGTCATACCATGTACATTTGCCTGTATGAACTTATTATAGAGTCCTCTGTGGTAAATGACAAAAACGTATGTATTTTGAAATTAAATAGTACTGACAAATTGGGCTTGTATTTAACTCAAACAATAAGTTTTTAACCGACTCCAAAAAAAGGAGGAGGTTCTCAATTCGTCTGTTTTTTTTCTAATGTTTGTTCCCTCAGAACTCTCGACTGGGTGAACCGATTTTGATGATTCTTTTTTTATTTGAAATTTGGTGCTTCCCGATTGGTCCCATTTTTATCAAAATGAAGATCTGATGGTGGAATCTATGAGGAATCGACGGAACTCTTCAAAATTTATAGGCACACCTATAGCGATTTTGGTATTTTTCATTGTAACTCGTGTATTTGGTCTTGGAAAGCACTATTTGGTGAAGTGGAACTGATGATGAAGACCACAGATGGCCACCGCAACTCCTAAACGGTATATATTTTGAGGGTGGCGACAAGATATTTCGATTAAGATAGTTGAGCGACTATGACGAAGCATATTTAGGTTTAAATATATGACTATGACTTTCCCACGGCGTTGCTTGCGGCGGGATTGAAATGTTCTATTGTTTCTTATTAATTGAGAGGTGGGAGAATAACAGCATAATTATGATCACTAAAAAGTATAAAATAAAAAAAAGTTTAAAATAGCAAAAACCCGCCTTCAAAAAGCAAAAAATAACTTCTTTAAAATGATAGGTAAATAGGTCAGTCCAACTGAAGTCGGCGTCCAACAATATTTTAACCAAAAGCAGACTTCAGTTGGACTGACCTATTTACCTACCATTTTAAAGAAGTTATTTTTTGCTTTTTGAAGGCGAGTTTTTGTTTTTTTAAACTTTTTTTTTACCATGCATTATCGCAGCCTTATTATGACATAGCAATGCAGTTCAGTTTACGCTGAGCGAAAAGGACAGAGCTATATAACTGCTATAGCTCTGTCCTTTACGCCCCCCTGTTCAGGGTTATTATGACATAGCGTATTGTTTTTATTATACTATATTTTTTTTAGATGGCTTCACTACACCACTTTGTAAACGCGAAAGTATTAATTGTACTATTGAAGCACAAGGTTTGTATTTAATTTCATTATTAATGAGAAATGAAACATAATGGAGATGAAAAGGGTCCAGTGATATTGTGTGATTGCTTAAAAAAATCTCCTAGGCTTGATTTTCTCCTACGCTGGCATCGGTCGCTGACGTCGGTCGAGCGTACGAATATATGGAAAATCTTCCGCGGATGTCAGAATCGCTGTGCAGTGTCCCATAGAACATGGTGTATATTCGTACGTTCGACCGACGTCACTGAACGAGGTCAGCGTAGGAGGAAATCAAGCCCTAGAATTTCTTGAAAGTCTATAATCATAATCAACGTGTTTAAGGCCGTAATAAGAACTGATCTTGGTTGAGATGTCCGTCACAAGACACGTGCGGGTCGGACTCGCGTACCGAGGATTCCGTACCGACGCATACTAGGTATTAAATATTGATATGTTTTGAGTCCCTGGTATTTTCATTTTAGAAATAACTATATGCCACTATTTGTACCTACTGTTTCAACAAGGCACATAGTACGCTGCCAAGCCCACACAAAAATGAAATGGGATGGCTTTTTGTGATCCCGCGCGAAGAACGTGAGATGGAGATACTTTGCGTGCGCCTTGATGGCACCGTCAGATTCAAATAATTGCTATTTACTTTAAAACCACAATATTTATTTTAAAAATGGTTTACCAGATAAAGAATTTATAAATATTCAACTATTGAATCAAAAAAATCGTTAAAGATCGGTTTCGAAAATGTTTGAAAAATAAAAATACCGAGGATTTTGTTGCTACTCGTATTTTCAGTTTAACAGGTCATAAGAAAATATGATCAAGTTTGATAATATCAAATTTGATCATATTTTCTTATGTATATATATTATACCCAAAGAATAGACACATAGGGGTTGTTGTTATTGAGATCCAAATCGCGGAACACTACCGACTTTATCCTATATGTGGCCTCGTAAGTTGTGTCAGAAATGACAGTTTAGTATTCTTTGACTTGACATTAACTTTGATCGGTTTTGAGAAGGGCATCTCAGTCGAGAATCTTGACAAAGACAAAAATGTCAAGAGCAAGTTCAGTTTCACTAATACGACCCTTTGCGGCTAGCACAAGTCTCCCGCGACTAGTTTGACGCTCGGTTCTCCCTCTTCTATCTAGTCAGTAACGATGGAGACGCACTGAGCGACAAGCGAGAAAATACAACTTGTGCTACCCGTGATGGTATTTTGATTTTCAGAAAAATTTGCCGTTGAATCTAGCAGAGGAATGAACGCGGGGCACTGCAAATGTTTTCCTAGTTGCCTCAGCATCGATTACGAAGCAGAAGTGACTAAATCATATCTCGATTCTCATATAGCTCATGAACCAAATAGAGACAGGTACAGTCGCCATCAGATATATTGTAGCGGGCGAGGTACTCAAATATTTCGGAGCAGCATTACTTTTCAATAAATTCGTTACACTAGTTATGGTCAATAACAC
This sequence comes from Acleris literana, assembly GCA_946894065.1. Taxonomy (NCBI): domain Eukaryota; kingdom Metazoa; phylum Arthropoda; class Insecta; order Lepidoptera; family Tortricidae; genus Acleris; species Acleris literana. Next base: position 11,650,460 of record OX335687.1, read on the forward strand.
CAGAACATGCAATTTGTCATAAATATAAGAGCAGCGACTTTTCAATAAATTCGGAACATATAACGAGGTAAAAATATCAGTAAGCACAGAACTTCAAAGGTATCTACGCAGTCAGGGTGATCATAAAGATCGGAACATTTATGAAAAATATACCTTAAGTCCATATCACACAGTTTAAATTCGTTACTATAATTATTATGCATGTCGATCTTTGGCATGACGTATTTATCTCTTGTTTGGAATTCGAATCTACTCGTGATGTGTACACGTCACGAGTAGATGCATAATAATTATAGTGCATAATAATTATATTAACGAATTTAAACTGTGTGATACAGACTTAAGGTATATTTTCCATAAATGTTCCGATCTTTATGATCACCCTGACTGCGTAGATACCTTTGACGTTCTGTGCTTTCTGATATTTTTACCTCGTTATTATGTTCCGAATTTATTGAAAAGTCGCTGCTCTTATATTTATGAAAAATTGCATGTTCTGGTGTTATTGACCAATACTAGTGTAACGAATTTATTGAAAAGTAATGCTGCTCCGAAATATTTGAGTACCTCGCCCGCTACAATATATCTGATGGCGACTGTACTGTACAATAGTAGATTATTGCCTAAAATACGACGCCCGCAATTGCTGTTCCTGCCGAGGCAAATATAGTGCGTTTCTCAAAAATCGCAAGAAAACATTTGTGTTGGAATCACTTCATCGCTTGAACTCATTTTTTCAATTGCATACAAACAGAAACTTCATGGTAAAAAACCATCACTCCTTACCGCCTTTTTGTTTATGACAAGGAGAAACACAATTCATGTTTTTAAAAAAACATAAGCTATTCCAGGCACAAATAAAAAAGTTATGTTTTGAGTAAAATTTGGATGTATAAGACTTGTGCCCTTATTTTATTACGGCCCTTTTCAATTTAAAAAAAGTTACAAGCTAGATAGTAATGGAATTTGTACGCAACGTTTTTTTTTTAATTGAGAACTGTCAGTAAACTATGTACTTCGCGTCTCAATATGTAGATAGGAATGTCAACATTTCCGGACATTTTTGAGAAAAATATTTTTTTCCGTACAGTCGACTACAAAACAATTCACTTTTGGCTCTTATTACAATGCAATAAGTCGAAATAGTGGATACATCTATTTGTAGTCGACTGACATGTTTGTAGCACCAAGTGACCAATCATAATAATGATAGAGGCATTCCATCTTCTTAGTCTTCAGGGTTAGCAGTCTTGAGATTGTAGTTTTGAGAATTCAAATGTGTATTGGTGTCAGATCCCACTCCAATGGTGGTAGGACCTTTACCTTTAATCTATCACCAAGCAGCAGTGTTTGGAATGTTGTTTTTCGGTGTGGGAATAAAGCCAACCGGTGAATTTACTAGCACAGTGTCTATCTTAGTTCTCAGGGTAGGCAACGCATTCGGAGATCTAGGATTGCAGTCTTGAGATTGTAGTCTTAAGAATTGAAATTTCTATGGGATTTTTTCAGATCTGACCGATTATGTTGCCTGTGTCCTCGTTTGCATTCTCCTTGCCATGTTAAAATAATGCTTTATTCTACAGAAATTTCATCAATTTGTCCAGGTATGCAAAGATCCAAATGTACTTCAAGGAATCTCGTGTGATGTCCATGCGCCGATGGGACCTTGGGCTGAGGGAGTACGGGCTGGTGGACTTCCTGGCCAACTGTGGCGGTCTTCTGGGGCTGTTCCTGGGTTTCTCCTCGTTAAGCCTGGTGGAGATCTTCTACTACCTCACTTTACGGTAAGCAGAAGTAGGTAATTATGAGCTGTTACAACCTGTCCTATGTTTAAAACCGGTCGAGTACGAGTTGGACTCGCGGCCCAAGAGTTCCATACCTATTGCGGTGTATATAATCAAAGACAGCTAAATCCAACATGAATTATGTGAATGTACCTACTTTTCGTTCGGATTACCATTTTTGGTTATTTTCTAGGAGTCCAGGCACTCTTCAAAACAACTCAAAATGGTAATCCGATCCTACAGGGAAATGGTTAATAATGCGACCAGAAAAGTGATAGCGGTTGAAACGCTAGTAGAACTACCCAGCCTGTCTTTGATTCTATACACCTCTACTGTATTTCTATTTGAATTCGAATCGAACACTTTTTTAGATCTCAGTGATTGTTGTTTTTCTTTAGGGTTTATTTATTTATTTTTACCTTACCATTTATTTATTTGAAGCATACCATTCCAAATTTAACGCTTGTATGTCTCGCCGTTCTTTCGATGCAATTAAAATGTAAAGACGTTGAAAAAACGTTCCATTATATTTTACTTTTTTTATACAAAATCCGCCATAATAAGACATGTCAGAAAAAAAACAGCTATCTCTTACGGTTCAAAAGGTACAGCTCTTAAAAGTATGATCAGACGGACGGACGGATCAGGTTTTATCACTGTAGACAAAAAGTGCGAGAAAGACAGACGCTTTATCCACAGCGATAATCGCGAAAATATTGCAATAAAATGTAAATAGCTTTGCTACGTGAAGGCAAGGATAATGAAGAATAATCAATCATAATCCCATTAGTATGTTGCACAAATCTAAGGCTGCGGCTCCACTGAGGCGGAGAAGAGCGGAGCAGAGCGGAGCTGTGCCAATATTAACCAATAGAATCTAAACTAACGTTGGCAAGTCACGCTCGATGTCACCGCATGCGCCTTCTATTGGTTAATATTGGCACCGCTCCGCTCGTCTCCGCTCGTCTCCGCCTCAGTGGAGCCGCAGCCTAAAAAGAGTATTTACATTACAAAAAATGCAGTCGTTGTTGATGTATGTTAATTTAACATAAAGTTTTATTTAACATTTGTAACAATGTTACCTTTTTTTCAGAATATGGTGCGCTCTCAAGCAAGACACGGCATTAGAGTGATCACATAAAATACTTGAAAAATTAAATAGGAATAAAACTAATATTATGTTCAAGTTAAACATATCAGCAATATTTAAAAGTAATTTATTTAAAAGACGTAATTGAAAATAGTTTTATATGATTATCACAACTTGCATGTCTTTTTAAATTGTTTTAAATAAATTTCGAATAAACGAGGTTTACATCGGAACGCATAATATTTCTTTAGTTACTTAAGTAATTGTTTTTATGTATAAATTTTATTTTGTATTGTTTTATTGTATTAACAGGCAAATGGCAGACTTTCGATTACCGCATGTAATTCTGAGCCGCTTAAAAATAAGTTATTTTTAACATAATTTACATTGTAATAAAAGGCGCACGTTATTGTACGAACCAGCTAAATTAAGTGCAGTAAAAGAGGTGACGTATAACGATACGAAGTTTATTTCGTTATGATCCGCCGCCGCGCTTCTCTATGGATTCGAGTTATACTAGAGTCATTGGATAAAGTGCACAAACGAATAGGGATGAAACTAAATGCAATTTCACCGACAAAAAAAAAAATGGTGTAATTTTTTTAAGATTTAAAAATAAAACATTGATTGCTGTGTGTGAATCCTATCGGAACAAAGTGAAATATCATCATCATTGTCAGCCGCAAGACGTCCACTGCTGCACAATAAATATGTATATAAAAGTGAATATTTCGTTAAAAAACGATATTCGAAACTCAGCATTGTGTAAACTTTTCATCAGCATATTTTAAGCTTCGGTGTGGTCTATCCTTTATATTTTAACGAATTTAAAATAATCAAGCACCAAATCTAAAATATGCAATTCAATTAGCTGATTGTTTGCCGTGCACACTGAACGTCGAACTATTTTACTCGATCAAAATAACAATGATGAATAAACAAACATTACGGCATTTCCACGTTTGATATGCATTAAACAAATTTTTCGCCCGTTTTGATTGGTCAATTTCGCTACAAAACTCTACTAGGTACAGTCGACACGAAGACAATGTGTCCACTTTGTAGTCACGTCTATATGTAGTCGACTTCACTTAAACAACTCAATTTTGATTTCGTCGACGAGTTGACCGGTGAGCCTAAGTTGGGCCGTAGCATTATTAGCGGGTGCGCCAAAGTTCATATAAAATTGCAACTCCGATTATTGGAACTCCGAAATTTTTTCTCATACCATTTCACATCATAATGATCACTCTTTATACTCTTCATAATATTTTTTAATACTAATGATTGGAACTTATACTCATCTGAATTTATAACGCCAATATTCATGGAACCGTACACCTTTCAGAATTTCCTAAATATCTTACGTGTAGATAAAATTTGGTTAGGTTAGGTTAGATTTATAACAATCCTCAAAAGTAACAGTTTCTTAAAAAATGCATTATGTGTTGCGATAATTACACATACATACATACATAATCTCACGCCTTCGTTCCCAGAGTGGGGTAGGCAGAGCTACAGAATTACCAACAACTCTAAAAACTTGTTGATAATTCTGTAACCACATTTTGCACAATTAGGCTAAGATGTTTACCAGCGTATTAGTGACAGGTTGCAAGCCCATCGCCTAACAGTACTACAAGCCTTTATTCCCTCAGTCGTCTCTTACGACATCCACGGGAAGACATGGAGTGGCACTATTCTAACTCGGCAACCACACGAGGCGTTGGGATAATTATGACATAAAAAGTATGAACAAAAAAGTATAAGCAAATTTTTTCGAAGAAACGATGAGTATAGGCACAAATCGTTATTTGTATAAAAAATCTAAAGACCAATTTTATATGAGCCAATATGGACCCATTATTAACAACTAGCTTCTGCCCGTGACATCGTCTGCATAGATTTCGATTACCGTTTTTCCCTCGAGAACTTTTAAATTTTCCCGGATGAAAAATATACATTTTGTTAATTCAGGGTATAAGCTATCTCCATCACAAATTTCATCGAAATCCGTCCACTCGTTGCTGCGTGAAGGAGTAACAAAATTACACACATACATCTAGGGTCGCCGTCAATAGAACTTGTGAACAATGTAAACAAATTAGTACTGTTTGACACATAACCTCAAATATTCACCAAGCTTGTTTTTATTAAAAATAACGTATAATGAATAGTTATTTCGTCTTAAACTTAATATGAAAATAATGATCTAGTGTATAAATCATTGCAAAGACCTCACTTGATCTTAAAAAGTACGTGATTATGGAGTAATCATGGTGAATTGATTCGTTTGGTTTTGTTTATTTCTTTTGCAAGTTCTATTGACGGCGACCTTACTAACTTTTGCATTAATAATATAAGTAGGATTATGCGCTCGCATCTCAGCCAAAGTAAAATCTTCGTAACTCTGCCATATCGCACCTACGAGCGCGTGATAATGATAGGTAAATAAAAAGCTTGTAAAAAGAGCAAGCATTTATTTATGTATTTCGCAATTACATGCCATCCGCCATTACCTTCACAAAATAATAAAACATACAAAAACAATGTTTTTTTATTTTATTTATTACGAAAAATATTTCATAGTGAAGTTAAACTATCCTTGCATCCACTTTCAATCCTTTGTAGGAAGCAAAATGGAGGTAATTATTTTGTAAAGGAAACTAGAAACAAGGCTTGTGGTGAAATACGCTTGTACAGCGGTCGTAAAATATGGGGTCCTAGAGAAAAAGAGTATAAGTCTTCTGAAAATCAAGTAAAAAAAGGTTTTAAATCCAGTAACTCCGTTCGTGTGTATACCCTTTTTTATTAAGAGTTAAGTCGACTTGTACCCTTTTTCAATGGAACCCTACACGTTTGCTTCAAAAACCCGGTTCTCTGAATCGAAATACAGTGCGACAAACCCGAAGCACCTTTTAACACGTTCACGGACAGTACGTCGAGAGACGTAACCTGAGACCCTAGTGATGTGGCACTACGGCTGTGGCCGGTGTTTTTAATTACACCAAAATCGGAACTCCGTCCACGGCCGGATATTTCCCATAGCATTTATAGGAAGCGTGGACTCTGTGCCGTTTTTGGTTTTATCACAAGCTGCCAGTGTCACAGCTAAAAAGCTCTAGGGCAACGTCCACCTCATGCACTACTCTAAAAGGGGAATGAGGCGTGTTGTGGGACATAACGGCTGCGGACGAGCTGCCACATTAGGTAAGATTTTTATTGTACGAAATTACATACATATATTTTACGTCATAAAGTGGCACAATATTTGACAAACGTTAAACGTGGCAGTTCGTCCATGGCCGTAGATAATGTTGTATGAGATTGATTTGTGCCATATCACGCAATTTCGAGGATGGTGCTGTGTTGAGTCTGAACGTTTTAAGTGCTCACAGACTGTAGTAGATAATGAGTAGATAACACAACAAGGGGCTAAAACTAGCCATTTCCACATGATTGAAACGCTTTTTTTAACCCCATCACAATTAATTTCTAAATACAGAGATTCTAGAAAACTTTATTTTTAAACACTTAAACGCACAAGAAGCAAAGTCAGTAAAGTGTTTTTTTTTTCTAATGACTAATGATGAAATTCGAAAATTGACTTTATTTCATTCATTATAAATTCATATTATTCCATGAAAAGGGACCAACAAGCTTTTAGAGTTGTTGGCAATTCTGTAGCTCTGCCTACCCCAAACTGGGAATAAACGCGTGAGTTTATGTATGTATGTAAGGGACCTTATTGTCGATGGCGCTTCCGCCATTATTGAAGATGCTCCGATATAATTACAACATCGCGTGACGCATTGCGGCGTAAGCGCCATCGACAATAAGATCCCTTTACATAGATAATGCCACAAATTTCGTTATAATTATGGTGGACCTTAGGAGGTTAATCAACATTAAAAACACGTCCAAATCATCCCGCCGCGGCACCTCATTTTTGATCTGCCTCTGCTCCAGTGGCCATCCTTTGTGGTCTATTTGGTGGCAATTCTAGCGAACCCTTCCGGACTAATAACTTATAAAAAAATATCGGATCAAAAGTTACCCGTATACATTGAATGAGATAACAAAGGGTTACACACACGTTTGACGAGCTCGAAACATGTCAAGATTTATATTCTAATTTTTTTTACATGAAAAGCCAGTTTTTAGTCTTTAATACCTATGACATGTGTGAGTCCAACAAAAGTTTTAACAAATATAAATATGTGAATGTATAAATAATGCAAACAGGGTTTCAAACTGGTTCAATCCAAAAAAATGCTCCTTGCCACTGAAAGGACAATGGGCATTTTGGTACCCGCTCCAATAGCAATAATGGTAGTGTCATTGAATAGGTCATACCAATAGGGACAACGTTTACTATGGTTATTTGTCTCAAATCCCTGTCCATTCGGAGATATTCATATACGAACATGACACCTTATGCGAAATAAAATCTGCTACTGGCATCTTTATTTCCTTAAAAATACAACTTAAGCAAAAGTGAATAGGCTGCTACTGCACCAGAGAGCTCCATCTTTAGCCTCATGGACAGTTAGGTATTTGTAAAAAAACGAATGTAACAAAAATCACCTCTGTTGTCACTTTTCAAGTGAGAAAAAGACCATTTTATTTTTATGAAGCGGAAACACTGAAGTGTACCCTTGACTAGTAATGTAGGCACATAATAGTATGTAGTATAAATATAGTGCCCGGCCGATAAGTAAGTAGTTAGATATTTCTCGTTATGTAGTACATGTTTTCTTTTCTTTCATAATGGTATCCCTAAAGGAAATTGATTAATAACTACGTATATTCAAAATAAAATAACTCAGTTCCGACAGGAAATAGAGATAAGCGATATGGTTATCTTTGCCCAACATAAAAATACCTTTCCAATGATATATACATTATGTCCATTGGCGCGGGTACCGCGTTCCATACATTTTTGCCCATTGTCCTTTATCATGCACGGTGAAATTGACAATGCTGAAGCGAAAAAGGGGATAACTCTCCTGAAGATCAAGTGAAATAAGGTTTAAATCTAGTAGACTCCGTTCATGAACATACTCTTTTTTAGTACGAGTTAAGTTGAGTTATACCCTTTCTCACTAGGACCCCAGTCGTAAAATAAGGCTGTGGGCACACCGTCAATCAAAAACACTAAGCATACTTATACGATTACGTCACAAGATTAAATAAAATCTGCTAAAACAAACGAATTAATTAAATTTTCACATCACATGGTCGAAATTGCGTCAAAAGTAAGTCATTATAGCCATCGCTAATCAGCCGTTAATAATGAGATTTGAATTCCTATGAAAAATTACAATTTGTACGTTTTCTTTAAAATAAGGTACTTTATTTTTAATAAAACGTTGTTTCTAGTAAGTAGCCTTGCTTTTTATTGTCTCGCAAAAGGTGAGAAAAGTATAGTATTCTCCTTTGGGATAAAGCTGTTTTCGTCTTGGGCGAGCTTGAATCCCTCGCTGTACTCAGGACTCAATTTTACTCGTCAGACTTAACGTGTCAGAATTACTTCATAAATTTAATTTTTTTAAAGAAATATACACAAATTTTAACGGCATTGCTATTAAAAAAAATATTTTAGAAAATACAAACCGTTTTTTAAAGTACTGTATTTTTTTGTTCTGTTGACAATAAATATATAACTGCGAAAGTACGTATACAATTTAGTACCGTACATTGCTTAAACGCCTACAACAAATTCATGTGACCGTTCAATGATAACGTTAAATGACAACCAAAATGTAAGCATATTAGTAGTTAGTCGGTCAACAATCAGTCATTAGTAACATCTTGGCGTGCGTGGTTGGTTCATTAAATAATATACATAATATTATTATATACAAGAACCGTCAAGGCGTTAAGTAAAATCATTGCTATTATTGCTTTAAATTAAATACACCGATAAGCCATAACTAATAGAAGTAAAGATGACGTTGAACTTGAAGGAAACCAATATGTTACGTTTTAATCCGAATACATTACAAGAAGTAAGGAAGGAGTTGGGCTTAGACCAGCAAGGAATAGAACGAGATATTGACATTTTGCAAGAATGGGCCCAAAAACAGGAGCATTTTGTAAAGAAGAATTTCGGTAAGTAGACCCTAATTTGAACCCAGGTAGGTAGGGTAGAATAAAATGAATCGACAGAGCGAAGTAAGTAGAGTCTGACCAGCGAGTGGTGACAAAAGCATTTTTTGTCAAATTCTTCATATGGCAACAATTTTACCTATGAAACAAGCTGTCACATTATGAGTACCTATCCAGTCGCTATGCATTTCGTGTTACCAGGTAGTGATTATTTTGAATTTGCCGCCTTTTTTTTGTGACACGATTCCCTGGTCAGACTCTAATAATCGTAACCAATTTTAAAATCTGAACCAAAATCATTTTCTATTCGATTTTCGAATTAACCATTAGTTCATTTATCTACTTACAAATCTTAGTCTTTAGAATCAACTGGGGTTTTATTCTAGTGTATCTCACGTATTATTATTGTATTTTTTTTAACCAGTCGCCATTACAGTAAATTAAACAGGAGCTATCATAACGTTTACAATACGATAAATTTTCGAAAGCAATTAGGTATTGTCGATACGATTTTTTTTTAATTTGGTAGAAAAATATTTGAGGCAAATACAATTTTCAACCCCTTTATACAACCGCTTTGCTACCGTATCTTTTAAAGTGATGCACCGCGTTTGATTTAGTTGTTATGGTTCCGTACCAAGAGCGTAAAAACGGGACCATTACTAAGGCTCCGCTGTCCGTCTGTCCGTCTGTCCGTCTGTCTGTCTGTCTGTCACCAGGCTGTATCTCATGAATCGTGATCTAGACAGTTGAAATTTTCACAGAAGATGAATTTATGTTGCCGCTATAACAAAAAATACTAAAAACATAATAAAATAAATATTAGACGGGGGCTCTCATACAACACTCGTGTTTAATCGGGTGGTTCTTAGCTAAGTTTTATGAATATCGGTTAAGCCGTTTAAGATCACAGCTGCTCTATTAAAAGGGTTTAGAACTATACGGGGGTTTTATCTATTTGAGTTAGTTAATCCATCATTTTATCGAATTTCACTTCATCGATTTTATAATTTCATCGAATTTCATTTCATAGAACGCTATTTTCTGCTAACCGTGATGTTTTTAGGATACCTTAAACGTTAACTACGTAGATTAGGTTGGGTTAGCCTTGCAAATACCAAAAAAAAACAATTCGATGAAATGAAAATTCTGCGAAATGATACGTTCGTTGAAAGTTGTTTCGATAAAATAATCGTACCCTAATTATTATTATCTTTAACGACGCGTTTAGCATAGTTGTGCTTACGATGCTAGCGGTCCCGGGTTCGATTCCTGGTATAGGCAAATATTTGCGTTATGAGCGCGAATCAGTGCCTGAGTCTTGGATGTTTTCTATGTATTTAAGTATTTATTTATTTGTATAAGTGTGTTTATCGCTGCCCAGTTCTTATAGTACTTTAGGACTAGGTTAGTTTATGAGAAATTGATCCCTGTTTTTTATGTCTATTTAATAATTATTAACTTTAAACGGACAGAGGACTGTTACGGAGCTAGGGAGGTAATATTCCCTCGCACGAAGTCTCTTTTCAAGGTTAACTGAATACTGGTGTTTTATTATTTAAATTACATTAATTGATTTCTTACCTGAACTTTAATCTTGATCCTTTGCAGGACAATAATAAATAAATAATACAAAGACGTGAGGAGTGGCCATTAATAATCTACTTATATTAAGTTTGCTCCACTAACATCCATAGGTTGCGAAAGGAGCTTTTCACCTCTTCAGTTTATTTTAGCCGTGAAAATGAATAAACTAACCACGGAAAAATTATGAAAATTACTGTTTATTTGCTTTAATAAATCTACACAATAACAAGTCTTTGTATTATTTATTACTGTCTTGTAAAGGATCAAAATTATTTTTGTTTTAAGTAATCAATGAATGTAATTTAATTTGTTTGATTAAAATCTTTGGAGTCATGTCCACATTGTTGCGAGTAATGACGCCCATTTCATTTTGTGCGATCTCTGATTATTATAGATCCATGATTTTTAACTTTTTTTACAGAAAGAGAATACTTAGAACGGATCATTCTATCCACAAAGGGTTCCGTAGAGAAAGCAAAAGTGAGAGTTGATAAAACTTGTACGCTACGCACATTGGCACCGGAACTTTTTGCAATAACTAATGTCAAAAATCTGATAACATCATCAAATGATATTACCTTGTAAGTTTTTACTGCTTTTTTTAGTTTTGTAATTTTTCAGTTAACTAATAACTGAAATTCATAGTTCCCGAAAATCTAATTTTATTTTAAGCAGAATTTCTATTCGCATTTTTAACGAATTCAGTTTTTATAGTTTTCCCTACTCGTTTTTCTTGTCGCATTGTTTCCCATTCAAAAATTAATTTGATAAGTGTCGATGGAACTATTCTGGACATATTCTAAACCTACTCATTTCTACGTTAGTAAGTATAAGTGGAAAAAATTACGATCAGGGGAAATCAGGAAAATATGCGACTGGAAAAAATAAGATTAGAAAAAAATGCGAAAAGAAATTCTGCTGCCAATAAAAATAGGTTTTCGGAAATAATGAGCCACTCTCTTAGTATGAGATGGTTCGTCTCTTTTAATATACGTGCTTTTGATATTTCCAGTAAGATCGTCACTATTCCAGTCCTTACTGAAGAAAATTACAGGATATATATAAGCCAATTAAAGGGAGATCTAACGACGTCGAACCATTTCGAGGCCTACCAATTTTCTATCGTTGTAAGTAATCCAAATTATCGTTGTAGATTTCCGAACCCTGCTGAAAACTCATTCTCCTAGAGACTGCTTATCGTCGAACGGCCGAATACAATAGGGTAGACTGAGGCGAATCGGATCAAACGGGTGAAACGTAATACTACCAAATACTACCTATTGCGGAAAGTGCGGGGCGAGAGGGGGTCGTAAGACGCCAGTCGTCTAAGAAATACGGATAAGAAATACGTATAAGAAATACGGAATTTCTTATTTTGATCCGATTCACCCATTGATCCGATTCGACTAGCCGATAGTCCTTAGTCTTCATTTGCTTTCTTTCATACTGATTCTGGTCTCGGGCTTTGGTTGAAAAACAGCGTTGCATGGTGTCCCCTGACGCCAAGACCTTTTGCCATACCCAGTTTTTTTATGATGTGATTTGTGTGTATTAATTTTAACTTTTGCTCACACACACGGCACGTACAATATAGTGAGTAAGCATTAAAGTGGGATCCTTATAATATAGGTATGTAGGTGTTTAGATGTAGTATTCAGACTTAATCACGCAATGTTCAAAATTAAATTATTTATTGTAAACAGTGTGATCACCCTACTTGACAGAAAGAGATCCAATCCTCCACAGGCTAAAAATGATAAGGATGCGGTCCTGACGCATGCAACAGTTTCCAAACAAAAAATTTACCGACATTAAAACGCCTGGACGCTTTTCCCGTCCTTTCCTGGGGGCTGCGTAAAATGTAATTGCGTATTCGTCTATCTAATCTTTCATGTACGCGTCGTGGTCTACCACGGACTTAAGCATGTGACGGCGTTTGAAACTGACCGAAACCTCGTTCGTTTTGTACCATTCCATTGATTAACCTGGCCACCTGATGGTAAGTGGGGTCTGAGACCCATAGACATTTGAAACCTCAAGAGTACAATCTCAAAACTGCAATCCTAAGACTTCAAATGCGTTGCCAACGCTGAGGACGAAGATGGAATGCCTCTATGCTAGTAATTTCACCGGTTGTCTTATCCCCACACCGGAACACAGCAATGCGAATACTACTGCTCGGCAGTGGGTTAATGGATAAGATGGTGGTAGCTATCCGGACGGACCCTGCACAAAGGCCCTACCACCACAATTAATTAATTGACAATGACTGACTTGAATTGTTACTGTAACACTGAAGTGTCAATATTTTTGTGAGTGGGACTTTGAATCTACCATCAAGGAAATAAAGTTCAATTACGTTTGTTCGATAATGCTATTTTCCGTTCATGAAGATAGGAAAATGAACTTTATTCCCTTTGCGATACAGTTCAAATTAAATTACATCCTATTGCACACTGGGTCTTACGAGGTTAAAGTATATAGTCTGAATAGGATCCAAAGATAGTATGATTCTAAAAATAGGGTAACCTTGATTTACTGAATCGGTGATTTAATTAAGGGAAAAATTAACAAAAAAGAAATGGCTCTTGATTCTTGTAACAAATATTGCTTGGAAATGGCCATCAATTATCGTGTATGAAAAACTGGTTTCTAATCACATCTTCGACGTCACCTGTGTAGGTATTATTGGTACCAAAGTAGCGGAGAGTTAGGTTTACTGAATGTGGCAAAAACTGCGGCCTGACACGTATGTCAATCACTGCAGGTGACCTTCATCGTCGTAGTCAATTACCATTCGTTTGTCACAAAAGTAACAATGACAATGCCATGTGCATCCGCCCCACTTCTTAAGTTTACATTGATACATACATACATACATACATACATGATACCACGTTCGACATCAATTTGAGTGACTGGGCACGCCTTCGCGAAAACGCTACCTATACCTAGACAATAATATTTTAATTAGTGGGAGGAGCTCTGTGAGCTGTAGAACTCGCGACAAACTTAACTTTGACGTTGGAAAACTTATCCCCATACATCGACATAGGTCGCTGTCAGTTTTCCAACACTGCATATAAGTTTGTAATCGCAAAAACCTCTATGTCTCCGCCATTTTGTAAAAATTCTAATAATCGACAAAAAAATACAATATTACTATCGATAATCGATATCGAACCTAAGGGCCCTGTCCCAAAACGGAAAAAATAGTCCAGAGGCCCTAGTCAAGATGCAGTACGCTAAATAACGTTTCTATTCGATTCGTTTTTAAACCAATCGCGTCACTGGTAGATCACGTGATTTTTCGTATCACGTCATCTCCCAGTGACGCGATTGGTTTAAAAACGAATCGAATAGAAACGTTAGTAAGCGTAGTGCATCTTGACAGGGCCCTCAACTCACAAAATTTCACGAGAATCGGTTGAGAAATGTTGAGAAAGCAAAACCACCAAACGAACAAACGACACGTCTCGCATATACGAAAGCATTTTTGCCCAAGCTGAAACGAAGACGCTTCGCGCTGGCTCGGTCAAAAAACAAATCTAAAAGAAAAGGAAAACAATATTTAATAATCTGTGGAATAATTTTATAATATGTACAGTCGACAAAGAAGCTCTTTTACACTATTCGAGTCTATTTGTATGTCGTTTAGGTCCGAAAATGGTGAAGGACTTTATTGATCGACTATACCTATAGATAAAAAAAGTTCCAAATAATCATTTAATATTTCTGTAATACACAAAAAAACTAGAAATTACTCTTTTTATAACCCTTTGGTCTACCTATGTCTAGGTTCCAAGGGGATCCCTGTTTTGTATGTATTTAAGGGTCGTATTAATAAACTGATCTGAATCATATAATCTAATCTAGTTATTAATACATCGGACGAGACGGAATAATTATTTTTGTATTCTTTGATTATTAGTATTTATGCCTCGTGTGGTTGCCGAATTAGAATAGTGCCACTCCATGTCTTCCCGTGGATGTCGTAAGAGACGACTAACGGAATAAAGGCTTGTAGTACTGTTAGGCGATGGGCTTGCAACCTGTCACTAATACGCTGGTAAACATCTTAGCGTAATTGTGCAAATTGTGGTTATAGAATTATCAACAAGTTTTTAGAGATGTTTGTAATTCTGTAGCTCTGCCTACCCCACTCTGGGAACGAAGGCGTGAGATTATGTATGTGTATGTATGTATGTTTTGACGATCTCAATGTAATTTCGTATTTTTTGACATGCAATGCAACTTATATTGTAATATTACATTGATTAATAAATAAACTAAACGAACTAAACTAACTATAAAATCTTCGTCTTGAGATGGCATCTCAGCTAAGATCAGTTTATCAATACGGTCCTAAGTATGTATTTCTGTAAAAGGTATAAGTATAATTACCGATGCCAACATTGTATCGCAAAAGGTAGCATAAAAACATATCGTCTTTGACCTATCTTATTGTGAACGTTTTGATATTTACTTGACAGTAAACTAGATAAGTTTCTGTCAAAAATTTCATTTTTGAGACAAGTTTTTGCTGTCGGCTGTACTTATTTTTGCAAATTCTTTATCTGCTCATCAAGACCCAATTTTTGAGTCCTAACGCGGTGGGTCTACGTTAAGTATCCTGTCGCCGCCTTCCGACTCCATCGTCACCTCTTAGATAATACAATATTGCATTGTCATCGGGTTTACATAATAATTATGTGGTGCAAATTTCAGCTCATTCCGTTAACGGGAAGTGGGTCAAATTTAACTTGCAAGATTTGACCCGAACATAACATACATAGATACATACATCTTATATCATATTATCTTATCTTACAGATGAGCCCTTTTTGGATACACTTCGACCCTTCAGGATCTTTACCTCTTACACACTCAGCTATTCGAATGTGCAGGTTTCCTCACGATGTTTTTCCTTCACCGTAAGAGCATCGGGTAATGTACTTAAGTTAGAAAAACTCATTGGTACATGGTGACCGCGGGGATTCGAACTCGGTACCTTACGATCACGACTCGACCTTTTAAACCACTAGGCCACCGACGCTCTTAAACATACATACATACATTGCAAGTTAAAGAAAAGTTTGTAAAAAGTGATAACAACACGAACATCAGTGAAAATCAAAAGTGGTCATCTTTATACCACATGCCATACAGTTTATACTTTTGCTTGTTTTATATTATGCGGTAAATTTCTATCTTTCTTTCTTTCCTAGTACGGTCACGAGTTTATGACCCATTTCAAGAAAAATATGCTTGAAGTCGTCAATGCCATTAGAGATGTCAAGTCATTTGTAACTTTTAGGAGACTCAACCTTATTGTTGTAGAATGTCAGATTGACTTTGGACCTAAAGTGGGTACCAAATTTAATCTCGTGACTGTACAACGTGGCTTGGTTTGGGCCATGTTTTGTCTTAGGTTGATTTGTGCGAGGTTCCCTGATAATGTTATTATTGGCGATGATAATGCTTTGTCTTTTACAGGGCAGTGAATACATGATGAGGAATGACTACTCGAACGGCGCTTACGTCATTCTCGATGTCATGAATACAAGCGTAATGAATTTAGTCAGTACCACCAACATTAACGATCTCCGGAATGTAACTACCGCGTATATGGTAAGTCTCGGGTTCTTTAATTGCAATATTCGATATATAAATGAATATATCGAATATATTCATTTATATATCCTAATATATTCATTTATATATTTGCCTCGTGTGGTTGCGGAGTTAGAATAGTGCCACTCCATGTCTTCCCGTGGATGTCGTAAGAGACGACTAATGGAATAAAGGCATGTAGTACTGTTAGGCGATGGGCTTGCAACCTGTCACTAATACGCTGGTAAACATCTTAGTCTAATTTGTGCAAATTGTGGTTATAGAATTATCAACAAGTTATTAGAGATGTTTGTAATTCTGTAGCTCTGCCTACCCCACTCTGGGAACGAAGGCGTGAGATTATGTTATGTTATTTTGTTAAATGAATATATAACTGAACAGACTACTGACTTACTAGCATGACTAGACTTATTCTTTCCGTGTAGCCTTATAAGTTTTATACAGGGTGACTGCGTGGTCGTGATACAAATGATCACCTGTGTGTTCTACACACGAATATGAACAACTTCACTATGGGACCAACTCTGAAATCAGGAAAAAAAACAGCAGCTTCATACATTTTGGTCGAGTACGTATTGAACTTTTCTATGAAATAGCTGTTTTTTTTCCTGATTTCAGAGTTGGTCCCATAGTGAAAGTTGTTCATATTCATGGGTAGAACGCTGAGGTGATCATTTGTATCACGACCACGCAGTCACCCTGTATAGTAAGATAGGTCCTGTAACAAAATTGTAACAAAATCTTTTTCATTAAAGGAAAAAAAAATGTTACTTAAAACAGATCTTACATTCATCAGACATTATCAACTACTGTGTTAGGAATAAAATACATTCTTGGCTCCTGCTCGTTGCATCGATTATTATAAATTGAATTGAAAAAAAAAACACTGCTACTAGAATATAAAAATAAGCTTTAGGCGCATTAAAATATAGTTTTAACTAAATTGCCTTGATGTACTGACCTTTAGGACACAGGCAGGCTTATTGCCTAACGCGCTTCCAATCGCAATCGTTTTCATTTTGACAGTCCGAAGACGAGTTTGCATAAAAAATGAAAACAATTGTTCTACTTTGAAGTCGATTGCGATTGCGAGTGCGATAGTCAATAAGCCAGCAGATCTCACGAGGTAGTAAAAACACAAGTATACAAAACTTACTTTTCTTTTCCAGGACGGTTTTGGTTTCAGGATAAAAGGCATATATTTGCTATCTACATCAAAGCTGGTAGATACGTTGGTAAGCTTACTAAAACAAGTTCTTAGTGCAAAGCTTTTTGGACGGATGCATGTGATCAAAAGTGTCGATGATTTGGTGCAGCACCTTCCTAAGAAATTGCTGCCTGAAGACTATGGTGGCGAACAGAAATCTATTTCGGAACTGTTTGGTATGTTGTCTTCATTTGGTTTGTGTTTGTATTTTTCAACCTTTAAAACCGTTACTCGGTCCTATTACTGGTACGGATTATTGGTACGGTCGGCCAAGAAAGTGGTCGATTACCAGTTTTGACAAATGTTTCTGAGAGATCTAATTATCGCTAAGGTTGACTCTTGTCACTGTCATAATATTGCAAGGGAAAATCGAACTTGTTGTGTTTGACGAAAAAAAAGTTTTTGAGTTTTAGTTCTAAGCATGGGGAACCCCCGAAATTTATTGTTTCTTTTCTATTTTTGTTTGAAAATCTTAATGCAATTCACAGAATACATCTACTTAGCAAGTTTCAACAGTATAGTTCTTATAGTTTCGGAAAAAAGTAGCTGTGACATACGGACGGACAGACAGACAGACATGACGAATCCATAAGGGTTCCGTTTTTTGCCATTTGGCTACGAAACTCTAAAAAGCAAGATGGGCGGAACCAAAGTATCTACTTAAAAGAATAGAAGCCCAGGGCGCCATAGAGGTTTTTTTATTTTAAGGTTTTTATGATGCCGATATCGAGAATGATGGAGATATATGGGATTCTTGAATCAAGTTTTTTTTAGGTTGAAGACGTATTTGGGTTTGGCCTCTTTTCCACATAATAATATAGTTTAAACGTGTAGGTATACAAATTTATCAATTTACTTAACTAAGAATCCCGGTTGCCTATGCCAAGGTCGGATTTTCGATCCCAACTGTACTATACTGTCTAGACATGATCCTTGTATCTAGATATACGATTAGGTCGTATAGGTTAGGTTAGGTTGGTTTTCAAACGATGCTACCCATAGGCTAGCGGTAACGTTTGGTACCATACGAGTATGTCGTAGTTAGAATTTGTGCTTTATTGTTCTGTACGGTCAGCTGCAAAATTGCATGGACACCTTAACGTCTATAATGCTGTGAACACGTGATGCCACGTTCGTAAGAAACAACCTAGATGGCGTTGTTAATTGAACAAGTTATATTGTTGTTTGCTTCAACTATATGACGTTTTAGTATTAGAATCGATAATTTCACCACTTAACTAGAAGGGCCGTTGGCTTAGTTAGTTGGCACTTCGATTTCGCGGAGTCAGTCCGTGGGTCGGGAGATCGATTCTGCTTACAATATCTTTTTTAATTTATCTTGTTTCACATAGTAA
This sequence comes from Acleris literana, assembly GCA_946894065.1. Taxonomy (NCBI): domain Eukaryota; kingdom Metazoa; phylum Arthropoda; class Insecta; order Lepidoptera; family Tortricidae; genus Acleris; species Acleris literana. The sequence continues at coordinate 11,669,228 of OX335687.1, forward strand.
TTAATAAACGAATGTATTATCTTTTGAAATAATAGTTTCAAGAAATGATACAACTTTTGTTATTTGAAATGAAAAATCTTTATTCCTTGTATAACATTTTAATTCAGTGAACTGTTTAGATAGTTTTTTTTTACAAATTACCTTTGTAACAATGAAACGACTACCTACTACTTAACTTTTATTACTGAGGTAATAGCTTAAGTTTCGTTTCCGAAATCAGAAAGAAGATTGAAGCTATTAAACCACAATAACATATAGTAATTATTAACATATTTAGAGACCGGGTTACCTTAACTGTCAAATGCATTATGTTTAACTATGTTATACAGTTAGGATCACTTATATAAGGATAATAACTGAAATTTCGTGTATAAATGGTGTGTGATTTGTTTGACTTTAAATATTTAAAATAAGATAATTATTAACTGCTATAAAATAGTATAGACACGTAAAAAAAGCGAAAATAATTGTCACTTTTGTATTAATTACTTACGTTAACCCGATCTCCACTTGACCACTGTATTACTATATACTAAACTTTAATACCTAGTATAACCCCCCCTCTGTTCGATTACCGCTTGCATTCGGGAACGCATTGAATCGATAAGATTCTGACACAGATTGGAACCTCGAATACTATCCCAAATTTTTGAACAATGTTCTTCCAAGGCGTTCGGAGTTCGCTCATTCTGGTGATCCCAACGTTGGACAATAATACCCCATAAATTTTTGATAGGATTTAAATCCGGTGACCTGGAAGGCCAGGGAATAACCCTTATATTATTGTGCTGACTAAACCACTCCCGCACACTACGTGAACGGTGTATTGGGCAGTTATCTTGCACAAACGTTATCACCGGCAACTCCTCCTCTGGATACACATTGCGAACGGTGGGCAACATGGTGTCCTCCAGCATTTCCACATAATGAACACTGTTCGCTCGACTGGGAAGTTTAACCAGTTCTCCTGGGTCAGCCGCACTCATCCATCCCCACATATTTACGGTTATTCGACCAGATTCCATGTTGGGCACTACATGGTTGTCATTATACCGGGTATTGTTTCGGCGCCACAAGCTTAATCGTCCGTGTTGGCTGGATTTAAAAGTTTTTTCATCCGTAAAGATGACATTGCTCCAGTCGAAATCTAGATACTCCAAAGCGAACTCTAACCTTGCTCTTTTATGGCTTTCTGTTAGCAAGGGTTTGACAGCGTGCCTACGATGATGCAGACCCTCACTATGTAAAACACGGCGAATAGTATCCGCACTTGTATTGAATAAACCAGCGTAGTGGGTTGTTGGTTTGAATCCGTCTTCCTCATAATCCCTCACCATGGCTTGACGCTGGGGTGTGCTTATGAGTAGTGGTCTTCCCGTTCTTTGCCGGGGTAGCAAAGATCCCTCCTCTTCGAACCGCCGTACCCATAAAACAACAGTTTTCCTCTGTAAAAAAAAACGGAAACTTATAATAACCATTAAAGATATAAAAAAGATGAAATAGAAAATATTTTTGTAAAAATCTGAGTACTTAAATAAATTACTACTTACGTTCACACCGGTTTCTCTTGCAATTTCTGACAAATTTCTGCCTTCACTGTGCAAGGCAATTATTTGCGATCTTTTGACCAGGTCAATATTGCAACGAGAAGTCATTTTTTAAGAAAAATTTAACGAAAGTAAAATCTACACAAAAAAGGCAATCGATTAAGCAGCTAACGAACGAACGAGCAAAGTCTTTGTAATAATCAGTGTGGTATTTATAAATCTTTAGTCTACCCTCCTTATAGTAATATTAACCGTGTTTCTATTTCATTGAATGCGAAAATAACCAAATCATAATAAACTATTAATTTCAACTTCATATTCAAATGTGTGATGGTCCAATGGCGTATAACGCCGCTCTCACTCACGACTCCGAGTATCGCGGGTTCGATTCCACGCAATGGAAAAAGTGTTTTTGGTAATTTAACCTCTTAGTTTGGAATTGACTAACATTTCATACTTCTAAAATCTTCTCTATACTAAAATATAATAAACGATAAAATAAAGAAAAAGTGTTTGGCTCTGGTGTCAGTATGAGGAATAAAATATTTTTTAATTTTGTTTTTTTACAACAACGCCATCTAGTACGATCTTATTGAACCACTACGAGCGTGAGGCGTCAGTTTGCACCTCAAAGCATTATCTTTATGAACTGTCCATGCACTTTTGCAGCCCACTGTACATTAAAATTCAAAATAAACTTTAATCATCAAAAAATTCAGCCTATTAAAAGTCAAACAGATTTAAATAAAAGGCATTACTAACTTGTGAAAATTGATTTTAAAGGATTGTTTTAAAACTAACCTAACCTAACCTATACGGCCTAATCGTTTATCTTAAAACGTTTTGAAAAGTAAATGAATTCAGAAAAAATCTAACTTAAGAATGAGAATAATTTATTATTTTTCTTAAACATGCTATGAAATATTGATGTTATGTCCCTTCTAAAATAGGATGCGAAGTATGACGTTTCAGGTGCGGCTAGGACAAGAGGTCGTTAATGGAATTTCATACAAATCGTGCAGGCCTAGTCCGGCAAAGTCCTCTTTTTAATTTCCATTCATGACATTCTGCCACTATGCGTATTAAAAAAATAAAACTTTATTTTTTTTGTTGTTTATTTCATTGCATGTTTGAAAAAAGCTCTATACATACCTCTGCGGGAAATATGGGGATGCCCGCCTCAGACCTATCCGGCTTCGCTTTGCTCGGCCGTCTATATGTCTTCGGCCGGCAACCCCTTTTGTCCCGGCCTCTGTAGTAATGTACTATAAAACTATGTAGATACAAGGATCATAGGTACATGTTTAGGCTGTATCTGTAGGATGACTATCACGTCGGGGTAGAGATGGGCATCTACCCGGGTATTTACCCCAAAATGGGTGTTTACCCGGTAAATACCCGATATTTACCTACCCACGGGTAGATACGCGGGTATTTATTCTTGTATCTGTAGTTCGCCTTTGTACATCTTTTTTATAATGAATTGTATTGTTTTTGTTTTTATTTAGTACAATAAAGTGTTTACATACGTACATACATATATCTTGAGTTTTCTACCAATTTAAGTACCAATTACCTACGTATTTTAATAAATTTGGTCAATATTACGATTTTATTATTATAACTTCTATTGTACCTAGACAAAGCATGATTCGCATTTAGATAATTTGGTTTTTATTTTTATTGACTCTTTAAATATTGTGAAACATTCAAACAACACATTAAGTTTGTAACACTATATGCTTCTTTAATGAGATATACGCAATAAACAGTTAATGAACACTAAATTCTAAACTAAGTTGTTTTGTCATGATCTGACAATATTTTGCCGCGGTGATTTTTCAAGTGAAAGTTCCCCTAAGGTAACATTAATAGTTTGTTTTGTTAATTACTTTTACTTTTACTCACTTTTATTCCAGTTCTGAAACAATATTAACACCATCAGTAACAAAAATATCTACCCGACGATTTGGGTAGATACGGGTAAATACCTGGGTGGGTAGATTGGGTATTTACCCGCCGCCCATCTCTACGTCGGGGTTACTAATGTAGGAAGAGAGGAAAATAGAGTGATCTCTCTCCAGGCGGGAGTTATGCCTGGGGACCGAAGTCAATTGGGATGAAGTTGGAAGTTGTAATATATGTCAACCGACTGGAGAAACTTTTAACTGTTAGTGTGATGTGATGTAGAACACTTTAGTTGCGCTGTTTTTCGCTGGTGGCGCTGGCACTCGCTCGCGAGTTGGTTGATATAAGTTGTCGCTAGATGTCGCTAGGTGTCCACATATCCACCACAGTTTTACCATTTCACCGTTACTTTGGCAACGAAAATGCGACTTTGTGACTATTATCAATTATTCCAGATATGTGGAAAGAGGAATTTTCATCAGAAGACCACGTGAAGTATATGGAAGAAATGAGAGGAGCATGCACTAATGAGTCACTTCGGAAATCCGATAAAGTCAACGACGACCTTGGCATGCCAGGAACTTTTAAAACCCTTTCAGTGGATTAAAACAATATAACGGTAGTTGCGGTTTAAAGTTATCCTACTTTGGTTTAGACCACCTTGCTGCGATATCGTAATTACATTGTTGTTTTTTTTTAAATGTTAGTAACATTTAATCGACATAGTATTTACAGAATTCAACAATAATACAATTAAAAATTAAAACTGAACGTATTTAAATTAAAATAAAACAAAGGTACTCAAATATTGAATGATATAAATAATAGTCACCACTAAAAAAAGAACACCCACTCTACCAGGTCCGCTCGCGGCATGGTCCCTATGACACTGGCCGCATTACCTCTCTGGATAGCTAGCCCAATCCTTTGGGAGAGGTAAGCACCAGCTCTAGGATCTCCGGAGGAGTCTATGAGCCGGGATGACAGGGCCTTAATAAAGCTTTTCATATTGTTGATTGGTTGTTACTTTTGCGACATACATAAATCTAAAACGGGACTTAATCACATAAAATCACTATACATATCTCGGCGATTTGAGGGCTGGTGCTTTTATGATGCGTGCGAGTGTTTAAAACTACCCGCACTCGGTCTTGTTTTGGTTTTATCGGAATATCCACCGTCTGGCACACAGTGTCCGCGGATTTGTCCGACGAAACATGATGACGCTTGCACATCTTAATCCCTAGATTCAACGAAATCGAGAGCTTGTATCCCTAAGGGCGGATATATGGTTGATGTTTATGTAGCTTTTATTAACTCGACAGTAAGAGCTGTCGTATCGTCAATAGTGTCAATAAAATATCACAGCAAGATGGCTAAACCAAGTGGAATAAAGGCAATAAGGGGTCATATGGTTTAACACTTACATTGTTATTACAAATTTTTAATAAACAAATGTTCTGAGGTGAATGATTTCGGCATTTTATTATTAAAGACAAAACTGAATTTTATTGCATTTTTATTTGTAAGAAGAGCGGAGCTGTGCCAATATTAACCAATAGAATCTAAACTAACGTTCGCAAGTCACGCTCGATGTCACCGCATGCGCCTTCTATTGGTTAATATTGGCACAGCTCCGCTCTGCTCCGCTCGTCTCCGTCTCAGTGGAGCCGCAGCCTGAAAAGAGTATTTACATTACAAAAAATGCAGTCGTTGTTGATGTATGTTATTTAACATAAAGTTTTATTTAACATTTGTAACAATGTTACCTTTTTTTTCAGAATATGGTGCGCTCTCAAGCAAGACACGGCATTAGAGTGATCACATAAAATACTTGAAAAATTTAATAGGAATAAAACTAATATTATGTTCAAGTTAAACATATGAGCAATATTTAAAAGTAATTTATTTAAAAGACGTAATTGAAAATAATTTTATATGATTATCACAACTTGTATGTCTTTTTAAATTGTTTTAAATAAATTTCGAATAAACGAGGTTTACATCGGAACGCATAATATTTCTTTAGTTACTTAAGTAATTGTTTTTATGTATAAAATTTATTTTGTATTGTTTTATTGTATTAACGGGCAAATGGCAGACTTTCGATTACCGCATGTAATTCTGAGCCGCTTAGAAATGAGTTATTTTTAACATAATTTACATTGTAATAAAAGGCGCACGTTATTGTACGAACCAGCTAAATTAACCTCGTAAGGCCCAGTTTGCAATATCATGTACATAATCAAGGCAATTTAATTGGAACTGTATTGCCATGGGAATAAGGTTTATTTTCCTATCTTCATGAACTGAAAATGGCATTATCAAACAAACGTAATTGAACTTTATTACTTTGATGGTAGATTCAAAGTCCCACTCACAAAAAACTCCCTCTTTGTAGTATGGTGGGCCTTACGAGGTTAAGTGCAGAAAAAAACAAGGTGACGTATAACGTTATTAAATAATCGATACGAAGTTTATTTCGTTATGATCCGCCGCCGCGCTTCTCTATGGATTCGAGTTATACTAGAGTCATTGGATAAAGTGCACAAACGAATAGGGATGAAACTAAATGCAATTTCACCGACAAAAAAAAAATGGTGTAATTTTTTTAAGATTTAAAAATAAAACATTGATTGCTGTGTGTGAATCCTATCGGAACAAAGTGAAATATCATCATCATTGTCAGCCGCAAGACGTCCACTGCTGCACAGTAAATATGTATATAAAAGTGAATATTTCGTTAAATAACGATATTCGAAACTCAGCATTGTGTAAACTTTTCATCAGCATATTTTAAGCTTCGGTGTGGTCTATCCTTTATATTTTAACGAATTTAAAATAATCAAGCACCAAATCTAAAATATGCAATTCAATTAGCTGATTGTTTGCCGTGCACACTGAACGTCGAACTATTTTACTCGATCAAAATAACAATGATGAATAAACAAACATTACGGCATTTCCACGTTTGATATGCATTAAACAAATTTTTCGCCCGTTTTGATTGGTCAATTTCACTACAAAACTCTACTAGGTACAGTCGACACGAAGACAATGTGTCCACTTTGTAGTCACGTCTATATGTAGTCGACTTCACTTAAACAACTCAATTTTGATTTCGTCGACGAGTTGACCGGTGAGCCTAAGTTGCGCCGTAGCATTATTAGCGGGTGCGCCAAAGTTCATATAAAATTGCAACTCCGATTATTGGAACTCCGAAATTTTTTCTCATACCATTTCACATCATAATGATCACTCTTTATACTCTTCATAATATTTTTTAATACTAATGATTGGAACTTATACTCATCTGAATTTATAACGCCAATATTCATGGAACCTTACACCTTTCAGAATTTCCTAAATATCTTACGTGTAGATAAAATTTGGTTAGGTTAGGTTAGATTTATAACAATCCTCAAAAGTAACAGTTTCTTAAAAAATGCATTATGTGTTGCGATAATTACACATACATACATACATAATCTCACGCCTTCGTTCCCAGAGTGGGGTAGGCAGAGCTACAGAATTACCAACAACTCTAAAAACTTGTTGATAATTCTGTAACCACATTTTGCACAATTAGGCTAAGATGTTTACCAGCGTATTAGTGACAGGTTGCAAGCCCATCGCCTAACAGTACTACAAGCCTTTATTCCCTTAGTCGTCTCTTACGACATCCACGGGAAGACATGGAGTGGCACTATTCTAACTCGGCAACCACACGAGGCGTTGGGATAATTATGACATAAAAAGTATGAACAAAAAAGTATAAGCAAATTTTTTCGAAGAAACGATGAGTATAGGCACAAATCGTTATTTGTATAAAAAATCTAAAGACCAATTTTATATGAGCCAATATGGACCCATTATTAACAACTAGCTTCTGCCCGTGACATCGTCTGCATAGATTTCGATTACCGTTTTTCCCTCGAGAACTTTTAAATTTTCCCGGATGAAAAATAGACATTTTGTTAATTCAGGGTATAAGCTATCTCCATCACAAATTTCATCGAAATCCGTCCACTCGTTGCTGCGTGAAGGAGTAACAAAATTACACACATACATCTAGGGTCGCCGTCAATAGAACTTGTGAACAATGTAAACAAATTAGTACTGTTTGACACATAACCTCAAATATTCACCAAGCTTGTTTTTATTAAAAATAACGTATAATGAATAGTTATTTCGTCTTAAACTTAATATGAAAATAATGATCTAGTGTATAAATCATTGCAAAGACCTCACTTGATCTTAAAAAGTACGTGATTATGGAGTAATCATGGTGAATTGATTCGTTTGGTTTTGTTTATTTCTTTTGCAAGTTCTATTGACGGCGACCTTACTAACTTTTGCATTAATAATATAAGTAGGATTATGCGCTCGCATCTCAGCCAAAGTAAAATCTTCGTAACTCTGCCATATCGCACCTACGAGCGCGTGATAATGATAGGTAAATAAAAAGCTTGTAAAAAGAGCAAGCATTTATTTATGTATTTCGCAATTACATGCCATCCGCCATTACCTTCACAAAATAATAAAACATACAAAAACAATGTTTTTTTATTTTATTTATTACGAAAAATATTTCATAGGGAACTATCCTTGCATCCACTTTCAATCCTTTGTAGGAAGCAAAATGGAGGTAATTATTTTGTAAAGGAAACTAGAAACAAGGCTTGTGGTGAAATACGCTTGTACAGCGGTCGTAAAATATGGGGTCCTAGAGAAAAAGAGTATAAGTCTTCTGAAAATCAAGTAAAAAAAGGTTTTAAATCCAGTAACTCCGTTCGTGTGTATACCCTTTTTTATTACGAGTTAAGTCGACTTGTACCCTTTTTCAATGGAACCCTACACGTTTGCTTCTAAAACCCGGTTCTCTGAATCGAAATACAGTGCGACAAACCCGAAGCACCTTTTAACACGTTCACGGACAGTACGTCGAGAGACGTAACCTGAGACCCTAGTGATGTGGCACTACGGCTGTGGCCGGTGTTTTTAATTACACCAAAATCGGAACTCCGTCCACGGCCGGATATTTCCCATAGCATTTATAGGAAGCGTGGACTCTGTGCCGTTTTTGGTTTTATCACAAGCTGCCAGTGTCACAGCTAAAAAGCTCTAGGGCAACGTCCACCTCATGCACTACTCTAAAAGGGGAATGAGGCGTGTTTTGGGACATAACGGCTGCGGACGAGCTGCCACATTAGGTAAGATTTTTATTGTACGAAATTACATACATATATTTTACGTCATAAAGTGGCACAATATTTGACAAACGTTAAACGTGGCAGTTCGTCCATGGCCGTAGATAATGTTGTATGAGATTGATTTGTGCCATATCACGCAATTTCGAGGATGGTGCTGTGTTGAGTCTGAACGTTTTAAGTGCTCACAGACTGTAGTAGATAATGAGTAGATAACACAACAAGGGGCTAAAACTAGCCATTTCCACATGATTGAAACGCTTTTTTTAACCCCATCACAATTAATTTCTAAATACAGAGATTCTAGAAAACTTTATTTTTAAACACTTAAACGCACAAGAAGCAAAGTCAGTAAAGTGTTTTTTTTTTTCTAATGACTAATGATGAAATTCGAAAGTTGACTTTATTTCATTCATTATAAATTCATATTATTCCATGAAAAGGGACCAACAAGCTTTTAGAGTTGTTGGCAATTCTGTAGCTCTGCCTACCCCAAACTGGGAATAAACGCGTGAGTTTATGTATGTATGTAAGGGACCTTATTGTCGATGGCGCTTCCGCCATTATTGAAGATGCTCCGATATAATTACAACATCGCGTGACGCATTGCGGCGTAAGCGCCATCGACAATAAGATCCCTTTACATAGATAATGCCACAAATTTCGTTATAATTATGGTGGACCTTAGGAGGTTAATCAACATTAAAAACACGTCCAAATCATCCCGCCGCGGCACCTCATTTTTGATCTGCCTCTGCTCCAGTGGCCATCCTTTGTGGTCTATTTGGTGGCAATTCTAGCGAACCCTTCCGGACTAATAACTTATAAAAAAATATCGGATCAAAAGTTACCCGTATACATTGAATGAGATAACAAAGGGTTACACACACGTTTGACGAGCTCGAAACATGTCAAGATTTATATTCTAATTTTTTTTACATGAAAAGCCAGTTTTTAGTCTTTAATACCTATGACATGTGTGAGTCCAACAAAAGTTTTAACAAATATAAATATGTGAATGTATAAATAATGCAAACAGGGTTTCAAACTGGTTCAATCCAAAAAAATGCTCCTTGCCACTGAAAGGACAATGGGCATTTTGGTACCCGCTCCAATAGCAATAATGGTAGTGTCATTGAATAGGTCATACCAATAGGGACAACGTTTACTATGGTTATTTGTCTCAAATCCCTGTCCATTCGGAGATATTCATATACGAACATGACACCTTATGCGAAATAAAATCTGCTACTGGCATCTTTATTTCCTTAAAAATACAACTTAAGCAAAAGTGAATAGGCTGCTACTGCACCAGAGAGCTCCATCTTTAGCCTCATGGACAGTTAGGTATTTGTAAAAAAACGAATGTAACAAAAATCACCTCTGTTGTCACTTTTCAAGTGAGAAAAAAACCATTTTATTTTTATGAAGCGGAAACACTGAAGTGTACCCTTGACTAGTATAATGTAGGCACATAATAGTATGTAGTATAAATATAGTGCCCGGCCGATAAGTAAGTAGTTAGATATTTCTCGTTATGTAGTACATGTTTTCTTTTCTTTCATAATGGTATCCCTAAAGGAAATTGATTAATAACTACGTATATTCAAAATAAAATAACTCAGTTCCGACAGGAAATAGAGATAAGCGATATGGTTATCTTTGCCCAACATAAAAATACCTTTCCAATGATATATACATTATGTCCATTGGCGCGGGTACCGCGTTCCATACATTTTTGCCCATTGTCCTTTATCATGCACGGTGAAATTGACAATGCTGAAGCGAAAAAGGGGATAACTCTCCTGAAGATCAAGTGAAATAAGGTTTAAGTCTAGTAGACTCCGTTCATGAACATACTCTTTTTTAGTACGAGTTAAGTTGAGTTATACCCTTTCTCACTAGGACCCCAGTCGTAAAATAAGGCCGTGGGCACACCGTCAATCAAAAACACTAAGCATACTTATACGATTACGTCACAAGATTAAATAAAATCTGCTAAAACAAACGAATTAATTAAATTTTCACATCACATGGTCGAAATTGCGTCAAAAGTAAGTCATTATAGCCATCGCTAATCAGCCGTTAATAATGAGATTTGAATTCCTATGAAAAATTACAATTTGTACGTTTTCTTTAAAATAAGGTACTTTATTTTTAATAAAACGTTGTTTCTAGTAAGTAGCCTTGCTTTTTATTGTCTCGCAAAAGGTGAGAAAAGTATAGTATTCTCCTTTGGGATAAAGCTGTTTTCGTCTTGGGCGAGCTTGAATCCCTCGCTGTACTCAGGACTCAATTTTACTCGTCAGACTTAACGTGTCAGAATTACTTCATAAATTTAATTTTTTTAAAGAAATATACACAAATTTTAACGGCATTGCTATTAAAAAAAATATTTTAGAAAATACAAACCGTTTTTTAAAATACTGTATTTTTTTGTTCTGTTGACAATAAATATATAACTGCGAAAGTACGTATACAATTTAGTACCGTACATTGCTTAAACGCCTACAACAAATTCATGTGACAGTTCAATGATAACGTTAAAGGACAACCAAAATGTAAGCATATTAGTAGTTAGTCGGTCAACAATCAGTCATTAGTAACATCTTGGCGTGCGTGGTTGGTTCATTAAATAATATACATAATATTATTATATACAAGAACCGTCAAGGCGTTAAGTAAAATCATTGCTATTATTGCTTTGAATTAAATACACCGATAAGCCATAACTAATAGAAGTAAAGATGACGTTGAACTTGAAGGAAACCAATATGTTACGTTTTAATCCGAATACATTACAAGAAGTAAGGAAGGAGTTGGGCTTAGACCAGCAAGGAATAGAACGAGATATTGACATTTTGCAAGAATGGGCCCAAAAACAGGAGCATTTTGTAAAGAAGAATTTCGGTAAGTAGACCCTAATTTGAACCCAGGTAGGTAGGGTAGAATAAAATGAATCGACAGAGCGAAGTAAGTAGAGTCTGACCAGCGAGTGGTGACAAAAGCATTTTTCTCAAATTCTTCATATGGCAACAATTTTACCTATGAAACAAGCTGTCACATTATGAGTACCTATCCAGTCGCTATGCATTTCGTGTTACCAGGTAGTGATTATTTTGAATTTGCCGCCTTTTTTTTGTGACACGATTCCCTGGTCAGACTCTAATAATCGTAACCAATTTTAAAATCTGAACCAAAATCATTTTCTATTCGATTTTCGAATTAACCATTAGTTCATTTATCTACTTACAAATCTTAGTCTTTAGAATCAACTGGGGTTTTATTCTAGTGTATCTCACGTATTATTATTGTATTTTTTTTAACCAGTCGCCATTACAGTAAATTAAACAGGAGCTATCATAACGTTTACAATACGATAAATTTTCGAAAGCAATTAGGTATTGTCGATACGATTTTTTTTTAATTTGGTAGAAAAATATTTGAGGCAAATACAATTTTCAACCCCTTTATACAACCGCTTTGCTACCGTATCTTTTAAAGTGATGCACCGCGTTTGATTTAGTTGTTATGGTTCCGTACCAAGAGCGTAAAAACGGGACCATTACTAAGGCTCCGCTGTCCGTCTGTCTGTCTGTCTGTCACCAGGCTGTATCTCATGAATCGTGATCTAGACAGTTGAAATTTTCACAGAAGATGAATTTATGTTGCCGCTATAACAAAAAATACTAAAAACATAATAAAATAAATATTAGACGGGGGCTCTCATACAACACTCGTGTTTAATCGGGTGGTTCTTAGCTAAGTTTTATGAATATCGGTTAAGCCGTTTAAGATCACAGCTGCTCTATTAAAAGGGTTTAGAACTATACGGGGGTTTTATCTATTTGAGTTAGTTAATCCATCATTTTATCGAATTTCACTTCATCGATTTTATAATTTCATCGAATTTCATTTCATAGAACGCTATTTTCTGCTAACCGTGATGTTTTTAGGATACCTTAAACGTTAACTACGTAGATTAGGTTGGGTTAGCCTTGCAAATACCAAAAAAAAACAATTCGATGAAATGAAAATTCTGCGAAATGATACGTTCGTTGAAAGTTGTTTCGATAAAATAATCGTACCCTAATTATTATTATCTTTAACGACGCGTTTAGCATAGTTGTGCTTACGATGCTAGCGGTCCCGGGTTCGATTCCTGGTATAGGCAAATATTTGCGTTATGAGCGCGAATCAGTGCCTGAGTCTTGGATGTTTTCTATGTATTTAAGTATTTATTTATTTGTATAAGTGTGTTTATCGCTGCCCAGTTCTTATAGTACTTTAGGACTAGGTTAGTTTATGAGAAATTGATCCCTGTTTTTTATGTCTATTTAATAATTATTAACTTTAAACGGACAGAGGACTGTTACGGAGCTAGGGAGGTAATATTCCCTCGCACGAAGTCTCTTTTCAAGGTTAACTGAATACTGGTGTTTTATTATTTAAATTACATTAATTGATTTCTTACCTGAACTTTAATCTTGATCCTTTGCAGGACAATAATAAATAAATAATACAAAGACGTGAGGAGTGGCCATTAATAATCTACTTATATTAAGTTTGCTCCACTAACATCCATAGGTTGCGAAAGGAGCTTTTCACCTCTTCAGTTTATTTTAGCCGTGAAAATGAATAAACTAACCACGGAAAAATTATGAAAATTACTGTTTATTTGCTTTAATAAATCTACACAATAACAAGTCTTTGTATTATTTATTACTGTCTTGTAAAGGATCAAAATTATTTTTGTTTTAAGTAAACAATGAATGTAATTTAATTTGTTTGATTAAAATCTTTGGAGTCATGTCCACATTATTGCGAGTAATGACGCCCATTTAATTTTGTGCGATCTCTGATTATTATAGATCCATGATTTTTAACTTTTTTACAGAAAGAGAATACTTAGAACGGATCATTCTATCCACAAAGGGTTCCGTAGAGAAAGCAAAAGTGAGAGTTGATAAAACTTGTACGCTACGCACATTGGCACCGGAACTTTTTGCAATAACTAATGTCAAAAACCTGATAACATCAAAAGATACCTTGTAAGTTTTTACTGCTTTTTTTAGTTTAGTAAATTTTTCAGTTAACTAATAATTGAAATTCATAGTTCCCGAAAATCTAATTTTATTTTGAGCAGAATTTCTATTCGCATTTTTAACGAATTCGGTTTTTGTAGTTTTTAACCGACTTCAAAAAAGGAGGAGGTTATACGTTCCACTGTATGTTTTTTTTTTTTTTTTTTTTATGTATGTTCACCGATTACTCCGTCAATCGTCGACCGATTTCAAAATTTTTTTTTTGGTTTGATAGAGTATACTTCCGAGGTGGTCCCATTGTCACCAAATCTATATCTGATGAGGGGATCAGTGAGGAATTGAGGGAACTCCTCAAATATTGTAGGCAAACATATAGCGATTTTAGTATTTTTAGTAACAAGTCCAGCATTTGCATTCAGAAAGTATTATTTGGTGTAGTGGAACTGATGATGAAGACCACAGATGGCCACCGGAACTCCTCAATGGTACCGATTTCAAGGGTGGCGATAAGATATCTCGATTAAGATAATTGAGCGACTACCTACAACGAATAATATTTACTTGTTGAAATATGACTATGACTTTCCCGCGGCGTTGCTTGCGGCGCGCTTGATATAAGTTAAAGTTTCATTTTAACTAAGAAGTAAGACTACGTAACAGCGTATTATGATCACTAAAAAGTATAAAATAAAATAAATGTTTTAAAAAACAAAAAACCGCCTTCAAAAACGCAAAAAATAACTTCTTTAAAATTGTAGGCACCTAATAGGTTAGTCCGACTGAAGTCGGCGACCACAACATTTTCAACAAAAAGCCGACATCAGTTGGACTAACCTATTAGGTGCCTACAATTTTAAAGAAGTTATTTTTTGCGTTTTTGAAGGCGGTTTTTTGTTTTTTAAAACATTTATCCCTACTCGTTTTTCTTGTCGCATTGTTTCCCATTCCTAAATTAATTTGATAAGTGTCGATGGAGCTATTCTGGACATATTCTAAACACCTATCATTTCTACGTTAGTAAGTATAAGTGGAAAAAATTACGATCAGGGGAAATCAGGAAATTATGCGACTGGAAAAAATAAGATTAGAAAAAAATGCGAAAAGAAATTCTGCTGCCAATAAAAATAGGTTTTCGGAAATAATGAGCCACTCTCTTAGTATGAGATGGTTCGTCTCTTTTAATATACGTGCTTTTGATGTTTCCAGTAAGCTCGTCAATATTCCAGTCCTTACTGAAGATAATTACAGGTTATTTATAACCCAATTAAAGGGAGATCTAACGACGTCGAACCATTTAGAGGGCTACCAATTTTCTATCGTTGTAAGTAATCCAAATTATCGTTGTATATTTCCGATCCCTGCTGAAAACTCATTCTCCTAGAGACTGCTTATCGTCGAACGGCTGAATACAATAGGGTAGACTGAGGCGAATCGGATCAAACGGGTGAAACGTAATACTACCAAATACTACCTATTGCGGAAAGTGCGGGGCGAGAGGGGGTCGTAAGACGCCAGTCGTCTAAGAAATACGGATAAGAAATACGTATAAGAAATACGGACTTCTTATTTTGATCCGATTCACCCATTGATCCGATTCGACTAGCCGATAGTCCTTAGTCTTCATTTGCTTTCTTTCATACTGATTCTGGTCTCGGGCTTTGGTTGAAAAACAGCGTTGCATAGTGTCCCCCTGACGCCAAGACCTTTTGCCATACCCAGTTTTTTTATGATGTGATTTGTGTGTATTAATTTTAACTTTTGCTCACACACACGGCACGTACAATATAGTGAGTAAGCATTAAAGTGGGATCCTTATAATATAGGTATGTAGGTGTTTAGATGTAGTATTCAGACTTAATCACGCAATGTTCAAAATTAAATTATTTATTGTAAACAGTGTGATCACCCTACTTGACAGAAAGAGATCCAATCCTCCACAGGCTAAAAATGATAAGGATGCGGTCCTGACGCATTCAACAGTTTCCAAACAAAAAATTTACCGACATTAAAACGCCTAGACGCTTTTCCCGTCCTTTCCTGGGGGCTGCGTAAAATGTAATTGCGTATTCGTCTATCTAATCTTTCATGTACGCGTCGTGGTCTACCACGGACTTAAGCATGTGACGGCGTTTGAAACTGACCGAAATCTCGTTTCGTTTTGTACTATTCCATTGATTAACCTGGCCACCTGATGGTAAGTGGGGTCTGAGACCCATAGACATTTGAAACCTCAAGAGTACAATCTCAAAACTGCAATCCTAAGACTTCAAATGCGTTGCCAACACTGAGGACGAAGATGGAATGCCTCTATGCTAGTAATTTCACCGGTTGTCTTATCCCCACACCGGAACACAGCAATGCGAATACTACTGCTCGGCAGTGGGTTAATGGATAAGATGGTGGTAGCTATCCGGACGGACCCTGCACAAAGGCCCTACCACCACAATTAATTAATTGACAATGACTGACTTGAATTGTTACTGTAACACTGAAGTGTCAATATTTTTGTGAGTGGGACTTTGAATCTACCATCAAGGAAATAAAGTTCAATTACGTTTGTTCGATAATGCTATTTTCCGTTCATGAAGATAGGAAAATGAACTTTATTCCCTTTGCGATACAGTTCAAATTAAATTACATCCTATTGCACACTGGGTCTTACGAGGTTAAAGTATATAGTCTGAATAGGATCCAAAGATAGTATGATTCTAAAAATAGGGTAACCTTGATTTACTTAATCAGTGATTTAATTAAGGGGAAAATTAACAAAAATGAAATAGCTTTTGTTTCTTGTAACAAATATTGCTTGGAAATGGCCATCAATTATCGAGTATGAAAAACTGGTTTCTAATCACATCTTCGACGTCACCTTGTATAGGTATTATTTGTACCAAAGTAGCGGAGAGTTAGGTTTACTTAATGTGGCAAAAACTGCGGCCTGACACGTATGTCAATCACTGCTGGTGACCTTCATCGTCGTAGTCAATTGCCATTCGTTTGTCACAAAAGTAACAATGACAATGCCATGTGCATCCGCCCCACTTCTTAAGTTTACATTGATACCACGTTCGACATCAATTTGAGTGACTGGGCACGCCTTCGCGAAAACGCTACCTATACCTAGACAATAATATTTTAATTAGTGGGAGGAGCTCTGTGAGCTGTAGAACTCGCGACAAACTTAACTTTGACGTTGGAAAACTTATCCCCATACATCGACATAGGTCGCTGTCAGTTTTCCAACACTGCATATAAGTTTGTAATCGCAAAAACCTCTATGTCTGCGCCATTTTGTAAAAATTCTAATAATCGACAAAAAAAAAACAATATTACTATCGATAATCGATATCGAACCTAAGGGCCCTGTCCCAAAACGCAAAAAATAGTCCAGAGGCCCTAGCCAAGATGCAGTACGCTAAATAACGTTTCTATTCGATTCGTTTTTAAACCAATCGCGTCACTGGTAGATCACGTGATTTTTCGTATCACGTCATCTCCCAGTGACGCGATTGGTTTAAAAACGAATCGAATAGAAACGTTAGTAAGCATAGTGCATCTTGACAGGGCCCTCAGCTCATAAAATTTCACGAGAATCGGTTGAGAAATGTTGAGAAAGCAAAACCACCAAACGAACAAACGACACGTCTCGCATATACGAAAGCATTTTTGCCCAAGCTGAAACGAAGACGCTTCGCACTGGCTCGGTCAAAAAACAAATCTAAAAGAAAAGGAAAACAATATTTAATAATCTGTGGAATAATTTTATAATATGTACAGTCGACAAAGAAGCTCTTTTACACTATTCGAGTCTATTTGTATGCCGTTTAGGTCCAAAAATGGTGAAAGACTTTATTGATCGACTATACCTATAGATAAAAAAGTTCCAAATAATCATTTAATATTTCTGTAATACACAAAAAAACTAGAAATTACTCTTTTTATAACCCTTTGGTCTACCTATGTCTAGGTTCCAAGGGGATCCCTGTTTTGTATGTATTTAAGGGTCGTATTAATAAACTGATTTGACTGAGATACCCATCTTGAGATACATCAAAGTAAACATCTAATCATATAATCTAATCTAGTTATTAATACATCGGACGAGTGACCATTTATTTGATGTTTAATTGTTGTTGTTACAATTAATTATTTTTGTATTCTTTGATTATTAGTATTTATGCCTCGTGTGGTTGCCGAATTAGAATAGTGCCACTCCATGTCTTCCCGTGGATGTCGTAAGAGACGACTAACGGAATAAAGGCTTGTAGTACTGTTAGGCGATGGGCTTGCAACCTGTCACTAATACGCTGGTAAACATCTTAGCCTAATTGTGCAAATTGTGGTTATAGAATTATCAACAAGTTTTTAGAGATGTTTGTAATTCTGTAGCTCTGCCTACCCCACTCTGGGAACGAAGGCGTGAGATTATGTATGTGTATGTATGTATGTTTTGACGATCTCAATGTAATTTCGTATTTTTTGACATGCAATGCAACTTATATTGTAATATTACATTGATTAATAAATAAACTAAACGAACTAAACTAACTATAAAATCTTCGTCTTGAGATGGCATCTCAGCTAAGATCAGTTTATCAATACGGTCCTAAGTATGTATTTCTGTAAAAAGGTATAAGTATAATTACCGATGCCAACATTGTATCGCAAAAGGTAGCATAAAAACATATCGTCTTTGACCTATCTTATTGTGAACGTTTTGATATTTACTTGACAGTAAACTAGATAAGTTTCTGTCAAAAGTTTCATTTTTGAGACAAGTTTTTGCTGTCGACTGTACTTATTTTTGCAAATTCTTTATCTGCTCATCAAGACCCAATTTTTGAGGCCTAACATGGTGGGTCTACGTTAAGAATCCTGTCGCCACCTTCCGACTCCATCGTCACCTCTTAGATAATACAATATTGCATTGTCATCGGGTTTACATAATAATTATGTGGTCCAAATTTCAGCTCATTCCGTTAACGGGAAGTGGGTCAAATTTAACTTGCAAGATTTGACCCGAACATAACATACATAGATACATACATCTTATATCATATTATCTTATCTTACAGATGAGCCCTTTTTGGATACACTTCGACCCTTCAGGATCTTTACCTCTTACACACTCAGCTATTCGAATGTGCAGGTTTCCTCACGATGTTTTTCCTTCACCGTAAGAGCATCGGGTAATGTACTTAAGTTAGAAAAACTCATTGGTACATGGTGACCGCGGGGATTCGAACTCGGTACCTTACGATCACGACTCGACCTTTTAAACCACTAGGCCACCGACGCTCTTAAACATACATACATACATTGCAAGTTAAAGAAAAGTTTGTAAAAAGTGATAACAACACGAACATCAGTGAAAATCAAAAGTGGTCATCTTTATACCACATGCCATACAGTTTATACTTTTGCTTGTTTTATATTATGCGGTAAATTTCTATCTTTCTTTCTTTCCTAGTACGGTCACGAGTTTATGACCCATTTCAAGAAAAATATGCTTGAAGTCGTCAATGCCATTAGAGATGTCAAGTCATTTGTAACTTTTAGGAGACTCAACCTTATTGTTGTAGAATGTCAGATTGACTTTGGACCTAAAGTGGGTACCAAATTTAATCTCGTGACTGTACAACGTGGCTTGGTTTGGGCCATGTTTTGTCTTAGGTTGATTTGTGCGAGGTTCCCTGATAATGTTATTATTGGCGATGATAATGCTTTGTCTTTTACAGGGCAGTGAATACATGATGAGGAATGACTACTCGAACGGCGCTTACGTCATTCTCGATGTCATGAATACAAGCGTAATGAATTTAGTCAGTACCACCAACATTAACGATCTCCGGAATGTAACTACCGCGTATATGGTAAGTCTCGGGTTCTTTAATTGCAATATTCGATATATAAATGAATATATCGAATATATTCATTTATATATCCTAGTATATTCATTTATATATTTGCCTCGTGTGGTTGCCGAGTTAGAATAGTGCCACTCCATGTCTTCCCGTGGATGTCGTAAGAGACGACTAATGGAATAAAGGCATGTAGTACTGTTAGGCGATGGGCTTGCAACCTGTCACTAATACGCTGGTAAACATCTTAGTCTAATTTGTGCAAATTGTGGTTATAGAATTATCAACAAGTTATTAGAGATGTTTGTAATTCTGTAGTCTGCCTAACCCACTCTGGGAACGAAGGCGTGAGATTATGTTATGTTATGTTGTTAAATGAATATATAACTGAACAGACTACTGACTTACTAGCATGACTAGACTTATTCTTTCCGTGTAGCCTTATAAGTTTTATACAGGGTGACTGCGTGGTCGTGATACAAATGATCACCTGTGTGTTCTACACACGAATATGAACAACTTCACTATGGGACCAACTCTGAAATCAGGAAAAAAAACAGCTGCTTCATACATTTTGGTCGAGTACGTACTGAACTTTTCTATGAAATAGCTGTTTTTTTTCCTGATTTCAGAGTTGGTCCCATAGTGAAAGTTGTTCATATTCATGGGTAGAACGCTGAGGTGATCATTTGTATCACGACCACGCAGTCACCCTGTATAGTAAGATAGGTCCTGTAACAAAATTGTAACAAAATCTTTTTCATTAAAGGAAAAAAAAATGTTACTTAAAACAGATCTAACATTCATCAGACATTATCAACTACTGTGTTAGGAATAAAATACATTCTTGGCTCCTGCTCGTTGCATCGATTATTATAAATTGAATTAAAAAAAAAAACACTGCTACTAGAATATAAAAATAAGCTTTAGGCGCATTAAAATATAGTTTTAACTAAATTGCCTTGATGTACTGACCTTTAGGACACAGGCAGGCTTATTGCCTAACGCGCTTCCAATCGCAATCGTTTTCATTTTGACAGTCCGAATACGAGTTTGCATAAAAAATGAAAACAATTGTTCTACTTTGAAGTCGATTGCGATTGCGAGTGCGATAGTCAATAAGCCAGCAGATCTCACGAGGTAGTAAAAACACAAGTATACAAAACTTACTTTTCTTTTCCAGGACGGTTTTGGTTTCAGGATAAAAGGCATATATTTGCTATCTACATCAAAGCTGGTAGATACGTTGGTAAGCTTACTAAAACAAGTTCTTAGTGCAAAGCTTTTTGGACGGATGCATGTGATCAAAAGTGTCGATGATTTGGTGCAGCACCTTCCTAAGAAATTGCTGCCTGAAGACTATGGTGGCGAACAGAAATCTATTTCGGAACTGTTTGGTATGTTGTCTTCATTTGGTTTGTGTTTGTATTTTTCAACCTTTAAAACCGTTACTCGGTCCTATTACTGGTACGGATTATTGGTACGGTCGGCCAAGAAAGTGGTCGATTACCAGTTTTGACAAATGTTTCTGAGAGATCTAATTATCGCTAAGGTTGACTCTTGTCACTGTCATAATATTGCAAAGGAAAATCGAACTTGTTGTGTTTGACGAAAAAAAAGTTTTTGAGTTTCAGTTCTAAGCATGGGGAACCCCCGAAATTTATTGTTTTTTTTTTCTATTTTTGTTTGAAAATCTTAATGCAATTCACAGAATACATCTACTTAGCAAGTTTCAACAGTATAGTTCTTATAGTTTCGGAAAAAAGTAGCTGTGACATACAGACGGACAGACAGACAGACAGACATGACGAATCCATAAGGGTTCCGTTTTTTGCCATTTGGCTACGGAACTCTAAAAAGCAAGATGGGCGGAACCAAAGTATCTACTTAAAAGAATAGAAGCCCAGGGCGCCATAGAGGTTTTTTTATTTTAAGGTTTTTATGATGCCGATATCGAGAATGATGGAGATATATGGGATTCTTGAATCAAGTTTTTTTTAGGTTGAAGACGTATTTAAGTTTGGCCTCTTTTCCACATAATAATATAGTTTAAACGTGTAGGTATACAAATTTATCAATTTACTACTAAGAATCCCGGTTGCCTATGCCAAGGTCGGATTTTCGATCCCAACTGTAGTATACTGTCTAAACATGTACCTATGATCGTTGTATCTAGATATACGATTAGGTCGTATAGGTTAGGTTAGATTGGTTTCCAAACGATGCTACCCATTATAGGCTAGCGGTAACGTTTGGTACCATATGTCGTAGTTAGAATTTGTGCTTTATTGTTCTGTACATTAAAATTCAAAATAAACTTTAATCATCAAACAATTCAGCCTGTTCCATTTTTAACGTTATTAAACAGTAGCAGCGATTTTGAACGCGACACTACTTGCAACATTACACATCATCAATCTTCACTTACACACATTAGGTATATTGTATATATTTATCTCGCTCATCGGGGTTTGAAAATGGGCGCGAGCCGAACAAGTGGCGCCGTCTGACGGAAACGACGGCAACTAGAGACTCAAAACATGGCGTAAGAAACTCACGCGCTAAAGCCGGCCGGCTCGCAATAAAATTGTGAAAACTCTGTGAAATCCACCAATTTTGGAATGTGGCGGCTCCTGGGGTGAGTGTAGGGCTTATATTTTATTATATAGTGTTTTTCCACGGCATTACACGACGAGTTTGAGGTCTGAGACGCAAAAACCGACGGACACCTTGAACCAGTGCACGCGGGATTCATATGCTTTCTGCTAAAATTCTCCGACGGCGGATTCGAACAGCAGAAACATAACATATTGGTCACTTCGACCTGGATTATTAAGTATTTTGCGTCTTGGTACCTTTGAACTCGGTCCAACAAATAAACACTACATTTCGAGCGGTCGAAATTACTTGGTAGGTACCTAACTAATAATAATTGTTAAATTGTACTTCAGGTAACTACTCTACACACAAGTTTTAGCGGAAAATATGTGTTTTAGTGTTAGTTACACAATATTTCATATATATTAAAGCCCTCCCATATTTAATTACATTTCACTCCTCACAAATAGGTACATTTACGTACACGTTTAGGTTCCCTTTTCAACGACTGCATTTTATAGCATTGCGGCTGCTGTTTGGTGAAGTTGGAAATGGATTGTTTTAATTTCTTGTGAATTTTGTGTGGATTTCTTAACAAAAGCGGGTTAATTTTAATAAAATAATTCAAGTTGTGCTATCTGCGGATCTCATAGCGCAATTTTGTTGTCGATTGTAACGTAGTCCGTGGCCTAGCGGTATCGGTTGCGACTACAGTGCTTTGGGTCGAGTGTTCGAGTCCCGGTTGGGGAGAAATATCTTTTTGTATTTTTTTTTAAATTTTGTTTTATGTTTTGATAACTTTAACTGTAATTGAAACTGGTTTTGGTTTGGTAATTACGTTTCTTTATTAAAAAAGAAAAGTTAATATTTAAAAGTTTGAAAAATTATCGTGCCTGTTGGGGATTTGTTTAATTTTTGGGGTTTTGTACTTGATTGCGTGTTTATCGGTAAACATGGCGGCGGCAGCTAAGCGGTTACAGCTTTCGCAAATGAAATATGATATGGCGGCGCGAAATATCGATTTCATCGAAACACTTGCACGATTTTCGGATTTGTCTGCGGAACAGAAAAATGATTTTCTGGTACGGTTTCAAGATTTGGAGAAATCGTTCGAATCATTAACGGACATGTATTACGAAATACAGCTCGCATCAGCTGATCGGGAAGGCTTCGATTTAGAAGAACACCAACGGTTGTACGAATCTTATAATAAAAAATATTACTTTGTCAAGCGGAGACACTTAGAAATAAATAATGCAAAGTCGGATAGTGGTAGCGGTGTTAGTAACAATAATGGCGATGGCGCGAGGTCGAGAGCGGTCTTGCCGCGTCTTCAAATACCTACCTTCTCGGGCAAAATTGAAGAGTTCGCTCCATTTATGGAACTATTTCAGACACTCGTAGGTAGTAAGGACGCGTCACTTTCCGACACTGAGAAAATGTATTATTTAGCGGGATCGTTATTGGGAGAACCCAAAACATTAATTCAACATTTGTCAGTTACTGGCGATAATTTCTCGGTAGCAATTGATTTGCTTAACTCGCGGTATAATAATAAACGATTATTGGCGGATCGGTTGTTACATAACTTATTGGGTGCGCCGCAAGTTAACAGTAAGGGTTTGAACGGTTTAAAAATGCTTTTAAACACCTTGTTGGAAAGCACAAAGGCCTTGCAAAAAATGGACTTTCCCGTAGAGTCTTGGTCCTATTTGCTATTTTATATTAATTTCCAAAAGTTGGATAATAGCTTACGGAAGCATTTTGAGGATAAACATGCGGATAAAGATTTACCTACGTTTGCGGATTTACTTAAATTTTTGGAAACCGAGATACGGATCTTGGAATCTAGTGCGGATACTCAAGCGGCCAGCACGTTGACAAGGCGTAGTGCACCGAGCCATGCGGTTAAGGCTTACGCGGTTTTTCAAAGTGCGGGAACTACTTGTAAATTATGCGGAAAAGGCGGACACTTTATCGCTAAGTGCGAAAAGTTTTTATCGATGAAACCTGCGGCTAGAAAACGTCAAGTGATGTCACTTAAGTTGTGTTTTCGGTGTTTGAACGGCCACAATATTGACCAATGTAACTATAATTATAACTGCTACAAATGCAATTCTCCCAAGCATCATCATTTATTGCATTTTGACCTTCCTGCTTCGGGACCGGAACGTCAACAGCGCTCGGCGGCGAGTGACTCTTTATCGGCTACTGCTCCTATGGCGGCTGAGTCTTCAGCGGGTGCTCTTCCGGTGAGTGCGGCTCCTGGAATCACTGGACTGACGGCGTCAATCGCCTGTGAGCCGAACATGTATCAACGCACGGTGCTACTTGCCACGGCGGTAGTGCGAGTACTGGATAGTAGCGGAAATTACCAGGAGGCGCGCGCGTTGCTTGATGGAGGTAGCCAGAGTACGTTTATTTCGGAGTCATGCGTGCAGCGGTTAGGTTTGAAGCGGTTCAAATCGAACATGGTCACAGTCACGGGACTGAGCGGCGCCCCTGTAAGCGGTTGCAGAGGTGCGGTCAATCTGACCATGCTGCCGAAATATGCGGAACAGCCGAGTCTTGTAACAACGGCGGCGGTTTTGAATAAAATCACGAATAATTTACCCGGATTTACCTTGCCGTCTCAGTTAGCGGATAACTATCGAGGACTGGACCTTGCGGATGAACAGTTTTACCTCAGTCGGGAAATTGACATTTTGATTGGTGCGGATTTAATCTGTGATATTATGCTTAGTGGCGGGTGCCTTAAGATCAATGATCACTTACCTCGGGCTATGAACACGGTGTTCGGTCACGTGTTGACAGGTCCAGTTACTTATGCGGTTTTTAATCCCTATCCAAAGGCGACGTACTTTTCACAAACATTCTTTTGTAACACGACCACGGACCAGATTTTAGAGTGATTCTGGGAAGTCGAGGACATTCCGGTTAAGGTTGAGGATCCTAAGGATATGGAATGCGAGTCTTTCTTTAAGTCTACTCATCAGCGGGATGAGCACGGTAGGTACATAGTACGCTTGCCTCTTTTAGCGGATAGGCCTAACTTAGGAAATTCGGTCCCATTAGCTGCGAAACGGTTCATGGCTACGGAGAAGCGGCTCCAGACCAATAATGCGTTTCGAATGAAATACGTTGATTTCATGCGGGAATATTTAGATACCGGTCATATGTCCCTGTGTGACGGGAAACCAGAGGACTATGCTTCGGGCGCGGGTTATATCATTCCACATCACGGAATATTTAAAGCGGACTCGGATAAAATACGGGTAGTGTTTGATGCCAGCTGTGCCACTAACAACGGGGTTTCTTTAAATGATTGTCTGCACGCGCGGCCTAAGCTGCAGCGTGATATAGCGGAAATTATCTGTAAATTTCGGTTACATCACTATGTATTCACGTCGGATATAAGAATGATGTTTCGCCAGATTTTGATTGCGGAAGCTGATCGGCCATACCAGCTTATCTTCTGGAGGGACTCACCGGACTTACCGTTGCGTTTGTACCGGCTAAACACCGTGACTTACGGTATGAAGTCAAGTCCTTACCTTGCTATTCGGGTATTGAGGCAATTAGCGGATGACGAGGAGTCGCGATATCCGGCGGCGGCGCGCCTTCTTCGTTCTTCGGTCTACATGGATGACATTTTAGGCGGAGCAGACTCTCTAGAGGATGCGATTCGGTTGAAACAGGAGCTAACAGACTTACTACGCTCTGGCGGGTTCGAGTTAAGTAAGTGGACGTCCAACAGCAATGATATTATACAGGACATACCAGAGGAGCATTTAGAGAAACCTCGGAAAATATTTGATGATGCGGATGAAACAAACTTTTACAAGGTTTTAGGCATTCAATGGGACGCTGGCAGCGATTGTTTTTCTTATCGTACACAACTCGACAATACAAGCGGATGTACTAAGCGGTCGATCCTCTCAACTTTGGCTAGGACTTTTGATTCTTTGGGTTGGATTTGTCCTGTCATTTTTCAGGGCAAGGTCCTCATGCAACAACTATGGCTGAAAAATTTACCTTGGGACGCGGAACCTCCTGCTGACGTCATTGCGGAATGGCGCGGTATTGTGGAGGAATTACCGTTGATTGCTCAGCTTCGAATAGAGCGATTTGTTTTGATTAATGTGAAGTCTTGCTCTCTTCACGGATTTTCGGACGCGTCGGAGCTTGGATACGGTGCGGCGGTTTATTTGAGGACCATAGGGCCTGAAGGGCAGGTCAAGATTAGTTTGTTGATGGCCAAATCGCGGGTGGCCCCGATCAAGTCCAAACTAACTATACCTAAACTCGAACTTAGCGGTGCGGCATTGTTGGTACGCCTTTTTAAGTATTTCGTGGCAGCCATCAGCGGGGATTTGGTGGTTGAAATGATTGTGGGGTGGTGTGATAGCACCATCGTTCTTTCATGGCTTAGGGTATCTCCCCATTTGTTACAGACCTTCGAGGGAAACCGGGTCTCACAGATAGTGAATTGCGGTTTGGACATAGGTTGGAGACATTTACCCTCGGAGATGAACCCAGCTGATGTTGCAAGTCGTGGTTGTCGGGCATCGGAGTTGATCCAGCATCCCTTATGGTGGGGACCTGCTTGGTTAATGGGTAATGCGGATACGTGGCCCAAAAACATAATGGACAACCCTGAAGGCAACTTACCTGGGTTGCGTAAAACAAAGACAACGGTCAAGGCTTTCATGGGGATTGTCGAGGATGACACCATTTTTACGCGGTTTAGCTCTTTAAATATGCTATTGGCGGTCGTAGCATACTGCTTTCGGTTTGTTAATAACGCTAAAGGTGCATCTAAAAAACTCGAGGGAGCGCTGACAGTTTCAGAGCGGCGGTTCGCTTTGGAGCGGTTAGTTAAATTAGTTCAAAGAGCGGAGTTTGCTGATGATATTCAGTGCTTAAAGCGGAACAAACAGTGTTCCACGCGGATGAGAAGGCTCAGGCCTTTCATAAGTAATGACGGATTATTGCGTGTCGGAGGTCGCTTAGAGCATTCCGGGTTACCTTTTGGCAATAAGCATCCCATGATCCTGCCTAAGGCACACGCGCTCACGGTTTTAATCGTGGACCATTATCATATAATGTACTGTCATGCAGGTGCTACAGTCTTGCTGAGTGTATTGCAGGGACATTTTTGGATTTTGTCAGCGGGGCAAATAGTTCGGACACGAATATTTAAATGTATAAAATGTTTTAGGACAAAGGCGAGACCTACGGCGCCAATGATGGCGGCATTGCCTTCGGATAGGGTTAATGCAACTGGAGTTTTTCACACCGTGCAAACGGATTTTGCCGGTCCCTTTACTATCAAACATTCGCGTTTGCGAAACGCAAAGACATTAAAAGCATATCTCTGCGTATTCATCTGTTCCTCGTCTAAAGGTGTTCATTTAGAGTGCGTTACTGACCTTTCAACGGACGGTTTTCTTGCGGCTTTGACGCGATTTACTTCTCGGCGCGGTTTTCCGAGTGTGATTCGTTCAGATTGCGGAACCAATTATGTTGATGCGAATCGATATTTAGATGAGGTACGGAAATATCTGGCTTCTCGGGAAGTTCAGCAGGGGCTTAGCGACGGCGCGGCCAAACATTTAATCACTTGGAGGTTTAATAGCCCTGCAGCGCCACACTTCGGGGGGCTGTTCGAGGCAACAGTTAAGTCAGCCAAGACTTTATTACGGCGGGTCATAGGTGAACAGGTGTTGACGTTCGACGAGCTGGTAACGGTATTCACCAGGGTGGAGGCAGTCCTAAACTGTCGTCCGTTGTGTCCTTTGACTCAGGACCCTCAGGAACTGGAGGTACTTACACCTGCTTACTTATTAATCGGTAGACCTTTGTTCTCGGTTCCGGAGTATAACTTTGAAGATGTTCCGAATTCGCGGTTAAACCGGTTCAATCTTATTCAGGCTATGTCACAGCGCCTCTGGAGGAAATGGAGCGAGCAGTATTTGCACACTCTGCAAATGCGTAGGAAGTGGACGTCACCGACGGATCCACCTAAGTTAGGTGATCTTGTCCTTATTAAAGAGGAAAATTTACCTCCTCTCAAGTGGAGATTAGGGAGGATTGAGGAGTTGCTGCCCGGCAAGGACGGCGTTGTACGGGTTGTTAAACTCAAGACCTCATCAGGCCCGATGATGCGGCTGGTAGTTAAAATTTGTAGACTTCCCCTAGACGATTAAATCACTAACCAACCAGTTTTAATTTAGTTATAAGTTGCGGTTTTCGGTGCTGTAATTTTGCGGTTATATTGCAGTTTATGTATTTTTTATTAATTAGTGTTGATAAAGGCCTTTATAAAGGCCTTTCTCGGGCGGGGGAATGTTCCATTTTTAACGTTATTAAACAGTAGCAGCGATTTTGAACGCGACACTACTGGCAACATTACACATCATCAATCTTCACTTACACACATTAGGTATATTGTATATATTTATCTCGCTCATCGGGGTTTGAAAATGGGCGCGAGCCGAACAAGTGGCGCCGTCTGACGGAAACGACGGCAACTAGAGACTCAAAACATGGCGTAAGAAACTCACGCGCTAAAGCCGGCCGGCTCGCAATAAAATTGTGAAAACTCTGTGAAATCCACCAATTTTGGAATGTGGCGGCTCCTGGGGTGAGTGTAGGGCTTATATTTTATTATATAGTGTTTTTCCACGGCATTACACGGCGAGTTTGAGGTCTGAGACGCAAAAACCGACGGACACCTTGAACCAGTGCACGCGGGATTCATATGCTTTCTGCTAAAATTCTCCGACGGCGGATTCGAACAGCAGAAACATAACACAGCCTATTAAAAATCAAACAGATTTAAATAAAAGGCATTACTAACTTGTGAAAATTGATTTTAAAGGATTGTTTTAAAACTAACCTAACCTAACCTATACGGCCTAATCGTTTATCTTAAAACGTTTTGAAAAGTAAATGAATTCAGAAAAAATCTAACTTAAGAATGAGAATAATTTATTATTTTTCTCAAACATGCTATGAAATATTGATGTTATGTTCCTTCTAAAATAGGATGCGAAGTATGACGTTTCAGGTGCGGCTAGGACAAGAGGTCGTTAATGGAATTTCATACAAATCGTGCAGGCATAGGCAGGCAAAGTCCTCTTTTTTAATTTCCATTCATGACATTCTGCCACTATGCGTATTAAAAAAATAAAACTTTATTTTTTTTGTTGTTTATTTCATTGCATGTTTGAAAAAAGCTCTATACATACCTCTGCGGGATATATGGCGTTGCCCGCCTTAGACCTATCCGGCCTCGCTTTGCTCGGCCGTCTATATATGTCTTCGGCCGGCAACCCCTTTTGTCCCGGCCTCTGTAGTAATGTACTATAAAACTATGTAGATACAAGGATCATAGGTATATGTTTAGGCTGTATCAGTAGGATGACTATCACGTCGGGGTCACTAATGTAGGAAGAGATGTCAATAGAGAGATCTCTCTCCGGGCGGGAGTTATGTCTGGGGACCGAAGTCCATTGGTATGAAGTTGGAAGTTGTATATATGTCAACCGACTGGAGAAACTTTTATTTGTTAGCGTGATGTGATGTAGAACACTTTAGTGGCGCTGGCACTCGCTCGCGAGTTGGTTGATATAAGTTGTCGCTAGATGTCGCTAGGTGTCCACATATCCACCACAGTTTTACCATTTCACCATTACTTTGGCAACGAAAATGCGACTTTGTGACTATTATCAATTATTCCAGATATGTGGAAAGAGGAAATTTCATCAGAAGACCACGTGAAGTATATGGAAGAAATGAGAGGAGCATGCACTAATGAGTCACTTCGGCGATCCGACGATAAACGCAACGACGACCTTGGCATGCCAGGAACTTTTAAAACCCTTACAGTGGATTAAAACAATAAAACGGTACTTGCGGTTTAAAGTTATCCTACTTTGGTTTAGACCACCTTGCTGCGATATCGTAATTACATTGTTGTTTTTTTTTAAATGTTAGTAACATTTAATCGACATAGTATTTACAGAATTCAACAATAATACAATTAAAAATTAAAACTGAACGTATTTAAATTAAAATAAAACAAAGCTACTCAAATATTAAATGATATAAATAAAAGTCACCACTAAAAAAAGAACACCCACTCTACCAGGTCCGCTCGCGGCATGGTCCCTATGACACTGGCTGCATTACCTCTTTGGATAGCTAGCCCAATCCTTTGGGAGAGGTAAGCACCAGCTCTAGGATCTCCGGAGGTGTCTATGAGCCGGGATGACAGGGCCTTAATAAAGCTTTTCATATTGTTGATTGGTTGTTACTTTTGCGACATACATAAATCTAAAACGGGACTTAATCACATAAAATCACTATACATATCTCGGCGATTTGGGGGCTGGTGCTTTTATGATGCGTGCGAGTGTTTAAAACTACCCGCACTCGGTCTTGTTTTGGTTTTATCGGAATATCCACCGTCTGGCACACAGTGTCCGCGGATTTGTCCGACGAAACATGATGACGCTTGCACATCTTAATCCCTAGATTCAACGAAATCGAGAGCTTGTATCCGTAATGGCGGATATATGGTTGATGTTTATGTAGCTTTTATTAACTCGACAGTAACTCCACAGCAAGATGGCTAAACCAAGTGGAATAAAGGGAATAAGGGGTCATATGGTTTAACACTTACATTGTTATTACAAATTTTTAATAAACAAATGTTGTGAGGTGAATGTTTTCGGCATTTTATTATTAAAGACAAAACTGAATTTTATTGCATTTTTATTTGTACTTTACCTGAAATCGTTGTGTCTTATTTCTTTATTAAGTATTTACTAGTTTTAGAGATAGTTAGATCTCACACCTGTATTTCAGAGAGGTCAAGCTTAAGTATTGAATACTTTTGGTTTTGTATAATTGTGGTTTTTTTTCTTATTAGGTACCTACATATGTTAAAAAATAAATCTAGAAAAAATATTAAAGGAGGGCTCATATCAAAAACTTAAGTAACTATAAATAATGTCCAAAATATTAACTCGGTTTACTTTATTTACGATAAAAGAGCTGTTTTAGCCAAAAAAGGTTCATTTTGAGGTTAGAAAGTTGTTTACCATATAAGACCAGTAAGGATGAACAGACCTTAAGTATGCCTTTGAATGTTATAGGGTTTTAGGTTATGACTTTTGTATATTATAATCTTTTACATTATGGATAATTAACGTTCGAATTATAAAGCGTTATGACCTAAAAAAAATCAAGACTTCCGATAGTTATGAACATAAATAATATGGTTACAAAAGTCTGACTTTCAATAACCGAAACAATAAATGTATGGCAGTCAAAGGGATCCCGGGCCGGACATGTAGCGCGCTTACAAGACCAGAGATGTACCAAAATGGTCACCACATGGTTAGGCCCTCAAGGCAAAAGGAAGAGAGCCTTTAGCTAGATGGGAAGATGAGCTCAAAAAACAGCTGGCCCTGACTGGATTCAAATAGCTCTATCCAGAGAAGACTGGCTATCTTTTTGATGAGGCCTTTACCTGTAGGGGGTTCTTGCAGATAACTAAGTGAACAATAATAGTATATAAGTAGCGTCACAATTTATTTACGAGAATATAAACTTTATTTACATCCAACTAAGTACAGAATTCAACATTAATACAATTAAAAATTAAAACTAAACGTATTAAAATTAAAATTAAACCAAGCTACTCAAATATTAAAGATACAAATAATAATCACCACTATAAAAAGAAACACCCCCTCTAGCACGTCCGCTCGCGGCATGGTCCCCATGACACTGGCCGCATTACCTCTCTAGATAGCTAGCCCAATCCTTTGGGAGAGGTAAGCACCAGCTCTAGGATCTCCGGAGGATTCTATGAGCCGAGAGGCAGGGCCTTAATAAAGCTTTTCATTTATCAGCTGACCAATGTCCCATGGTTTCCACTGCAAGCGCCACAAACTCGTAATTATTTAATAATGACGAATATTTGCGGCGCTTGAGTGTTTGGGCCTGATCAGCTGCTGCACCAGACCGATTACAAGTATATAAGTATATAAGTTAAACTTTTGTAACAATACTTAAACTAATTACTAACAAAAAATATAAATAGATACTAACATAGACTTTAAAAACTTTAGAGTAATCTCTGTCAATTCGCTGCAAAGAAATAAAAGGATTTATTTATTTATTTATATCTTTTTTCACTAGGGGTGTCGTAACATAAGGTTGTGGGGCACACCGTCAATTAAAAACATACTTATACGATAACGTCACAAGATTGAATAAAATCTGCCAAAAACAAACTCAGTAATTAAATTTAAATAACTAGTTTTTGTTCGTGACCTTGTTGGCAATAAAATACCAGTTTATCGTATCAATAACGTACACTCCGCCTGAATTATTTATTATTAATTGACAGAAACGGGTATTTTGTCTTAAATATGCTGTTATTAGGTACTATTCCTTCACATGCAACAAATAATTTTTTTTCTGCTGTCAACGTTATCGATATTCAGAAACTTTATGTTTGTGCAACGTGTCAGAATTGACTTGATAACTTTAATTGGTTTTAAACAAATACAACACAACTTTAAACGGCATTGCTATTTTAAAATTGAAAATTGTTTCAAAAAAATACAAAACCCTTTTTTAAATCGTGTATTTTTTAAACCGCGTTCTGTTGACAAATCTATAACTGGGAAAGTATACACTTTAGCACCGTACATCGCTTAAACGCCTACAACAAACTCGTGTGACAGTTCAATCATAACGTTAAATCACAAGGTACCAAAATGTTACAGATATAACGCTATGCTGACTGTATGTAAGCATTTTAATAGTTTTAGTCGGTCAACAATCAGTCATTAGTAACATCTTTGAGTGCGTGGTTGGTTTATTAAATAATATACATTATTATAATACTATATACAAGAACCGTCGAGGCGTTAAGTAAAATCATTGCTATAATTGCTTTAAATTGGATATACATATTAACTATAATTAATAAAAGTAAATATGACATTGAACTTGAAGGAAACCAATATGTTACGTTTTAATCCGAATACATTACAAGATGTAAGGAAGGAGTTTGGCTTGGACCAGCAAGGAATGGAACGAGCTGTTGACATTTTGCAAGAATGGGCTCAAAAACAGGAGCATTTTGTAAAGAAAAATTTCAGTAAGTAGACAATAATTTGAACCCAGTGGGCCTAGTAAGGGTACGCCTATTTCGTGTGTCAAATGTGGATAAAGCATCCCTCACTGTCGTACTTATTTACGTGTCAGACGGTGACGGATGCCTTAAGGTCACAGCACACATATCAACTCGGAAAAGGATCAACTCCGGATCAACTCAAAGTGAAACATTGAAAAGGGAACTTTGATCTGTGTTAATACGATACATTTTTCATTAGCTCGTGCCGAGGTGAGGCGTTGCCGTTCCGATGCCGATAAGTGTGCGTTGCAGTAGGGAGTTTCATACAAATGATACTGAACGGCTCGTGTTGATAGGGTGACGATCCCTTTCCGAGTTGATATGTGTGCTGTGAGCTATATACAAACTTTATCACGCGATAAACGCAACCATGTTAGGGCTCCAGACGGCCTAATATGTTCGTTGAAAGGTATTTCGTTAAAATAATAGGTACCCTATTTATTATTATCTTTGACGACGCGTTTACCAAAGATGTGCTTACGATGCTAGCGGTCCCGGGTTCGATTCCTGGTATAGGCAAATATTTGCCTGATGAGCGCGAACCAGTGCTAGAGTCTTGGATGTTTTATATGTATTTAAGTATTTATATCTTTGTATAAGTGTGTTTATCGCTGTCCAGTTCTTATAGTTCTTTGGAACTAGGTAAATTTATGAGAAATTAATCCCGGTTTTTTAAGTTTATTTAATAATTATTAACTTTAAACGAACGGAGGACGGTTACGGAGTTAGGGAGGGAATATTCCCTCGCGCGAAGTCTCTGTTCAAGGGTAACTGAGTAATGTATTGTATATTATAGATCCATGATTTTTAACTTTTTTTACAGGTAGAGAATATTTAGAACGGATCATAATATCCACAAAGGGTTCCGTAGAGAAAGCCAAAGTGAGAGTTGATAAAACTTGTACGCTACGCACATTGGTACCGGAACTTTTTACAATGATTAATGTAAAACAAGATCTGTTAATATCATCTAAGTAAGTATTTTACTATTTTTTTTAGTTTTGTAATTTTTTACTTAACTATGGGAGTGGGACTCATAATTTCCGAAAATCTAATATTATTTTCAGCAGAATTTTTATTCGCATTTTTCATGAAATCAATTTTCATTCGCGTTCTTTCCCCTACTCGTTTTTCCTGTCGCATTTTTTCCCATTCCAGAAATGAATTTGATTAGTGTCAATGGAGCTTCTATTTTAGAACGGTTCGGCTCTTCAGGCCTGCTGCAAAACCGACATATTCTAAACCTACTTATATTATTATTATTTACCTTCACGATAAAATTAAGATGTGGAGAAATCTTGAAAATATGGGGCTGGAATAAAATAAGATTGGAAAAAAATGCGAAGAGAAATTCTGCTGCCAATAAAATTAGATTTTCGGAAATAATAACACCCTTAGTTTGGGACTAGTTCATTTTGAATGAGATTCTTCGCCTCTTTTAATATGCTTGTTTTTGATTTTTTCAGTAAGTACGTCACTATCCCAATTCTTACTGAAGATAATAACAGGTTATTTATAATGCAATTAATGGGAGATGTAACGCCATCGACCCTTTTTGAGGCCTACCAATATACTATCGTTGTAAGTAATTCAAATTTAAAAATCATTTTATTGCAACTACACAAAAGCTATACAAAAAGGGACGCCTCAAAACCAGGACTCAGAACATGTTTCAAGGTAGCGGTTAGTTTCGTTGTTAAAAACCGGTATATTTTCATTCAACCCTTAACAAAACGAAATTATTTAAACAGTCCCAATTCCATTCTGCCCTCCTAAATAAAAAGGACGCATGCGCAATTTGATAGTCAAAGTAAATTTAACCCTCCGTCTTAAGAAATAAGGTCGCTTCTATGTACGCGGTTCTATGAGACATACGCCATTTTTTCTAAGGAGGGCAGCATTCTAAAGCGGCAATTACAAACATTGAGTCGTGCATCATGCTGCATACAGCGACCGCAACAGTGTGAAGAACACGGTAGTCGGTCGCCTTCGGCGAACGGCAGCTGCATCCGCTTAGTTACGTGATCGAAAGGCATAGAAAACCGTCGTCTTGATGTAGCATCTCGGCTAAGGCGACGGCACCAATTACGGGCACTTTTAGCCAATGATATAATATAAAAAGAGGTAGATATGTTATACGCGCTTCGATAGTGGCACCCTTAAACTGAGTCAATTGGTACACCTTTACTTAGTCGTGCGCCGTCAACGGAACCGTGAACTAATCTGCAGAGCAACATTACTCGTCTCTGTTTCGCTCCCGGATATTAGCATACTAGCTTTCGCCCGCGACTCCGTCCGCGTAGAAGTCGTTTATCGCTGCTCCCTCGGGCACTGTCCAATTTTCCGGGATAAAAACTATCCTTTGTCCTATTCCAGGACCTAACCAATATGTGTGCCAAGTTTCATTTTGATCCGTTCAGTGGTTGAAGCGTGAAAGACGGACAAACATACACACTTTCACATTTATAATATTAGTACGGATCATCCTGCTTTCACTTGTCATTTATGAATTAGTGTGTAATTGCAATATTAACAGATTAATTGTGTGCGTAAGCCGGGCCATCTTTACACGCGGTATACCGTATAGGTAACATAATTATCTACCTCTTTTTATATTATGTATGTAAACACTTTATTGTACAAAACAAAAACAATACAATGAAGATTTTTAAGAAAAAAATAAGAAGGTACAAAGGCGAACTTATCCCTTTAAGGGATCTCTTCCAGCTAACCCTTGAGAGATTGAGAGAAGTGAAGGTTGTGCATCGAGTAGGCAAGTGTACAACTTTATTTAGGAAAAGAGCGTAACAATTAAACTAACCAATAAAACCTAACTATATAAAATAAATACATTCAAATATCTACATAAATAGATATAGAAATATACTATATTTATACATACTTAAACTTACATAAACTACACTTATGTAGAGGACAGTTGATACCATATTTAGGAGCCAGAGTCAAGCCAGAACTTCTTCAATTTGTCTTTTAAGGAATCAACTGATTGTGATTGTACGAGGGGCGGCTGAAAAGTAATCTACCTAACAATGAAACAAAAGACTGTCGTGGCTAATTTTTTTTTATTTTTCTATATAGTCCCCTGCTAGTAAAATGCACTTATTAAATTTTTCAAATATTGAATTTAAACCATTAAAAAAAAAATCTTTCGGTTTGTCGTCAAAAAAGTCAGTAACCGCAGCCTTCATTTCGTCATCGGTCATAAACCTTCGTCCCCTGAGGTCTTTCTTGAGAAGTCTAAACAGAAAATAGTCACAGGGGGCTAAATCTGGACTATAAGGGGGGTGGTCAATGGTTTCGAAGCCATTGTCTTTAATTGCTAGCTTCGTTGTGCGGGCGGTATGCACTGGTGCGTTATCGTGCAAAATCAGAATACCTTTGTTTAGTTTACCTCGCCGTTTTTCTTTTATTGTCTCTCTTAGTTGGTATAGTAAGTTTGAGTAATAATCAGCATTCATTGTAGTTTTCTTCGGTAAATAATCTATGAGCAAAATCCCTTCTGTGTCCCAAAAGATTGTAGCCATAAGTTTACCTGCCGATGGACAGACCTTGAATTTCCGAGGCGGCTTCTCATCCTTAAATTTCCACTGTAACGACTCTTGCTTACTTTCCGGGTCCCATTGTCGAATCCAAGTCTCATCACATGTTACAATTCTAGAAATTATTTCTTCCTCTTTCCCTCGACTCATCTCCAAAAACTCTTCGCAACATTTGACACGCCTCTCCATGTCAAATGCAGTCAACATTCTGGGGACCCAACGTGCACTAACCTTGGACATGTTCAAATGCTCATGAATTATTTCATTGACTCGCTCTTTACTGACGCCCACATCTCTAGCTATCTCCCACTGCTTCACTCGTCGGTCCTCTAATATATTTTTTTTCACCCTGGCTACATTTTCATCGGTGACGGCCGAAACTGGTCTTCCGCTACGA
The DNA here is from genome assembly GCA_946894065.1 of Acleris literana. NCBI lineage: Eukaryota > Metazoa > Arthropoda > Insecta > Lepidoptera > Tortricidae > Acleris > Acleris literana. Next base: position 11,706,575 of record OX335687.1, read on the forward strand.
GGATCATCTTCCAGACTCTCACGACCTAACTTAAACTGCTTTGACCAAAACTTTATAACAAATTCGGAAGAACACAAACTGCCAAACACACGTAACATACGCTGTCTGATCTCCGAAGGCGTATTCCCTTCTTTAGTCAAAAACTTAATCACCGCACGCTGCTCGATTTTATCCATTTTCACTTTTTCTACCGACATGTTTGAAACAATTGTAGGAGACAAATAAACGTGATGCAATAAACAAATGAATGTAATACATTTTGAAAATAGAATAACAAACGAATATAAATCCATACCAGCCAGCATTATTTTTGTAAATATTTCTGACCAAGGAGATTACTTATCAGCCGCCCCTCGTATTATATCATTGATTTTAGCTGACAGGCCCCAGTAATGCCACTGGGCCACTTCACTCTTAATTCAAATTTCATACGGTCCTATATTGATTGTTGCAAAACAAATGAATAACTCTTATCTTCTGTAAAATAAGAATTAAGCGTCCATTATTGGTGAATGGTCCATTACTGGTTCCATCACCCTAAGATCAGTTTATTATACGGCCCTAAATATGTCATTGTGTTTTTATCAAAACCAACATTGTGTCCCTAGCATGAGACAACAGGAGCTTAATGCCCTTTTATTTGTATCCTTTTACCACATGCCATACTGTATATACTTTCGTTTTTTTTTTAAATGTATTATGTGGTAATATTTTTTTTTTCTTTCAAGAAGTAGGAGAAGAATTAGAAGAAAATCGTTTATTCATATATTCATATATATATTTATATTCATTCATTTATTGCATCCATGGTATTTACAGTGGTCTTACATTGTAGTATAGAGCTAAACATGGACCCTACTAAATAATAAATAAATAAATAAATAATATCAGGGGACAATCTCACACAAATTGACCTAGTCCCAAACTAAGCTCGAGGCTTATACTATGGGTACTAGGCAACGATAAATGTACTTATATAGATAAATACATACTTAAATACATGGAAAACACCCAAGACTCAGGAACAAATACTCGCGCTCATCACACAAATATTTGCCCATACCGGGGATCGAACCCGGGACCGCTAGCTTCGTAGGCAGGGTCACTACCGACTAGGCTACCGCGTCGTCAACTACCATACCATACTAATTGCCATACTAGGGTATGGCAATATTAAAACTAAATAAAGGATATTAACCTAGATATAACAAAGCTATTAAATAAACTAAAGAGCTACCTACAGAATATAAAACATAAAATCAAACTCTTTCTATAGTATACATCTGTAATTTTTAATATACTTACATTAACATTAACACATAAAATAAAAATAAAAAAGAAGAGTTCGAATTAGGTACTCTCTTAAACATTCATCATCATTCATCATCGTCATTCTCCTGCCCTTACCCCAACTTATTTATTTGATCCAAACAGGAAACAATAATAATAAAATGAAATGCAATGGGAAATTAATTTATTACTGGTGATGTTAATGCTTTGTTTTTTACAGGGCAGTGAATATGTCAGAAGGATGGACTACTCAAATGGCGCACACGTCATTATTGATGTCATGAATACAAGCATAATGAATTTAGTCAGTAACATCAACATTAATGATCTCCGGAATATAACTACCGTGTATATTGTAAGTCTCAGGTTCTTTAATTGGAATCTTCGTGAATACATAACTGAACAGATTACTAAGACGACTATAGACGTGTTCTTTCAGTGTAGCCTTAAGTTTCGTTTGAGATAGGTCCTGTAGCAAAATTGTAAGTATGTTTTTAATAAAATAAAATAAATTAACTAAACAGATCTAGACATAATCAACTTAGAGCCACTTGCACAGAAAATTTAACCCTGGGTTAAGACACTAACTCGAGTTAAAATGACAGTTTTCGTATTAATCTGACGTTTACTAACTCGAGTTACTGCCGCACTCAGAGACATCAATTAAATTTAATGCTTCATTAAAGTTACTGCTGTCACTTTCTTTGCTATAGCAATAGAATAAGACATCACGTCACTAAACCAGCATTAAATTTAATTGACGTCTCTGAGTGCGGCAGTTAGTGTCGTAACCCAGTGTCAAATTTTCTCTGCAAGTGGCCCTTACTGTGTTAGGAATAAAATACATTCTTGGCTCCTGTTCGTGGCCTCGATTATTTTAAATTTAATTGAAAAAAATATCAGTACTAGGATAAAAATAAACTTTATGCTGATTAAGATATAGTTTAAACTTCGAGTAAATCGCCTTGATGTACCGTCTTTAGCACACCGGCAGGCTTATTGCCTGACGCACTTGCAATCGCCATCGTTTTCATTTTGACAGTCCAAAGACGAGTTTGCATACAAAATGAAAACATTGTTCTACTTTGAAGTCGATTGCGATTGCGATTGCGTTAGTCAATAAGCCAGCAGATCTCACGAGGTAGTAAAAACACAAGAAGTATACCAAACTTACTTTTCTTTTTCAGGAAGGTTTTGGTTTCAGGATAAAAGGCATATATTTGCTATCTACATCAAAGCTGGTAGATACGTTTGTAAGCTTACTAAAACAAGTTCTTAGTGCAAAGCTTTTTGGACGGATCCATGTGATCAAAAGTATTAATGATTTGGTGCAGCACTTTCCTAAAAAATTGCTGCCTGAAGACTATGGTGGCAACCAGAAATCTATTTCGGAACTGTTTGGTATGTTGTCTTCATTTGGTTTGAGTTTGTATTTTTCAACCTTTAAAACCGTTACTTATATTATTGGTACGGTCGGCCAAGAAAGTGGTCTACAAGTTTTGACAAAAGTTTCTGAGAGTTCTAATTATCGCTAAAGTTGACTCTTGTCACTGTCATAATATTATTGCGAGGGAAAATCGAACTTGTTGTGTCATGACGTACAAACGAACTTCAACCGTAGGGTGGTAGACCACATTTTTGGCCGACCGTACCTTGAATCTTTTTTTTAGGTTAAGTTTCGTATGATAAGACCTATTTGGGTTCGGCCTCTTATTCACGTAGAGATGTAGTTTAAATGAGTATTAAAAATCATAAATTTATATAACTAAATAATCCCGGTTGACATTGCCTAGGTCGGATTTTAGATCCCAACTGTTATCATTTCTCTAAATGTTGTTGAATTATATATGATTTTTTTTGGTTGTATCAACAGTTTTACGATTCTGCCGTCCTACCAAAGAAGGCGGCTAATTTCTGCCCTCCTCAGCCAATAAGCAGTATCCCGAATTCAATAACCAAAGCAATTTTAATTCTACTGTAGTAGTAATAACATTGATATTGCCATAGGGGTTTTATCTGATATACTGCTGTATGGCTTAGGAAGGCAGAACTGCATAGTAATATTGTACAAGCATTTTAAATTTAATGTGGTTACCAATAGAGTATAGAATGCTTTGACTACTAAATTGCAGATACTACATTACCTTCTGGTAGGGCATCATTTTTCCTTTTACTTGGGAACGAAAATGCGACTTAGTGATTATTACTAATTATTCCAGATATGTGGACTGAGGAATTGTCATCAGAAAACCACGTGAAATACATGAAAGAAATGAGAGGAGCATGCACCAATGAGTCACTTCGGCGCTCCGACAAACTCAACGATGAGTACCTTGGCATGCCAGGAACTTTTAAAATTCTTTCAGTGGATTAAAAAATATAAAGGTACTCACTGTTTAATTTTATCGTACTTTGGTTACGTCCACCTTGCTCCGATATGGTAATTACATTGTTGATTGTTTGTTTTAAACTTTCCAGACACACTTATAAATCTAAAACGGGACTTAATCACATAAAAACATTATATTTACCTCGACGTTTCAGTGGTGTTGCAACCGCCGTGGTCACGAGCAGACTCAAGAGGGCTGGTGCTTATAATCTGCGTGCGAGTTTTTCAAACTACCCGCACTCGGTCTTGTTTGGTTTTATCGGAATACCCACCGTCTGGCACACAACACTCACAATGTCCGCGGATTTGTCCGACGAAACATGAGGACGCTTGCATATCTTAATCACTGGATTCCACGAAATCGAGAGCTTGTATCCCTAATGGCGGATATATAGTAGATGTTTAGGTAGCTTTTATTACTATATATATTAGCAGTAAGAGCTGTCGTATCGTCAATAGTGTGGATAAAATATCACAGCAAGATGGCTAAACCAAGTGGAATAAAGGCCCCGGTATAAGAGGGTCGTATGGTTTAACACTTACATAGATTGTTAGTACAACTTTTTTACGGTTTTTATTTTTATTTGAGCTGATTGTTATTAGTGTTATTACACACAAAAAGTATTGCTTGTATTTTTTATAAAAGATAAAAAAGATGAAAGATGTTTATTCAGTAAGTAGGCCGTACACGTCAAAAATCTACCAACGCTTCGCAAGAGACCACTGCTGGCTGAGAAGAAACGCCGCAAGCCTGCCGCAAGGAACTCAACAGTCAGTCGTTTTTTTAAATATTGCTTATGATATTATTATACTTTGTTCTTTACCTGAAATCATGTGTGTGTGTCTTATTTCTGAAATATTATTTACTAGTTTAAGCATTCTTTTTAAAATTTCATTTTGATCTAACACGTATTTCAGAGAGGTCTTGAATACTTTTGGTTTTGTGTAATTGTGGTTTTTTTTTGCTTATTAGATACATACGTTAGAAAAAATCTATATTAAAGTAGAGCTCATCATATGAAATTTAATTACTAGGCATTGTAGGTGTTTATTTTACTAGTTTCTAGGTTCTGTAACAATTTTTTAAAATAACTATGATTTATTAAATTATTAAAAAATTATTCAAATGAAATAAATAATTAAGAAAATAATGAGATCAATTTGACGAAATCTTTAGACGTTTTCATAAAAATGTAGGTACTTAAGTATTTTTTTTAAGTAAGTGCCTATATCTATCCGTATGGCGAACACGTTAGGTTTTTAAAAAAATATCAAGGCCCCTTTTTTGTTTCATAAAACTGATGACCATGACCCTGACCATCAAAGGAATAGCAATTTTTTTTAAAGAATATTAAACATTTAAGCATTTTTAATTGGTAAAGTTGTAGCCATGAATCTCGATAGAGATGTTACCCCACTAATAATTTAACTTATTTTCTCTTCTTTACCAAAATTACTTAAACTTGACCAGGAATAACGGTCTTTCCGGCGCAACTTCGGCAGTTCCACGTACCTCTTAGCCCGTTACCAGGGGCGGTAACTATCAAACGCGCGGTCCGGAAAACACCTTATTTACGACCCGGACGTGAGTTCACCCCGTCAATAAACTGATAGTTCAAGCGATTAGAAGTTTTAGAATCGCTTTGACATTGCGTTAGCATATTTACGTATTTTATTTTTGTCAACGAAGAAATTTACTTATTTACTCATTTAATTATTCCAATGAACCCCCTAATGTTTATACGTGCAATATAAATATTTTAGTCAAAGCATGCTCTTTCACTTTCTATCTAATTCAAATGTCACAGTGAAAGATAAAACCAAAAAATATTTTATACGTACTTTAGCTATTGTGCGTTTATGAATAAGAGGGTTAAAGTTTAAAAATAAAAATATAGATAGTTATTTTCTAAGCTAATTAAGCATTATTCATTTTTATATAAAAAAATACCTACAGCGATTTCATCTAAGGGATTCAAAAGTGAAAAGAAAGAATCATATGAAACCTTATTTATTAATTATTGTTAAAACGGCTCATGAGTTTAAAATAAAATATCTGATACCTAGTTTCTTAGCCTAATTGTGCAAATTGTGGTTATAGAATTATCAACAAGTTTTTAGAGATGTTTGTAATTCTGTAGCTCTGCCTACCCCACTCTGGGAACGAAGGCGTGAGATTATGAGATTATGTAGTTTCTTACATAACAGGTGGCCCTGCCAAGATGCACTACGCTACCTAGCGTTTCTATTCGTTTCGTTTTTAAACCAATCGCGTCACTGGTAGATCACGTGACTCGACGTACCAGTGACGCGATATTGGTTTAAAAACGAAACGAATAGAAACGCTACTTAGCGTAATGCATCTTGGCAGGGCCTCATGGGGGCCTAATATGGCAGCGTTTATCGCTCGACAATGTTTGGCTTAGCCTCCGTCACTTTCTGACACGTAAATAAGTACGAGAGTGACGGATGATTTATCCACATTTGACGCGCGATACAGACGCAGCAATACTAGGCCCGCAGGTGGTAATACAATACTGATATTGAGAACGCCGCTCGTCTTGAGACTTGAAACAAATAATTGTTTTCTATGACTTCACGGATACCCCGATTTGTCTTCGGACGGACCTCTTACACAAAATCAGTTTAATAATAACATTTTTTTCTCAAACATGCAATGAAATATTGATGTTATGTTCCTTATAATAGGCTGCGAAGTATGACGTTTCAGGTGCGGCTAGGACAAGAGGTCGTTAATGGAATTTCATAGAAATCGTGCAGGCCTAGGCTGGCAAAGTCCTCTTTTTAAATTTCCATTCCACATAAATTTGTGGCACAGGCATCATGACATTCTGCCACAATGCGTATTAAAAAAATAAAACTTAGATTTTTTTGTCGTTTATTTCATTGCATGTTAGCACTATACATACCTCGGCGGGAAATATGGGGTTTCCCGCCTCAGACCTATCCGACCTCGCTTTGCTCGGCCGTCTATATGTCTTCGGCCGGCAACCCCTTTTGTCCCGGCCTCTGTAGTAATGTACTATTATGGCATATGTAGAAAGCAAATGAGCACACAGGCTACCTGGCAGTAAGTAGGATTTGAGACCCATAGACATTTCCATTTCCAAGACTACAAGCTTTAGACTGCAATCCTAAGACTCCAAATGCATTGCCAACCCTGAGGAATAAAATATAATGCCTCTGAGCTTGTAATTTCACCGTTTGTGTTATCTTCACGCCGGAACACATAGAAACACTGCTGCTTGGCGGTTGGTTAAAGGATAAGATGGTGGTAGCCATCATCTCAATGCCTGGCTCTCTCTCAAGACAAGTCATGAGACGCATCTCAAGTCAATGTAAGTTTTAATTATTGGTCCTGATAAATTTAAACTCAAAACGCTCCTTCGCGCATTCGGATAAAAATAATGCAATCTTAAAAATAACTTTTCTAACTGCTCAGTGCAGCTGCAGCGTTAAGAAAATGACTTTAATAGGTATCCCCTTGCAACAAATAGCTGGGTGAAATTGCATTGAAAATTGAAACGCGGCGATGCATTTTTCATACAAGTTCGCGAGGAAAACTAAGAGTAGCTATTAAGGAAGACTGAGTAAAGAATAAAAATGATTGAGATTGTGTTAAGAACAGTCCTTGAGCTTCGGTGGCCTAGTCAGAAAACCGGAAAACGGCGTAAAAAAACCGGTCCACTTGACCTATTATTCTATATATAAAAGGCAAACCTGACTGACTGACTTAGATATCAACACACAGCCAAAACTACTGTACCTAGAAACTTGAAATTTGGTACAGGGGTTCCTTTCATGATGTAAGTGAGCACTAAGAAAGGATTTCCCAAAAATCTACCCCCAACGGGAAGAAATAGGGGGAGTAGCGGGAAACTAATTCTACGCGTACGAAGTCGCGGGCGTCCTCTAGTTATTTTATAACGACGACATTCAAATCGGAATATAATAATACTTATGGTCCATTCCAATAGACTCGTCTTATTTAGTAAACACTTTTATAACCTAAAAATGCATCATTTTTGGACAAAATGCGCGTTTTCAGCTGAATAAAGCAACTAGAGACCACATTTTGCACACCATTTTCCTGGTTTTATATCATGGATAGTTTTTTTTACGACAATATTGTTATTTTAGCCGAAAAGGTAGCACTTTGAGGTTATAAAAGTGTTTACTAAATGAGACAACTCTATTGGAGGGACCATACTGTGCGGGTGGAACCCTCGGTGCGCGAATCCGAGTCGCTTGGCGTAGGTATGTGCTATAATCATACCAAATGATACAACAAAAATAAAAATACGTTTCTTGTATGAGGACCGCCTTTTTATTTTTTTATTTGTTAGGCAATCAGTCGTACCTAATAACACGTTTTCTTAAAAAAAAAACAGTTCGCTATCTCTTACGGTTCATTAGATACAGAGGGCCCTGCCAAGATGCATTACGCTAACTAGCGTTTCTATTCGTTTCGTTTTTAATCCAATCGCGTCACTGGTAGATCACGTGACTTTTCGTATCACGTCATCTACCAGTGATGCGATTGGTTTAAAAACGAATCGAAAAGAAACGCTAGTTAGCGTAATGCATCTTGGCAGGGCTCTCTGCTCTTGTTTGGACGGACGCGGACGGACTGCCGACAGGTTTAGTATAAGGGTCCTGTTTGAAACCTTTGGGATACGGAACCCTAAAAATTTGTATGCTACGAGTATTACGAGTAGCCGTGACCTTTAACCTAACCTAATCAAAATTCTTTTTTTTGGTGACATAATTATCAACAAGTTTTAAAGTTGTAGGTAATTCTGAAGCTCTGTCTACCCAACTCTGGGATTATAGGCGTAAAGGTACCTATTATTTATGTATGTACAGATGTAGTGAAATATCCTTTCACATCGTCTGTTCTCGGAAATGTTCGTATCTGTCATGCTACTTCAGTCTGACTCAGTACCCATCAAGACAATGTGGGAGAACGTCGCATCGCGAGAGTGATAATCGATATAGAGTGGTTAATACCAGAGTACTTTTTTGTTAATTAAGATTAAGTTTGATTTCAGTTCTTTTTAATAGTCATGCCGAAAGCATTAAGACCTGGGAAACGTTAAGATCAACAAGCCTGTGAAATTATTTTCAACATTTATTTATATTCCTTCTTGTTTATCTACACCTAATTTTTATATATTTGATCGTGGTGGTTTTAACATTTCGGTGTAATACACTTCAAACTTGTGGTTTGACATTTGACACTGATAACTAAAGTACTCTATTTATTTAATTCAAACATGTCATTTAATAATTGAATAATTCATAGGCACGTCGGCATCATTCGGAAGTAGACGTGAGTTCCGAGTTTTCACGATGTGAAAGGATTATTCACTAGATCTGTAATTATCACCAAATCAAAGGTGAATGAAATCAACATCGTCAACATAGACGTCAACTAATAAATAATCTAAACCATAAAAAAGGCGCTTTTCCTGAAATAGAAACCCGATATTTCATTGTAAGCAATTAAAACTTGTTCCCAAGCAAAGACATAAGTAAAGTCATGGAGGTTCTATTCACGAGTTTTTTATTAAATTGCCAGTGCATAGCTGGAGCTTGGCTGAAGCAGATACAATTCAGAATGCGAGGGAAAAAATTGGAAAAGTGCGAGCTATGCCTGTTGAAAAGGGTTCCGTTGTTACATTATTTCTTGCATACAGTATACTTAAATATACAGTTTAATAATTAATTTACAAGAATTTTGGTTGTATTTAATTTCGGTATTTGAATAAGGAAATGAAATTAATGACTAAAATTAAGTGATTTTTTCTAAAGAATGCACGTAATGATTTATTTCGATAAAACTTAACGTTACAGAAACTCCGTGTCATTGTGCCAAAGATGCTAGGAAAAATTTCTCGCTAAAAAGCAATGCATTAAGCGAGGAAGCTGCCAGCTCTTTGGTTACCCATCTCATCGGCCAACCGTTATAACCACTTGGACTCCACGGACCGAGGGTTTTGACACCGAAAGGGACAAAATTAAATTAAGAATTAATTGCTAATGCATTATTGACTGTCTGTAATTATAGTAGAGTCAAGGACTTTAATTGTTATGCCACTATGGAACCTTATCATTATGACAGCGTCAAAGCACATGACAGAAATTATGCTTAAATTACGTGTTATGCGACAGGGTTCCATAGTGGCATAACTATTAAAATCCTTGACTGTACCAGTGAACTATGATATACAGTGTGTTACCAGCACCCTGGCTTTTTTTAAAGGAGGTTAAAATAACTTATATCTGTAACGTAACCATGACATTAATTTAATTAATAAACAAATTTTCAGGCTTTGTTAACTTTCTAACAAAATTTTAACTGCCGGCAACGTAAAGCACAGCAAATTGACAAGCGTAAATATCAGTCGACGGATACTTTGATTATTATGATTTGCCCCCGTACCACGACATGCCTTGTACTAAGCAACAGCGATACTGATAACGATGAACACGCAGCACATGCACTACATTAAAAATGGACAGTATCTAAGAAAATTTGCAAACAATTGCTAAAGCAACATATTATCAGCAGTTTTAATGAACGCCCACATGCCGGTAACACACTGTATACGCACTTTTGAGCTGCTTGTGCATTATCTTATTAATATTACTTCTAAGGTCTTACTTTTATTATAAATGAGAAAGTTGGATGTTTGTTACTCAATAGCGCCAGAACGACATGTATGACATTTGGCAAAGTGATAGATTGTACCTGGTACTCGTAACTACGATTTTTGAATACGTTGCAGATATTATTAAAAAACTAGGATTATACGTTTTCCTTTCCACAAAAATATTTCTTGGAAAGAAACAAACATAAAACAAAGAACGGAAACTTACAAACCTAGATTTTCATAATAACTACAACATAAAAAAATCGTGGAAATCGAATGTGATTTACGAGGTGAAAAACGTTATCACCCGGAGCTAAATGTGTATGGATTTTTTTTGACTACGAGCTTTAATCGCCGCTTCACGGTTCTCTTATGCAAAACCTATTGTACTTCAAACGTACAATAGCATTATGGATCCCTAAAAAATGAAATTCAATTACTTACGGCAAGCGTCTCCTGTCTAGATCCACCCAGCTAGCTTGGCTGCTATTATTCCCGTTTGTTTGCAGATATGTCTCGACAATACTGGATAGCTCTTAGTGTCTGCATGTACAAATAAATAGGAAAAAGAAGTAATGGATGCTCTTTGCGTAATACGACTTACAGGAAAAAAACCGGGCAAGAGCATGTCGGACCATGCTCAGTAGGTAGGCTCAAGGTTTTTAATAACTAGTGGCTCTGTGAGCTGTAGACCTCGCGACAAACTTAACTTTGCCGTTGGAAAACTGTTCTCCCCACACATCGACATACTTAGGTCGCGGTCAGTTTACCAACACCGCAGATAAATTTTCGGAAGGTACAAACATTTAAACCGTTTGTTACTCAAGAACCAATAAAGTTTCCTTAGTCGTGATAGATTTCCTATTAAATTTATTATATGTCCTTTCATTTATGATATTTTTCAGATTTTTAGTATTTGTAGTTTTGGCTGTAGGGGGGGGGGACACATGACTCTAAAAAAAATTAGCGCTTTAAAGCTTAATATTTCATAAATGTGTAACTTAATCGAAAAATTGTTTAGACAAACCCGCAATATTTTTGAAAGACCTATCCAACAATACCCCACACTATGGGGTAGACGAGAAAAAAAAATACATCCCCACGTTACGTGTAGAGGAGGAACACTAAAAAAAATATATTTTCAGGAACCTAATTTTACCACTTTGTTGGCGTTACTAATATGTATATTCATGCCAAATTACAGCTTTCTAGTACTAAGAGTCTCTGAGCTAGGCTGCGGCCGGACGGATGGACATGGCGAAACTATAAGGGTTCCTAGTTTGACTACGGAACCCTAAAAAGGAAGGGAGAGAATAGTCTAACTAAAAATAATTTTAACACATTCACGGATACATCCCAATTCTCGGAATAGGGAATACGCATGGATTTTTTAAAGAGCATTTCTCAACAAAATATGAAAATACCGTGAAAGAGATCACCAAAAGTGAAATTAAAATTAAAATCGGTCAAGAAATACGGATGATACAAGCTTTTTAAAATGCTAAATAGACAGAGATCCGAAGTGCACCGGTGACTTCATCGTGCAGTTCGGCTAGATAAACTCCACGTAAATTCTGTTTTGCTAGAAAGAGATAGGAACAAATATTTGTTGGCTTATATCTTGGTTGTTTTCATAGCTATTCAAAAAATATCTTTTTCACCTATTTGTTACATGAATCAGCTTTTATTGAAGCTGTAAAAACAACATGCATATTCCCTATTGTAAGATATGACATAATTAAATCTCATACAACATTTTTTGCGGTACCGCCATTGTTTGTTCCTGAGTCTTGGATGTTTCCTATGTTTTTCTCTATGGTAGTATTATCATTGTCTAGTACGCATAATACAAAACTAGATCTTAGTTTGGGACAAGGTCAATTTGTGTGGGATTCTCTGATATTAAATTTATTTGATTTATTTTGAAGCGTTAATCATCATCATCATCATGATAAGCCGCAAGACGTCCACTGCTGGACAAAGGCCTTCCGCAAGGTTTTCCACAGCGATCGGTCCTCTGCTGCTGCCATCCAGCTGTTTCCCGCGACCTTTATCAGATCGTCGGTCCACCTTGAAGGCCTGCCGACACATCGTCTCCCGGTTCGCGGTCGCCACTCTAGAACCTTCTCGCTCCAACGGCTATCGGTTCTACGAGCAATGTGCCCCGCCCACTGCCACTTAAGGTCTGCAACTAGCTGAGCTAATAAAGCGTTAATAATGAAGTTTTGTTTTATTAACATACTTTACCTTTAAATAACATTCAGTAGGCAAGGTACCTACGTAGGTAGTTTAAAAACCGAAACAATAACTTGCCATTTTCACAGCCTAAAAAAGGGAATTTATCAAAAAAGCGTATTGTTCGGTTCCCATTTCTTTTCAGCTTTTATCGGATAAACTGTCAGCTCTTAGTTATCCCAAAGGTCAACAATACAGTACCGATGAGGCGTGTCCTGCTGTGAATTACGACCCACTCACAAAGGTTCACAATATGTGGCAGCAATCCTGCTCTTCAAACTAAAAATGGCACATCTGGGATTTAATACACCAATATTAACCCTCTGTTGTTACATATAAGGTGGCGTATGCAATATCTTTGTAATAGTTAACACTTTTTTTTTTTGAATTTATCCTGAAGCACATTATGCTCTGATTAGCTGGAAATTCTGTTATTGGTTCAAACCTGCTTTTATTTTTGAATTTATGCGTTTAAATATTTTCTCCCTCTTCCTTAGATTTCTACACAACAGTGTTCATACAATATGTACCCAATATAAGGAAAGTATTCGAGTCTATCCACCAATATCTACCTCGCCACCTGTTTTTATTTTTATAGCAAGTAGAGGCAAACAAAGCACATAAGAATAAGAAGTATTTATTGTTACCCAATACCAATAAAATACAAATAAAACTTAATAATGAAAAAAAAAGTGTGATGTAAAGCACAGACACAGCATGTGCTGCGAGCGCATTATAGTGCATGATGGTAAGTGGGGAATTTAGACCCATATAAAGACATTTATATTCTCAAAACCACAATCTCATCTCTGTAAATGCATTGACAACCCTAATAACTAAGATGGACTCTATGCTTGTAGTTTTACCGGTTCTCTTATTCCCACACCGAAACACAAAAATTAGAACACTGCAGATGGTAGCAGCTTTCCATAAGGTCCTGCCACAACCTACGCGTATACTAAGTACTAACTATCTTATTAACTTAAAATATGCTTAATTCTTATCTATCATTATGACATTTGCATTTAATAGAAAGGGATCAAGAAATTAACTGAAATAGGTTTATTGTACGTTTATGAATAGGTAAGGGGTTAATACAAGCCCCAAACCTATGTATGTGTGGCTTATTGACAAGTTATCTTGAAAAAGTTTCTGTCAAAAATTAAATTTTTAAGACAAGCTTTTGTTGCTGCTTATACTTTTTTCCACTCAGACATCATCTGTTTATCAAGACGAAACTAACGAGCCCCAACTCAGCGGGTAAATATGAGACGTTATCCATGAAAAGGGACCTTATTGTCGATGGCGCTTCCGTCATTATTACCGATGCTCCGATATAAATTACACATATGCTAATTACGAATTGTACATGTGAAAACATGACGAGATCCACTGCGATAAAGTACCTTGGGATAGTTATAGATGAAAAATTGAATTTCAGAGAACACGTAGTTGCTGTATCAGGTCTGGTAAGAAAACTGATACAAATTATGAAAATGCTTCGCGAGTCAGTAGATGAAAAGTTGCTAAGAACTATTTACTTGGCACTAGGCCAGTCAATTATAAACTACTGTATTCTCTCCTGGGGACGAAGCACTTCCGCCATCCTATTAAAACTGGAAAGAGCGCAAAGAGCAGTTTTGAAGGTGGCCTTAAGGAAACATTTCAGATACCCCACCACAGAACTGTACAGAGACTCTCAGGTACAGTCAGCGTCAGAGAAAAGGTACCCCCCTTGGTAATGACATCAAACTGTTTAAGTTTTTTGTATTGAAATGTAAATGGCATGTTGGTCCAATGGTCTAGACTGCGGCCTACGAATGCAACGATCACGGGTTCAAACCCAGGCCCTTGATGGGATTTATTCTTTTTTTTATTTCGTTTATCATTTGTCTAGATTTTATTATTAAAGAAATCAAACGTTAAAGTAGGTATGAGATATGTAAGAAAACAAAGGCATGTTGCGAAAACAATGTTAATTTATTTCTCGAATTTGTTTTCTGTGTTAAATTAGGTTTATTTACTTAGGATATTAATAACTGAACTAAATTTATTAACAAAACACAAATTAGCGGTTTAGAATGTTTAACATTAGACAACGGTTCGTTTATAGATATTTCTAGAAACAACTACCTACACGTCTTTCTTTATTTAAATCAGTGAACATATTTTTTTACATTCTGAATTATTTTAACAAAGAAAAGCCTGGTTAAAAATCAAATGTTGTCATTAGTGCCTGTGAATCTCAGAGGAAGAACCAACATGCTAAACTATAATAGTATAGCAATATACATCTTTCTCTTTTATCACATTTTCTTTCTGATAACAGTGATGATAACCCTTTAACACTTCAATAGAAAAAAATGTGAGGTCAGATGGTTTATCGTTAACACAAGACTACTTGTAAACAAGAGTAACTGGATTGATAATAATAAAGGATGTTTATTTTTGATTAACTACGTGATAATCCCACAAATATTTGAAATTGTTAACATATTGCTTCGTAAGTATTTCACCAATCAATCTGCCGAGTATACCTATTAATAACGGAGAGGATGGCCGTCACTATCTATCACTTCTTGAAGTCGACTTTTCATGCTCGAAACCATACTGGAACATGCATCACTATTTCGCATTAGTTCCCAAGTTTTGTTTACCTCACTATCCAAATTTTTTGTGTTTTTTATATCACTGGAGTCCCAGTTCAAAACCATCTGTCCCCACAAATTTTCTATTGGATTTAGGTCCGGACTTTTAGCCGGCCACTCAAACACCGTTATGTCTTCTTGGACCTTTAGCCAGTCTTGAACGATTCGGGACCGATGCACTGAAGAATTATCCTGAACCAGATAAATTTGGCCTTCAGGATATGCGACACGCACTGACGGCAGCATTACGTCCTTCAACACTTCAAGGTATCGCTCACTGTTCATGCGGCCTCCTATTTCCACTAGCTCGCCTGGGCCCATTGAAGACATCCATCCCCAGTAACCTAAAAACAGTCAACCGTTTAAAATATGTTGTAATAAAGATGTAATCCACATTAATTGTCAAAGATATATACCTAATATAATTTCAATAAAAATATTATTTACCTAGTGTTAACCGCCCGCTTGTTCTCAAGTCTAATACATTTTTAGGGTTAAACCTCTGCCCACATCTTCTCCATAAAATTTTTCGGCCATCCTTATCTGACTTGAAGCACTTTTCGTCCGTAAATATCACAATTTCGTTTTCCCAGTCGAAATTTAAATAACGAGTGGCAAAGTTTACTCGGTTGGTGCGGTGATTGTCACTAAGCTGAATTTTTTTGGCCGGTATATAATTATGGATATTCGCAGCGTGTAGATGTCGTCGAACAGTGCTAAGCGACACTCCAAAAGTTTCAGCATGCACTTGAACGCGTAGTTTTGAACGGTGCCACTGAGTGAGCTTCCACAATATTACGGTGTAGCTCCGATTCATCAGTGTAAGCACTAGGGCGAGGGCCTTGGCGTTCACATTTCACATCACCCGTGGCTTGATACCTTTGTATCCATCTTTTAACAGTTTTTTTCTGTAATGAAAATGATAATATAATAGGAATACGTAAATCCAACTTGTAAGTATCTATACGTAATACTGCAACATGATTGCAACAATAAATAAGTATGTTAATATGTAAATAACGTAAATCTTACCGTTATGCCCATATCTCGTGCTATTTTCTTTATGCTTTGTTCCTGTTCCCAGAGAACAATAATTTTAGCTTTTAAAAAAGTTGTTAATCTAACCATAATATCGGTTAATCGAAGCAACTGTTTGAAAACTTAATAAATCAGATAATATTACGACGAAGGTTTTACACTCAATCAGTTCGGAATGAAATATAAAGAAACTGTAAGGTTATTATAAAGTTACCCTCAGTCACAGTTTAGTAAACAAGGCGAAGAAGTAAATTATTCTAAATTCAACCTTAAGTCGCAGTTTATGCAGCAGTTACTTTTCTGAAGTAAAACTAGGGTAGTGCAACAATCGGCAAGAAGCACAGTATATTCAACCAAACGAGAAATCTATACGTAATTCAACCTTATAGTTAATTGAGGAGTAGAACATGGTGGAAGTTGAAATTTGAACCATAACGTTTACAACATAAGATCGTTTTTAAAATTGTTCGATATATGGAGTAATGCAATTAAAATTTTCGCCGAGATTGACAACTGAGTCGATGGCCTAGTGGTAAAGGCATGTAAAAGCAATCGGCTAGCGGCTAGTGGAGCGGGTTCGTATCCTCAACAGCATGTATAAAGTAAATGTCTTTTTGTAAGTTATTCTTGGTATTCGGTTCAACCAAATGCCAAATAGTAAAATAAAGAAATTATGATATTCGAGTGGTATCGGTGGATGCTCGGGCAAGAGGTGGGTGCGGGGCGGGGGAAGCTAGCCGCTCACGGCGAACGTCACGTGACGTTCGCCGTCGTGCGATAATCTTTAACGACTTGGGGGGGTCCTTTTCTCTGACGCTGACTGTACCTAGTGTCCGAGGACTGTATTTAATGAGGGTGGCGACACGAGTCCATAAATCCGTCTTGTATTCTCCAGAGTACAAAAAAATGCTACAAAACCGCATCTTCAAATTACCCACTCCTGCTTTCCAAACTTCATTTGCAAAACGCTTTCCATTTTTCTTGTAATCTTTCCTTGTAGTGCAATAATCTCTATTTATCTTTCTCTCACACACACACGCACACGCACAAAACACACACACACACACACACTCTCCTGTTTTTCCATAAGGTACTTTTTTTGTTTTTGTTTTGTTTGTTTTAGGTATAGAGTATAGATATAGAATAAAATAATCCACTTATATAGTAAACATTGTTGTCGTTAGCCGTTAATCTTATTTGTTAATCGTACCATCTCCCCCACGGGACAAGCAATGCCTGTGGGGGTCAGATTCAACCGTAATTTGTATGTAATTTTTGGAAATAAATTATTTGTATTTGTATTTGTAAATACAACGTCGCGTGACGCAGTCGCACGCATCGACAATAAGGTCCCTTTTCATAGATAACGCCACATATAATAAGTACAGCAAAGATCCGCCACCTTCCGACTCCATCATCAGATCACCTCAATGGTACCAGAGTATTGCATTGACATCGGGTTTACACATGTATTAAGTATTAATTCCTAATTTCGGCAAATTCCATTGACGGGAACTGGTTGAAAATCGACTTGCAAAATTCCAGGACATTCAAGTGAAATTAAAAAAAAACTTGCAAGAAGTATAATGGAATGCAAGCTTTAAAAACCAGAGGGGCTATTGCTTAACGCACTCGCAATCGCAATCGTTTTCATCTTGAAAATCGAAGGCTTGTCTTCATACAAAATGAAAACAATTGGCGCTTTGAAACCGATTGCGATTGCGAGTACGTTAGGCAATAGGGACGCTGACTGTATTTTTTGATATTATCGTCTACGTAATATATACTTAAAAAAATCCGTCATTTAGATTTAAAATAATTTTAATATAACCTATGATACTGTAGAGGTTAACCACGTATAATTTTTTAAAATCGGTGTAGCTGTTACGAGGGAACATAAAGTCGGATATACATACAGGTCAAACACATAACCCTCCTTTTGGGCTTTGCCGCAGTCGGGTAAAAATAACATATTGAATATTTTAAATCGAAATAGTGATAGTCCTGCAGGATAATTGTACGTTACACGTAATGATTTGGTTGAAATATCGAATTAGCGGAAATTATACGTTGTAATGTTCGTGACAGCAAATACCGCATATTAACGCAAACTGCTCATTTTGGATGAATACCCTGTTTAAGCCTCATTTACCTACTTTGGATATTCGCTGACAAAAGTGCAATTTAATAAAATTTAAACGCGCACATAAAAATAAAACTAAATAACTAGAAATTTAAAATGACTTTTTTTAAAGGTGGTAGGACCTTGTGCAGGGTCCGTCCAGATAGCTACCACCATCTTATCCATTAACTAACCGCCAAGCAGTAGTGTTCGCATTGCTGTGTTCCGGTGTGGAGATAAGACAACCGGTGAAATTACTAGCATAGAGGCATTCCGTCTTAGTCCTCAGGGTTTGCAACGCATTTGAAGTCTTAGAATTGCAGTTTTGAGATTGTAGTCTTGAGATTTCAAATGTCTATGGGTCTCAGATCCCATTTACCATCAGGTGGCCTGAGTGCTTGCGTGCCTTCTGCTTGCCAATAATAATAAAAAAAAAATTGACGTGGGAAACAAACGTTTAACCCATTGCATTTTTAACATCGTGAGCGTATCGTGTGATGGATGACCTAGAATTTGCTAATAATACAGACTCATTCATGTTCACTAATCATACGTAAAAAATCGAAAAACCCTTCGCATTGAATTCATCTGAGATTTAGTCAACTGATAGGTTACCTTGATCAGAAAAGATATTTATATTCACAACTACAATTGCACTTATTTAATTTTCAAGGTTTTTGATCCAATTTACTTTCGGTTCTTTGATTACGGAAATGAAATGAAGGGCAAAAATGTGTGGAATATTTTGAAAGTCTTTTAAATACTAAAGATAGGTAGAACAAAGTACTTATATGTTATTTTATTTCAAAGACTTAAGCATTCATTTAAAACTAGTAACACCGGTTTGAAAACGTGTTGTTTTTATTTCTTAAGTACAGTGGAGTTCATAAATATGTGAACACTTGCTGTGGCTGATATTTATTAGCAATAAACTGTTATAACGAATTAATCGCACGTTAAATCCAAAAGTGACACTAAATTACGAAAACGAAAACCATTTCAATAGTGTCATTATTGAGGTTAAATTATTTTTAACCTGAATAATGACATTGTTTTAATGGTTTTTTTTTCGTATTTTAGTGGCACTTTTAGATTTAACAATAAAAACGATAATTTAACGTCGTTTGAATTGGTTTTTTGCATAGTGTCACTGTCGCATTTAACGTGCGTTATTATCACGTAGTTCTTCTTTTAAACTCATTTTCTCGAGTTCTTTCCAACTTATTTTGACTGAGATCCCCTTTGAGTTACAAACTTCAGATTTCCATGGTTGACGCTAACTTTGACGTGGCTTGAGAGGCATCTCAATCAAGATGAGTTTATGAATACGGCCCCTAGTAAAACTGATCTCGGATGAAATTCTCGTCTCTAAATCTAATACTAATTTTAATGTCTTTCCCTCTTGCCAAGGTGTATTTCGCTTCGATGTCAAGTTATTTATAGATCCTCCGTCTATAAATAACCGAGTACTTTCTCTTGTGGACTAAACAGAAGCATATGGGGTCAGCTTCTGTCAAGCCCCGATTCCCGTTTCAAGGGGTTACCTTTGTTTCGGCGAAATATGTTTGCCAAATGTATCGTTTCCCAACCATAGCCAACCCGCTTTGTTTTCTGTAACCGTAAATATTTCAAGATTTTATAAAAACTAACCTAACAAAACCTATACAGTTCTACATGCTGGTACTGAAATAAATCCTGAAAAAAATACTTAAATATGTATAACATTGGGTTGGCAAATGAAAAATTTGGGAAGAGATACATTCGGCATAAATATTTTTGCCAAACGGCAGGCTCCGCGTTTCAAGACATTTCAGATTTAACATGATTTTATTTGTTTAATTAAATGTATTTCAGTCCTTGTTTTAACAAGCTGTATTTCGCCAATGTACAGTTTTAGATAATCACCATGGACTTATTAAAGAAATAAGTCCACGGATATCACACGCGAGTCGCGACACATAGGGTTAGCTCCACACACACAGGGTTAGCTCCACACGCTTCTGTCAAGTCCCGGATTCTCGTCTCAAGACACTTGAGAAAGAACAGTTAATCACTATACTCGAAAGTCTAATTTAAGACCAAGTTCAAGTTCAATTCTTTGATATATGGCTTCTGTCCAGTGGGACAATTCTGCCAGTGTCAAGGTTGGAAGTTACACGTGATCGGTGTAAATGATATCAAAAAAAATCATAAGTCGACGTTGTACGGTGATCCTCTAGCCTCCGTGAAGCGATGTAACTTTACGAAGACCAGATGGGATTTTCTTGGAGCAATCCTTCCAAAGGCGATACGTGTTCAAACTTGAATTCTTCATTATACTGCACATTTGAATGTTAATTTACTGCATATTAATACATCATTACTATCCATTAAACAACAAAATATGCAAAAAATAATTACAACTAAGAAAGCGACGCCATCTTGTCGAAAACCCAAAGAGAATCCTAATTTAAGACCAAAAAAACTACGACAGATACGTCACTGTCATAAGTGTCAAAGTCACTTATGTCAGTGTCAATCGAACATTCCAGAGTTAGCCAACCTTTTTGCACTGATAATCATATTGTTGTAAATATTTGTAGATAAATCTAACATTTTCAATACCAAAAGTTATATTTAACAATAGGGAATATGCATTCAATGTTTTATCTACCCGATATTCAAAACATTAAAATATCCCAAAACAAATATTTTCTCATATAGTGTGTTACCTAAGTCATTAAATGGCGGGCGTGTGTGTTCAATGGCGATTTTTTTATCAGCTAAAACAGAATTACAAGCTAAATTCGGATGCCTTACACTTATGCTTGATTTAAACTTGACAGTTACCTACCCATGGACCCCATGGTGTCATGGCTGGTAAAATGCCCGATGATTGTTATTATAAAGTGAGATACACACTTTTGGCCTGTTATTTTGTCGAATAGCTAAACGTATGTAATATTTAAATTGCATCTAACGTTGTTTACAACTATTGTTTATTTATCGTACCAAATATTATTAATACCTGAAGTATTACAAGTGCAATAACAGTTTTTCTACCGAAAATCTTCTATGGTTAAATATTTAATAGGCCATATTGTATTTGTGTAAGTAACTTGAATTAACTTGTTTATTTAAATCGAAGGTTTAAAACTATCTACAAATAAATATTCTTAGTGCGGTCTTTTAAAAAGTGGATATATACCAAGGCAAATATTTTTTTTTTTAGTGGCAACCCACGTTGGTCTTTAATTACATTTTCGAGTATAGACGTTTACTTTGACGTATCTTAAGATAGGCATCTAATACGACACTTATTTATACGGGTCTCAGTCCTCAGGTTTGGCAAGAATTTGCAGTTTTGAGATTTCAAATGTGTATTATTATATAGGCTTCAGGGCCTTTCGCATGCTAACTTGCAAATTTACTACAGTTCATGGTATTGTTGGAAAGTAAAAGGTATTTTCTTGTTTTTAAACACGATAAAATACGCAAATCCTTGAGATTTTACTGCGGTGATTGTACTTAAGTGGTGCCTATAACCGGTAGAATACGTTCTTAAGTTTCAGTCCACCATTGCAGTTTAACAACAATGTACGACGTTGTAAGTTATAATTTGTTTACTAGATAATTTTAAACCTAAATGTGATTTTCAACACTTAAAGATTCTTGGTTCATTCGTTTTTTAAAACATTTAATTTTTATTTTATACTTTTTAGTGATCGTAATAATTATGTTGTGATGTAAAAATTACTAAATGATAATTTCTGAATGCAAAGCTAGACTTGTTTACTAAAAATACCAAAGTCGAAATATGTATGTATGTATGCCTATAATATTTAAGGAGTTCCCTCAATTCCTCAAGAATCCCCTCGTTGCTTAAATACAAAAAGGACACAAATCAAAATGTGTCTGTGTTGCATTTAAATTCGGAATGCTATTGTCATTAAGTTTTAAATCGAACTGTATCTGTATTTGATTTGTGGCGCTTTTGTATTTAAGCAGCGCCCTCTTCAGATTCAGACTTGTTAACAATTGGACTACTTTACCTCAAAAGAACCTTATCAAATTAGACGAGAAATTGGTCAACAGCCAAACATATGCAAATAAGTTCCCAACTTTTTAAAGATGGTTAAACAATAATTGTCGATCTATTGTGTACTATGTTTACCATAACATTGTTTGAACTAAATTGAACGTCAAACGGTAAACCGCAAACACATAATTAAGTATTTGATAGCTATAACCCAAATATAACGGCGACACCTTTCAGAGCCTATAATAATATATATCTTAAACGACTAATTAAAATTCAATTTTCGTCAAATCTAAGAACCATCCCGAGAAAAGTAGCTTTCGTTTAAAAACAAACCACATCCAAATCGGTCCACCATTTTGGGAGCTACGATGCCACAGACTTATATATGGATACACAGACACACGCAGACACACACACACAGAAACATAGATACACCCGTCCTTGAGTACCGGAGTTTAAAAAAAAACTGTCCAAATGCGAGTCGGACTACCATTATCTATACAACATTAAACACTATATTTGCCGTTATTAATATCGAGCTAAAAACGGCAAAAAAAACACGTTTGTTGTATGGGTACTTAAATATTTATTTTATTCCTTTTTTAGTATTTGTTGTTATAGCGGCAACAGAAATACATCATCCGTGAAAATTTCAACTGGCTAGCTATGGTGACAGACAGACAGACGGAGAGTGGAGTATTAGTAATAGGGTCCCGTTTTTACCCTTTGGGTACGGAACCTTAACAAAGAATAAAACATTTAAGAGGATTGTGAAGCTAAAAATTTCCATACAAAATGCGAAAACGTTTTTCTCCCCTTAAACCTCGTCCGATTTTGACGATTTTTGAATATGTTGTAGATATCATGAAAAACTATGTGTGTACGTTTTCCTTTACACGAAAAATATTTCTTAGAATGAAATAAATTGAAAAAACAAAAAACAGAAACGTACAGACCTAGTCCTTTATAATAACTACAACATATTCAAAAATCGTGGAAATCGGACTTGATTTAGGGGTGAGAAACGTTAACGCCCGGAGCTAAATTTGTATGGTTTTTTTTTGACAGCTACGCGATTTTAGCGGCTCTTCACAATCCTCGTAACCTTGTAATATTAGTAAAATGAATATTATATGCCTTGCAGAAACCTCATGCCACTCTGTGCCTAAACTCCATATTGCTATTAAATTCTGACAATGAGTCTTTGGCAACGCTCTTGGAACATCTGAAAATTGATCCCGATTCTATGGCAGAAATGGTGCAGAATATACAAGATTGGTATCAGAAACAACCTCATTTGCCTGAAGGACAACTACGTAAGAATAAAAAAAAAAATGATTGTCTTTTAGCTATTAGTGGTACCTTTTGCTGGTGCCGTAGATAGTTCCGCTTTTGGTAGTTCTGTAGGCGTAACCAAGATGTAAACACAGCTAATGTATGGAGTTGACATAGCGGTCGACGCGTACTGTCATCAGCTTACGTCAATCCTATATATTTTATCGATGTTCGAAAATCGCTAACTTAGCGTTATGCATCTTGATTAGGCCCCCTGATCGATATCACTGTATTATCCTTTACTTACCAACAAGCACCAATGTTTGCATTGTTGTTTTCTTGTCAAATGACTAGGATAGAGGCATTTTACCTTAGTTCTTAGGGTTGACAACGCATTCGTAGTCTTAAGGCCTTTTATTAGAATGATCTAGGCTAAGATGAACCAAGACAAGTGAAAGTTAACGTCAAGTCACCATATTATTGTTATTTTTGACGTGTTTTGCTTGAGACGGGTATCTCAACCAAGATACGAGTAAATTAATAAATATGGCCTTTAGGACCGTATTAATAAGTTAATCTTAGCTGAGATACTTCAATCAAGATATCCAAAGAAAACGATCATTTCTGACGTGTCTTGATATGGGTATCTCGTCCAAGATCAGTTTAAATATACTAATGTAGGGCACTTTAGGACCGTATAAATTACTGATATTAGCTGAGATACTTCGCTCAAGATACATAAAGTAGGTAAACGTCAAACTGTCATTTCTGACGTATCTTGAGACGATGATCTCAGACGAGATCAGTTAAAGCGGCTCTTAAGATTGCAGTCTTAATTTCAGGGTTGCAAATTGATATCTGACATCCGACAAACTGCATTTATATAATTACTGCACTTATAACTTCTTTGTTATGTATGTCATTGTTTTTATATTGTATAAAGATCGGGGCTTTATTCTATTTGGTAAAACTTAATAGCTATTGAACGTTGACAATATGATAACATGTTAAAAACTATTAGGTTTTACTAAGTGGAATCATGTAGAATATTATATAAATAATTTTATGTTATACTAGAGGATGCCCGCGACTTCGTACGCGTAGAATTAGTTTCCCGCTACTCCCCCTATTTTAACCCCTTAGAGGATGAATTTACAAAAATCCTTTCTTAATGCTCACTTACATCACGAAAGGAACCCCTGTACAAAATTTCAAGTTTCTAGGTACAGTAGCTTCGGCTGTGCGTTGATATCTAAGTCAGTCAGTCAGGTTTGCCTTTTATATATATAGATATATATATATATATCATATTGACTCCATGCTACACTTAAGTAGGGTAGCTGTTTATAAAAAAATTACTTATTACTTTATTATTTTACAGATGATCAACTTATTGCAAGATTACTAATAATGCGAAAATTTAGCCTAGAAAAGGTGAAAGAGAAAATAGACAATTATTACACAGTGAGAAATAACATGGCTGAATTATTGACCAATAGGGATCCATTGGCGCCAGAACTAAATACATATTTAAAGGGCGGCCATTGGATTGTGCTGCCGCGGAAAACACCAGAGAAATACAGGGTTACGTTATTTAGGTAAGTAATACTTAAGTCAGAGCGGAAAGTAAAAGATTGTTGTTTTGGCGATTTGGCGTTGTGGGAAAATTTTAAGTTTTTTTGTTATTTCATTCAAAATGTCGCAAAGTAAAGAGGGTAGGTAATGTTTTTGATTTGTACGCCGCCGTAACAGTACCCTTACCATGAGTTACAATTAACGTACACTCTAGCGAGTCGAATGCTCTGTCCCTCGCAACCTCGAAGTATTCTTATAGAGTGCGAGGGACAGAGTATTCGACACGCTAGCGAGTACGGTAATTGTAACTCATGGTAAGGGTACGGCAAAGAAAGCAGCTCACTGCAATGTACAGCAAGATAAAATTGATATGGCGCGCGAACTAGGCAATAATAGACTCAATGATCAACAGCGTAATGGTCTAAGATCCGAATAGGAGACGATTTGCACAGGCCGGCTGTTTATTCGATGGATAGTATTTAATAAACGCTAAATAATATGTGGCGAATAGGTAGGCTGAAAAATTTCAGTCCAGTACTTATATTGGTAATTAAAAAAATAATTAAAATGAACGTTTTTTTAAACTTGCAAATGCTTGTTTAATAGACAAATTACATGCTAATCGAAAGTATGAAGTCTATAGAATATGCAAACGTTAGGTTTGGTGCAAATTATTAGTACCGACTCACGTTTATACCTGCCTATCCAATAGTTTGACGGGAAAAAAAATAGTCAACCTATGGTTTGCATCATACTTCATACTTTCGATAGGTATGTAATTTGTCTATTAAACAAGCTATTGCATTTTTTTTTAAACAAAGTTTTTTTTTTCATTAATTATGTACAGTCAAGGACTTTAATTGTTGTGCCACTATGGAACCCTGTCATAATGACAGCGTCAAACCAAATGACAGAAATTACGCTTAAATGAATGATTAACTTTACCTATGCGACTGCACTGACTGTACTTGACTGAAAATTTTCAGCCTACCTATTCGCCATATATTACTTAGCATATTAAATTTGGTTTAATAGTACATTGTTGCCTAGGCTACACAAGTTTGGTGTTCGGGATTTTTTTCATGGTCCTTTCGATTTTATACGCAATAGAGAGCACTTTTGAAAAAACAATATGGACATGGACGGAAAGGGTTTTCATATGGTTTTTTTACTCCTAGGAGTAAAAACAAGGCATTTTCCGACCATGTGTTTCAATCGGAAAACCGTTATTTCCGAGCATGTTTGAGAAAAATACTTTTTATCGAATAAACAGCCCGGTGCAAATCGTCTCCTATTTGGATCTCCTACTATAAGAGCTTTGAGGCACGCCGTATTAATAGTGTCCTGCTATAGTAGTCGAAGCATTCTATACATTGGTCATCTTGAAATGAAGGGTTGTGTGCGATGAATGCTTGAGTTTCTGTGGGAGGATCAATAGCTGTCTCTCTTTAGTCTAAGTAATGTATTTCCTATATCTTTGGATCCCAAAGATTTTTAAATTTAACAGAAACGTCTGTTACGAAATTCTAAACTATATTAAAGCGAAAAAATTTCGACGGTCTTAGGCAGGATTCGAACCTACATCTCCTCTGGCTCTCCGGGCCGATGCAGGCGCATTACCACTTATGCCACCAAGGCCCTACTTAGGATCCACGAAATTAGTAATCGCTTGCTTGCTTCATATTCGGAGGATATGCTGACGTCATCTATCGTTGTTTATTAACCCCGGAGAGCCAGAGGAAATGTAGATTCGAATCCTGCCTAAGACCGACGATTTTTTTTCGCTTTAATATAGTTTACCTTTGATCCCCTCATTATTATGTACTTTTCATATTGTTTTTTTTTATGTTATATTAAGGTCTTGGTACCGAATGTTGTTATTATGTTTGTAATTCACCAGTGATATAGTGCTTTGCTGCTGCTTTTCTTGCACAGCTGTTATGCTGTGTAATTATTTTAATAAATAAGTAAAGTAAAATCGTGCCTGCTTGCCCTTATCCCAATAGGGAATATGCATGTTTTTTTTACAGCTTCAATAAAAGCATGTAACAAATAGGTGAGAAAAATTTTTTTTGAACAGCTATAAAAATAAACAAAATATAAGCTAACAAAGATTTGTTCCTATCTCTTTCTAGCAAAACAGATTTTTACGTGGAGTTTATATGGCCGTCCTGCACGATGACGTCACCGGTGCACTTCGGATTCGTGCACTTCTCTGTCTTATTAGCATTTTAAAATGCTTGTATCATCCGTATTACTTGACTGATATTAATTTTTATTTCTCTTTTGGTGATCTCTTTTACGGTACCTATTTTCATATTTTGTTGAGAAATGCTATTTAAAAATCCATGCGTATTCCCTATTATTCAATTGGCGGCGCAGCACGTCTTTAACCATTCTATCTATACATTAATAACCACATTAATAATTTACATTGCTTATAGTATTTCAATGCAGTTAGCTGCCTTTTTTGGTATCATCTACGGAAGTAATGTATGTAAAGTACTACCAGCAGGCTTATTGCCTAACGCACCCGCAATCGCAAATGTTTTCATTTTGACAGTCTGAAGAACACAAAAACAACATGAAAACAATTGTTACACTTTGAAGTCGATTGCGATTGCGAGTGCGTTAGGCAATAGGCCAGAGGGCCCTGCCAAGATGCACTACGCTAACTAGCGTTTCTATTCGATTCGTTTTTAACCAGTCGCGTCACTGGTAGACCACGTGTCTTTTCGTATCACGTCATCTTCCAGTGACGCGATTGGTTTAAAAACGAATCGAATAGAAACGTTAGTTAGCGCAATGCATCTTGGCAGGGCCCTCTGTTCGTATAATAGCGATCGGCAATATTCGTTTTTCTATGAACCACGAGTAACAAAATAACTGTAATAGCGATAGTCAGCGAAACTCTATTAAGAAGCTGGCATTGTATCGTTGAAAATAAGGTAAAAGCTCCTATTATGGACAGTGCTCCAGTTATGAACAATCCCATAAATATAAGTTTCTGAGATTGATATGCTTTTAGTGTTACAATTAGAATGAAATTATTCGGGATTACCACTAGGTATTAGAATAAAATGTACAGTATTGGTAAGTTTTCATTAAAAAAAATGTTAATGTTCATGACTGAAGCGTTGTCCATAATAGGTGCTTTTTCCTTACTATGTTATTAAATATCTATTACGTAGGTTCAGAATTGCTACTATTTAAAGTCAATAAGAGGGGTCTATATCGGCTGATCTAAACATTTTTGGCCTATTTTTGTTTCGCATCATATTTTTTTGCATACCAACGTTTCGTCTAATGATTTAAATTTCGAAAATTGTTTGATCGAAATTGTTTTGCATAATATTGTTTGGTCGAAAAATTGTTTAGTATAACATTTGTTTGGAATAACTTTTTTTATCGAATAATTTTTTGGTATAACGTTGACCGTGAGGAAAAGTCGACGGTTCCGCGTAGTTGTGGCGCTTCGCGCCTTGACACAATTCTTACCTAACCTTACCTATAGATTAGTTGAGACCTAGGTGTCTTATACTGGGATGGGCTTCGACCAAACAATATTATGGATTTTGCCTTTTAGTAATTAAAATTTAGGACAAAACAATTTTAGACCAAAAGTGCTTTAGAACAAAAATATGAATGCAAAAAAATCTTTATGCTAAAAAAGAAGTATGCCATTCAATTTTATACGAAACATTTTCGAACAAAAATCAGTCGAAGGGCACCCCAATAAGAGCTATCGTAACGTTGACAATACTATGTTATTAAATATCTATATGTGTACAAAATTTGAGTCTTGGTGCTTTAATATTTTCTGAGAAAAAGTGAGTGTGACATACAGACCGACAGATAGACAGACATGGTGAAACTACAATGGGTTTCTTGTTTGATTTCGGAACCCTTAAAACCATGAAACTGAATCATGAATAAAATTATGCAGCCGTATTTATAAAAATACTCTTTTTGTCATTTTACTCTTAGATAAATGATTATTTACTATCCCCCTTACTAAGAAACTTTGAGTACCGTAAAATGGGGTGACTTTGGAAACGCGAGGTGACTTTGATAATTTTTTGAATCATCGATTTTGTGCAATGTCTGAGTCTTTATTTAGCTCTTTCGCGACATTACTTTCATATGTTTCATATGCGAGCACAAAATATTAGTAGTTCAAGTATTCTCAGACAAATTGGAGTTAAAACCTTCAAAACAAAAACCACACTTTTTTGACATGTTTCAGGGGTGACTTTGATATTGTGATGTAAACACAGGGATAATCAAAGTAGCCCCATTTTAAGAATCGAGATTTTAAGCTGCGTAATTATTTTTTCCTGCTAAGCCGTCTGCCGTAGTCTGCCTCTAGTTGCTTTAAGTTACTCCAAATGAGTAGTCGCCAATACAATATTTTTGATAATTTATTTTACGATTAAATGCGGGAGATACAGAAGATTTATTTTAAAAATTAATCAAACTAACCCCATTTTACGGTAACGGTGGTATAGCTATATAATGTTTTGTCCTTATCTGTCATTGTGACATTTGAATTTGACAGATAAGGACAAAACATTATATAGCTATACCACCGTTACTCAACGTTTAGCTAGCTAAGGGGGTATATCTATAACTTCTATCTACACTGTAGAGCGGGTCGACTAGTAGATTTGTGCCAACAAAACTAGAACTCTTGAGTTTGATTTCCGCTAAGGAAAAATAAGTGTGATTTACGCGAGTATTTGTTCCTGAGTCTTAGTTGTTATACATGTATTCCTCTATTTAAGTAGGTATGCCTATCGTTGTCTAGTACCAGTCAACTACAAAGATGTATATCCAATTTTAAACCTTTTTACAGTACAATAAGGTAAAAAGTGCATAAATCTCTTTGAAGCCGACTGTACAAGGCTAGAACTTTGGGACTATTTGTGTCGAACTGCCACTTGACATCTATCTATGTTGTGTGTGTTATATTTTTAGAATCAAATCCTGCGATGGAAATTCAGTCATAGAATCACAAGTAATGGCAATGAAAATTATATTCATGATCGCTGAGTATCGCCTGTGGAATGACACTGTGCTGGGAGAGCATTTGATCTTAGACTTTGAAAGCGTTACCATCCAAATGGCAATGCAAATGACTCCAGTTCTTGTATCCAAGGTCGTGTTCTACATCATGGTAAGTAATCTAAGCCCTCAGAGTTGGGAACGCATTTGCGGTCTCGTGATTGTCATCCAGGGGTCGTACTTTTGATGGCGATGACGTCAAAATGACGAAATTTTATACACAGGTGCTTGCTTTCATTTGGCAAGTGTAAAATGTAAACGTTAAATAAGCTTCGGTAAAATGATAATAGTTAACTACAGCTTAGTCGCAATCAAAATACGGATCACGGCAGCATCATTTTTTTTTTCACCACTCGATACTAAAAATGCCATATTTGTATTTATGACTATTTAATCATATTAATTTTTATTACAACATAAAACAGTTTTTTTAATGATGAATGTTACTCGATGATTTTTGCCCCTGTCCTTCTCAATCAAATAGTTTCATTTACGTTTTAGGTATGAAGTAGGTATTTATTTTTCTACGGTCAATAGATTAAGTTATTCATTTTTACATGATTAAATGATTGACGAGTAATGGTTAATAATTACAATAATACCATTTGGAATCATACTCTATGTAGCGTGACGTCATCTTTGCGTCAACGACATGAAAAGTACGGGCCCTGGTCATCGTAGGATGTCTATGGTCCACTTACTATCAGGTGGCCTGCCTTGCCTGGTGGTTTGCCTTCTCCACCAACCGTAATGCAAGAAATAAAAGAGATCGAACGCCATCTGGTAAGTAAGTAGATTCTCGATTCCATGTGGATTGTTGCAAATCTGAAATATAAAGCGTTGCCAAAATTGAGGATTAAAATGGAATTCTTCTATACGAGGTAATCTAAGTTGAGCTGTCCTACCATGCACATTGATTCATTTTATATAAGAAAGCGCATTTTAGAAAAATAAATTTTGTTTCGTGACTAACCTTATTAATAAACGCACAATAAACCTACTTTAATTGATAGATCATAGTTGCATGGGTTCATCTACGGTTATAAATCTTCCTCAAATCAATTTCTTTAAAATGAGTTGTCACATTGTATAACAAAAGCAGATACTTAAATGATGAGTTAGACTAAAATATAACATTGAAGCAGTATAAACAATTCTAAAATTTAATCTTAAATGTTTATATTTCAGGCATGCGTTGCTCCAAAATTGAAAGGTGTGCATATAATAAATTTACCAGCATACGCTGTAGCGGTCCTTAACCTGTTTAAGAAATTTCTGAAAGCAAAAATAGTTAGCAGAATCCACACCTATAACAACCTTGAAGAAGTGAGGAAGATGTTTCCAGATAGCATTTTCCCCAAAGATCTTGGCGGAACTGATGATAAAACGACAGGAGAAATTGCTGGTAACTAGTCTTTTGTTATAATAATAAAAACAGACGAACCTAGTACTCGTATGCGAAGATTTTTGAATAATTGCTAGAATTACGTGGTCGTCAATATAGAACACCTACAGTACTGCGTCAGTTCCACCTGACTGGATCGAGTGGCCATACATGAAGAGACCGATCGGTTTGGGTCATACACGGCAATTTCCGCTGAATTCAGATCCAAAATTTGTCAAGACAGGATGTGCGAATGTATGAATTATTAACTAGTTTCAACTGAAGGCAAAACTGATCATGTATGGATGTCTATCCGGAGAGGCAAATCGTTCAGGCGAACGGATGCGATTTGCCTTCAGGCTAAATTACACACACGATGCTATTTTCCATCGGTCTGTTAGAACTGGAGGCAAAACTGATCGTGCCTTTTTATATTTGCAAATTACTTTATATTTACCTTGAGTTGACTGGTCTTGCCGAAATTAACTGGTTAAACAAAAAAATAAAATAAAACTATTCCTTTACAGATGCTTGGTACAAAACACTTTGTTCGCCTGCGTGGAGAAGTTACTTCATAGAGCAAGATTTCATCAAGAGTGATGAAACCAGAAGGACTTGCAGGAACACAATCAATGATCATTTTGGCATTGATGGTTCTTTCAAGAAACTTAATATAGACTAAAACTAATAAAAATATATCGTTTACCAAAACTTTATTTTTTACAATAACCTTAAAACATGGAATCAACTGTATATACAAAATTATGTACAGCTAGATTAATGCTATTTTTATAAAAATATTTTTAATCAAAAATATATATTTTACTGCTATGTAAGCAGAATTTGGAATTTCAAAATAAATTAAGACGGCTTTGTTTCAAATTTTTTGACAAATTATAACACCGTAGTATTTTAATCAAGGTCCAATTTCTTGAATGTCCCTGCTATGTATTCTCAATTGTAAATATCACCTGGTTTTTTTTCTCGTCAGATATTCTTTTGCAAACATTCAGCAAGAACTCTTTGGTTTTTTCGCTTCGTAACTCTTTTTGGTACTATTCTGAAATTTTAACATACACACTAATCAAAATGAATGGCGCAAGAGGATGTTATTTTGTATTTTAAAAAGTTCTTGGGAATATTGCGTATTAAAATGTAATTACTTAGAATGCTCATGTTGCTTTATCTTTATATCAAACAATAGGTAAGAGTTTATCAGTTTTTTTAAATGCGAATTAGTATTCAAGTCAGAAA
This sequence comes from Acleris literana, assembly GCA_946894065.1. Taxonomy (NCBI): domain Eukaryota; kingdom Metazoa; phylum Arthropoda; class Insecta; order Lepidoptera; family Tortricidae; genus Acleris; species Acleris literana. Next base: position 11,739,547 of record OX335687.1, read on the forward strand.
ATTATGTAAATAAGTTCAAGCATAAAAATATTTTATCTGGTATCAGAACTAGACATCTATTCTTTTAGGTAAAACTTTATTGCCTTTGATATTGTTATCGTGTTGTTTTTAGCTGGGCCGTCATTAATGTCAAGTAAATAAGAGCTATCGTAACGTTGTTGAGAATACGATAACATGTCAATAGCAATATGCTTTTACCGAGAAGAATAGAGACGCTGGTGGCCCTTCCAAGATGCACTACGCTAACTAGCGTTTCGATGCGTTTCGTTTTTAAACCAATCGCGTCACTAGATCACTTAACTTTTCCTATCACGTCATCCACGTTATTTAGCGTAATGCATCTTGGCAGGGTCTCCAGTTGTTCATAATGATTGCGTTATTCGCAATAGACTAGAAGGTATACAGACATAAAGGTAAATAAGTGTTATTACGATTGTGTACTGTTTAATGTCTCGTTTATCTTGTTTACCGGTGAAATTACTAGTATAGAGGAATTCCATCTTAGTCCTCAGGGTTGGTAACACTTTTTCGGTCTTAGGATTGATGTTTTAGAATAAAAATGTCTATAGGTCACAGATTGCACTAACCATCAAGAGGCTTGTGTGCTCTTTTGCCTTCACCATGTCATTAAAAAAACTCTCATTTAAAATTTCTCTCCTAAGTTAATCCTTACTGCTACCATAATTATTTTGCCATTTTAAAACCAACAAATCTCTTTACCTCTAAACTTATCCATGCTTAGATCATCTCCTCCGTAGTCTTTAGGTAAATATTGTTTTGGCAGAACCTTGTGAAGTTCATCTATACTCGCGTGTACCATCAATCGATCCAATATCTTTGCTTTTACAAATCTCTTGAATTAGAATTTGATATTTTTAGAATTTGATATCCAAACGCTGGAGCATTTAACACAATGAACTGTACTTACTTTTAAAGATAGACCTTCCTGAAAGAAAATGTTAAATTTTGATCATGCTCATTTTATACATAGTGTGTTTGGTTTGTTACAATTTGCTATGGGCTACACAGCGATATAAATACTTAAAGACGATATAATTTAAAATACAAACATATCAGCACCTGTATTATTATGCTCGCTTTTATCGCGGTCGATAAAACATCTGTCTCTCTCGCACTAACATGCTGGTCAGAAAGTGACAGTTGTTTTATCCACGCTTATCTACATCGATAAACACGGCCTGCAGCGGGCCAATTATGCGTGACACCATTTTATCGAGTGGATATGTCTAAATTTTTAACAATGTCGTCTTTTTTATCAAAATCCCTAATATGGTTGACCATGTCGATAAAGTTATTGCGCCGATATAGCGACGACTATTGTGTTAAGTCCAGTGTGACAAGAATCACGCGAGATTACTACTATTTAGCAAAAAAGTTGCTAGTGACACGAAATCGATCCATTTTTGCACATGTTGGATGTTGAATAGCGGACTTTATATAATACTTCTAAAATGAGTTGTTATCAAGCAGTCATTAAAAGGAGCGGACTAGGCATACATTTAAAATGGTTGGTTATCTTGACAGCTCGATTCGATAGTTCTAGGATCTGTGGTCCGAACTGAACGGGAATTCGAATGTTTATTTTTGCAAGAAATACGATTGTTTGTGTTTTACGAATTTATATAAAGAAACCTCCATAAAGAAAGAAAATTTGAGGACAAAGTTAACACATCAACAATAAATCAACCAAGAAAAGTGTAAGTTTAATATAGTGAACTAAAGTGAGCTTTTTCTAGTCGATTTCTTTAAGTATTTATTGTTACTCTTTAAAAATCATTTTGTGTTACAGATGCCATACGGCAATGCAAAACGGAAGCGTTGAATACATGGCAAGCCACCCCCCATTTGCCAACGGTGAATTTAATGGGCCACTCGGGTTCAGAGAAACGAAAACGAAAGTTGCGAAATGTTCCTTCCGTTTTAAGAGACTTTTGAGCTAGACAAATCTGTGGCAGCTTGGAAAGTCGTAAGCAGGTACCTATTTAATTTGTTTCACACTCATTCACACCGGGTTAGTTTGAATACTTGGATAACATTTACCTATCGGCCTTTAAATAATACTAACATAAATACATATAACATTCCTATTGTGATAAAGTGTCTAGCAGAAGTAAAGTTACACTGTGTGACTGTACACATTTACTCAATAAGTAAATAAGCCTTTATTATTCCTTAAACATAGTTAGTACATGTTTGTTGTTAGTATTCTTATTTTATATCAAGGACCCCTGTCGGGTATAGGTATCCTCCATGTCTTTCCATTTTTCCCTATTCTTGGCACTGTTAGTCCAGTTTGCCCCCGCTATGTTTGCGATATCATCTGACCATCTTGCCTTGGGTCTTCCTACTTTTCTTATTCCTTGGGGTCCCGGCTTCATTGTGCCTTGGTTGGTCCACCTCACCTCTGGAAGGAATAAGAGAAGTAGGAAGACTCAAGGCAAGATGGTCAGATGATATCGCAAACATTTACTCAATAATAGAATAGATCTAAAATAAACCACTGAACCGATTAAACCGGGTATGTAGGTAGCTTGAGCTTAAGCTATTTTTCATCAAGGAAAGAATCAGATTACCTGATTTATTTTGTAATTCCTACTATTCATAGAAAGCCTGGTTAGTGTGATTACTTCTAATATGAAAATGAAATAAAACACAGTGTTAAGGAAAATAATAATTTATTATGGTGAACCTTTTTTTGAGTCACTTTTAATTAAACCCCTATTGCTGATAACTTCTGGGTGGCAACAACATAATTGCTATCTGCGGTAGTGTCCAGCTGTATTCTGAAAAATATTGTGTAAATTAGAAATATGTTCTAACTCTTATATAACCTTGTTGGATCATATTATATAACACACTACAGGTCTTAATTATTTTGAACGCTCTTCAAAGTGTTACCCCTAAATATGTATGCCCTAAGCACTGAATACCTTTTTACACAACAGAATTGAGTGTATGAATGAGTACATTCATAGGCTTAAAATGCCAGTTGGTGTATTTTTCATCTGGACTATTCAGGCCAGAATTCAAAATAGGCACCATGATCCATGGCTCAAGAGAGTACCCGAGTCACCTATAAAAATTACAATATACAAATATAATGTATGTTCTTTTTTTTTCAGGCTAGAGGACACGAAAATTGTTACCGAGGTGGAGTTCAGAACACTATATAATATGTATATAGGTTAATTACAATTTATCTACGTTTATATTAAACATTACAATTACAATAAGATCTTTTAATGCTAATAAAAGCATATCCCAAACAAGAGAAATCAAAGGCCATTTGGTTTGACGCACAATTATTATACAAGTTTATTAAATAGAGTGTGGTCTGCCTGACTCTACTAGAGATTTTGTTTAACTTGCACAGATGAAACTACTTCCCAATGTGCGAGTTAAACACCCTTTTGAGGTCTATTTTAAGAACAGAGATTATTAGCATTCACTGCTTATACCCCGCAATTCACATAAGCTAGGTACCTATCTACTAAAAACAAGTTATTAAGTTGAAACACCTACATCTCCTCTTTTATACAATTATATTTAATGAAATGTTTGTTTGTTTGTTTGTTTGTATGTTGGGAGCTTTCTCTGAGAGATATAGGCAAACTAAACTATAATTGTCTGTAGATTTCAAAAGGATGGATGGATTTTAATGAGGTTTTTACAATTAGAAGCTAGGTGATTTGATGAATATCGGTTGGGTCGTTCGAGAGTTATCAGCTTTGAAAATAGGTGTCGCAATTACATAGGGGATTTTTATTTTTAATCTGCTCAAAGTTTTTTTTTTCTTTTATTTCATCTTTGTGTCTGTATAACCTTTTGCATTAGAAAGTTTGTGTATATATTGGTTACTATTTAACTCTTAAACGACTGAACGGAAATGGATGAAATTTGGAATGTACATAGCTTTTACCCTGAACTAACACATAGGATACACCTTATATCTCAAAAAACAATTATTGTTCCTGCGGGGTAGTCAATGCGGATGAAGTCGAACGTTATAAATGCATAGGTGCAGTGAAGTTAGTAACTGTGAAATATGATTATATTTAATCATAAAGTAACAATGCAATCAAATTTTGTATGCCAATTTTAACCTACTTTTAATTGTTGGATTGATTTGAAAAGCATACTTTTAAAGTTCGACAATATAATAAAATGGTACCATCAAGCTGGTATGATGATGGAGACGGAAGCTAGCTATAGGACTTTTGATAATGAGTTAACTATCGATGTTTGAAGTACAGTCGGCAATAATGCATGTTGTTTTTTTTTTCTTTTACTTATGAGTTACTTTGACAATTATTTCCTAAACCCTCATAGTGCCATAACTAGCATTAATTATACAAGTCGGTAGGTATATGTAGGTACTCGTAATATTCTATAAATGTATGTTTATAAAAATTAATTGCCACATCTATGACGGAGCATCACTTGAGAACGGCTCGACCGAGTTTGCTGTTGTTTGTTGTTTTCGTTATTGTTAGGACAATGTTTGTATGATACGAAAAATCACCCGAGTGATACCGAGCACGAACAGCTAGTAAATAATAAATATTACTTACGTTAATTTTATTTACACGGGTAATTCGTCATTATTGTGCGGCTGTAGGTGTAATTCGAATTCGGCACATAACTGCTGTGCTATCTCCTTGCACCTCTGTATATTATGTCGAAACTCTTCCTCCTGAAGCTGAAAAGGGTTGGGAGCATCAATGATCGCCTTGCACAGCAGTTTCTTCTTTCTTTTTCATCTTGCAGCGGGAGGCGACCAAGACACACTTGACATTCTACAAATAATGATTACCCATTATATTATAATGTTAAACACCTTTCTTGTAAGTAACGAAGTATTTTTTGATAAGTGAAACATTATAAAACCAATACTCACGCTTAAATTCAAGTTTTTTTCAAGATTAATGTCTTATCGTCACCAACACGGCACTCGTATAAACTTATTGATTTGAGATGTCAAAAGTCGATCCAAAGTGGCGACCCATATTAAGCAAAATCGATAAAATATGACGTTTGCAGTATATCGTTGTCAAAAATGGATAATGCAATGTAACCAATGCCACCATGTTAGCTTACGTCGACAATGATAAAATGTCGATGATCTTGAGATAAAAACGTTTTATTGCGTGGATAAGTGTCTGCATAATCGGCCCGCAGGAGCAAATGTTTTTGCTGGACAATCACAGTTTCGGACTGCGACTGGACAGCTCTAGCCATTCTCGCTGATACGCTAAAGAGACAGATCATCAAGCCAAAGACAACTGGTGATCCTGGTTGTCAGGAATGAGGAAACGAGTATAGAAGAGATATTAAGAGACTTTGGTCAAGACGGCCTACATCTGCTTGTAGCTTTGAGGCAACTTATAAACCAAACCACACAATGCGGATTCAACGAATTCAAACGCTGGGGCTGCTAGCATAGTAGGCAGAGTAACTACCAAAAAAGCTACACGTGCCATCGAAAAGTAAAAAATAATAAATTATAAAAGAAGATAGACGAGTTTACGTGGTATAGGGAACCGGTTAAGTGTCACAACGGGTGGCAAGTACAGATCACTGCAACTTGCAGATAATGTTTTATTTAATTATAACACGTTTTCTATAAAATTTCCAAATTACATCTCTTTACCAATGAGAGAGCTTATAAATACACCACTTACCTAAAACATTCCGAGTCCGTAAAGTATATAAATCATTTGTTGGTCAATGCATTCATTTCTATAATAAATTACCTGACGAAGTTTTAAAGTTACCCTTTCCAGCCCTTAAAAATTACTTGAAAAGGTCGTTAATGTCTAAAGCGTATTATAGGATCAAGGACTATCTAAAAGACAAAAATGCATGGCCTAAACCCGAAACTTAGTCAATAATAATTTATTCAAATGCAAAATCTTTATCTTGTCTAGGGGACACCGTTGATGTAGGAAAACATATCGAAACTTTTATGTGGTCGTCTCGCACCATCTTATATACACATAAGTATGTGTTTTTTTTGTCTCTCTATCTCTCTCGTAAGATTCTTAATTGGCATGTTTTCCTGCTGAACTATGCATGTTATTTGATACTACATTTAATTTAATATTTATAGCTTTATATAATGCTAGACTAAATAGTACCATTGTAATAAGAAATATGTTTAAAAAATAACTGACTGCTGAGTTTCTTGCGGCGTTTCTTCTCAGCAGTGGTCTTCTCTTGGGAAGCGCTGGTAGATTCTTGACGTGTAAAAGTGCACGTGCGGCCTACTTACTGAATAAATTTCTTTTATCTTTTTATCTTTTAAACATCTTCAGTCTCAAAAAATGGCCTAAGGTAATGTTTTTGAAGTCAATGAGCCAAATTTCGTTAAACAAGTAGTCATAATTTGCCCTCAAGTCTCCTATCTGTAAGAAATAACAGGTATATTATTATAAGAATATGTTAAAACCCTAAAATTTAGTTCTGCCATCTAGTTTCAATAAAAATATTTGCTATTATATTAGCTCCAGGTAGTAAATTCAGTCATTTTTGCAACAATAACGTTTTTTGCAGTTTAACTATGCTATGGCCATAATAGATCGACTGTTCAGGTTTTTGATTACCTACTTAACTATGTATTTTTTTCAAGAAACCTGTCCAGCAATACAACATTTCCTAAATAAAGTTATTTTCAATTGTTGTGTTTATTGTTAAGTATGTTTCGTTACGTATTTTGTATTTTCCTTGTCTAACTAAAATAAGAGTAAAAACGTTTTTTTTTTTTAACTATTGAATACTACATTGTTTTGTTAAATGTTGAATTTATACACGAGGCCCACTGCCAAGATTTCCAAAACTAAAAAAAATATTCTCATAATTTATCAACGGCGCGACATCAGCATCAGCTTCTCACTAAGCTATATCCTTTTGAATAATTTATTATGTTTGTTTTAAATACTACATCATCATCATCATTTTCATCACCGTTATCATCTACATCATTATCATCAATATCATCACCACCCAGTAGAAATCCTGCAACCTGCTGGACTTTTTTAGATTGCTTCACTTGTTCTTGTGTCAGGACGTAGGCAAACCGACTTTCCCTGTAGGATATTAAAAGAACTAACCATATAGGAATTCCTGAATAGTTCTTCAGTGGAAAAAGAACTGGGGTTAGGATCAGGAAACTGGAGAACTGTAACTCTCCTCCCATTAAAATGTTTTGACGTTACGGCTTGGCGACTAAAAAAAGTATCGTTTGTAAAGCTTATTTTGTACCAATTTCAAAAAATGTATACGAGTATTTTGACTTGTGCTTTGGTATTATCCTTAATAGTACCAGTAATACTTATTATTATTAGTTCCCTTTAATTTCTTAGATTCCCAAATAATCAAACAGTCCAATAGGATTTGCGAAGAACTTGCAAATAATAAACTTTTTAATTAGAATCTTTTAATCAGACATTAAATTCGTAAATTTGCTTGACTTGTCTTTTCCTCCCGAAAACTTCTTGTTATCCTACTAATGCTACAAATGCGACAGTTTGTGTGTGTGTTAGTTTGTTACTCCTTCACGCTGCAACCGCTGGACGGATTTGGATGTAATATGGTAAGTAATATATGGCAAATAGGGTGGCTGAAAAATTTCAGTCCAGTCCTTATATGATTAAACAAAATATTAAAAATAAACTTTGTTTTAAATTGAAATTGCTTGTTTAATATACAAATTACATACTAATCGAAAGTATGAATGAAGCCTATATAATATGCAAACGTTAGGTTTAGTGCAAATTATTAGTACCTACCTACCGACTTACGTGTTTATACCTACCTACCTACCCGATAGTTATTATGGGAAAAAATAGTCAACCTAACGTTTGCATATTCTATAGGCTTCATACTTTCGATTGGTATGTAATTTGTCTATTAAACAAGCATTTTTTTTAAGTTTTTTTTTTTTAATTTTATACTAGACTGAAATTTTTCAGCCTACCTGTACGCCATATACATTACTTAAAATATTAAGTTTGATATAAAATACTTTTTATCGAATAAACAGCTGGGTGGAGGTCATCTCCTATTCGGATCCCCTACTACAGTTGTTAAGAGGAATCTAACCAAGTATAAATTATTAAAATCGGTGTAGCCGTTTAGTAGTTACGAGGGAACATAGAGTCGGATATACAGACAGGTCAAACACATAACCCTCCTTTTGGGCTTTGCCGCAGTCGGGTAAAAATAACATATTGGCTATTTGAAACCGAAATAGTGACAGCAAATACCGCATATAAACGCAAACTGCTCTTTTTGATGAACACCCTGTTTAAGCCTCATTTGCCTACTTTAGATATTCGTTGACATAAGTGCGATTTAATTAAATTTAAATCGCACATTTACGATCTACACTTGATATCACTTACTATAAATATTGGCTTTCTACTTAACCTTTAAATATCATCTAGTAGAAATCATCTAAAAAAACACATTTGTGCTCACTAAGCATACGTTAAAAAATCTAGAAACCATTCGCATTGAATTCATCTGAGCAGTTTAGTCCACTGATAGGGTACCTTGATTAGAAAAGATAACTTATAATCACCACTCATTTTCAGGGTTAATGATCGAATTTACTGTCGGTTCTTTGATTACGGAAATAAAATGAAGGTCAAAAATGTGTGGAATACGAGTATTTTGAAAGTCTTTTAAAGACTAAAGATAGGCAGAGCAAAGTATATATTAGTTTATTTCAAAGACACTCATCATCATTTCATCATCACCTAGTAAACTAGTAAAACCAGTTTGAAAACGTGTTGTTTTTATTTCTTAAGTACAGTCGAGTTCAAAAATATGTGAACACCTGTTTTGGCTGATATTTATTAGCAATAAACTATTATAACGAATTAATCGCACGTTAAATCCAAAAGTGACACTAAATTATGAAAACGAAAACCATTTCAATAGTGTCATTATTGACGTTAAATTCTTTTTAGTGGCGCTTTTAGATTTAGCAAAAAAAACGATAATTTAACGTCGTTTGAATTGGTTTTTTGCATAGTGTCACTGTCGCATTTAACGTGCGTTATTATCACGTAATTCTTCTTTTAAACTCATTTTCTCGAATTCTTTCCAACTTATTTTGACTGAGATCTCCTTTCAGTTACAAACTTCAGATTTCCATGGTTGACGCTAACTTTGACGTGTCTTGAGAGGCATCTCAATCAAGATGATTTTATGAATACGGCCCCTACTAAAACTGATCTCGGATGAAATTCTCGTCTCTAAATCTAATACTAATATTAATGTCTTTCCCTCTTGCCAAGGTGTATTTCACTTCGCCGATGTCGATTTTTTTATAGACCCTCCGTCTATAAATAACCGAGTACTTTCTCTTGTGGACTAAACAGAAGCACATGGGGTTAGCTTCACAAGCTTCTGTCAAGCCCCGATTCCTGTTTCAAGGGGTTAACTTTGTTTCGGCGAAATATATTTGCCAAATGTATCGTTTCCCAACCGTATCATTGGCCAACCCGCTTTGTTTTCTGTAACCGTAAATATTTCAAGATTTTATAAAAACTAACCTAACCAAACCTATACAGTTCTACATGCAGGTACTGAAATAAATCCTGAAAAAAATACTTATATAAAATTTGGCTGGCAAATGAAAAATTTGGGAAACGATACATTCGGCATAAATATTTTTGCCAAACGGCAGGCTCCGCGTTTCAATACATTTCAGATATAACATGATTGTATTTCACTCCTTTGTTTAACAAGCTGTATTTCGCCAATGTAGAGTTTTAGATAATCGCCATGGACTTATTAAAGAAATAAGTCCACGGATATCACACGCGAGTCGCGACACATAGGGTTAGCTCCACACACACAGGGTTAGCTCCACACGCTTCTGTCAAGTCCCGGATTCTCGTCTCAAGACGCTTGAGAGAGAACAGTTAATCACTAGACGTTTACTTTGACGTATCTTGAGATAGGCATCTAATACGACACTTATTGATACAGTCTCAGTCCTCAGGTTTGGCAAGACTTTGCAGTTTTGAGATTTCAAATGTCTATTATTATATAGGCTTCAGGGCCTTCGCATGCTAACTTGCAAATTCGTTACAGTTGACGATATTTTTGGAAAGTAATAGGTACAATACTACAGAGGCCGGGAAGCGGGGGGTTATTTACGAGGGTGGCAACCCCTTTTCACGGCGAGGTATGTTTAGTGCTTTTTTTCAAACATATAATTCATTACAAAAATTAAAACAAAAATTACAATGTCAAATACTAGGAGTGCATAAACATTAAAAGTAACCTACAGTGCTCAGTCATTCGCACTGTGTCGTGTGCCCCGCAGCGCACCGCCTGCGATCTAAGTTGCGCTACGCACCCCTAATTACCTTTGTTCTCCTGCTACTTTAAATAAACATGCAAACGCTTTGGTTAGATGCACGGCTTAGTATATTTAGAAGAAAAACAGATATTTAGGTTTTTCATAAAGACAGCTGCCATGTTTACAACAAAATTAAAAAAATAAACTTCCCGGCCTAGGCCTTCAATTTTGTATGATATTCCTTTACAGTTTTCTCGAGTCGATCCGCCTGAAACGTGATACTTTGAAGCCTAAAATAACTAACATAAGGCCAACATTCCATTACATGTTTGAGAAAAAGGTATTTTCTTGTTTTTAAAAACGATAAAATACGCAAATACTTGACATTTTACTGCGGTGATTGTACTTAAGTGGTGCCTATAACCGGCAGAATACGTTCTTAAGTTTCAGTCCACCATTGCAGTTTGACAACAATGTACGACGCTGTGAGTTATACTTTGTTTACTAGATAATTTTATACCTAAATGTGGTTTTCAAGACTTAAAGATTCTTGGTTCATTCGTTTTTTAAAACATTTAATTTTAATTTTATACTTTTTAGTGATCATAATATGTTGCGGAAAAGTCACCAAATAATAATTGACAACATAAAAAAAAAACTGTTTTTTCGCGTTTTAGCTGGTTAAAAATTAGAGTTCCCCTGTTTCTCGGTTTTTCTTTATTTAACCCTTAATTTGATTTTGTCCGGTGGGACGGACAACTCATAAAAAAAATTATATCAGTTTACTAAGTCATATTTATATCTCTTGCTATATGAAAATCGGTAGATAAATAAATGTTTTTTGGTAGAAAAATAATATTGAAGCATTAAAACCATAATAATGCGAGTTGTCCAACTAAATGTCACAGAGTCGGACGTCAATTGTTTTTATTGAAGAATTAATGCGTTTATCTTTTGTTTTTTACTATAAAAGCATGTGTGTTTGTATCAAAACAATAAACAATGTTATATTATTGAAACATGAAGGTGTAATACTAGTGCATTTTACAACTTTTTCTCATTTCAAACTTCCTCGGAATGTGTTGTCCGCCACACCGGACAACGCCATAGATTCAATGACTTATATAAATTACTGGTTGTCCGCCGTGGCGGACTTTGCCAAAGTTGTAGACTGATGAGTTACAAATAAGATTTAAAAAAAAACTTCAAAATATGAATATTTGTATGCGTGTACTGAAATCTGAGCTTAAAATTTTCATTTCCTTTAAACCAGTGAATGGTGTGGGACCATTCTGCAATTTTTTTACGCAAATGACATGCAACGTCTGAGTCAGGTGAAGCTCCTGCTGACGAAAATTAGTCATAGAATATGCCTCCGTGAGATTCAGTTAATTATCTATGTATGATTAACTTCTTTGCACAATACACTTTAATTATACATATAATATGTAAAAACGGCGGACATAATCCTACGGTACTAACTTACAAACAAACGTTTGATCTAAAAATTTCGTCGCGCGTTAATTTGCTTCATTACTAACAGCTTCTTTGGCATCACTTTTATGATGCCTTGATATTTAAAATATTACCCAATTTAATAACGAGGTACAAAATTACGATCCGGCATGCAGTCTTGAAGTAATATGCAAGATATGGACGATTCTTTGAACAAATAAAAATTACAATATTCTGTCTATTTCATCATTTCCATCTTTACCTACACTGACAAACGCAACGAGAAAAACTCGATCAAGGGACCCCAACGTCATCAGCAAAACACGTAAATTTGTAGAAAGTATTTGGAAATCCTAAATATTTATTTAGATCCCCCAAAATTCATTTCTCATGCGCCTTTGAAGATGTCTAAATGTACCTCACGAATTTTAATTTTAGTCATTAATATCCACGGATCAAAAAAGTATTACAAAGTTCGCACACAACACTGTCAATTTACGCTTTCATAGTTTCATACAACATAAATAATGTACCAAAGTAACGTTATTTTAACATTTTCTTCCCTTTTTATGTATTTCTTTTATATCTAATAATTTGGCATTGTCCGGCACGGCGGACATATAATAATATCCCGCATATTTGGCAATGTCCGGTGTGACGGACATAGTTTTTCTCAAAATCTAAAAAAACTAGATTTTTTTAAATATTTTTTCTGTACTCCTGTAACTTCTATTAACCAACATATTTAATAAAATTTGTAATTTTACGGTATCGAAGTCTCTGCCAAATTAAGGGTTAACTTAAATTCGTCGTTAATAATTTATTAAAGAAATATTCTTTAAAAAGATCGTATATATAAATTTAGGAATACTGATGTCGTGATCTTATCATTATATAAAGTAAAAAAAGTAACTTTAAACAGAAACATCACTGACTGTCATGTCATGTCACTTGTCAACAATAACAACTGTAACAACATAATTGCGTCGACTTTGGGCAAATTGCGGCTATCCGCTTTTACAAATCCATTAGTCACTTTCATTTTAAATAGCGTATATCAAAACAATAGTATTACGAGAATCGAAAGCGTGTCGTTAGAATCAAGTAATCCGTCAGACAGATAAAAAATTTACATGACAATTGTATATTTTTTTCAATTCCTATGGCAATAAATGGACTAAGGGCACTATAAGTGTATTCCTAACATTCACAATCCAACTTTTTTTTACTGTTTTTCCTAAATATAAAAAAACTACTGCATGAAAAAATCCAAAAATATTTTTACTGTAATCAGCAATGTAAAATCTACAAACGGTATTTTAATTTACTACCTTAGCAAATATGAATTGTTGTCAATTTCTGAATGCAAAGCTAGATTTGTTTACTGAAAATACCAAAATCGTAATGTGTATGTCCATAATATTTGAGGAGTTCCCTCAATTCCTTAAGGATCCCAACTTCAGATTCTGACTTGTTAACAATTGGACTAGGTGAAAAGACACCTTACCAAACAAAAAAATCTTTTTTAAATCGGTGCATGATTGACGGAGAAATTAGTGAACATACATAAAATAATACAAACTCACCTGCACCATACACAAATAAGTTCCCCATTTTTTGACGTTGGTCAAAAGTAATAATAATTGTCGATCTATTGTGTCATGTTTTTACCGATTTTTACCAGGTCTACAGAATCTGAATTCTACAGATTCTCAGCTTTACAGATTCCCAATTCTACAGATTCTCAATTCCATAGATTCCTAGGTCTACAGATTCTCAATTCTACAGAAAGCCTAGGCCTAGTCAACCGTCTCGGAATGGTCAGTCTTGGCCGTAGCTCATTCTGTGTCCAAAGAGCTAGAAAACTTTTGAAAATCAAATTTGACAGAGTTGACGGAGCTCCTCGCGGAGGTCCACCCTTTTGGGAGCTACGATGCCACAGACTTACATTATAGATACACAGACACAAGCATACATAGATCCTACCTTTTGCCTATCGGAGATTAAAAAAAAACCGGCCATGTGCTAGTCGGGCTCACGCACGAATGTTTCCGTACCATTACCTATACATCATTACACACTATAGTTGCCGTTATTAATACCGAGCAAAAAACGGCAAAAAAATCACGTTTGTTGTATGGGAGCACCACTTAAATATTTATTTTATTCTATTTTTAGCATTTTTTGTTATAGCGGCAACAGAAATAAATCATCTGTGAAAATCTCAACTAGCTATCTATCACGCTTCATGAGATACAGCCTGGTGACAGACAGACAGACGGACAGTGGAGTCTTAGTAATAGGGTCCCGTTTTTACCCTTTGGGTACGGAACCCTTACAAAGAAACAAACATTTAACATTGTAATATTAGTAAAATGAATATTATATTCCTTGCAGAAACCTCATGCCACTCTGTGCCTAAACTCCATATTGCTATTAAATTCTGACAATGAGACTTTGGCAACGCTCTTGGAACATCTGAAAATCGATCCTGATTCCTTGGCAGAAATGGTGCAGAATATACAAGATTGGTATCAGAAACAACCTCATTTGCCTGAAGGACAACTACGTAAGAATAAAAAAAAATATGAGTCTCTTGTAGGCGCTTATCACACGCACAAGATTCACCACAGTTTGGCCTGCGCAAGCTTCTCGCACGAAAAAATTGAACACTGTCGTGTCAACTGTGTCGTGTGGTAACTGTGTCGTGCTACCACACGACACAGTTAACTACGCGCAATCCACATTCTTGTCGAAATCCTTGTCGTGGGAACAATGTTTTCCAGTGAACGAAGAGCGAGCCCCTACTGTAGCTTGAACACTGAACGCCCAACCACACGCACAGACGAGTACGCGGAGGCCGGGCTTGCGCAGGCGAATTTCAAGCAAGTCGAAAATTGCGCAAGCCGCGCCGTGGGGTTGGCACGTGATACAGTTTTATCAACCACACGCAACGTGTTCCGCGTACAAACCGGCCTGCGCAGGCAAAACTGTGGTGAAGCTTGTGCGTGTGGTAGGCCCATTAGGTAATAGTGGTACCTTTTTCTAGTTCCGTCCTGGGGGGTTACGACGACATACTAAAGCAGTTCAGTTTAGTTTGAGAGAAAAGGACAGAGCCATATAACTGCTATAGCTCTGTCCCTTTCTCTCAACCTAAACTGAACTGCTTTAGTAAGTCATGTTAACCCCCCTGCAGGCGTAACCAAGATGTAAACACTGCTAAAAATGATCGGTTTTCTATAGGTTTAAATTGGATGGAGTTGACTTAGCGATCGACGCGATCTGTCATCAGCTTACGTCAATCCTATATCTACATATTGTCGATTTTCGAAAATCGCTCACTTAACGTTATGCATCTTGATTAGGCCCCCTAATCGCTATCGCTGTATTACCTTTTACCTACCAAAATCTCTATTTAATCTTGTATTTTTTAATGAAAATCACTTTCGGTGAAATTCAATCAGACTGGCCGATGATGCTTGTCATATACAATTTGTTTTTTGAAATATATTTGACATGAAAATGTAGTTATGTTTTGATAGATTTGTTTGATTAATTAGAGGAGAGGTTTTCGTCTCTGTCGCACCCAGCATATAATACGATGATGATGATGAATTCAATTCAATTGAAGAAATTCAACCTTTTTGATTTTCTAATTAGAGGTAACATTATTCTCATCACTATTTCATCCTCTATCTAAATACAGTTACAGTCATGATTAGACTAGGGTACGTCCGTATTTTTTTAGGTCCGTGGTAAAAACAATGACATTAAAAAAAGTCTAAAGTCTCACACTGCCAATGACAATACCTAACAAGTCTTGTTATTGTCATGGCAGTCTGAATAGGAACAGACTTTAGACTTTTTTTTATGTCATTGTTTTTACCACGGATCTAAAAAAATGCGGACATAACCAATGGACGTAACCTAGTCTAATCATGAGTGAAGCACACAAAATGGCCGTCCATTTACGAGTATGCGTGCTTTAAGTGTTGCCATATAAATCGTTAATTTGCCCATTGTAATGAAAACATTTTAACTAACATATAATTCAATTTTTTTTTTAACCCAACCGTCTTTACATTTTTCATGTTTAGGAAAGCTATCAGAAATTAATGAGTAATTAAAAAAATCTTTTGTTCCTATTGTTTGAATTCCGACTATGCTTCAAACAATGATTAAAACACTCGCTTTAAAAAGACGAGTCAAACGATTCCAAACTCGACAGATCCACTATTAGCCATTGAGGAGTTCCTATGACCACCTGTCTCCATCACCATAACAGCTCGATAGTACCATACAATTATATTGTCATCGCAATGACAAAAACAAGTAGGTATGCAAAATTTCAAGAGAATCTGACAAATTAGAAGTAACAGAGATCCAAGACTTAATTACATTCTTAGATTGTTTGTGACTTAGTAAAAAGTGTGTAAAAAAAACCGAACAAAATCAAGTCTGACTCACATAAGCAGGGTTCCGTACTATAACTAACGGCGTTACAGATATCCCCACCTTTAGGAAAAAAAAACGTGAAAAAACTGGCAACACTGGTTGTCATTATTGTTTGTAATTTGCGTTAAAGTAAATAAACACATATTTATGAAAAATAACACGAATAATCATAATTTACGCGTGATAAGTGATACCGCGTGTCTTTTTATAAATACTAATGTAGTTTTTACACGTTTTTACAACACAATGCGGCATTTTCTTCGGCGTAAAATTACATGTCACTCGTGCTTTGGCTCGACGTATAATGTCGGCGGGTTAAACAGACCTAGTGCATTTGTGAGACGGTAGTTCGTGTATGACGGAACGAAATAACAGACCTTGCATACTTCACACATTTTTAGTGTAACGTTACGTCCGTATTTTTTTAGGCCCGTGATTTTTACATTGTATACAGATCGGGGCTCTATCATGTTTGATAAAACTTCATTGCTTTTGAACATTGACAATACTATACATGTCAAAAGTAATTAGGTTTTACAACACACACAATATTGACTTCCCATGCTACACTTAAGTATGTAGGTATATTAAAAATATACTATTATTTCACAGATAATCAACTCATTGCAAGACTACTAATAATGCGAAAATTTAGTCTAGAAAAGGTGAAGGAGAAAATAGACAATTATTACACGGCGAGAAATAACATGGCTGAATTATTGACCAATAGGGATCCATTGGCACCAGAACTAAATACATATTTAAAGGGCGGCCATTGGATTGTGCTGCCGCGGAGAACACCAGAGCAATACAGAGTTAGCTTATATAGGTAAGTAATACTTAAGTTAGTGCGGAAAGTAAAAGATTGTTGGTTTGGCGATTTGGCGTCGTGGGAAAATTGTAAGAATTTTGATATTTCATTCAAAATTACCGTCGCAAAGCAAAGAGAGTACTGTTTTTGACTTGTATGCTGCCGTAACAGCACAGAAAGCAGCTCACTGCAATGAAATAGTAGTAGCATTGTGTACATTGGTCATCATAATCTCATTAAATGGCGCCGCAGCACGCCTTTAACCATTCTATACATTAAGTAACCACATTAAATTGCTTATACTATTTCAATGCATTTATCCGCCTTCTTTGGTATTACGGTAGTAATGTATGTAAAGTAGGGGAGATGTGTATAATATGATCCCTGGAGGTAACGTGATTCCCCATCGTATCCGGCTGACGGTTAGAGATATCTATCCAAATGGTCTAAGATCCGAATAGGAGACGACCTTCACCGGGCTGTTTATTCGATAAAAAGTATTATATATCAAAGGTGTTGTCATTTGTAAAATTCATACATTTTCAAGGTGAGCGGCCATTCGGCAAATTATGATAGAATTATTAAAAATAAACATATTTTATTATGTAATGTAACACTCTTAAGTGCAACGGAGCTGAGATATTTAAATATTCATGCTTAGGCGTACTTTTGTACTAAAAACTGAACACTTAAATCTTTAAAATCTCCGCTCCGATATTATTTAACGCCATAAATTATATATATATCTATATGTATTTAGAGGTCCTCTAAATAACCATGTAAGAATCATCCATGGCCGCTGTTACATGAGTCAAGGGGCAGGTTTCAGGTGTAATCTTTAAAAATACACAAGACTGGGTTCAAGACGTCTGTATTCTTTTGGGTGTGTCGCCATAGAGTGAGCCATAGACATGACAGACTTTACACGCGGGAGCAGGCGTGTTCGGATACTTAACATCTCCCCTCTAAAAATTATCTTAAATTAAGTTTAATTAACATTGCGAATATACTTAAAATTATACGAGTTACAAAACTGAATAGTAACACAAACGGAAAATAAAGCAATTTATACAATGCAAAACGGAACGCAAAGTGAGAGGTGAAAAAATAAATGACAATATTCTTCAAACAAATTTACCCAATGCCCTTTAATATGCTAAGTAATATATGACGAATAGGTTGACTGAAAATTTCAGTCCAGTCCTTATATTATGATTTAAAAAAACTGAAAATTAACTTTTTCTTAAATTGCTATATCTTGTTAAATATACCAATTACATACTACTCGAAAGCATGAAAGCTATAGAATATGCAAAAGTTAGGTTTAGTGAAAATTATTAGTACCGACTTAGCTGCCTACCCAATAATTATGACGGGAAAAAATAGTCAACCTAACGTTTGCACATTCTATAGGCTTCATGCTTTCAATTAGTATGTAATTGTTCTATTTAACAAGCAATAGCAATTAAAAAAAAAGATCATTATCAGTTTTTTTTTTTATCATATAAGGACTGGACTAAGATTTTTCAGTCAACCTATTCGCCATACATTACTTAGCATATTAAATTTGAAATATAATTCTTTTTATCGAATAAAATACTCATAAACCAAATTCCCCGCGACCTCGCCAGTTTCCTCTCTAAATGTCACGGAGGTGGAAGCACTGAGCGTGGTTAAATAAAAAACAAAAAACCGCCTTCAAAAACGCAAAAAATAACTTCTTTAAAATTGTAGGCACCTAATAGGTTAGTCCAACTGATGTCGGCTTTTTGTTGAAAATGTTGTGGTCGCCGACTTCAGTTGGACTAACCTATTAGGTGCCTACAATTTTAAAGAAGTTATTTTTTGCGTTTTTGAAGGCGGTTTTTTGTTTTTTAAAACATTTATTTTATTTTATACTTTTTAGTGATCATAATACGCTGTTACGTAGTCCCACTTCTTAGTTAAAATGAAACTTTAACTTATATCAAGCGCGCCGCAAGCAACGCCGCGGGAAAGTCATAGTCATATTTCAACAAGTAAATATTATTCGTTGTAGGTAGTCGCTCAACTATCTTAATCAAGATATCTTATCGCCACCCTTAAAATCGGTACCATTGAGGAGTTCTGGTGGCCATCTGTGGTCTTCATCATCAGTTCCACTACACCAAATGATACTTTCTGAATGCAAATGCTGGATTTGTTACTAAAAATACTAAAATCGCTATATGTTTGCCTACAATATTTGAGGAGTTCCCTCAATTCCTCACTGATCCCCTCATCAGATACAGATTTGGTGACAATGGGACCACCTCGGAAGTATACTCTATCAAACAAAAAAAAAATTTTTGAAATCGGTCGACAATTGACGGAGTAATCGGTGAACATACATAAAAAAAAAAAATACATACAGTGGAACGTATAACCTCCTCCTTTTTTGAAGTCGGTTAAAAATGGTAAAAATGGGTGTCTAATCCATGGTACGCCTATTTTAAAGTTTCTTTACTATCTGCATGTTAAATTTTATTGAAATTTTGTTTTGTAGATGGATTCCATTGACGCTATAACTAAGCGATGTTAAATTACCATATGTTGAACTTGAAACCTATATTTTGATCGATACCTTGAATTTTTGTAATGTAAAATGATCCCTTTTCATGTTTACAAAATGATCCCCGGGATACTGTTATATTTAATATTAATAACAGTTTAAATTATTCTCTAGTAAACTATTAGAAAACGTGATGTTATTTATAAAATACATACACATGATAAAAAATAAGAATGCACTTACAAAGTTATGTAAATTCACCATGCTTAACAATTTAAATAGGTATTGTGTTATTGTCTTGAACTTTGACCACAGTAACGTTTTTCAAACATATCCCCTACTAGCAGTTCCTATATTTAGCTATCGGCAATCTTCGTTTTTCTATGAAACACGAGTGACGAATTAACTGTCAGTTATTACTAAGCTGGCATTACTGGGGCCTTATTCTACTTTGTCACTACACGTTTGTTATCCTATTGTTTTAGTTGGCCGCCAAGACGATCAAGTAAATAAGAACTATAGTAACGTCGCCAATAATACTATGTTATTGAATATCTATATTTTTACTAAACTAAACTATACGTTTTTTTAGTTTAATTTCAGAATCCTAATAACCACCAAATTTCAAAATTAAAAAAACAAAACTCATGCAGTCGCATTTATAAAAGTAGGTACTCTTTTTTTTCCATGTTACTCTTAGGCCTGATTTTTCAATGTCCAGAAAACGGTAACTGTTGGGTAAATTTTAGCTTGGTCCTTTTCTTTTATTTGACAAAGAAAAGGATCAAGCTAAAATTTACCCAACAGTTACTGTTATCTGGACATTGAAAAATCAGGCCTTAGATACATGATTAGGTACTCCCTTCTTTCTACAAAATAACTTCTGAAGATTAAGTGAAAAAGGGTTCAAGTATAGTAAGTATACCCCGTTCATGTTTATACCCTTTTTAGTACGAGTTAAGTAGACTTATACCCTTTTTCACTAAGACCTCAGCATTGTAAATAGTAGAAAACGCGGGTAGCCAAGTTGCTTTGAGCCAGCGAAACTACTTAGCAGTCTTGGGTTCGATTTTCGCTAAGGAAAAATATGTGTGATTTACGCGAGTATTTGTTCCTGAGTCTGGGTTGTTTTACATGTATTTCTCTATTTAAGTATGCCTATCGTTGTCTAGTACCAGTCAACTACAAAGAGGTATATCCACTTTTGGATCTTCGTACAATATCATAAGGTAAAAACAAAACACCGCCTTTAAAAACCCAAAAAATAACTTCTTTTAAAATTATAGGTACCTAATAGGTTAGTCCAACCTGATGTCGGCTTTTTTTTTGAAAATATTGTGGTCGCCGGCTTCAGTTAGACTAACCTATTAGGTACCTACAATTTTAAAATAATAATAATAATTATAATAAAAATCTTTATTGGCCAAAATATACATTTGTTACAATTATTATTGGAGCCATGGAGACTGCGTTAGTTTTCACTGTGTTCAGAAGTTATTTTTTGGGTTTTTGAAGGCGGTTTAGTGTTTTTTTAAACATTTATTTTATTTTATACTTTTTAGTGATCATAATACGCTGTTACGTAGTCCCACTTCTTGGTTGATATAATTATAACTTTAAGTAATTTCAAGCGCGCCGCAAATAACGCCGCGGGAAAGTCATACTCATATTTCAACAAGTAAATATTCTTCGTTGTAGTCGCTCAACTATCTTAATCACTAATCTTATCGCCACCCTAGGAATCAGTACCGTTTAGGAGTTCCGGTGGCCATCCGTGGTCTTCATCATCCGTTCCGTTTCACTAAATGATACTTTCTGAATGCAAATGCTGGATTTGTTACTAAAAATACTTACTAAAATCGCTATATGTTTGCCTACAATAATTGAGGAGTTCCCTCAATTCCTCACTGATTCCCTCATCATATTCAGATTTGGTGACAATGGGAGCACCTTGAAAGTATACTCTATCAAACTAAAAAAACATTTTTAAAATCGGTCCACAATTGACGGAGTAATCGGTGAAAATACATTTTATCAAAAATTACATACAGTGGAACGTATAACCTCCACCTTTTTTGAAGTCGGTCAAAAATGTGCATATATCTCTTTGAAGTTGACTGTACAAGCCTAGAACTTTAATTAGGCCTTTCTGTGTGGGACTGTCCCTTGACATCTATGTATGTTGTGTGTTATATTTTTAGAATCAAATCCTGCGATGGAAATTCAGTCATAGAATCACAACTAATGGCGCTGAAAATTATATTCATGATCGCTGAGTATCGCCTGTGGAATGACACAGCGCTGGGAGAGCATTTGATTTTAGACTTTGAAAGCGTTACCATACAAATGGTAATGCAAATGACACCAGTTCTTGTATCGAAGGTCGTGTTCTACATCACGGTAAGTCATCTTAGCCCTCAGGGTTGGGAACGTATTTGCGGTCTCGTGATTGTCATTCAGGGGTCGTACTTTTGATGGCGATGACGTCAAAATGACGAAATTTTACACACAGGGTGCTTGCTTTCATTTGGCAAGTGTAAAATGTAAACGTTAAATAAGCTTCGGTAAAATGATAATAGTTAAATACAGCTTAGTCGCAATCAAAATACGGATCACGGCAGCATCATTTTTTTTTCACCACTCGATACTAAAAATGCCATATTTGTATTTATGACTATTTAATCATATTAATTTTTATTACAACATAAAACAGTTTTTTAAATGATAATGTTACTCGATGATTTTTGCCCCTGTCCTTCTCAATCAAATAGTTTCATTTACGTTTTAGGTATGAAGTAGGTATTTATTTTTCTACGGTCAATAGATTAAGTAATTCATTTTTACATGATTAAATGATTGACGACTCATTAACCATTGTTAATAATTACAATAAAACCATTTGGAATCATACTCTATGTAGCGTGACGTCATCTTTGCGTCAACGACATGAAAAGTACGGGCCCTGGTCATCGTAGGATGTCTATGGTCCACTTACTATCAGGTGGCCTTAGTGCTGGTTTGCCTTCTTCACCAACCGTAATGCAAGAAATAAAAGAGGTCGAAGGCCATCTAGTAAGTAAGTAGATTCTCGATTCCATGTGGATTGTTGCAAATCTGAAATATAAAGCGTTGCCAAAATTGAGGATTAAAATGGAATTCTTCTAGACGAGGTAATCTAAGTTGAGCTGTCCTATTCCTTATACTCCTCATTTTATTTAAGAAAGTGCTTTTTAAAACAAGAAAGTCGTATGTACATTATTATATTTCGTGTCGTGACCAACCCCCTTATTAATAAACGCACAATAAACCTATTTTAGTTAAAAGACCAATTGCGTGAGTTTAGAATTCTTTAACAAATGCAGATACTTAAATGATAAGTTAGACAAAAAATTGAAGCAGTATAAATAATTCTAATATTTAATCCTTAATGTTTATATTTCAGGCATGCGTCGCTCCACAATTGAAAGGTGTGCATATAATAAATTTACCAGCATACGCTGTAGCGGTCCTGAACCTGTTCAAGAAATTTCAAAAAGCAAAAATAGTTAGCAGAATCCACACCTATAACAACCTCGACGAAGTGAGGCAGATGTTTCCAGATAGCATTTTTCCCAAGGATCTTGGCGGAACTGATGATAAAACGACAAGAGAAATTGCTGGTAACTAGTTTTTTTTTTTGTTAAACACGCACTTGCATCTGTTATAATAATAAAAACAGACGAACCCAATACTCGTATGAGAAGATTTTTCAATAATTGCTAGAATTACGTGGTCGTCAATATAGAACACCAGCAGTACTGCGTCAGTTCCACCTGACTGGATCGAGTGGCCATACATGAAGAGACCGATCGGTTTGGGTCATACACGGCAATTTCCGCTGAATTCAGATCCAAAATTTGTCAAGACAGGACGTGCGAATGGATGAATTATTAACTAGTTTCAACTGAAGGCAAAACTGATCATGTATGGATGTCTATCCGGAGAGGCCAACCGTTCAGGCGAACGGATGCGATTTGCCTTCAGGCTAAATTACACACACGATGCTATTTTTCATCCGGTCTGTTAGAACTGGAGGCAAAACTGATCATGTCATTTTATATTTGCAAATTACTTTATATTTACCTTGAGTTGACTGGCCTTGCCGAAATTAACTGGTTAAACAAAAAATTAAAATAAAACTATTCCTTTACAGATGCTTGGTACAAAACACTTTGTTCGCCTGCGTGGAGAAGTTACTTCATAGAGCAAGATTTCATCAAGAGTGATGAAACCAGAAGGACTTGCAGGAACACAATCAATGATCATTTTGGCATTGATGGTTCTTTCAAGAAACTTAATATAGACTAAAACTAATAAAAATATATCGTTTACCAAAACTTTATTTTTTACAATAACCTTAAAACATGGAATCAACAGTATATACAAAATTAATTACAGCTAGATGAATGCTATTTTTATAAAAATATTTTTAATCAAAAATATATATATTTGGAATTTCAAAATAAATTAAGACGGCTTTGTTTTCAAATTTTTTGACAAATTATAACACCGTAGTATTTTAATCAAGGTCCAATTTCTTGAATGTCCCTGCTATGTATTCTCAATTGTAAATATCACCTGGTTTTTTTTTCTCGTCAGATATTCTCTTGCAGCCATTCAGCAAGAACTCTTTGGTTTTTTCGCTTCGTAACTCTTTTTGGTACTTTTCTGAAATTTTAACATACACACTAATCAAAACGAATGGCGCAAGAGGATGTTATTTTGTATTTTAAAAAGTTCTTGGGAATATTGCGTATTAAAATGTAATTACTTAGAATGCTCATGTTGCTTTATCTTTATATCAAACAATAGGTAAGAGTTTATCAGTTTTTTAAATGCGAATTAGTATTCAAGTCAGAAAATTATGTAAATAAGTTCAAGCATAAAAATATTTTATCTGGTATCAGAACTAGACATCTATTATTTTGGGTAAAACTTTATTGCCTTTGATATTGTTATCGTGTTGTTTTTAGCTCGGCCGTCATTAATGTCAAGGAAATAAGAGCTATCGTAACGTTGTTGATAATACGATAACATGTCAATAGCAATATGCTTTTACCGAGAAGAATAGAGAACCTGGTGGCCCTGCCAAGATGCACTACGCTAACTAGCGTTTCGATGCGTTTCGTTTTTAAACCAATCGCGTCACTAGATCACGTAACTTTTCGTATCACGTCATCCACGTTATTTAGCGTAATACATCTTGGCAGGGTCTCCAGTTGTTCATAATGATTGCGTTATTCGCAATAGACTAGAAGGTATACAGACATAAAGGTAAATAAGTGTTATTACGATTGTGTACTGTTTAATGTCTCGTTTATCTCGTTTACCGGTGAAATTACTAGTATAGAGGAATTCCATCTTAGTCCTCAGGGTTGGTAACACTTTTTCGGTCTTAGGATTGTTGTTTTAGAATGAAAATGTCTATAGGTCACAGATTGCACTAACCATCAGGAGGCTTGTGTGCTCTTTTGCCTTCACCATGCCATAAAAAAAACTCTCATTTAAAATTTCTCTCCTAAGTTAATCCTTACTGCTACCATAATTATCTTGCCATTTTAAAACCAACAAATCTCTTTACCTCTAAACTTATCCATGCTTAGATCATCTCCTCCGTAGTCTTTCGGCAAATATTGTTTTGGCAGAACCTTGTGAAGTTCATCTATACTCGCGTGTACCATCAATTGATCCAATATCTTTGCTTTTACAAATCTCTTGAATAAGTTTAGAATTTGATATCCAAACGCTGGAGCATTTAACACAATGAACTGTACTTACTTTTAAAGATAGACCTTCCTGAAATAAAATGTTAAATTTTGATCATGCTCATTTTATACCTAGTGTGTTTGGTTTGTTACAATTTGCTATGGGCTACACAGCGATATAAATACTTAAACACGATATAATTTAAAATACAAACATATCAGCACCTGTATTATTATGCTCGCTTTTATCGCGGTCGATAAAACATCCGTCTCTCTCGCACTAACATGCTGGTCAGAAAGTGACAGTTGTTTTATCCACGCTTATCTACATCGATAAACACGGCCTGCAGGAGCAAATGTTTTTGCTGGACAATCACAGTTTCGGACTGCGACTGGACAGCTCTAGCCATTCTCGCTGATACGCTAAAGAGACAGATCATCAAGCCAAAGACAACTGGTGATCCTGGTTGTCAGGAATGAGGAAACGAGTATAGAAGAGATATTAAGAGACTTTGGTCAAGACGGCCTACATCTGCTTGCAGCTTTGAGGCAACGTTATAAACCAAACCACACAATGCGGATTCCAAGAATTCAAACGCTGGGGCTGCTAGCTTAGTAGGCAAAGTAACTACCAAAAAAGCTACAAGTGCCGTCGAAAAGTAAAAAATAATAAATTATAAAAGAAGATAGACGAGTTTACGTGGTATAGGGAACCGGTTTAGTGTCACAACGGGTGGCAAGTACAGATCACTGCAACTTGCAGATAATGTTTTGTTTAATTAAAAGACATTTTCTATCAAATATGCAAATTACATCTCTTCATCAATGAGAGAGCTTATAAATACACCACTTACCTGAAACATCTGCGAAGCTCGCTGCAAGACCATGGGATTTAGTCTCAAAAAATGGCCTAAGGTAATGTTTTTGAAGTCAATGAGCCAAATTTCGTTAAACAAGTAGTCATAATTTGCCCTCAAGTCTCCTATCTGTAAGAAATAACAGGTATATTATTATAAGAATATGTTAAAACCCTAAAATTTAGTTCTGCCATCTAGTTTCAATAAAAATATTTGCTATTATATTAGCTCCAGGTAGTAAATTCAGTCATTTTTGCAACAATATTGTTTTTTGCAGTATAAATATGCTATGGCCATAATAGATCGATTGTTCGTTCAGGTTTTTGATTACCTACTTACCTATGTACTTTTTTCAAGAAACGTGTCCAGCAATACAACATTTCCTAAATTAAGTTATTTTCAATTGTTGTGTTTATTGTTAAGTATGTTTCGTTATGTATTTTGTATTTTCCTTGTCTAACTAAAATAAGAGTAAAAAGGATTTTTTTTTTTTAACTATTGAATACTACATTGTTTTGTTAAATGTGGAATTTATACACGAGGCCCACTTCCAAGATTTCCAAAACTAAAAAAAATATTCACATAATTTATCAACGGCGCGACATCAACATCAGCTTCTCACTAAGCTATATCCTTTTGAATAATTTATTATGTTTGTTTTAAATACTACATCATCATCATCATTTTCATTACCGTTATCATCTTCATCATTATCATCAATATCATCACCACCCAGTAGAAATCCTGCAACCTGCTGGACTTTTTTAGATTGCTTCACTTGTTCTTGTGTCAGGACGTAGGCAAACCGACTTTCCCTGTAGGATATTAAAAGAACTTACCATACCTATAGGAATTCCTGAATAGTTCTTCAGTGGAAAAAGAACTGGGGTTAGGATCAGGAAACTGGAGAACTGTAACTCTCCTCCCATTAAAATGTTTTGACGTTACGGCTTGGCGACTAAAAAAAGTATCGTTTATAATGCTTATTTTGAACCAAGTATGAAATTCAACTTCAAAAAATTTATACGAGTTTATTTTGACTTGTGCTTTGGTATTATCCTTAATAGTTTAATACTTATTATATTAGTTCCCTTTAATTTCTTGGATTCCTAAAAAATCCAAACAGTTCAATAGGATTTGCGAAGAACTTGCAAATAATAAAAGTTTTAATTAGAATCCTTTAATCAGACATTAAATTCGTAAGTTTGCTTGACTTGTCTTTTCCTCCCGAAAACTTATTGTTATCCTACTAATGCTACAAATGCGACAGTTTGTGTGTGTGTTACTTTGTTACTCCTTCACGCTGCAACCGCTGGACGGATTTGGATGTAATATGGTAAGTAATATATGGCAAATAGGGTGGCTGAAAAATTTCAGTCCAGTCCTTATATGATTAAACAAAATATTAAAAATTAACTTTGTTTTAGATTGAAATAGCTTGTTTAATAGACAAATTACATACTAATCGAAAGTATGAATGAAGCCTATAGAATATGCAAACGTTAGGTTTACTGCAAATTATTAGTACCTACCGACTTACGTGTTTATACCCATGCTATGGCAACTTAGTACAATTGAGGTGGTTCGCTTTCCTTTGTTTTTTTTTTATGTATGACAAAACTAATATGACGCATGGATTAAGCAATAATAGACTCTTGATCAACGGTGTAAGCGCTTCGACGCATGCCTTATTAATTGTGTCGTGCTGTGGCGCCACCTTCATTTTATGGCGAAAAAATATAAAGTCAGTGTTGCTGATGGAGTAAAAAAAACGCTCTTTAGGAATCAAACAAAAACGTAATGATAATGCAAAAAAGGAAATTGATTTACTATTGTTATTTTGAAAAATACATGATGCTTTATGAAAATGCAAAAATATATAATTTATGACAGTTTGCATTGAATCAATATGACAACACAATAAGCAATTGTCTTGTCTGTCTTGACATTTTTTGACATTGTTCAATCAAAGAAAATTTCTTGAAATAAATTGAATTTCAGCGAGAAATACAATAATAAAGGATTTTAAATTATTGCATGAAAGATGTCTTTTACGGTGTGCTGCGTACCTGGCTGCAATAACCGGACCGTAGACGGTATTTCACTACACTTTTGACGGTAAACTCAGATTCCAAATGTATTCAGAAGAAAATTAACGGACAATTCTATTATTGGTCGAACTATTCATGTCATAAATGGGAAAATGTGTCTCTCTGTCTTTTAGGCTTCGGTGAACTGATTTTGATGAATACAGAGTAATAACTATTTCCTTTCCATTTCCTTTTTTAGGGTTCCGTAACCAAAGGGTAAAGGCTATTACTAAGACTCCGCTGTCCATCTGTCTGTCCGTCTGTCTGTCACCAGGCTGTATCTCATGAACCGTGATAGCTACACAGCTGAAATTTTCACAGAAGAAGTATTTCTGTTGCCGCAAAACAACAAATACTAAAAACCGAATAAAATTAATATTTAAGGGGGTCCCATACAACAAACGTGATTTTTTTGCTGTTTTTGGCTAATGTTGGTACGGAACCCTTCGTGCGCGAGTCCGACTCGCACTTGACCGATTTTTTATAGTTCTAGAGGGAATAGCGATCGATATACGATATCGAAGTGGATGAAGTTAAGGGCAATATTTATGAATACATTAAATTGTAATTGTGCTTGTCTGAAATGCTTTCATGGCTAAACCCCAATCGGTTTTGGTTGAATTTGGCATGACGCCATTTGTTGACATGTATTGGTGACCCCAGGAGACTTTACTTTATTTCCTAATCCCCTAGCTGGGGCAGAGAGCATCCACAGAGCGCTGCCATCGAGCTGCGTGCTTCACCTCTGGCGATATAGACCATAGAGAATAGCGATACACATGTTCTACAATGACGTAGTCGCGGGCAAAATCTAGATATTGCTAAACTACCGATACAATTTAAATTCAATAATGTTTAACATAAATGAGATACCTATTTTTATTCCACATTATTAATATTATAGTTTCCAAGGGAAAAGCGAGAAAGGAGTTTCACTCGGATAGAGAAGCGCGCAAAGTCTTGTGTATTATGAACTTGACGGTGGTGTGGCTGTTTGTTTGTTTTCACTCTTGAACAGATACTTAAGTAGGTACCCTCTTTAGAGTTCTGAAGTCAACCTAGGAACCCTAATATTTTCGCCATGTCCGTCTGTCTGTCTGAACCTATGAAAGTTACAAAGCTAAAATTTCGTACATAGGTATACATATACATATACCGCGGTTCGGATCCGAGGTTGTAAAAAATGGAAGGATGTTTGTCTTTCAGATACGTATGCTCGTCCATACTTTCATAATTTGGATGAAATTTGGCACTCAATTATATAGTATCCTCTATTTTATCTCGGAAAACTTGATAGTTCCCAAGGGAAAAGCGATAAACGAGTACTATGCGGATGCAGTTGCTGGCAAAAGCTAATGCTGTTTGTAATAATATAAAAATCTTTTCTTAACATTTATGTATATGTTATGTATGAGACATTGAAATAGTACTATGTATTTATTTTATGCATTTTAATATAGGCACGTCTACTTCCTACCTAAGGCAAGTGGGATCTGAGACCCATATACGTTTGCATTCAAAAGACTATAATTTTAAGACTGCAATCCTAAACCTTAAATGTTTTGCTTACCGACCGGGGTTTCTATGATCATTTCCTATCGCAAGGTACAGTTGATAAACACTTGGATCTGTTGCGGAGGATTGCTTTTAATGAAAAAAAGGAGGCAGACGAGCAAGCGAGACACCTGATGGTAAGTAAGTGATCATCGCGACATATACCTAATTAAACACCCGCAACCCCAGAGGAACTGCCAGCCTTTGAGAAAAGCGTAGGCTTGTTTTTCGAAGGCCCCAAGTCGTATTGGTTCGGGAATACACATAGATAAAATGCATGGCAAAAAGGTTTCTCGTCGATCGGAAGATTTTTAGGTTATAGGTACTTCTTTCATCAGTTTTTCAGCCCCAGCCCCAGGAGAGGGAGTTCAATCCAAATTTTAATAGCATTGATCGTGTCCAGGGTCCACCTAGTGATAAACGTGTTCTACGCTGACGAAGTCGCGGGCAAATTCTCGATATACATTAAATGAATATATTGCGATCGTGATTGTAAATTTTGCATAAGTAAGTCCGAAAAAAAGACGTAGGATACTTTTATTTTGGATAGTTTCCAAGGGAACAGCGGTGAACAAGTTTCACTTAAATAAAGTACTTAGCTATAAATGCGAGAGTGTGGCTGTCTGATTGTCTGTAACGCTGCGCTCTCACGGCTGAACCAATACTTACTTAGTTTGTTACTTTTTTTAAGTAATGCTTGCCGAAGGAGGAGGTTAATTTTTTTGACCTGTATATATGTAGGTAAGTACATTATGTATGTATTGTACGCCATAAAATCGTACCTTTAAGACCAAATTTGGCTTTGCCAGTCACATTCGCTCATACCATCAAGGACATACACCTAAACATACATACATACATACACATTGGACATAAGAGGAAGGATGTTTTTTATCCCGGGCAATAGAATACTTCCGGAGGGAATAGTGATAAATGACTTCTATGCGGACGGAGAGTTTTTTATTGGATATTGCCTTGGACGAGCCATCCATACAAGAAAATAGACGACAGGGTTAGCCTTGTTAGGTTGGTACTAGTGACCGTGTTTCTGACTCTCCGCATAATGAAGATGCGGGCGCAAAGCTAGTTTTATATAATCATTGACTACTTTTTGAGGTGTGTTTTCAACAAACTATATTTTTAAATAAATAAATAAACTGTCAAGATGGCTCGCGACGGATCCCCTATTAACGTACCACCAGAAATAAAGTACGTAACATTCGAAAGGAAATGTCAATTTAATACGCTTTTTTAGATAATTACATGATTCGGGCGTAAATTACTCTAGCGTATATGTATTGAGAATTGGGAACCCAAATGAGAAGAGCTTTAAACACATCTTTTTATTTCAGGCATTTTATTGGCATAAATTTGCCTCAGCGGCGCCAATCGAGAGTCGTTCTGGTGGTTGCTGCTGAGTATTGGTTGCTGCGGGTATTAAATCCTGGTGCCTCTGTATTTACTATTAGCGTAAAGGTGACTGTCAAAACATAGGTAATGTTCATCCCATGTTATATACCTATTAAGTCTGATCAGATTGAGAGCTGATAGCTATATTAGAAGAAAGTAGTAAAATACCGCTATACGAAGGTACCTACAGAAGACGCTTGCAGCGGGTGATCTGTTTAGTCAGTTAAGTGTTTCCGCCTTAGAGAATATATTACCTGGAGCCGCCTTATAGGTCATATTCGAGTACAATCATGTCTGCCGAGATTTGCGGGGGGTGAAGAAATAACACATGCAAAAGATTACTTACAAATGCATAAACTATCTGTGTCGTTACACATGAATATTTTGACAAAAATCTAACACATATACATTTTAATGCACACAAACATATCACACATGTAAAGACTTTGTATAAACGCAGTTTAAGAATACGTAAATGCGAATGTAAGCGGCATAACCTACGGTGCGGGGATTAGGTCGATAGCTAATATCGATATTTTTACTGACATTTGCACAAGCATACAATTTTAGTACCTATAAACTATTACGAGCATCGTGGTTAATGAAATAGGTAATAAAAATAACGCAAAAGTTGGGTCTTTTTTTATTTATCTTTGTTAACAATTTTATACATTTCAATTACTTAACTAAATACATATATAAAGTAGCGAGTATTATTATTATTTACAGTAGAACCCTATATAAAGCATGTTCATATAGGTACCTCAAATTGTTAATTCCTTGTTCTTCTCTTCGCGTTCACCTACTTATTCGATTTTTGCCGAAAATTTCCTAACGGGTTTTTTTTTGAGTTATCTCAATGAGTGTGATATTCTTCCGCATAAGGCGTTTTCCCGCTTCTCTAAGTTTTTTTTGCCTTGGACCCTTAAAAATCAGTCAAGCTGGATTATAGGAAATCAGAGGGACACGGCATAATAGGTACTGTGTAGTGTAACAAATCTACTATACCTATAGATTTGTTACACTACACAGAAGTTATATTTTAAAGAATAATTTCCTAAGAATAATTGCCCAAGTATTTGTATATATTTTTTCTATTGATTCTTAAAATGAATTAACTTATTATATATGTGGCGAATACAACTTTTTGGGTATAACACACAAGTTGCCCTGTCTCCGAAGGCAGATCTCTTAGCCGTACTTACATGTATAGTAAATACTAAATCAATAAGTAAAAATGCGTGAATCACTACCTAAAGTTTGTCTACCAATTACTTTATCATTAGCAATAACGGGGAAACACATTCGAGTTCTGTGATACGTAACTGAACCTGATATTCACCACAATTTATTTATTTAAACTTTATTGCACTAAGAAGACATTTCGTATAAGGGGAGGACCTAATATTATAAAGCATCTTCTACCAGTCAACAATAGGACAAATCAGATAAATTATCACTATCGTTATAGCGAAGGAAAAATAGTGTACACATCCTCTAAGAAATTTAAAATTATATATTTTTCACAAATGGAGATTATAGTCCAATGTTTCTTATTATTGTTTTATGAGAAGAAACCTTATTGACTGTATTTGTATTAGATCATATTTGACAAAGTTATGAAAGTTTTAAAATACTATGGTCATTGGTCTTTATTTGTATAAGTAAATATTTAAGAGTGAAACGTGAAATACTTACTAAAATACTAAATATACCTACTTTTTCATATAAACATAAAGTAGGTACAGCAAAATCTATTAACTTTCGCCTCTTGCTTGGTAGCGTTCGATACTGACTTGCATCAAAATGTTTCGAACTTATGGAACTAGTACGCGTAGGCACCCAATTTGCTTGTCTGCTGCATGAGGCGGTCCATATTTTTTTCAATTCCGGGTCTTTTGCAAAACTGTAAAATATACACTTAGAATAAATTGTATTCAGTTGGTAATTTCCAGGTCCTTAGTAAATCTTCCTTACTGTCGATAATTATTTATTTAATCGAGACTAGCCTCATCACTATAACCGAGTCTCGGGGGGAGTGCACCGACGTCATCATTTTGATGAAAACAATTATTTAGCTTATTAGTATTATCGACTTTATTTCAAAAACTGTTAAGTCATTTCTCACAAAGCATTAAAACCGAGTCTCGTGAGGAGTACGGACTAATCCAAGTAACAATTGGAATCGATTGCATATAATCGTTAAATTTGACGTGCGATGAAAATATTTTTATAAAAATATTATTTTACGAATATAAAATTATAAAATTACTTACAAATGAAATGTTGTACCATCTTTTTCGAAGCTTGAAGTCGTTGATCCTTTTTTACACGAACTTACAGCACATGCAGGCATTTTTCCAATGAGTGTTCCCTGGCTAGCGCGATTTTGTGAATGACCATAAATCGATTTTGAAATAGGTTGTTTTTCGACAGAGGGGTAATGTACTGAATGGCGGCTCCAGGTAATATATGCTCTAAGGTTTCCGCCTTGCATAATATTTTTTACTCCAGGGGCCTGTTTATCAAAAGCTTGTAACTTGTAATATAAGTGAAAGTCTCTTTTTAATTCATATTGTTGGAAAGAGATTTCCGCTTGTAATACAAGTTACAAGCGTTTGATAAACGGGCCCCTGAGGCCCGTTTCATGCAGCTACAAGTTAGAAATTACAAGCGGAAGTCTCTTTCTAACTCCTTTCACTAGAAAGAGACTTCCGCTTGTAATTTGTAACTTGTAGCTTTGTGAAACGGGCCACAGGTAGTGAGGTGATCAAAATCCCATTTCTGATCCTTGATAGACAGTTAGCGTGTGTTTGTTTGTGTTTTTAACGTCGGATTGTAACTAGGCATTCAAATCTTTCGATAGGAACAAATAGTTTCGTTAACGAAGACATTGATAGGTAGAGAGTAAAAAATATAGCGCTGTAAGTTATATTTTTTTCATTAGCTTGACTCTCAATTATTCTTTTAATTTGAGATTATACCAACTGCTCAATAGGTTAAAAGGAACCTTTATGGCGAGACTTTGTTGTCTGGCTGTCTGCCTGCCACAGCAGATATTGATATTATATTAAAACTCTTGATTGGAACGTTTGACACCTTATTTATTCCAATCGGTCCGAGTTATGAATAAGATGGGACTTGATTAAAAGTGATAGTAATACTAAGTAATTATAATACAGTTTTATAATTTCTAGGTTAACAAGAGATTTTCGGAGGCTGTGCAAGGAAAAGTGTCCCAGATTTAGAATACTTATTTACACACAGATCCGCGGATTTAACTATTCAAGGAATTGATCATGAAGAGAGGAACAGAATTTCGAAGAATAAGAAAAAAAGAAAAATCATGCATTTACTAAGCTCACCAAAATGGCCGATTTTCACTGATTTCTAGAAGTTTATATTTTAAATCTCACTGGCGAATGAAATTCTCTCGCCTGTGATATCAAATACCAGGAGGCCACCCGTGGTCCACTCATCCACTCGTAAACCAGATCGTCGCATAGGTACAGTCGCGGAATGAAAAGGTCCGTCACCTTAAAGTCGACTTTTGCTTGAACCAGATTAAGAAGCAGTAATGCCAACATCTTTGTTATAATAGAAAAAGATATACTATTTATACCTACTGAAAACTTCTTGCCAATTTTACAAAACTGACAACTAGCCACATAAGAGCCTGTTCCACACGTGTTTTTCTGCGCGTATACATACGGCCGTTTCGGCATACACACCGACAGGCGCTTCCAAAAACGAGCTTATACGCGCGTATAAAAGAACGCTAATCTAAAACCGCCCTCAAGCTTTGATGTCGTTCATAATCTGCCTTACTGCAATGTTTTATTGACTAACAATGTCGTATTGAATCTAGGGCCGATTCTGCCGCGCTAACGATGAACATCGCAGTAAAATGAGCAACAAGTTCTATCTGATATAAGTCTGTGATGTCATGGATTAGTTTGCCATTTGACTCCGGGTGGTGAGATGAAGAAGTAACATGATCAAAATCCTAATTCTGACCCCATGTTAAATAAAACTCTAGTAATGTTACACTAGCCGTACGTGAAAATTATAGGTAACTAGCTTCTGCCCGAGACTTCGTCTGCGTGGACTTCAGAATTTGATCTTACCAGGATGAATAATATAAGCTTGTCCTAGCCGAACCGAGAACGAAATATAAAGCTTATAATGGCGCTGTATTGGGAAAATTGCTTAACCAAACTCTACTGCCGACTAGGTTGATGCAGCCCTATCATCACGGTTAGGGTTACGTAACAAAATGGTAAGAAAGGAACCGTTATGGGGAGACTCTGATATCTAACCGTCTGCTTGTCACAGCCGTTTTTGGATCGGTTTAATACCTACAGTTCTAGTTTCATCCGACTTTTATCACCTACAACATAAACTTTAAACTCATTACCATCTTTGGACTTCGCAATCTAGTAGAAACATCAATAAGTGTAGGTTCATGAGTTATGGATGAGATAAGAACTGATTAAAATCTGATGATAAAAGATTATAAAAGTAGGTTCCAAGAGATTCTTGGAGGCGGTTTTGCGTCCAGAGCAAGGAAATATGTCCCAGTTTTAACTAGAACACCTAATTATCTGCACAAAGATTCTGTCTGGTATTATCTTGGAGATTATTGAAACCAAATAATACTTAAGCCAGTCAAAAAAGAAAACATTGTCATCATAACCTGCAGTGAAGACCAGCTGTAAAGGCTGTTAGAGCAAAACAGTCACGGTCACCTCTCTTATGATGAAGCTGAAGCGAAATACCCGACTCGAAAAACACATGGCTGATCATTATCAAAATCATTATTTCTAATATTTTTTTCAGGCTATTGAAACCAATAAGTTCCTTTCTGTTAAAAAAGAGGATTTATAGTGTTAAAGAAATTGAACGAAACCATAGATAACTTCAGTTAATAATATAATTGTATCGAGATACTTAGTTCACATTAAGATCACATCATCGTATTAGGTACGTGCTCGTCCGTTGGTAGCTGGGCCAGCTCTGTCGAAGTCCTCTGCCCGCTCTCCCGCGTGCGTTGTCCCCGTGATATAGGCTGTGACGTAGGAGCATGGCATAGCTATGGCGTAGGAGCATGGCATAGCTAAGAATAGTATTTTTAACCGACTTCAAAATAAAAGGAGGTTCTTAGTTTGACCTGTATGTATATATGTTTGTTCGCGATTATCTCGCGTTTGGCTGAACCGATTTTGATGCGGTTTTCAGAACAGTATTTGTTACACTTAGGAGAATGTTTTGGTATTTTAACCGACTTAAAAAAGGAGGTCCTCTGTTTGCCCCGTATCGTTTGATCACGCATAACTTTTTACAGGCTCGTCCGATTTAAAAAATATTTTTGCTTTGATAGACTATACTTCCGATATCGTCGCTGGAAAGGCAAAACTACTAACATCCAAAAGGGTCATTTCGAGAAAAAGCATTTTTAATGTTTTTTTTGTCTTTACAATGTCATAACTTTTTTTCTTTTGAATGAAAATGGAGGCTGTAAAGGGTGACATATCATGTTTTTTTTTTATCTGCACGATTCATTTATCGTATTGTACGTGTGTTCAGTATTTACGGAGTTACGTGTCGCTTTAGCATTAATGCTCTCAATCCTAAAAAAATGCTGGTAAGATAAAATTACTAACCTCCACATTAAAGTTTTAGGTAAGGAGTCAATAAATACTAAGGACTTGTCTCCTTTTACTTACTCTCGAGAAAAAAATACTTACATGTATAAAAAATATGTTAATCATAAGCGGAAATGACTTATTGTCAAAAATACTTTGCAAAGCCATAAAGCAAATAGGAATTTAGCATTTAAGATAAGTTAAATTTCAAATGTATGTTACTTAAAGGGCAGAATGATCAATTAACCATCCTGATGATTTACCTTTTGTAGGACTTTTTTCTTGTTTCAGCCTTAACAATATTACTTACGCATGAATGTCAGTTGAAATTAATAGACCAAGAAATAAATAAAACATGAATTACTTTGAAATTCCCTTGAGATAGGTTCCTTGCCACCTTTACCTATTAACAACTGGTGTCGGCTTTCTGCTCCACAAGTCTCGTAGTACCGCGGATCCAAAGAACTACCTACCGACCCATTACATGCTTGCCTACCATCTACAAGCTCCTTACATCCATTTTGAGCACAAAATTAAATGTACATTTTATTGCAAATAATGTTTTGGCCTCTGCTCAAAACGGATGTAAGGTTGGGTCCCGGGGTAGGTACTAAGGAGCTCCTCCTCATAGACATAACGATTTGTCAGCTAGTCAGGCATAGCAAGGCGGCCCTTTTGGCTGCTTGGATTGACTACAAGAAGGCTTACGACTCGGTGCCTCACTCATGGCTCGAAAGGATCTTAGAGTTGTATAAAGTTGATGCAACTTTGAGGTCCTTTTTAGGTGTGTGTATGAGGCAGTTGGTCACAGTCCTTCGTCAACCAGGTGGTCGAGAAGTCCCCTTTGATTCGCCTAAGGATTGAAAGAGGCATCTTCCAGGGTGACAGTAGTCCTTTGTGGTTTTGCCTAGCCTTGAATCCTCTCAGATCTTTCCTGACGGATTCTGGGCTTGGATTGACTTCGTAGAGAAGCTGAAGTCATTTCTCACTGTTTGCATCGAAGCGCCAAGATCTTATCGCATTATTGAAAATCACACAAGAGTTCAGTAATGCGATCAAGATGGAATTCGGTGTAGATAAGTGTGCGGTCGAATTTGCAGCTTTCTGAGACGATGACTCTCAGATCTCTCTCCGAAATTGAAACCTACAAATATCTTGGTATGTCACAGTCTTTGGGTATTGTGGACGGCAATGTCAAGCAGTCAGTGAACGAGCGCTTCTTCTGCCGCTTGACAAAAGTTCTTAGCAGTCTTTTGTCGGGTGGCAATAAGGTGCGCGCCTTCAATGGCTGGGTGATACCGCTGCTCACATATTTCTTTGGCATACTAAGGTGGACTCAGACTGAGCTGAACGCCCTGGGTAGGAGGGTCCGTCTACTGCTTAAATCAAATCGCATGTTGCACCCACGCTCATCTGTTATGAGATTGTACATCCCGAGGAAATGTGGTGGTCGAGGCATTTTAAATGCTAAGAATCTCCAAAACCGCGAGGTGTGCAATCTCAGGGATTATTTCCTTAGTAATGAGTGTGGGATGCATCGAGATGTGGTTGCATTAGACAAGAGCCTCACGCCTCTCTCCTTGGCAAACGAAAACTGGCACAGACCAACGGTGTTGAGCACTGAAGACCGCAAGAAGGTGTGGAAGAGCAACGAGCTACACGGACGCTTCTACGGGGCCCTAACAAGACCCGAGGTAGACTTTTTAGCGTCCGTGAACTGGCTGCGATTTGGTGACCTCTTTGGGGAAACCGAAGGTTTTGTCTGTGCAATTGCTGGCATGGTCATAATGACGAATAATTACCGGAAATATATTCTGAGGGATGGCACGGTCGACATTTGTCGAGCATGCCGTTGCCCGGCGAGTCCCTCAGTCATATAATTTCCGGTTGTTCGCATTTCGCCAACGGCGAGTACTTGCACAGATACGAGTATCACCTCGTGGCCAGGATCATCCATCAGCAACTTGCTCTTCAATATGGTCTTGTTGAGTCTGAAGTGCCGTACTATAAGTACACACCGGCGCCAGTTCTCGAAAATGGTCGTGCTACGCTCTATTGGGATCGATCTGTCATCACGGACAGGACTATTGTGGCCAATAAGCCTGATATCGTATTGACAGATCGATCTCAACGACGGGCAGTGCTCGTCGACGTCACCATCCCGCATGACGATAACCTCGTGAAGGCCGATAAGGACAAGCAAGTACCTTGACTTGTCTCACGAGGTGACCGCCATGTGGGATATTGAGTCGATGATCATTGTCCCGATAGTTGTTTCGGCAAACGGTCATATAGCGAAGAGGCTCGACCAACACCTCAGGAGACTCTCGCTAGATGTCTGGACCAACGGCCAGATCAAGCATACATTATCGTATGAGAAAAAATAAGAAATTGTGTACCTATTTAATTAATTTTAGAATGTTGTACGTTCTTAATAAATAAATATCAGGATTATCTACGGAACTTGGCACCCATTTAAATCTCAATTCTTATGTCGGTGAAGGCGATAACCATGCATCGCATATTCTTAAAATATTGAACTTGGCTCCCATTTTCACATTTATGTTTTTGACGGGACATCATTCTTTTTTATCAAATAAATAGGTATGCGTTTCCATAAATAAATAAATAGTATTAATATTAAATAAATTGGCATTAAATAATATTCATTAAATCCCAACCCATGAAATTATTAAATTATTGAGTAAGTAGGTAGTTCTGGTGAATCTGTGATCTTCATTAATTATCATCAGTTCTACTTCACCAAATGGTGCTTTTCAAGAGCAAATGTACGAGTTACCATATGCTATTTATACATACAAAATACCCAAATCGCTATAGGTGTACCTAAAATATTTGAAGATTTCCCTCAATTTCTCCAGGACCCCATCATCAGATTCTAACCTGATGACAGTAAGCCTACTCCAGAAGTATG
The DNA here is from genome assembly GCA_946894065.1 of Acleris literana. Classification (NCBI taxonomy): domain Eukaryota; kingdom Metazoa; phylum Arthropoda; class Insecta; order Lepidoptera; family Tortricidae; genus Acleris; species Acleris literana. The sequence goes on from OX335687.1 coordinate 11,779,369, forward strand.
CCCTATCAAACCAAAAACGAATTTTCCAGATCGGTTAATAAATGACGGAGTTCTGAGGTAACTAGCATAAATAATAATTATAAACTGGCGCGCATAATGTCAAAAGATATTGTTTTGACATTGCTTGCGCGTCTAATACGCTTGATGTCACCCGAAAACAATTTGAGAAATAGACTAAAGGTCGAATTTGTTACAAATTTATGAATCGCATAACGCCTTACCTATACTTTTCTAATTTATTTTATAACTTAATAATTACTAATATCTCGTAATATTCTTTAAGTATGTAGTTCAAAGTTTCTTAACAGATGTAACAGATAGAAGTCCCGCATTGAAATATACTAATATCCTTTTTACTTTGTTTATTGAGTAAGGTAAAAATACTAAAGCGCCACAATCGTCGATTCCTGCTATAAGATTATTTACTAACAAACATGACTTCACATGATTTCAAAAGAGAAAAAATACTAAATTACTACAACTGACGGTTATTGCGTAAACGTTATTGACTAAAATACATTTCATTTAGTATGTACTACAAGCGAAATTTACATAATCACCACCGAGTATCCTCAGTTATGTTATCCAAAATTACTAATAAAGCTTGAAACGGCTAGATACAGCAAGCACAATACTTAACCGCCAACTATTCAAAAATATGTCTAAATGAGTCGGATGTTAGTAAAAAATCCTAAGAAATTATTGAAATTTTGACCCAATTTTCACTACTAAAGCGCCAAAAACATGCTCCGATCGCTACGAGACCCAGACCAAACGACGCAGAAAAAAAAAAGCAGTCGTACTGTATATATAACTCATTTTGACCAAAATGGCGCTTTAGTAGTTTTGCCTTTCCAGCGACGATATGGTCCCATTGTCCCCAAAACTGACTCTGATGAGGGAATCCGTGAGAAATTGAGGGAACTCCCCAAATATATTATAGGCATATACATACAGCGATTATAATATTTTTAGTAATAAGTCCAGCCCATTTGCATACAGAAAGTATCATTTGGTTGAGTGGAACTGATGATGAAGACCACAAATGGCTACCGGAACTCCTCAACGGTACCTCTTTCAAGGGTGGCGATAAGATATCTAGATTAATATAGTTGAGCAATTGTAACGGAGAACATTTACCAAGTTAATTGTTCAAATCTGACTATGACTTTCCCGCGTTGTTTGCGGCGAGCTTGAAATGTCTTAAAGTTTCATATCAACTAAGAAGTGGAACCTACATAACAGCTTATTATGATCACTAAAAAGTACAAAAAAAAATGTTTAAAAAGAAAACAAGTCAGCGCTCACTCATATTTTTACCCAAAAGCCGACTTCAGTTGGACTGTCCTATACCTACCATTTTAAAAGAAGTTATTTTTTGCGTTTTTGACGGCGGTTGTATAAGTATTTTAAAACATTTTTTTTAAATTTGGCCTTCACGGCGACTACCAAGAGTCATCTAGCGAGATGTATTTGCCAACGTCATGAAAAAAAACTGGTCTCGTCTGCTGAATGTAAGGTGAAGAAATAAGAGAGGGTTATAGGACTGCAATCTTTATACAATCTATATTTATTACTTATATTACTTATATAATGTTATAAAGAGGAAAGATTTGTATTTGTGTGTGTGTGTGTATGTTTGTAACTAATAAACTCAAAACTACTGGACCGATTTCAAAAATTCTTTCACCTTTAGAATGCTACATTATCCCTGAGTAACATAGGCTATGTTTTATTTTTCTGCGCGGACGGAGTCGCGGGCAACAGCTAGTAAACAATAAAATTATGGACACCACAGGCAGAACACGCCATGTTTAAATGGAAGAAGCATTTAAAATGGAAAGGAGGAGAGTTATCAAGAAAAGGGCGGAAAATGCAAATAATAAAAATAACAGACCATCTTTACATGGTGAACTTGTACGTAGTTTACAATAATATTAGTCGCAGGCATTCCAAAGAAAAGTGGAGGCAATGAAAAGATCCGCCGAATTACCTACTCAAGGAATTAATCATGACGAGAGGACCGAAACTTCGAGGAAATGAGAAATAAATGCTACGTTTTATATTATAATTAATTTACAGTTTAAAAAAAAAAATGGCTTAGAAGATTGGAATGATTTTGGCGGGGAAGCATAAAGTAAAAGACAGGGGAAGTGGTAATTTTGTTAAAAACATTTGAAATAGTCGGGGACTCGATTTTTGTATCACATTCATTGACTAAGCTCACCGAAATGGCCGGCCATTTTCACTGATTTGGGACCGTTCAAATCAGAAAGAAAAATGCATAGGTATGGGTCATTCTAATAAAAGTGGCACAGACAGGTTAAAGTTTCTCCAAAAAAAAAGTTGTAAAAGTTGTAGTTAATAAAGCATCTGTAAAGTTTTTCTGGGAAAAATTATACCTATGCAAGTTATTAAAATAAAATTATTTAAAATAGTTATTCACTTTAGCTTGCCAATAGTCACACTAACCTGCACATTAGTGCACATATGTCTCTTTAACCTGCCAAGAGTTACATTAACCTGTGCCTAACCTAATCTATGCTAGTAACAGGTTAAAGTTGCACAGGTTAAAGTTAAAAGTAGATTTACAAGACATTTACTCTTAAACCGGTGAAAATATGAACGTTCCACTCTTAGTAATATAAGTAGATACATCAGAATACCACGCTCAAATGATTAGTTAATTATGTCTTATACCGTTAACATTAAATAATCGAGACAAGATAAAGTTAACATACCCGTTACAAACTCCAGATGACTCCACATTTGATAACTAATCTCCACAAAAATATGACAGATCGTCTCCAACCGTTTCGTATAGTGGTGAGCCCCATACTGGGCGAATGTTTATCGTGGATTATGGTGTGCCTATTATTCTCCGTATGTGAGTGAGATACAATATCACGGACACAGTAAAAATATCACTCGACAAACTGTCGTGTGTTAATATTGATATATAAGCATATATTTAAATAATTTTAATAATTCTGCTTACGTAATACTTGAACGGCGCCTTTCTAGAAGTTTTTTTAAATCTCACTGCTCACTGAAATTCTCTCGCCTGCGATATCAAATACGAGTCCAACCACACACTCGTAAACGAGATTACGCATAATACATTATTTTGTATCAAAATCACAAGTGACATTCAAAAATCGTCGCCCTGAACTGTAAGTATAGGTACTTAATTTCAAATAAATAATCTGCTAATTTGTCATGATCAAAGTTTTCTATCTTATCTTCTGCTTAGCAAGTAAGGCAAGTGAGGTGTAAAAGTTATCATCTAGTAGGCGAGATGTTTTTTCCATCACATGCGACCAACGGCAATCAGTCAGAATTGCAGAAGTCAGAAAAAAAAACAAAGTCCAACCAATATCATTTTACAAGCCTTCAATTCGCAAAGTCGTACCTACTTCCCGCCATATATTTTTTAATGTTTTGTAGTCATTAATCTAACTTATTTAATAAGCCCGTATAATCTATGTAATATGTAACGGTTTAAGCACAATTACATTTTTGCGAAATGAAAGTTGGTAAAATGATATAGTTTATCAAATGGTGATTTGGTAAAAAGTCAGGATACCGTTAAAAACACCCCATACAAATTGATACTCAATTATCACGTCACAATTGATTAAATAATATACAAAATGTATGGAAAAAGCAAGTACCTAACCTACGCAAGGTCATGAAAACTGCTCCATCAAAAAAGGCTCAATCAAAAAAACTCTCAATTTTCGGAAATTTGAGGTCTCACGTATAGAAAAATTCCTAAGTCATTTATTATAAATATTATATCAGTTTTTCAGTCAATATTACTAGAGTAAGTATAGATTTGTTCAACGGAAGTCATTAATGTCATCATCCTAATTAGGTACCTACGCTAATTTGTATTGAAAACTTGACATCATTCAATTGTTGACCCAAATTCTGTTCTTGTTATGGATTTTGCATGTACTTTGTAAATCTTTGTGTACCTACTCAGCTTAAACGCAATAAATGAATTATCTAAATATTCATATCGACGGTAAAAAGCGTAAACGCTGTAACCCACAATGTACCAAAAAATTTTTTTTGCATATTCGGAATCAGATTTTTTTTCTGCGTCGAATGGTCCGGGTCTCGTGGCTCTACGACGATTAGAAAATTCTGTACAGCATTGAAATTGTATGTACTTTTTTGACAAATAGCAAAATTAATTGCTGTAAGCCGCCAAAAAACAGGTCTTTATTGTGCATTTGCATTTACTCCAATTCATATTTTACAATTTTTTCGAGTCCAGTAGGTTACTGCGTGCGTAAAACCATTTCCACTGTCATTTACAGCGTTTACGCTTATTGAAAAAAAAAGTGACACTACACTTACTACGTTTTCTGTAAAATATATTTAGATGATAGTGACTTACTACTTTAATCAGACACCATAATGTGAATACTCACAAGTTACACCAAATATGAAGTAATACGCAAAAATATTACTGACCTTTACCTCATTTCTTAAAAGTTTGCTTATTATTGGTCGCTTGAGTTTACCGTATTTTAAATACGCGCTCATGCTGTGTGGGTAACGGCTTACCGCCCCGATCAGTCAGTCTGAGACCGCCGTGGGATCAAGTTGTGTGTGGTGTAACGGTCTTTCACCGCGTGACAACAAAAGTTTAAAATGTAATTATATCTATTTTAATAGTAAACCAGTGCAAATAATGTGAATAGTTAATACTATACTAATGAATTCTTATTTCATTTAAATAGTAACTACTTAGTATGTATGATAAATTCTGAGAATTAAGTGTTGCTTTACATAATTATAAGTAATTAAAACTACTTTACGAATTTTAACAATACTTTGATAATAGTTATTAGTTTGAAGAAACGCTAGTATAGTGTCTTAAACTTTTCAGTTTGTTAAACATTGATGTTTTTAATTTTAATTGACTTTATTTCATGAGTAAGTTAACTTGTGATATTTAATTTATCATAATAATATACTTCTTTTATACGAAGTGTTTGTTGCGATGCATAATTATCGTTAAAATAAATGTATTTCTTTTTTTTCAACTAGACTTGTATTGTAAATGTTTATAAGCATGTATATATTTATATATATATATATATATAATTATATGTAGATGTTCGGATGTTTATATCTAATGGAGGATTGAAAATATATTTACATACACATACAAACACATTCGTATTAATTAATTCTTTAGGATAACATTTAAAAAAAGGATTAATAAATGTTATCTCATATTTACGTCGTTTTAATATCAATAACCTTTTTTGACATCTATCGTTGAATACAATTATGATTTTTTTAAACTGCAAGCACTGCAGCGTAACATCAATTTAGGCAGTCCTCAACATTTAAAGAATGGTGGTTACATCACTTACGCTTATTAGAAATCACATTGATTATTACCTTTCCATACATTTAACAAAATCATTAACAGCGTTTTATCGTATTGAAAAAAAAAGTCAGGTTGCTGTAACCGACACTAAAAAGAAACCTAGTCACTTCTGGTACACGACAGGCATATGGTCTAATAGGGAATTTGAAAATACATATGTAGTATAAAAATGGCACCGATCGCTCAAATAAAAAAAAAGATATGATTTTTTTTGTAAAATTTCAAAAGTTTTTTGGCTCTGGTGTAAAGTTTGATTTTGCGGGTTACAGCGTTTACGCTTTTTACCGTCGATATGTTTACATGACATGTAATTAGTTGGATTCCTCGAGCTCAGAGGGCCCTGCAATGATGCACTACGTTAACTAACGTTTCTATTCGATTCGTTTTTAAACTAATCGCGTCACTGGGAGATGACGTGATACGAAAAGTCACGTGGTCTACCAGTGACGCGATTGGTTTAAAAACGAATCGAATAGAAACGTTAGTTAGCGTAGTGCATCTTTGCAGGGCCCTCTGAAAATAAATAGGTACACTGCGGCCACATCTTTGAGATTTGAAAAATATTCGTGTAAAAAGTAGTTAGTTACTGTACAGTATCTTTCTTTATTTTGATTAAAAAAGAGATGCCAGTAGATATGGCCGCAGCATTAGGAAGACCCTTTAAATATTGATCCTCACAGAGTATTACATATAAAAGCTTTTAAAAACCATTTGGAAAATAATTTGAAATTGTTAAAGGTACTATCTTTTTTTTGGAACTTGGTGAACTTATAATTTTGTCGTTCTTGAGGGATCCTGTATTTAGTGGACGTCTTTCGGCTGAAATGATTGTCTTCTCACTGGTTTTTATATGCAAATAGGAACTGATCAGGCGCGGCGGCGCGCGGCGTAGGTACTAATTTAAAGCCCGTCGGTTTTGCGGTGCGGATGCCACTAGATACTCGTTTTATTATTATTATTAGTTCCTAATATATATATATACAAATCGTTCCGCGAATGAACGATGAGTTAAAAGCGAAATGATATTGTAATTGCGCTAATTTATTCAATAAAAATGTATCTCGTAGACTACGTTAATGTCGATTATTTTGTTTGGAGTTTATCATTATCAGTTCTCAATGTAAATCATTGCCATCACGCCTGGTATGTTCTTTTTTGCAGTACCTACTTACTCTTAATAAAACTTTAACCCGTTTTACATAAAACGTTATAAATAACGGTGTTTAAAGCCATAATAGTTAATATGTGCCAACAACGTGTCTTAACTATTACCTATTGGTCTTTAAGTACCTGTTGTGATTTTGTATGAATAAAGGGTGGCGAATAGCTAACAGGTACATTCACTAAAGTTGGCACGAATGGAATGAACAAAATTAATGTCACCTATCACTGTGTGAGTGCCGTCCTTTGAACCGATGTTCGAATTTCAAACCTAAAATCTGTTATTATTTTACACACTTGTATACTTTCGTTCACTCATTCAATCCATTCGTGCCAACTCTCGTGACTCGACCTGTACGCAGGTGGTTATGTATAAGCACATGCTTACACACACATACGCATAGAATTAGTTCCATGAACACGAACTAGATGGCAGAAGTTACGACACGAACGTCACGAACAGGAAAAAACGCAGAGTTACCCGGTTACCAGTCTATATCCCAGTATACAATAGTAGTCTTTGTTTATACCTACTTACCTACCCGATAGTTATTATGGGAAAAAATAGTCAACCTAACGTTTGCATATTCTATAGGCTTCATACTTTCGATTGGTATGTAATTTGTCTATTAAACAAGCATTTTTTTTTAAAGTTATTTTTATTTTTTTTGTTAATTATATACTAGACTGTAATTTTTCAGCCTACCGATACGCCATATACATTACTTAAAATATTAAGTTTGAGATAAAATACTTTTTATCGAATAAACAGCTGGGTGGAGGTCGTCTCCTATTCGGATCCCCTACTCCAGTTGTTAAGAGGAATCTAACCACGTATAAATTATTAAAATCGGTGTAGCCGTTTAGTAGTTACGAGGGAACATAGAGTCGGATATACATACAGGTCAAACACATAACCCTCCTTTTGGGCTTTGCCGCAGTCGGGTAAAAATAACATATTGACTATTTTAAACCGAAATAGTGACAGTCCTGCAGCATATTTGGTTGAAATATCGAATTAGCAGGAATTATACGTTGTAATGTTCGTGAGAGCAAATCACTCATAAAACCAATTCCAAAAAAAGGAGACTCCACTAATCCTGCACATTATCGCCCAATTGCTCTACTAAATACGTTTTCAAAAGTTTTTGAGTCTATTATGGCCAAACGAGTAACTTCATTTTGTGACAAATTTAACATAATTTGACAAATGCCAAAATGGATTCAGACGGAACAGATCTACGAATTTAACAGTTTACGAGTTTGTACAAGAAGTTCTAGGACTAATCGGAAAAAAGAAGAATGCGTTTGGATTGCTTCTTGACATGAGCAAAGCTTACGACCGAGTTCAACACGACATCCTGTTGCATAAGCTGTCCCGAATAGGTATCCGAGGCACTGCGCACGATTGGTTTGTGTCTTATTTAGAAAATCGCCAACAAATCGTCGAATTAGAATATACAGATAACACAACAAACAAAATAATTAAAGTTCGTTCTCATACGGCCCGCACTACATGTTCTATCCCCCAAGGGAGTGTTCTAGGATGTATTTTGTTCTTGTTATATATTAACGACCTGCCAAAAATAATAAACACGAACAATATAAAAGCCTTATTTTATGCTGATGATATTTCTATAGTATTTTCTAGCCAAAATAGTAAAGATGTTACCAATAATTTAAACACTATTTTTAATAAAGTTCTGTCCTGGCTTGAAGATCATAATTTAGGTATAAACTTGCAAAAAACGAACTTAATACAATTCAGACCGTACCAAAGACCTGCTCTTAATATTAACTACGCCTATCATAATGATAAACTACAACCAGTAAACAGCTGTCCAATACTCGGTACACATATTGACGAACATTTAAACTGGAAAGCTCACGTAGGAAAAGTAGCTGCTAAATTATCTAGTTTCGCATACGCTCTCAGAGAAATAAAAATAAACACCGACTTAAAGACCGCAATTTGTGCTTATCACGCCTTTGCCCAGGCTTGGCTACAATACGGCATAATATTATGGGGCAATAGTGTTAATATAAAAGATTTATTTTTACTGCAAGAGAGATGCATAAGAGTACTAACTGGCATAAATAATGATGAAACATGCAAACCGCACTTTATAAAATTAAAAATCCTATCTCTAACATCCTTATATATATTAGAAACTTGCAAATTCGTGCGTAAACATAACAACCTCTACCAAAAATCGCGTAATTTAAGACACAAAGATAGGTTAGTTCTTTCTGCTCTATGTAAGCTGCAAAAGAACAATAAAGGTCCATGCAATGTCCATACGAATTTATAACACGGTTCCTAAAGATATCACTAAGGAAGAAAAATATGTAACATTTGTTAATAAATAAAAAACATATCTTATTTGTAAATGCCCGTACTCTGCGCAAGAGTTTATGGATTATTAATAAATAATATTAAGAAAATAGAATTATAATAGATACAGAATAATGAATAAGAGAACGCAATATTAGATAGTAATTCTCAAACAATTTCTCTTATAATTGTACTTAGTTTTTAAACAATTTGCGATGCCCTAGTAGGGTCTAGCGTTGAAAATTGCGGGAAAAATCAAATGTTTTTTTCAGAAGTTAATGAATTTTTGGTTTTTTTTCCGTTTTTTTCGGGTTTTTTAGGAAAAATAACAATTGAATATGACAATTTATTCATAGTCAATCACTGTCGCTCTCGCCAACTATTTCAATTGCTTCTGCCTCCATGTCGTCGATGTCGCCCTTTTGTAGGTGCAAATAAGATCGAATATAGATTAAGATAAGAGCAGAAAATTTAATTGTATTTTTCCATAAAAATCCGAAAAAAACGAGTTATTTGGAAAAAAACGGGATTTTTTCCGGACTTTTTCAACGCTAGTAGGGTCCATGTATGTACTTTTATTTTTTAAGACCACCTTGTAATACCATGGTTATGCAAATAAATGAATATGAATATGAATACCACATATAAACGCAAACTGCTCTTTTTGGATGAACACCCTGTTTAAGCCTCATTCGCCTACTTTAGATATTCGTTGACAAAAGTGCGATTTAATTAAATTTAAATCGCACATTTACGATCTACACTTGATATCACTTACTATAAATATTGGCTCTCTACTTAACCTTTAAATATCATCTAGTAGAAATCATCTAAAAAAACACATTTGTGCTCACTAAGCATTCGTTAAAAAATCTAGAAACCATTCGCATTGAATTCATCTGAGCAGTTTAGTCCACTGATAGGGTACCTTGATTAGAAAAGATAATTTATAATCACCACTCATTTTCAGGGTTAATGATCGAATTTACTGTCGGTTCTTTGATTACGGAAATAAAATGAAGGTCAAATATGTGTGGAATATTTTGAACGTTTTTTAAAGACTAAAGATGGGCAGAACAAAGTTTATATTATTTTATTTCAAAGACTTAAGCATTCATTTAAAACTAGTAACACCGGTTTGAAAACGTGTTGTTTTTATTTCTTAAGTACAGTCGAGTTCATAAATATGTGAACACTTGCTGTGGCTGATATTTACTAGCAATAAACTATTATAACTAATTAATCGCACGTTAAATCCAAAAGTGACACTAAATTATGAAAACGAAAACCATTTCAATAGTGTCAATTGAGGTTAAATTCTTTTTAACCTCAATTATGACCTTATTTTAATGGTTTTTTTTTTTCGTAATTTAGTGGCACTTATAGATTTAACAAAAAAAACGATAATTTAACGTCGTTTGAATTGGTTTTTTGCATAGTGTCACTGTCGCATTTAACGTTGACGCTAACTTTGACGTGTCTTGAGAGGCATCTCAATCAAGATGATTTTATGAATACGGTCCCTACTAAAACTGATCTCGGATGAAATTCTCGTCTCTAAATCTAATACTAATATTAATGTCTTTCCCTCTTGCCAAGTTGTATTTCACTTCGCCGATGTCGAGTTTTTTATGGACCCTCCGTCTATAAATAACCGAGTACTTTGCCAAATGTATCGTTTCCCAACCGTATCATTGGCCAACCCGCTTTGTTTTCTGTAACCGTAAATATTTCAAGATTTTATAAAAACTAACCTAACCAAACCTATACAGTTCTACATGCAGGTACTGAAATAAATCCTGAAAAAAATACTTATATAAAATTTGGTTGGCAAATGAAAAATCGTCCTATCCTACGATAAGAGCCACAATCGCAAAATACTTACTTTTCAGAAGCATTTTTGTGTTTCTTTGAAAATAAACATAAAAAATATATAATTTTGCAATTAGATCATGTAGAATTGTGTTCTAGGGTCCTACTGAAATTGGATTTAGGTTCGTAATAGTATTTTATAATAATATTTTGTCCCTTAAATCCTTATTCGTCGGAGTAAATAGGTGTAAGAGAGCCATAACCTACATTGTGCCATTTATCATCGGAAAATTCAGGGCCACTATTGCCGTTAGGACCAGTTTTGAAAAATCGCGCTTCGAATACATATACAGGATGTAACAGGAGGAGTGGATCAAACGAAGCACGTCGATAGAGGATGACAAGACCTATCGATTTCACCCCCATGTATGTTCAGCGATTTTCTACTGTTCCAAAGTTATTTAAAGTTTTGTAATTTTTTACTAGCACCCTATGTTACCACCTATTTTTGCTAATTTAATCTAAACGATTGAATTTACAACTATGATTTTTGTTTTTTAGGTAGTGGAATAGTTGATCTTGAGTATCCAATTAAAAAAGTGATCAAAAAACTTGCCAATTTTTAGAAAATCGTACGTGTACTTGGATATTTCTGTAAACTTAACATTAACTTGAACTTTCGAAGATGTTTGTAAACAAAATTCCCATAAAAAAAAACTTAAATAACTCTAAAAACTGCGCTAATTAATGATAAATCTCCTGTACAAAATTTATTGTGTTTGGTTTACAGGAAAATGTAAAAAACCAAGTTAAACGTCAAAAGAGCGACATTAACGAACGTCTGCTTCGGCATCTACTGCAACACTTTCAATTATAAAAATAACAATTAAATATTATGTGAACATTTTGAAGGAGCTAAGAATAGTTAATCAGTTATCAGTAAAAACCTATCTGGTTATTTAATTCCCAGTAACCACCTAGATTTTTCGGTGTCAAATATTCGTGTTAGGATAAGGTTACCAAATTTAAGAGTAATTTTATTTATTGATGCTATTAAAAGTCCCTGCTTACCGGATCATCGCTCGCTACATGATGAGTTGAATAAAATTAAAAAAAGACGTTTAATTAAGACGGCAATTTGAAGATATTTCACTTATTGATGAAATTCAGGCTCAACAACATACTTTATTTTCGTTTTACACGCAAGTTTTTACTTAAAGAAAAATTGTTAATTTCACACTTGTTGACGTAATAAACTAAATTTTAATTGATCCTGTTATTTGTAATAAAATATATACCGAAGATTTATCATTAACAAGGGCAGTTTTTGGAATAGTTCGTAAAAAATATATATTAAAATTCTATTGGCTTATGGGCCCGAAAGTTGGAGTTTTAAAGTTGAGTTTACGGTGATAGTACAAGAACTAATTATTTTCTTAAAAATTGGTAATACTTTTGACCGTGACGTTAATTGGAGACTCAAGATCAACTATTAGACTACCCATAAAACAAAAATCACAGCTGTGGATTCAACTATTTAGATTGTACTAGTAACCTTAGATGGTAATAGAGGGTGTCAGTAAAAATTAACAAAAACCTAAATAACATACATGGGAGAGAAATCGATAGGTCTTGACGTCCTCTATCTACCTGCTTCATTTAACTTTGATCCACTCCTAATGTTACACCCTGTATATTAGTCACTTAATTAAAAAAACTTATGTTTAGTTGAATATATTATTTATTTATCACAAAATATTAAGTACGAACAAAATGTAACAAAATAGATTGTTTATTTCGGAACTTATTAAAAATTGCTTCATTTTTAATTTCGTTAATAAATTGGTAAGTAACAAAAAATATATAATTTCTTGCCTCGTTCCCATAATGCAAGGGATGGATACTCTTACGTGTTCTTTTCTCTGCAAAATAAAAATAACAAATAGTTTACTTATATACTAATATTATAAATGTGTTATTTCGTCTATTTTTGACGGCGTAAGTCGTCTAAGTTTGAAGGCATGGATTGTGATCGTTGGACGAACTAGAATTTTATCTGGATGATGTCACGGGAAGAGCTTGTCAAGAATAAAAATCTCAGCTGAGAAAATATTTAGAATTTAAAAGAACCCATTAGCAAAAACTCGTGCAAGTTCACATACTGACATAACAAACAAAATAACAGTTTTAATTTGTCAGAATCAAGCGTTTTGTATAATATTTAACGCATTTTATACAGGAAAAAAGCCCCAACTGCCATTAGAGCCCAAAAATAAAATACGCAAACGGACAACTTTAAAATTCACATTTTTATCAAAAAGCAATAAAATCATTTCAAACATTCGTATAGTTTGTAAGACACCCAAATTATATCTTTAAAAAGCGAAAATTAAAACAATAACAAAACAATACACAATTTGAAAGTAGAAAAAGGACACAAAGGTCATTGTGGCCACACATTTGCCATACAATGGAAATTAAGCAATTCCGTAAAATAGAGCCACAATTACCGTTCGGGCTTTAATCAACGGAATATACATTAATTCATTAAATTGGGCTAGTTTCTGACCCTAATTATTTTAATATGTTAAATAAATGTTCATTAAAAATTCATTGTAAATATATAAAGTTAAAAAAGTACTAAATATTACTTCAACAATGAAAAGAATATTAAAATCCATTTAATTTAACTTACTTGGTACATTCCGTTTGTGTTCACCATCGTTTTTTACCACAATTTTTCCTGGTCTGTGCCCTCGACGATTCATTTTGTATTTCGAACATACAGTTAACGAATAAAAACGATCTTCCAAATGTAAATTAAAACTGTTAGAACGCCAAAATACTCAAGGCCGCTGTCCGCCGAGTACTGAAGAAATGGCGCTTGCGCCCCCTCCTTCCGCACGCGCCGCTCGGTATCGCACGTTGAAAAAGGACATTAATATATTAATGGCTTCACTCCGCGTTAAAAGTAAGTCCAATGCAATTGTGGCTTATTGAAAAACTCAATTAACTATTGAATAAAATATGTTTATAGACAAATTTTTGATGTCATCTTATGTAACTTGAGACGTAGAATTCAATTTTACAATAAAAACAAAAAGCCACTGTGGTGGTTGTGGCTCTTATCGTAGGATAGGACGAAATTTGGGAAACGATACATTCGGCATAAATATTTTTGCCAAACGGCAGGCTCCGCGTTTCGAGACATTTCAGATATAACATGATTGTATTTCACTCCTTTGTTTAACAAGCTGTATTTCACCAATGTAGAGTTTAAGATAATCACCGTGGACTTATTAAAGAAATAAGTCCATGGATATCACACGCGAGTCGCGACACATAGGGTTAGCTCCACACACACAGGGTTAGCTCCACACGCTTCTGTCAAGTCCCGGATTCTCGTCTCAAGACGCTTGAGAGAGAACAGTTAATCACTAGACGTTTACTTTGACGTATCTTGAGATAGGCATCTAATACGACACTTATTGATAAAGTCTCAGTCCTCAGGTTTGGCAAGACTTTGCAGTTTTGAGATTTCAAATGTCTATTATTATATAGGCCTCAGGGCCTTTCGCATGCTAATTTGCGAATTTGTTACAGTTGACGATAATTTTGGAAAGTAATAGGTACAGAGGCCGGGAAGCGGGGGATAGTTACGAGGATGGCAACCCCTTTCCACGGCGTGGTATGTATAGTGCTTTTCTCAAACATATAATTCATTAAAAAAATTAAAACAAAAATTACAATGTCAAATACTAGGAGTGCATAAACATTAAAAGTAACCTACAGTGCTCAGTCATTCGCACTGTGTCGTGTGCCCCGCAGCGCACCGCCTGCGATCTAAGTTGCGCTACGCACCCCTAATTACCTTTGTCCTCCTGGTACTTTAAATAAACATGCAAACGCTTTGGTTAGATGCACGGCTTAGTATATTTAGAAGAAAAACAGATATTTAGGTTTTTCATAAAGACAGCTGCCATGTTTACAACAAAATTAAAAAAATAAACTTCCCGGCCTAGGCCTTCAATTTTGTATGATATTCCTTTACAGTTTTCTCGAGTCGATCCGCCTGAAACGTGATACTTTGAAGCCTAAAATAACTAACATAAGGCCAACATTCCATTGCATGTTTGAGAAAAAGGTATTTTCTTGTTTTTAAAAACGATAAAATACGCAAATACTTGACATTTTACTGCGGTGATTGTACTTAAGTGGTGCCTATAACCGGCAGAATACGTTCTTAAGTTTCAGTGCACCATTGCAGTTTGACAACAATGTACGACGCTGTGAGTTATACTTTGTTTACTAGATAATTTTATACCTAAATGTGGTTTTCAAGACTTAAAGATTCTTGGTTCATTCGTTTTTTAAAACATTTAATTTTAATTTTATACTTTTTAGTGATCATAATATGTTGCGGAAAAATCACCAAATAATAATTGACAACATTTCAAAAAAAAAAGCATTTCTGTTTTTTCGCGTTTATAATAGCTGGTTAAAAATTAGAGTACCCGTGTTTCTCGATTTTTCTTGATTTAACTTAAATTCGTCGTTAATAATTTATTAAAGAAATAGTCATTAAAAAGACCGTATATATAAAGTTAGGAATAGTGATGTCGTGATCTTAGCATTATATAAAGTAAAAAAAGTAACTTTAAACAGAAACAGCACTGACTGTCATGTCATGTCACTTGTCAACAATAACAACTGTTACAACATAAATGCGTCGACTTTGGGCAAATTGCGGCTATCCGCTTTTACAAATCCATTAGTCACTTTCATTTTAAATAGCGTATATCAAAACAATAGTATTACGAGAATCGAAAGCGTGTCGTTAGAATCAAGTAATCCGTCAGACAGATAAAAAATTTACATGACAATTGTATATTTTTTTCAATTCCTATGGCAATAAATGGACTAAGTACACTATAAGTGTATTCCTAACATTCACAATCCAACTTTTTTTACTGTTTTTCCTAAATATAAAAAAAAAGACTGCATAAAAAAATCTAAAAATATTTTTACTGTAATCAGCAATGTAAAATCTACAAACGGTATTTTAATTTACTACCTTAGCAAATATGAATTGTTGTCAATTTCTGAATGCAAAGCTAGATTTGTTTACTGAAAATACCAAAATCGTAATGTGTATGTCCATAATATTTGAGGAGTTCCCTCAATTCCTTAAGGATCCCAACTTCAGATTCTGACTTGTTAACAATTGAAAAGACACCTTACCAAACAAAAAAATCTTTTTTAAATCGGTCCATGATTGACGGAGAAATTAGTGAACATACATAAAATAATACAAACTCACCTACACCATACACAAATAAGTTCCCCATTTTTTGACGTTGGTCAAAAGTAATAATAATTGTCGATCTATTGTGTCATGTTTTTACCGATTTTTACCAGGTCTACAGAATCTGAATTCTACAGATTCTCAGCTTTACAGATTCCCAATTCTACAGATTCTCAGCTATTCAGATTCCCAATTCTACAGATTCCCAGGTCTACAGATTCTCAATTCTATAGATTCCTAGGTCTACAGATTCTCAATTCTACAGAAAGCCTAGGCCGAGTCAACCGTCTCGGAATGGTCAGTCTTGGCGGTAGCTCATTCTGTGTCCAAAGACCTAGAAAACTTTTGAAAATCAATTTTGACAGAGTCGACGGAGCTCCTCGCGGAGGTCCACCCTTTTGGGAGCTACGATGCCACAGACTTACATTATAGATACACAGACACACGCATACATAGATCCTAGCTTTTGCCTATCGGAGATAAAAAAAAACCGGCCATGTGCTAGTCGGGCTCACGCACGAATGTTTCCGTACCATTATCTATACAACATTAGACACTATATTTGCCGTTATTAATACCGAGCAAAAAACGGCAAAAAAATCACGTTTGTTGTATGGGAGCACCACTTAAATATTTATTTTATTCTATTTTTAGCATTTTTTGTTATAGCGGCAACAGAAATACATCATCTGTGAAAATCTCAACTAGCTATCTATCACGCTTCATGAGATACAGCCTGGTGACAGACAGACAGACGGACAGTGGAGTCTTAGTAATAGGGTCCCGTTTTTACCCTTTGGGTACGGAACCCTTACAAAGAAACAAACATTTAACATTGTAATATTAGTAAAATGAATATTATATTCCTTGCAGAAACCTCATGCCACTCTGTGCCTAAACTCCATATTGCTATTAAATTCTGACAATGAGACTTTGGCAACGCTCTTGGAACATCTGAAAATCGATCCTGATTCTTTGGCAGAAATGGTGCAGAATATACAAGATTGGTATCAGAAACAACCTCATTTGCCTGAAGGACAACTACGTAAGAATCATAAAATATGAGTCTCTTTTAGGCGCTTATCACACGCACAAGATTCACCACAGTTTGGCCTGCGCAAGCTTCTCGCACGAAAAAATTGAACACTGCGTGTGCTACCACACGACACAGTTAACTACGCGCAATCCACATTCTTGTCGAAATCCTTGTCGTGGGAACTATGTTTTCCAGTGAACGAAGAGCGAGCCCCGACTGTAGCTTGAACACTGAACGCCCAACCACACGCACAGACGAGTACGCGGAGGCCGGGATTGCGCAGGCGAATTTCAAGCAAGTCGAAAATTGCGCAAGCCGCGCCCGTGGGGTTGGCGCGTGATACAGTTTTATCAACCACACGCTCCGTGTTCCGCGTACAAACCGGCCTGCGCAGGCAAAACTGTGGTGAAGCTTGTGCGTGTGGTAAGCCCATTAGGTATTAGTGGTACCTTTTTCTAGTTCCGTCCTGGGGGGTTACGACGACATACTAAAGCAGTTCAGTTTAGTTTGAGAGAAAAGGAATAGCTTTAAATTGGATGGAGTTGACTTAGCGATCGACGCGATCTGTCATCAGCTTACGTCAATCCTATATCTACATATTGTCGATTTTCGAAAATCGCTAACTTAACGTTATGCATCTTGATTAGGCCCCCTAATCGCTATCGCTGTATTATCTTTTACCTACCAAAATCTCTATTTAATATTGTATTTTTTAATGAAAATCACTTTCGGTGAAATTCAATGAGACTGGCCGATGATGCTTGTCATATACAATTTGTTTTTTGAAATATATTTGACATGAAAATGACATTAAAAAAAGTCTAAAGTCTCAGACTGCCAATGACAATACCTAACAAGTCTTGTTATTGTCATTGGCAGTCTGAATAGGAACAGACTTTAGACTTTTTTTTGTGTCATTGTTTTTACCACGGATCTAAAAAAATAGGGACGTAACCAATGGACGTAACCTAGTCTAATCATGAGTGAAGCACACAAAATGGCCGTCCATTTACGAGTATGCGTGCTTTAAGTGTTGCCATATAAATCGTTAATTTGCCCATTGTAATGAAAACATTTTAACTAACATATAATTTATTTATTTTTTAACCCAACCGACTTTACATTTTTCATGTTTAGGAAAGCTATCAGAAATTAATGAGTAATTAAAAAAAAAAACTTTTGTTCCTATTGTTTGAATTCCGACTATGCTTCAAACAATGATTAAAACACTCGCTTTAAAAAGACGAGTCAAACGATTCCAAACTCGACAGATCCACTATTAGCCATTGAGGAGTTCCTATGACCACCTGTCTCCATCATCATAACAGCTCGATAGTACCATACAATTATATTGTCATCGCAATGACATAAACAAGTAGGTATGCAAAATTTCAAGAGAATCTGACAAATTAGAAGTAACAGAGATCCAAGACTTAATTACATTCTTAGATTGTTTGTGACTTAGTAAAAAGTGTGTAAAAAAACCGAACAAAATCAAGTCTGACTCACATAAGCAGGGTTCCGTACTATAACTAACGGCGTTACAGATATCCCCACTTTTAGGAAAAAAAAACGTGAAAATACTGGCAACACTGGTTGTCATTATTGTGTGTAATTTACGTTAAAGTAAATAAACACATATTTATGAAAAATAACACGAATAATCATAATTTACGCGTGATAAGTGATACCGCGTGTCTTTTTATAAATACTAATGTAGTTTTTACACGTTTTTACAACACAATGCGGCATTTTCTTCGGCGTAAAATTACATGTCACTCGTGCTTTGGCTCGACGCATAATGTCGGCGGGTTAAACACACCTAGTGCATTTGTGAGACGGTAGTTCGTGTATGACGGAACGAAATAACAGACCTTGCATACTTCACACATTTTTAGTGTAACGTTACGTCCGTATTTTTTTAGGCCCGTGATTTTTACATTGTATACAGATCGGGGCTCTATCATGTTTGATAAAACTTCATTGCTTTTGAACATTGACAATACTATACATGTCAAAAGTAATTAGGTTTTACAACACACACAATATTGACTTCCCATGCTACACTTAAGTATGTAGGTATATTAAAAATATACTATTATTTCACAGATAATCAACTCATTGCAAGACTACTAATAATGCGAAAATTTAGTCTAGAAAAGGTGAAGGAGAAAATAGACAATTATTACACGGCGAGAAATAACATGGCTGAATTATTGACCAATAGGGATCCATTGGCACCAGAACTAAATACATATTTAAAGGGCGGCCATTGGATTGTGCTGCCGCGGAGAACACCAGAGCAATACAGAGTTAGCTTATATAGGTAAGTAATACTTAAGTTAGTGCGGAAAGTAAAAGATTGTTGGTTTGGCGATTTGGCGTCGTGGGAAAATTGTAAGAATTTTGATATTTCATTCAAAATTACCGTCGCAAAGCAAAGAGAGTACTGTTTTTGACCTGTATGCTGCTGTAACAGCACAGAAAGCAGCTCACTGCAATGAAATAGTAGTAGCATTGTGTACATTGGTCATCATAATCTCATTAAATGGCGCCGCAGCACGTCTTTAACCATTCTATACATTAAGTAACCACATTACCATTGCTTATACTATTTCAATGCATTTATCCGCCTTCTTTGGTATTACGGTAGTAATGTATGTAAAGTAGGGGAGATGTGTATAATATGATCCCTGGAGGTAACGTGATTCCCCATCGTATCCGGCTGACGGTTAGAGATATCTATCCAAATGGTCTAAGATCCGAATAGGAGACGACCTTCACCGGGCTGTTTATTCGATAAAAAGTATTATATATCAAAGGTGTTGTCATTTGTAAAATTCATACATTTTCAAGGTGAGCGGCCATTCGGCAAATTATGATAGAATTATTAAAAATAAACATATTTTATTATGTAATGTAACACTCTTAAGTGCATCGGAGCTGAGATATTTAAATATTCATGCTTGGGCGTACTTTTGTACTAAAAACTGAACACTTAAATCTTTAAAATCTCCGCTCTGATATTATTTAACGCCATAAATTATATATATATCTATATGTATTTAGAGGTCCTCTAAATAACCATGTAAGAATCATCCATGGCCGCTGTTACATGAGTCAAGGGGCAGGTTTCAGGTGTAATCTTTAAAAATACACAAGACTGGGTTCAAGACGTCTGTATTCTTTTGGGTGTGTCGCCATAGAGAGAGCCATAGACATGACAGACTTTACGCGCGGGAGCAGGCGTGTTCAGATACTTAACATCTCCCCTCTAAAAATTATCTTAAATTAAGTTTAATTAACATTGCGAATATACTTAAAATTATACGAGTTACAAAACTGAATAGTAACACAAACGGAAAATAAACCAATTTATACAATGCAAAACGGAACGCAAAGTGAGAGGTGAAAAAATAAATGACAATATTCTTCAAACAAATTTACCCAATGCCCTTTAATATGCTAAGTAATATATGACGAATAGGTTGACTGAAAATTTCAGTCCAGTCCTTATATGAAAAAAAACTGAAAATTAACTTTTTCTTAAATTGCTATATCTTGTTAAATAGACCAATTACATACTACTCGAAAGCATGAAAGCTATAGAATATGCAAAAGTTAGGTTTAGTGAAAATTATTAGTACCGACTTAGCTGCCTACCCAATAGTTATGACGGGAAAAAATAGTCAACCTAACGTTTGCACAGGCTTCATGCTTTTAATTAGTATGTAATTGTTCTATTTTACAAGCAATAGCAATTAAAAAAAAAGATCATTATCAGTTTTTTTTTTATCATATAAGGACTGGATTAAGATTTTTCAGTCAACCTATTCGCCATACATTACTTAGCATATTAAATTTGAAATATAATTCTTTTTATCGAATAAAATACTCATAAACCAAATTCCCCGCGACCTCGCCAGTTTCCTCTCTAAATGTCACGGAGGTGGAAGCACTGAGCGTGGTTAAAAAATGGTAAAAATGGGTGTCTAATCCATGGTACGCCTATTTTAAAGATTCTTTACTATCTGCATGTTGAATTTTATTGAAATTTTGTTTTGTAGACGGATTCCATTGACGCTATAACTAAAAAAAAATAAGAATGCACTTACAAAGTTATGTAAATTCACCATGCTTAACAATTTAAATAGGTATTGTGTTATTGTCTTGAACTTTGACCACAGTAACGTTTTTCAAACATATCCCCTACTAGCACTTCCTATATTTAGCTATCGGCAATCTTCGTTTTTCTATGAAACACGAGTGACGAATTAACTGTCAGTTATTACTAAGCTGGCATTACTGGGGCCTTATTCTACTTTGTCACTACACGTTTGTTATCCTATTGTTTTAGTTGGCCGCCATGACGATCAAGTAAATAAGAACTATAGTAACGTCGCCAATAATACTATGTTATTGAATATTTATATTTTTACTAAAGTAAACTATACGTTTTTTTAGTTTAATTTCAGAATCCTAATAACCACCAAATTTCAAAATTAAAAAAAGAAAACTCATGCAGTCGCATTTATAAAAGTAGGTACTCTTTTTTTTTCCATGTTACTCTTAGGCCTGATTTTTCAATGTCCAGAAAACGGTAACTGTTGGGTAAATTTTAGCTTGGTCCTTTTCTTTTATTTGACATCGAAAAGGATCAAGCTAAAATTTACCCAACAGTTACTGTTATCTGGACATTGAAAAATCAGGCCTTAGATACAATCATGTCATGATTAGGTACTCCCTTCTTTCTACAAAATAACTTCTGAAGATTAAGTGAAAAAGGGTTCAAGTACCTTATACCCCGTTCATGTTTATACCCTTTTAGTACGAGTTAAGTAGACTTATACCTTTTTTCACTAAGACCTCAGCATTGTAGATAGTAGAAAACGCGGGTAGCCAAGTTGCTTTGAGCCAGCGAAACTACTTAGCAGTCTTGGGTTCGATTTTCGCTAAGGAAAAATATGTGTGATTTACGCGAGTATTTGTTCCTGAGTCTGGGTTGTTTTACATGTATTTCTCTATTTAAGTATGCCTATCGTTGTCTAGTACCAGTCAACTACAAAGAGGTATATCCACTTTTGGATCTTCGTACAATATCATAAGGTAAAAACAAAACACCGCCTTTAAAAACCCAAAAAATAACTTCTTTCAAAATTATAGGTACGTAATAGGTTAGTCCACCCTGATGTCGGCTTTTTTTTTGTAAATATTGTGGTCGCCGGCTTC
The DNA here is from genome assembly GCA_946894065.1 of Acleris literana. Classification (NCBI taxonomy): domain Eukaryota; kingdom Metazoa; phylum Arthropoda; class Insecta; order Lepidoptera; family Tortricidae; genus Acleris; species Acleris literana. The sequence goes on from OX335687.1 coordinate 11,801,660, forward strand.
AGTTAGACTAACCTATTAGGTACCTACAATTTTAAAATAATAATAATAATAATAATAAAAAACTACCGACCCATTACATGCTTGCCTACCATCTACAAGCTCCTTACATCCATTTTGAGCACAAAATTAAATGCACATTTTATTGCAAATAGTGTTTTGGCCACTGCTCAAAATGGATGTAAGGTTGGGTCCCGCGGTACTAAGGAGCTCCTCCTCATAGACATGGCCATTTGCCAGCAAGTCAGACGAAGCAAGGCGGCCCTTTCGGCTGCTTGGATTGACTACAAGAAGGCTTATGATTCGGTGCCTCACTCATGGCTCGAAAGGATCTTAGAGTTGTATAAAGTTGATGCAACTTTGAGGTCCTTTTTAGGTGTGTGTATAAGGCAGTGGGTCACAGTCCTTCGTCAACCAGGTGCTCGAGATGTCCCCTCTGATTCGCCTAGCTTGATAAAGATTGAAAGAGGCATCTTCCAGGGTGACAGTCTAAGTCCTTTGTGGTTTTGCCTAGCCTTGAATCCCCTCAGCTCTATGCTGACGGATTCTGGGCTTGGCTATCGACTTCGCAGAGAAGCTGAAGTCATTTCTCACTTATTGTTCATGGATGACCTCAAACTGTTTGCATCGAAGCGCCAAGATCTTATCGCATTATTGAAAATCACACAAGAGTTCAGTAATGCGATCAAGATGGAATTCGGTGTAGATAAGTGTGCGGTCATGCATGTTCAACGAGGGAAAGTTGTAAATTCGTCGAATTTGCAGCTTTCTGAGACAATGACTCTCAGATCTCTCTCCGAAGTTGAAACCTACAAATATCTTGGTATGTCACAGTCTTTGGGTATTGTGGACGGCGATGTCAAGCAGTCAGTGAAGTAGCGCTTCTTCTGCCGCTTGACAAAAGTTCTTAATAGTCTTTTGTCGGGTGGCAATAAGGTGCGCGCCTTCAATGGCTGGGTGATGCCGCTGCTCACATACTCCTTTGGCATACTAAGGTGGACTCAGACTGAGCTGGACGCCCTGGATAGGAGGGTCCGCCTACTGCTTAAATCACATCGCATGTTGCACCCACGCTCATCTGTTATGAGATTGTACATCCCGAGGAAATGTGGAGGACGAGGCATGTTAAATGCTAAGAATCTCCACAATCGCGAGGTGTGCAATCTCAGGGATTATTTCCTTAGAAATGAGTGTGGGATGCATCGTGATGTGGTTGCAGTAGACAAGAGCCTCACGCCTCTTTCCTTGGCAAACGAGAACTGGCGCAAACCAACGGTGTTGAGCACTGAAGACCGCAAGAACGTATGGAAGAGCAAGGAGCTACACGGACGCTTCTACCGGGCCCTAACAAGGCCCGACGTAGACTTTTTAGCGTCTGTGAACTGGCTACGATTTGGTGACCTCTTTGGGGAAACCGAAGGTTTTGTCTGTGCAATTGCTGACGAGGTCATAATGACGAACAATTACCGGAAATATATTCTGAGGGATGGCACGGTTGACATTTGTCGAGCATGCCGTTGCCCCGGCGAGTCCCTCAGACATATAATTTCCGGTTGTTCGCATTTGGCCAACGGCGAGTACTTGCACAGACATAACCTCGTAGCCAGGATCATCCATCAGCAACTTTCTCTTCAATATGGTCTTGTAGAGTCTGAAGTGCCGTACTATAAGTACGCACCGGCGCCAGTTCTCGAAAATGGTCGTGCTACGCTCTATTGGGATCGATCTGTCATCACGGACAGGACTATTGTTGCCAATAAGCCTGATATCGTGTTGACAGATCGATCTCAACGCCGGGCAGTGCTCGTCGACATCACCATCCCGCATGACGAGAACCTTGTGAAGGCCGAGAAGGACAAATTCAGCAAGTACCTTGACTTGGCTCACGAGGTGACCGCCATGTGGGATGTTGACTCAACGATCATTGTCCCGATAGTTGTTTCGGCAAACGGTCTTATAGCGAAGAGTCTCGACCAACACCTCAAGAGACTTTCGCTAGATGGCTGGATCAAGGGCCAGATACAGAAGGCAGTACTCCTCGACACGGCACGTATTGTGAGGAGGTTCCTCTCTCTGCAGCCCTAACCACCGGTAGCTTGAGCCTTGCCCCGCTGCCGGCGGCACTCGTAGGTTAGGTTTTTTATAATGTCTATTTTTTTGTATTAGTATTTTTATTTTACTTTTATATTTGAATATTTGTTATAAAAAACCTAATGTACAGAAAATTAAATAAATATCTAGAATAATAATAAAAATCTTTATTGTCCAAAATATACATTTGTTACAATTGGAGCCATGGAGACTGCGTTAGTTTTCACTGTGTTCAGAAGTTATTTTTTGGGTTTTTGAAGGCGGTTTAGTGTTTTTTTAAACATTTATTTTATTTTATACCTGTTGGAAGCGTGGGCTGTATATAATAAAAACGCGTCCTTTTCACCATTTATCACCTTTAATTTCACTTTTATGGGAGACACGATCCGGTCAGTTTGATGGCCGATGGCGGAAGAGACAGAGTTGCCAGTACAAGCAAATGACCTATCTTAATATATTTTATGTGTTGCTAACATAGATGCGCCTCAAAAAAGATACAAAATTATCCATTTGAAACAAAAAATAGCCCTTTCTAACACTTAACCTTTCATCAGTTAATGTAGCTATACAAACAAAAGGAGGCACTGAATGTTAACAGTAACTTATTGTAATTAATAAGTAATTTAAGAATAACAACTTAAATTAATCATTACTTCTTCAGCATAACACTTATACATTTACTCCTAATCGAACACTACTTATGTTTATGTAGGAACTGTAAGGTGAGCATAATACTCAAAAGGTTACAGAGATGAAGCAAAATTATCTTTAGCATTTAAGTGTAGCTTTTATATTTAAGTAACAAGTGTTAAGCAATCTATTTTTAAGGTAAGTACATCCTAAAAACAACCTAAATCATAGTAGAATTTTCATTATATAATTACAATTGTATACTTGCACACAATTTTAACTATTTTAGTACACATTTTGAATTTTATGGAATGCTGACCTTTTGAACATACAAGTTAAACAAATAGGCTCAGATATAGTATGAAGCCCTACTTAATACTAGGACAACTTAATTCTAAATGTACAATAAGGCAAGTTCTCATGGAAACGCGATGAGAATGCTTATTGCGTAAACTTATTAAAAATAAGACGTTTGTTACATATATAAATCAATTAACAAAGTAGTTTGTTTACACATCAGGCGCGTTAATAAGTCATACTTTAGTAATAATTACATTTAAAACTATCGGTAGTACACAAATCCTAGTAATCAAATAAAATTACATTTAAACCTCTATAGGTAATACACAAATTTTGGTAACCGACCTATTGTGAGTATGACCGTTTGCCGTTTGGACCTCGACCGCGCGCACTATACCATCCTTCCCCGGGAACAAGTTGGTGACCCTGGCCATGGGCCACTCCAGAGGAGGTGAATTATCACTACGTAATATGACCAAACTACCAATACATATATTTGGCATAGCAGACTGCCATTTTGGTCGGTTTTGCAGTTGGTTTAAATAATGCTTGCTCCAATACTTCCAGAATGTTTGTTTCATACTAGTTGTAATTGACCAAAATTTAAGTAAGTTGATCGATTTATTGCTTACATCTTGTTCGGGGTAAGTATTGAGTGGAGCACCAGTGAGAAAATGACCTGGAGATAGGTACGAGAAGTCGTTTGGATCTGCCGTCACTGCTGTGAGTGGACGCGAGTTTAGAACCCCTTCTATTTCTACCAGCACGGTGTTGAGCTGCTCATACGTGAGCAGCGCCTTCCCAATAACGCGCTTTAAATGGTGCTTTGTGCTCTTTACTCCGCTTTCCCAAAGCCCACCGAATACCGGACTGTAACTGGGTATGAAGTTAAAATGTATGCCCTTTTGGGACGCAAATGATTGTACAGCGTGTTGGTGGCTTTGAGAAGCGTGCAAGCGATAAAACTCGTCTAATTGATTCCTTGCGCCTTTAAATGTAGATCCGTTATCGCAGTAGACTTCGCTGGGCAAGTTACGTCGCGCTATAAAACGTTTGAAGCAGGCAAGAAAGCACTCTGTGGTTAAATCACTACAGAGCTCGAGGTGGATCGCTTTGGTAGCGAAGCACACGAATAGGGCTATGTACCCCTTTCCGATTACCGGTTTTCTAATGCGGCTGTTTTTGACTGATACCGGCCCGGCGAAGTCTACTCCGACCCGCTCGAACGGACGGCAGGCAGTGACGCGGGCTGCCGGTAAGGAACCCATTAGCTGAGCTGTCGCAGCCGCCTTCAGTCTGAAACATACAACGCATTTATGTATAACCTTTTTCACAGTGCGCAAACCATCTATTATCCAGAATCGTTGTCGTATAGAACACAAGATTAGCTTTTGTCCTGCGTGCAATAAACTTATGTGCTCATTTCTCACAATCAAGTCAGTAATTACTGATTTCTTTGGCAATATGGCCGGATGCTGTGCAGTGTATGGAAGCGGCGCATTTTGAAGGCGGCCACCAACTCTAATGACGCCTTCATTATCGAGGAAGGGAGTCAGAGGCTTTAAGTCACCTTTGGCTTGTTTGTGAGATTGTAGCAACTTTATGTCATCGGGGTAAAATTGAGCTTGCTCTTGTTTGACTATTAGCATGAGTGCTTTATTCAGTTCTACTAAAGAAATAAAACCTTTTAGATTTTGAGAAGTAGGCTTTACGTTATTGCAAAATCTAAGAATGTATGCAAGCACTCGACTCATTTTTCCTATGCTAGAAAATCTTTTTAAATTTTCAAAGAGATCATTAGAGTTAGAGACTGTGGTTGTAAGGCACAAAGCGCTAACATGATCGGATTTTAGTTCAGGCAGCTCTGTAGGCATTACTGCCTCTTCTGGGAAGTCATATTCTTTAGAATGTAAGAAGGATGGTCCATGCCACCACAAGGCATGGCCTTCGATTTCTTGAGGCTGAAGGCCTCTGCTAAGGCAATCTGAGGGGTTATCGTTAGTGCTCACATAGTGCCAATTAAAACCTTTCGTTAAATCTCCTGCCGATCGGACTCTATTCGCGACGTAAGTTTGTAATTTGGTGACGTCGGTCTTTAGCCATGCTAACACGATTTGAGAGTCAGAGAAGAGGTGAGTTGCATGAATCTTTATTTTTGTAGCAATAGTGCACTGTACCTTTTTAACCAGAGTAGACAGCAGCAGCGCAGCGTTTAATTCGAGCCTGGGAGTGGTAAGTTGTTTCTTGCTGGGATTAATTCGCGACTTAGAACATAACAGCTCGACCCTTACCTTTCCATGCTCGTCTATAGTCCGTAAGTACAAGCAGCAGCCATAAGCTACTGATGACGCATCCGAAAATCCGATTAACTGGTTCACTATCGCTTGTTGTGACTTAACACAACGTGGCACAATTACCGGTTTCATCTGAGAAAGGTCTTTAGTAAAACCAGCCCACATGTTACGAATACTATCTGGAGGAGTAGAGTCCCAGTCCAAGTCATTTGACCATAGCATTTGCATTATAACCTTTGCGCGAACAAGCACTGGACCAATTAGCCCCATAGGATCATAAAACTTGCTAATGTAGCTTAGAATGTCGCGTTTGGAGTCGTTACGACTGCTATATGGCTCAGGGCATGTGCCTTTGAAGACATCAGACTTCACATCAAAGTGAATACCTAGTGTCTTCAGAAGCGAGTCATTTTTCTGAAGCTCTACTTCTCCGATGTAGTGGCTGTTACTAGGTACACTTTCTAAAATGGGTTTGCAATTTGATGCCCATTTGTGCAACTGAAAACTTCCCATATTAAGCAATTGAATTAATTGTGATTGCGTTTGTATTAGTTCCTGTTCATTACTGCATGACACCAAAATATCATCAACATAAGTGTTATTTTTTATCACTGATGACGCCAGTGGCATGGAGTCTTCATGCTTTTCAGCAAGGTCACTGAGACAACGAGTAGCCAGATATGATGATGATTTGAGACCATATGTTATGGTGTTAAGCTGAATGCATCTTATATTATGATCTGGAGAAGCTCGCCAGAGTATGTTTTGCAATGATCTTTGATCTGGATCTAAATTAATACAGCGGAACATCATTTTAATGTCACAAATAAAGAAGAGCCTGTCTATTCTAAATAGAATGAGAATGTCAAAGAGGTCTCTTTGCACAACAGGACCATTAAGCAACATATCATTTAGTGATACTCTTTTGTTTGTGAGCATAGACCCGTCGAACACTGTCCTTAACTTTGTAGTGCGGTTGTTTTCTTTTATTACTGCATGGTGAGGCAAAAAGTACACTGGATCTTTGGCTAAATTTAACTGATCGAATTCGTGGTACTCACCATGATTTAATTCAAGATACTGATCAATGAATTTTTTGTATTCGCTGAAAAGAGCCACATTTTTGTGCAGTCTCTTTTCTAGATTAAGAAATCTTTTGAGTGCTAAGTGAAACGAATCCCCTAACTCAGAGTTAACTTGCTCTAAAGGAACTTTAATGGGCATTGAAACTTGATATTTTTTGTTTTCAAGTTTTGTAGTTTCCCTGAAGAGATTTTCACAATATTCATGCTCTGGTAATTGCTCTGGGAAGATTTCAGGCACTTTTTCAGCTTGCCAAAATGAGTTTAATTGTTCACTAATGGTATCATTGCATTCTCTACAAAACAAGGAAACAACCTGATTAATATTTCCTGCAGGCAACTGGGTGCGGCCGGCGACGACGAGGCCGAACGATGTGTGTACTAGCGATGGATGCCCGGGGTTTGCAGAGCACGATGTTGCAGCGCTCGCGTTGCTTGTAGTTGCGCGGCGCTGGATGTGCTCTGGCTCTGCTTCCCCATTAGGCTGCTGTTGGGGCAGGAGAATCTGAAAGAAAATATCAGCTCCAAGCAAAAGATGCACATCACCAGGTGTATTGAAATTTTCATCGGCTAGCTTGCAGTTAGAAGGGAATGCAATGTGCGACATATCAAACTGAGTTTGTGGCAATTTGGTTGTAATAGTTTTTACAACATGACAGTTGACATTTATATTGAATGGATAAACTGTGGAATGCACATCTAGGTTTATACATTTGTCAATAGCTTGTTCTGCATTGATAATACCAATGATAGTAGTGTTAGTTTTTTGCGATGACATTCCTAATACATCCACAACCCTCTGAGTAACAAATGATGCTTGTGAACCGCTATCTAGGAGTGCTCTGACATAAACTGTCATCCCTGATCTGGCTATTAGCTTTACTCGTGCAGTGGGCAACAAAACCTGCCTTTGTTGGGAAGTCGCAGATAAGGTTACGGATGGACTTGCATGCTTTGGGGACTCATCGTGATGTAACAATGTGTTGTGCTGTAGTTTACACACTGCACAACGGAAATGGTATTTACATTTGCGCTTGTGTTGAGACAAACAAATATTGCATAAATTGTTTGTTGAAGCAAACTCCAAGCGTTTGTTAGTTGCAGCCATTTTAAAACTCGGGCACTTAAATAATTTATGTTCGGTTGACTTACAGTAAATACATGCAGGTACTTGCTGGCTCTGCGCAGCTACTGGATAGCTGGCTAGACGTTGCGACTGCACCTTCTGAGCGTTGCAGTCAGTGTTCTCGATGGCCAGTGCACGCTTCTCGATGAAGTCTATAAACTCTTTTACCGTGGGAGGGATAGAGTTGTCACGCTCTAACTGGAAAGCCCTATATGTCATTGCATCAAGCTTCCTTGATAAGATACATATAATGATGGAGTCCCAGCTGCCGACTGCCTCACCCAGGTTTTTTAATGCAGCAAGGTTCTGCTTGACAGCTGAAAGAAATGCACGTAAGTTAGTGACATTTGAGCGCGTCATTGTAGGCATATCGAGCAGCACGCTTATGTGTTCGTGTGTAATCCGCACTTTATTGTCGTACCGTTCCTTTAACAATCGTAACGCTTCAGGGTAGCTGTCATCCTGCAGCGGCAGATTATTAATTAAAGCTAGTGGTTCACCACTTAAAAATCCCTTTAAATAGTACAGCTTTTGCACTGAAGAAAATGAAGTGACACTATGAATCATGGCGGTGAACATACTAATAAATTAGTAGTATTCTGTGTACATACCGGTAAAGGTTGGGATGACGATGCTGGGCAATTTAATTTTTCCCGATCCCGTCGCGACCTTCGAATCAGGCGGCGGATTGTTACCTGGTTCTTGACGTTTTGCATTTATGATCGCGTCGAGCTTCGACAGCAAAACTACGTAATTATCTTCCACCTCCTCGTCAGACTCCTGCGGGTCTTGCGGATTGAGCGCCAATATTTTTGTCGATAAACGATCATACTCAGTGAAGGCTTCAATCAGCCTTTGCCTTTTTGCTACCACTAGCTCTATAGTCGATTGTTCTAGTATATTTTGGTCAAAGTTATTCTTTAACCTAGTGATTGAGGCTTTGGCGCGGCCCCTAGCCGCTATACTTTCTTTTAACTCTGACATAGCGCAACAAGGAAGATTATTACGGGTACTACTAATTATAAGTACTACAAATACTATTATTTAAAATACTAAGACACTTAGCAAGTACAAACTACACAACGCAACCCGAAATAAGAACGCAAGTCACAAGTAACTGCATAAGATGGCGGACGCGGCGTGGTTTCGTGGCGTGGCTCGTTCGGCGTTCGGCGTGGGTTACTTGCTTGCTTCCGCGCAGTGCTGCCACCCGCACAGATAAGACCTGGCGTGACTTCGCTGTTGGGTCGATACATTCAGTTCGATGTCTTGAGTACTGCTAATGGACGTGAAGTTAGGCACGATTCGCACGTCTTCGCTCGCTGCAGGGTGTAAGTAAATAATGCCAACCTGCAGAATCGGCTCCCCTTCCGGCGCAAACCTTGTTCGTGTATTATGCTCCTTAGTAAAAATTGGTGTTCCTTGGTGATCTTTTTGGACGCAGGACACCTGTTTCTTTTTTCTTAATCGAAGGACCAATGTTGGAAGCGTGGGCTGTATATAATAAAAACGCGTCCTTTTCACCATTTATCACCTTTAATTTCACTTTTATGGGAGACACGATCCGTTCAGTTTGATGGCCGATGGCGGAAGAGACAGAGTTGCCAGTACAAGCAAATGACCTATCTTAATATATTTTATGTGTTGCTAACAATACCTTTTAGTGATCATAACACGCTGTTACGTAGTCCCACTTCTTGGTTGATATATAACTTTAAGTAATTTCAAGCGCGCCGCAAGCAACGCCGCGGGAAAGTCATAGTCATATTTCAACAAGTAAATATTCTTCGTTGTAGTCGCTCAACTATCTTAATCGAGATATCTTATCGCCACCCTTGGAATCAGTACCGTTTAGGAGTTCCGGTGGCCATCCGTGGTCTTTATCATCCGTTCCACTTCACTAAATGATACTTTCTGAATGCAAATGCTGGACTTGTTACTAAAAATACTAAGATCGCTATATGTTTGCCTACAATATTTGAGGAGTTCCCTCAATTCCTCACTGATTCCCTCATCAGATTCAGATTTGGTGACAATGGGAGCACCTTGAAAGTATACTCTATCAAACTAAAAAAGAATTTTTAAAATCGGTCCACAATTGACGGAGTAATCGGTGAAAATACATTTTAATTTTTTTACATACAGTGGAACGTATAACCTCCACCTTTTTTGAAGTCGGTTAAAAATGTGCATATATCTCTTTGTAGTTGACTGTACAAGCCTAGAACTTTAATTAGGACTTTTTGTGTGGGACTGTCCCTTGACATCTATCTATGTTGTGTGTGTTATATTTTTAGAATCAAATCCTGCGATGGAAATTCAGTCCTAGAATCACCACTAATGGCGGTGAAAATTATATTCATGATCGCTGAGTATCGCCTGTGGAATGACACAGTGCTGGGAGAGCATTTGATCTTAGACTTTGAAAGCGTTACCATACAAATGGTAATGCAAATGACACCAGTTTTTGTATCGAAGGTCGTTTTCTACATCACGGTAAGTCATCTTAGCCCTCAGGGTTGGGAACGCATTTGCGGTCTCGTGATTGTCATCCAGGGGTCGTACTTTTGATGGCGATGACGTCAAAATGACGAAATTTTACACACAGGGTGCTTCCTTTAATTTGGCAAGTGTAAAATGTAAACGTTAAATAAGCGTCGGTTAAATGATAATAGTTAAATACAGCTTAGTCGCAATCAAAATACGGATCACGGCAGCATCATTTTTTTTTTCACCAGTCGATACTAAAAATTCCATATTTGTATTTATGACTATTTAATCATATTAATTTTTATTACAACATAAAACAGTTTTTTAAATGATAATGTTACTCAATGATTTTTGCCCCTGTCCTTCTCAATCAAATAGTTTCATTTACGTTTTAGGTATGAAGTAGGTATTTATTTTTCTACGGTCAATAGATTAAGTAATTCATTTTTACATGATTAAATGATTGACGACTAATGGTTAATAATTACAATAAAACCATTTGGAATCATACTCTATGTACCGTGACGTCATCTTTGCGTCAACGACATGAAAAGTACGGGCCCTGGTCATCGTAGGATGTCTATGGTCCACTTACTATCAGGTGGCCTTAGTGCTGGTTTGCCTTCTTCACCAACCGTAATGCAAGAAATAAAAGAGATCGAAGGCCATCTGGTAAGTAAGTAGATTCTCGATTCCATGTGGATTGTTGCAAATCTGAAATATAAAGCGTTGCCAATATTGAGGATTAAAATGGAATTCTTCTATACGAGGTAATCTAAGTTGAGCTGTCCTACCGTGCACATTGATTCATTTTATATAAGAAACCGTATTTTGGAAAAATAAAGGCCTTATTAATAAATGCACAATAAACCTATTTTAATTAAAAGATCATTGTTGCATGGTTTTATCTACGATTATAAATCTTCCTCAAAACAGTTTCTTTAAAATGAGTAGTCACATTGTAAAACAAATGCAGTTACTGTTACTTAAATGATATTGATAAGTTAGACTCGAAAATAACATTGAAGTAGTATAAATAATTCTAATATTTAATCCTAAATGTTTATATTTCAGGCATGCGTTGCTCCTAAATTGAAAGGTGTGCATATAATACATTTACCAGCATACGCTGTAGCGGTCCTTAACCTGTTCAAGAAATTTCTGAAAGCAAAAATAGTTAGCAGAATCCACACCTATAACAACCTCGACGAAGTGAGGAAAATGTTTCCAGATAGCATTTTCCCCAAAGATCTTGGCGGAACTGATGATAAAACGACCGGAGAAATTGCTGGTAACTAGTATTCTTTTTGTTAAACACGCACTTGCATCTATTATAATAATAAAAACAGACGAACCTAATACTCATATGAGAAGATTTTTGAATAATTGCTAGAATTACGTAATCGTCAATATAGAACACCTACAGTACTTCGTCAGTTCCACCTGACTGGATCGAGTGGCCATACATGAAGAGACCGATCGGTTTGGGTCATACACGGCAATTTCCGCTGAATTCAGATCCAAAATTTGTCAAGACAGGACGTGCGAATGGATGAATTATTAACTAGTTTCAACTGAAGGCAAAACTGATCATGTATGGATGTCTATCCGGAGAGGCAAATCGTTCAGGCGAACGGATGCGATTTGCCTTCAGGCCAAATTACACACACGATGCTATTTTTCATCCAGTTTGTTAGAACTGAAGGCAAAACTGATCGTGTCGTTTTATATTTGCAAATTACTTTGTATTTACCTTGAGTTGACTGGCCTTGCCGAAATTAACTGGTTAAACAAAAAAATAAAATAAAACTATTCCTTTACAGATGCTTGGTACAAAACACTTTGTTCGCCCGCGTGGAGAAGTTACTTCATAGAGCAAGATTTCATCAAGAGTGATGAAACCAGAAGGACTTGCAGGAACACAATCAATGATCATTTTGACATTGATGGTTCTTTCAAGAAACTTAATATAGACTAAAACTAATTATAATATATCGTTTATCAAAACTTTATTTTTTACAATAACCTTAAAACATGGAATCAACAGTATATACAAAATTAATTACAGCTAGATGAATGCTATTTTTATAAAAATATTTTTAATCAAAAATATATATATTTGGAATTTCAAAATAAATTATGACGGCTTTGTTTTCAAATTATTGGACAAATTATAACACCGTAGTATTTTAATCAAGGTCCAATTTCTTGAATGTCCCTGCTATGTATTCTTCATTGTAAATATCACCTGGTCTTTTTTTCTCGTCAGATATTCTCTTGCAGCCATTCAGCAAGAATTCTTTGGTTTTTTCGCTTCGTAACTCTTTTTGGTACTTTTCTGAAATGTGAACATACACACTAATCAAAACTAATGGCGGAAGAGGATAAATTATTCTGTATTTTTATAAGTTCTTGCGAATATTGCGTACTAAAATGTAATAACTTAGATTGCACATGTTATTTTATCTTTATATTTATCAAACGATATGTAAGAGTTTATCTGTTTTTTGAATGTGGATTAAAGTTTGTATTCAAGTCAGAAAATTATGTAAATAAGTTCAAGCATAAAAATATTTTATCTGGCATCAGAACTAGACATCTATTCTTTTGAGTAAAACTTTATTGCCTTTGATATTGTTTTCGTGTCGTTTTTAGCTCGGCCGTCATTAATGTCAAGTGAATAAGAGTTATCGTAACGTTGTTGATAATACGATAACATGTCAATAGCAATATGCTTTTAAAAGAATAGAGACCCTGGTGGCCCTGCCAAGATGCACTACGCTAACTAGCGTTTCGATGCGTTTCGTTTTTAAACCAATCGCGTCACTAGATCACGTAACTTTTCGTATCACGTCATCCACGTTATTTAGCGTAATGCATCTTGGCAGGGTCTCCAGTTGTTCATAATGATTGCGTTATTCGCAATAGACTAGAAGGTATACAGACATAAAGGTAAATAAGTGTTATTACGATTGTGTACTGTTTAATGTCTGTTTTATCTCGTTTACCGGTGAAATTACTAGTATAGAGGCATTCCATCTTAGTCCTCAGAGTTGGTAACACTTTTGCGATCTTAGGATTGTTGTTTTAGAGTGAAAATGTCTATAGGTCACAGATTCCACTAACCATCAGGAGGCTTGTGTGCTCTTTTGTCATCACCATGCCACAAAAAAAATCTCATTTAAAATTTCTCTCCTAACTGCTACCATAATTATTTTGCCATTTTAAAACCAATAAATCTCATGTTTACCTCTAAATTCATCCATGCTTAGATCATCTCCTCCGTAGTCTTTAGGCAAGTATTGTTTTGGCAGAACCTTGTGAAGTTCATCTAAAGTCGCGTGTACCAATAATCGATCCAAGATCTTTGCTTTTACAAATCTTTTGAATAAGCTTAGAATTTGATATCCAAAAGCTGGAGCATTTAACACATGAACCGCACTTACTTTTAAAGATAGACCTTCCTGAAATAAAATTTTGAATTTTGATCATGATCATTTTATACCTAGTGTGTTTGGTGTGTTACAATTTGATAGGCTACACAGCGATATAAATACTTAAAGACGATTTAATTTAAAATTCAAACATATCAGCACCTGTATTATTATGCTCGCTTTTATCGCGGTCGATAAAACATCCGTATCTCTCGCAATAAAATACTGATCAGAAAGTGACAGTTGTTTTAACCACGCTTATCCACATCGATAAACACGGCCTGCAGGAGCAAATATTTATGCTGGACAATCACAGTTTGGGACGATCATATTATCAAGAGTAATAGAAGTGAGAGGAATTTCAGGCTCTAGCCGGTAGGTGATCCTGGTCGTCAGGAATGAGGAAACGAGTATAGAAGAGATATTAAGAGACTTTGGTCAAGATGGCCTACATCTGCTTGCAGCTTTGAGGCAACGTTATAAACCAAACCACACAATGCGGATTCAAGAATTCAAACGCTGGGGCTGCTAGCTTAGTAGGCAAAGTAACTACCAAAAAAGGTACACGTGCCGTCGAAAAGTAAAAAATAATAAATTATAAAAGAAGATAGACGAGTTTACGTGGTATAGGGAACCGGTTTAGTGTCACAACGGGTGGCAAGTACAGATCACTGCAATTTGCAGATAATGTTTTGTTTAATTTTAAGACATTTTCTATCAAATATGCAAATTACATCTCTTCATCAATGAGAGAGCTTATAAATACACCACTTACCTGAAACATCTGCGAAGCTCGCTGCAAGACCATGGGATTTAGTCTCAAAAAATGGCCTAAGGTAATGTTTTTGAAGTCAATGAGCCAAATTTCGTTGAACAAGTAGTCATAATTTGCCCTCAAGTCTCCTATCTGTAAGAAATAACAGGTATATTATTATAAGAATATGTTAAAACCCTACAATTTAGTTCTACCATCTTGTTTCTATAAAAATATTTGCTATTATATTAGCTCCAGGTAGTAACTTCAGTCATTTTTACAACAATAACGGTTTTTGCAGTATAACTATGCTATGGCCATAATAGATCGACTGTTCAGGTTTTTTATTACCTACTTACATGTACTTTTTCAAGAAACGTGTCCAGCAATACAACATTTCCTAAATGAAGTTATTTTCATTTGTTGTGTTTATTGTTATTGTTTATTTTGTATTTTCCTTTTCTAACTAAAATAAGAGTAAAAAGGAATAAAATTTAAAAAAAAAAAACTATTGAAAACAACATTGTTTTGTTAAATGTTGAATTTATACACGAGGCCGTCTTCCAAGATTTCCAAAACTACAAAAAATAGTCACAAAATTTATCGACGGCGCGACATCAGCATCAGCTTCTCACTAAGCTTTATCCTTTTGAATAATTTATCATTATCATCAATATCATCACCACCCAGTAGAAATCCTGCAACCTGCTGGACTTGGGTCTTCTTTCGATTGCTTCACTTGTTCTTGTGTCAGGACGTAGGCAAACCGACTTTCCCTGTAGGATATTAAAAGAACTTACCATATAGGAATTCCTGAATAATTCTTCAGTCGAAAAAGAACTGGGGTTAGGATCAGGAAACTGGAGAACTGTAACCCTCCTCCCATTAAAATGTTTTGACGTTACGGCTTGGCGACTAAAAAAAGTATCGTTTATAAAGCTTATTTTGTACCAAGTATGAAATTAAACTTCATACATTTTATAAGAGTTTATTTTGACTTGTTCTTTGGTATTATCCTTAATATAGTTCCAGTAATACTTATTATATTAGTTCCCTTTAATTTCTTGGATTCCCAAAAAATCCAAACAGTCCAACAGGAATTGCGAAGAATTTGCAAATAATAAACGTTTTAATTAGAATCCTTTAATCAGACATTAAATTCGTAAATTTGCTTGACTTGTCTTTTCCATCCGAAAACTTATTGTTATCCTACTAATGCTACAAATGCGACAGTTTGTGTGTGTGTTAGTTTGTTACTACTTCACGCTGCAACTGCTCTACGGATTTGGATGAAATTTGAAATGGACATAGCTTAGGTTAATACGTGGTTACCGCTGATACTGATACTGTTACTGTTAATTCCGGAAAATTCAAAAGTTTTCGAGGGAATAATGATAATCGATATCTACCCGGGTGCGGGCCGACACTAGAAAATAATATGAAAAGTGCTCTGTAACTTACTAGAAAGTCCAAATGTTTTCATCGCTCTGTAATATTTCCTTCCGACTTTGAATCAGGTCCGGAGACAATGCTCTATACTTGTAATACTTGTCAATTCTGCTTTTTGTCTTTTCTCGGGAACCCTTTGACATGATCAAAAGTTTTTCTACAAATACTGGATCTGAAATACAGCAAAAGGTTTTTTAAACATTAAATTAACAAACTTTTGGATTTGTAATATTGGTAGGATAACAAAGTTTTTTTTTGGAAGAAGGAGACAGGTCAAACTCCTTTTCGAAGGAGTGGTAAGGCGCGATAAGGTGCGGTAAGGCCAGGTTAGGCGTAGTCGGTAGCTTTCTTACGAAGTTACCGTTGGAGTCCCTAGAGGACAAATACTTTCAAATCTTGGATTTTTTTAAATTCAACCCCTGAAGGGATGAAAGGTGTTGCAAAGTTTGTATGTGAAAAAATATTTTTATGGTCCAATTTACTTAAAACTTGGTAGAAATGCTCTTCAATGCAAATAATAAGACATGTATTTCAGCGATTACTAAAATTTAATCCTTAGAGGGATGAAAGGGGTTTGCAAAGTTTTTGTGGCAAAAAATATTTTTATGATCAAATTTACTTAAAACTTGATAGAAATGCTCTTCAAATAATATTTTGAGATACTTTTTTCAGCGATTACTAAAATCTAACCCCTGGGGGGATGGAAAGGGAGAAATGTGGTGAGACTACTGTTATTATAAAAAAAATGTTACTTACGGCGATTTAGGAAAAACTACCCCAAAGGTTGTAAAATGGGGTAGAAGTTTCGGACTTTGGTCAATTTTAAAGTGAGAAATGTGAAAATTAGTATTCAGGCTACTACTTATCAATAGGAAATACGATTTTAGCGTCTAGCGAAGTTAGTAAATAAGCGACTTCGCTTATTGTTTAGGTGAGAAACGTGTAAATAGGTGTCAGCCTGTTAGGGCTACTAAATTGCTTTCGGAGATTTTGGAAAAACTATCTCTGTAAATGGCGGTTGTAAATTGGCGGTAGAAGTTGAAGTTGTGTTTTAAAAGAACTGTCGAAATATGTTCCGCACGATGAGTTATGGCGATATTTTTTTCATCAACAGTCACATTTTGTAGGCAGTGCCCATCCTAGAAATATTTATTTTTGTTATTTCACTACCAAACTAAGTAGCGGCTTCTACAAGACACTATTCCTACTCCAAATTTCATTTATGAACCTCTGTAGTTTTCGAGTGAAATGCGTGTGACATACGGACGGACGGACGGACATGACGAAACTATAAGAGTTTTTGCCATTTTTGCTACGGAACCCTAAAAAGGTGTTGGGCGACTTCCCCAAAGGTGGATAAATTAAAGTTAGTTTGACCATTTTTAAAATGAGAATAGTGAACTTCATAGTTTACGACATAAATGAAAAAAATACGGCAGTTTCGGAAAAGGGGGTAATATGGGGGTAGAATTTGTTGTGGGAATTTGGTAATTTTTGATGTGAGAAATGTGGATATTATTGGTAACTATTAAGGTTACCTACTGTTTACCTATACATAAGAATTGTGAAAAGCGGGGTGAAAGATTTTAAGGTGTTTGAGTTGTTTTTTTTTCCAGTTATCTGAATGTTAGCATCTGAACAAGTGCAAGCTTCAGTTTTTTTTAAACACTTGCCCCTTAAAGAAACAAATAGTCAAGAACAAACCCATCATCAATAAAAAAAAACTAAAGGGAAAAACTTGGGATCTTAGACTACTGATAGTGACTGTAAAGTTTGTATGGAAATGAAAACGGGTATTGCGACTAAATACCTACTGTAACATATAAAAAATATCCAGCTTTGGTGTCTTTCGAAAATCTTCTGCTAAGTGGGTTAATTGTTTGTATAGAAATTTAGTAAATAGATGAGATGACTAAATTATCAATCTAATAAATCTAGGGTTGATTAAAAAAAACCTAATGGTGAAAAAGGGGCAGTAAATTTGTTTTGTATGGCAATTTTGTTTGTATGGCAAATTTGCAAATGAAAAGTGTTTGTGAACCGCTTACTTAAAATTCACTTTCTGGATTTTTTTTCATAAAAAATCTCTTTGAAGGTGATATAAACTATGTCTGTACCACAAGTTCTGACTCTCCGCAGACGAAGTCGCGGGCGGAAAGCTAGTACATAATAAGTGTGTGTGTTTGTCTTTCTTTTCTTATTTTCTCATTACTAAACTGACCTATCCCTGCTTCCACTAAATGAGGCTGTTTTTCAAACCACTCCATCACTGCATCTACATCTTCGGCAATGGTAAGTTCAGTGTACCCAAGTTCTTCGAGTACCCTCATCTTATCCTCTTTGCTATACGGGAACAAACTGAAGTCACCCATCTGAAATTTAAACGATTAAATTTTAGTCTTTCGTAATAGCACAATTGTAGAGGTAAGAAAGCAGCCGGTTGCTGGAAGTGTATGATGAGTTATAAGCAGACAGGATTCTTTGGGGTAAATTTTGTTCACAGGTAGGGACTTCCTATATCGATAAACTGAATCATCGATAGTAGTTCTATATACTAGTGATCACTCAAAGGTTTGCTTGTAAAAATATGTTTTTATTAAAAGTGTAAAAATCAAATTAAATAGTAACTAACTCTCTTCTTCTTTTTTGAAAACGATTTTAAAATATTACTCGTTAAAATTTTGTTCTTCGTGAATGTCCCATCTACTATTGTTAAAGTAAACGACCAGAATTTGTTCCATATTTTCGGGCGTTAGGCGTCTCCGTCTTGGCTGATAAATCCATTTCAGGTGACTAAATTTTATAGTGTAGGTATTACTCCCTACCTTTTCAATAACCTTTTATTATTTAAAAAAAGCTACATATGTTGAACAATAGTTACAAAAACACACAATGTTAGGGGCGATCACTAGTATATAGAAACTACTATCGATGATTCAGTTTATCGATATAGGAAGTCCCTACCTGTGAAGAAAATTTGCCCCAAAGAATCCTATGGCTGGTTATATGTGCGGTCCAATGCCGGCCAAAGCATATTTTTAAGGGTATAAGGTAAGTTGGGGTAAGTGCGTCTACGGGGCAAATTTGTCAACCAACAATATCTCCCATAAAAATTATGGCCTGTCGCACTTACCCCGTTGACGCTCTTACCCCACCTTGGGGTAAGTGCGTCTACGGGGCAAGCGCCCAGGAATGGATTTCCATGCTAACTTCCCGGCCGAGGCTGGGAAGGTGTTACGGGTGGAGGCTGAAGTGTCCCAAATCATATTTTGAAAATAAGACCGCCAGAGTCATTAAACGACGTTGTCAAAGCGTGCAAGTGTTTTGTGAAGAAATAAAGGACTTTACACGTGTTGTACGTGTATTCTAACACACTGTGTATTAGGTACTTGGAAAATCAAACAACTATAAGCAAATAACATGATTAATCAAGTTTATATCAAATTATCAATGTTATTATATTACTAGCTTTTGCGTGTAGGGGAGACCGGGGACAATTGAACCACGGGGCAATTGTTCCACACGCGATTTCTCATAAACCAAATTCCTTCAGAACACTCTTACAAAGCGCGCCAAGCAACTATCAGTTAGCCGCGGGCGCAGACCAGCGCAGACAGGGTACTAGAGGACGGTGAAGTTTTTAGACGCTCAAGGTAAATATTACGCCCATATTATACGGTATGTAAGGTCTGTCGGGGCGATTGGTCCACCTATTGCGGGGTCGATTGCACCGGTTCAATCGCCCCGGTGGTTCAACCGACCCTTATACGGTATTATAAAAGCGGTACGTGCTGCCGCAAGACTTTAATTTAAGCCATACGTCATTGCTGCGCTATAAGATGTAAAAAGAAAAACACCGCGGCGCACAGTGGTGCACGTTGTATGGAGCCGCGGAATTAATTGTTTTTTTTAGGTAATGGATAAAAAAACACATTTTAAATAAGTGTAATAAAATCATTCCAACTAATATTTAAAATAAAACCTACATTGATTGAACTTAAAATAATAGGTGTTACTTTATTGAATTCACAAAAGTAAATGATGCACAATGTTGTAAATACCCTTTTTATACTATTTTATAATTTAATAGTCTTTGTAATTGCCCTCATTACCATCGATAACGCATTTAAGTATTTTTCTTACAAAAATAAGCTCATTCACTTAATGACGTAGTAATAAAAAGTTTGCAAATTATTGCAGCTAGAACCAATTAAATAATGATCTAGATTAAATAATGTGTAAATATTGTTGTATTAGAGCTTGAGGGTCATTGTAGCTAAAAAGTTATAGCCAACGAAATGTAATATTTAGGCGAGAAATGCTATCAACTTCTTACAGCCCTAAAATTACTCATAATTTAAGAGAAACCATAAATGTTATTTCATTTACAATAGTAGGAATAATGTTTCTTGTATATAAATGAAACATGTTAAACAAAATCAATAACTTGAGAGGAATACACCGTTTGCAAATGCAAGGTATTTTTAACGTTTATTTCATGCGAGTTCATTTGTACGAGTTTGGCGGCCTAATTTCTTTATAAAAATATATATATATGCAATATTTTATTAGATCATAGGTATTTGAAATGTTTTATATACATATCAGATAAAAAATGTGACTAATGATGACCATCCCAAAATTGAATTTATTCCGCCGTTGCCCCACTGTGCGGCGTAGTAAACATGGGCTACAAATCAGCAAAAAAAGAATTTACAGAAAAGCAAAAAGAAGAAATGGAAAGATAACAAAAGAGAACGGCTGACATATACTTTGGTCTGTCTCCAAAATACATAAGAAGACTGGCTTATGAGTTAGCCATTAAGTATAATTTAAAAAGACCCACCCTTATGGGACGAGAACCAATCAGCAGAACCAGACTGATGTGATTTTATTTTACCTCCTTAGTTGTGTGGAGAAATTATGAAGACAAGCCAAGTAGGTCCCAAATACCCGTTTATTTCTTTAAAGCATGATTTCAATTGAATTATAATTTGCTTGTCATAGTGATTTCTCCATACGACTATTAGAACACTAAAACTTGTTGCCAATTAAAATTATTTTTAAAATAAAAGTAGTTCTTTCTCATGTTTATTTTAATTTTTGTGACTGGGGCAATTGAACCACTGGGGCAAATGAACCAAGGTCGTTTTCATACAAAATCATTACTTCAAATAACATTAGAATCTCTAGTAGAAATAACGAAACTTGTATTGTATTATATGTACAAAGTTAAATTACAATGTTTGCTTGTTTTAAAATGAGAATATAAACAGGCGTTAGAAAGTTAGGGGCTGACGTTTTATTCAGTCCTTTTTGTTATTCGTTTCAAGAATGTTGAAGTTTTTATCACTAATGCAGGTAAACTGAACTATAACCTTTTTTATGTGTAAATGTGTAGTTGTAAAATATGCTACAAGTAATAGTTAGGTGACGTTAAACATTTGATTCAATTGACCCCGTCACGGGGTCAATTGAACCACCTTCTCCCGGCGTGTTTAATTGGCGATATCTCGTTACTTTCTTAAGAAAAAGGGATGTTGCTTATTCCATTTACTAGCTGAATGAATACTCTATGCAACGGTATACGACACTAATGCGTTACGCTTTTAGTTAAGGCGCAAATAGCTGTCAACCAAAAAATGGACCAATTGTCCCCGGTCTCCCTTCCCTTAAAAACTGTTCTATTTTCCAAAATAGAAAAGTACCCAATGTCATACAAACACACTTTTTCATGTATTGT
Source organism: Acleris literana (assembly GCA_946894065.1). Classification (NCBI taxonomy): domain Eukaryota; kingdom Metazoa; phylum Arthropoda; class Insecta; order Lepidoptera; family Tortricidae; genus Acleris; species Acleris literana. The sequence continues at coordinate 11,823,050 of OX335687.1, forward strand.
AGGTACCTATGATAATAAAAATAAGGATACTTAATGTTTATAGGTTAGTATAGAAATGCGATATCAATTTTTACTGAGGCTTTTAAAGTAGCTGCACACTTTAGTACTTTGCCACTTTAACGTCATGTTTGAACTGCTATACTAATCTGTCAAAGGCTGAATGCTTAGCGACAAGGTACAAAAGTGTGCGACTACTTATAACGCCGACTGTCCATCAAGAAAAAGGATAAGCAGTATGATTTTGATTACTTATCGATTTACAAGGAAAACTTAAGCAATACATGAGGAAAAGTTATTTATTTACCTTGTTTTGATCACAGAACGACACGTCGACGTCCTTTTATAAGCACAGTAAAGATACTTTTGATCGAACTAATAACGGTAAGGTAAATCTCGGAGGTGTGTAGCCAAACTTGTTTTTGCAAACCGGTTTTTTCGCAGAAACAGGAAAAAACCCTCGATTATTTGAATTTGGGATAAAGTAGATTACGAGGGGTGCCTTTTAAGTTCTGTCGTTTGAAAAAACTAAAGACAATTTAAGTGTTAAATGGTATTTATTGTTTTTCAAAGTAATCACCGTGATATGTAATACACTTTTTCATTCGATCGAACCAGTTTTCGAAACACTTATTCCATTCCGAAGTCGGGGTCTCCAAAATGCTTCTACGCTTCTTCAGGCGTCCGGTACCGTTGACCACGAAGTCGTTGATTTTTGGAAAAGTGAAGAAGTCATTAGGGCTTAAGTCTGGACTGTACGGCGGGTGATCCAAATTTTCGACGTTTTGTTCTTTTAAAAACGCAATTGTCTGCCGGGCGGTGTGCGAGCTAGCATTATCGTGATGCAGTACTATACGACGTCTTGGGTTATTTTTTCGGAACTCGCCGATAACTTCTGGTAAACAAACAGTGGTATACCAGTCAGCATTAACTGTTTTACGATCTTCGAGCACGATGGTCGCAACGTGGCCACTTTTCACTACAAACGTGGCGACCATTTTTTTCGAAGTGCTCCGTGAGCGTATTACTTTGGTCGGTTTTGGCTCATCTTGAAACACCCAAAAAGTCGACTGCTGTTTGGAATCCGGATCGTAGGCATATATCCAAGATTCGTCACCACTGATAATGTCATAAACGTGTTTAGAGTCTCCTCGGTTGAATTGCCGCAGAGTTTTGCGGCACCATCTAACGCGAGCCGTTTTTTGGTCTTTACTAAGTAAATGTGGTATCCAGCGTGAGATCATTTTTTTTACACCTAAGTGATCACGCAATATATTTTGAACACTGGTCCCTGAAATCCTTAATGAAGCTTCTATCTCGCGGTATGTCGCATGGCAATCTTCGACGATCAGTTGCCGTACAGCATCAATGTTTTCCTGGGTTACAGCTGTTTTTGGTCGGCCTTCACGATGCCTATCACTAAGACTAGAGACTAGACAACGTTCCACAGTCCGGATGCATGGTGCTTCATTTAAAAAAACCGTAGTCAGCTCTTCAAAGCACTGATGATGCGTTAAACCCCTTTTAAAGTTGTAAAATATTATCGCACGTTTCCTTCGAAATTTCCATTTTCACAACCGACTTGTCAACTTTGAACCGACGCTGTACTAAAATGAATCGGCCGATCTCGAGACATTCTTTTGTTTTTGAATTTTAAATTCAAATATTTTAAGATGATACTAGTTTTTTTTTTACTAATCACGGGAGTTTTGCAAACGACAGAACTTAAAAGGCAGCCTTCGTACATTCGATGACGCATACGATCTTAGCCTAGTTCGTTGTGAGTGATCCTCCCTACGAAACTAGTCCCGGGTTCAATTCCTGGTTAGTGCAGAAATATTTGTTTAGGTATGTATGTAATTCCAATACGGTATTTACTGAATAGGAATGTACCAAGGCGAACTTATCCCTTTAAGGGATCTCTTCCAACCAACCTTTGGGTGATTTGGGTATTTGTGTGACGATCGTGAGTATTTTTTTCTGAATCTTTGATATTGTCTATGTACCCTTTTTAAGTTTATTTTTTGTCTATAACGATAAGTATGTTTATCGTTGTCTACCCATAGTATGTACAGTCACCAGCAATAATATATTATTAAACATTGGGCTCAAAAATATCTTACACGCTCTTATGTTGGATAATACATATATTATTGCAGGTGAATATACAAGCTTCGGCTGCCTCAACATCCGGCCGGTGAAAGTAACATATCATTTTGTCGAATTTCACTTCATCGATTGTATCATTTTCATCGAATTTCATTTCACCGTACGCTATTTATTGCTAAAGCCTTATAATATTTACAGCATACTTTAAACATTAATTACGTTGGTTAGGTTAAGTTAGACTGGTTAAAAAAAACTCATGCAGTGAGAAATATAACGTTCGATGAAATGAAAATTCTGCGTATTTTTTATACATGAGCATTTAGAAAAAAAAAGAACTGAAATTAGACCTATAGTTTCATAAAGGTACAAGTTAATACATGGCTAATACAATATGCAAATTTGACCAGCATTGCAAACAAAGATGATTTTATACTAATTCCAAAAAGCGCAAACAGTTTTACAAGCAATTGAGGAGAGATATTACTTGAAGAGAACAGATCAATTTATAAATGAAATAATTATGATGTCATGCATAAGGCATGGTATGGTAATGATACGTTTGTTGAAAGGTGTTAAGCTAACCACGTCGTATTAGAGCAACCATAACGTCTAACCATTTGATTACGATTTAATAGCAAGATGGGCTAACCTGAATTTTAATAGAACGGTTTCCTGCCTTTTGGCCGAAATATGTTTGGCAAAATGTATCGTTTCCCAACCGTTTCATTTGCCAACCCATGTTTTTTCTGCAACTATACATATTTCAGAATTTATTTCAGTACCATCGTGTAGGACCCTATAGGTTAGATAAATTTTTATAAAGATCCTGAAATATTTACGGTTACAGAAAGAAAGCGGGTTAGCAAATGAAACGGTTGGGAAAGGATACATTTTGCCAAACATATTTCGCCCATTCAAAGGAAACCCTAATAGAATATCTAGTTTACGGAAAATCTACTTTGTTAGTGACAGCACAGTCATATCACCTAAATTGCTGTCACCTAAAAAGGTAAAGAAGTTTAAAAAAAAATACAAGCAGTAATGCCAGCCAGCTCTTGGGCGTAAATTCTACTCAAATAAACAACTATTAACCTATATATTCCCAGAACTATTTTTGGTCTCAAAGGGTACTAATGAGTCTCTAATTGAAGATATGGGTTGTGAGGGGGAAGGGTGTTTTTTTTTTTTGAATGAGTCGCAAACGACCCACTGTGCATTATATGGGTTAACTCGCTCTTCGTTACGTCGTCAACGAAGTAACCGCCAAAATAAAGTTTCCCCGAGTACTAAACTTAATTTTAATAGAACCTTGATTTACGGAAACTCTACAGCGCCTCTATTCTAGGCGGTAAAAACGATATCGTAGTTTACCTGTTATGGTATTGTTATGACGTCAGCCGCCATTACTGTCAAGAAAATAAGAGCTATCAAAACGTTGACAATACGATTACAGATCAAATGCGATAATTTTTTTTACCGTGTTGAATAGAGCCGCAGTCTATTCAACACGGTAAAAACAATATCGTTTTTGACCTGGGGGTTATTATGACATAGCTATGCAATTTAGTTTACGCTGAGAGAAAGGGACAGACTTATGTAGCATCTATAGCTCTGTCCTTTATACTCGCCGTAAAACGAACTGCATAGCTAACTCATTATAACCCGCCTGTTATCGTATTGTCAACGTTTTGATAGCTCTTATTTACTTGACAGTAATGGCGGCCGAGTTAAAAACAATACCACAACAGCGTCGCTATTGTCTAACGCACTCGCAATCGCAATCGGTTTCAAAGCGGAACAATTGTTTTCATTTTGTATGCAGACAAGCCTTCGATTTTCAAAATGAAAACGATTGCGATTGCAACTGCGTTAGGCAATAGCCCCTCAGGTCAAATACGATTTGGATTTTACCGCCTAGAATAGAGACGCTGAGTTAGTGACAACCAGACATAGGAGTTTCTGTGGCAAAAACGTCAGTTTAGTAGGGACTTCCTTCCGATTTTAAATTTATCGATAACTGTTTCAAATAAGTACTTATTTCAAAGTGACATTTCATAGTAGATAGGTGTTAAATTCACCGGATAAAATAAAATTTAACTAAAATACTGATCATTTACCCATCGACGTTGTATAATGATTATTTAATTTAAGTAATTCACAGGCATACTTTTTAGGGATTTTAAAAATCAAATAAATATCAATATTAATAAACAAAATTTTATTATTAACCGATTTCCATATAAAGTAAACGGAAACTAAGAGCAACTTACAACAAAGGCCTATTTAGGTAAATTGTATGATATTGTGTAGCATAATAGTTTGCTCTAATATAATATCTACTCACTTTTTGGAAAATGTATGCAAAAGACTAAAAAAAATGGATACATGGATAATCATTTATTTTTATCGTAATGGTTAGGCCACTTTTAAGTTTTGAGTTACTTACGGTGTATGGAAAGTCAGTAATAAGTGGCTCAATTTCTTTACGTATAGGAATACAAGTTGCATGTTCATATTAAACGTTATCTCATAGTCATAATTGTCATAAGAAAGTACAATTTATCGATAAATGATTATCGTTCGGAAGTCCCTAGGATAATTTTATTCGTGCCACAAAAACTCCTATGTCTGGCTGACAACACAGTCATATCTATCTATGTTATGGTAACCTTTACATTTAAAACCGGTTTTTAATACAAATTGCTGCCACCTTAAAAAGGTCAAGAAGTGTAAAAATAAAGTATAAATCATCATAAATCATAAATCATAATCTTTAACTGCATTTAATACCTACGTAATCAATTACAATGTCAGCTCCTAGGAGTTAATTGTACTCAACTAACTAACTCTCACTCATTCTTCGTTAAGACGTTCACGAAGTTTAGTAACCGCCAAAAAGTTGCCCCGAGTATTATTAGTGTTTTCAATCTACAACGTCTATCACTCCTTTATTTTTAAGGATTTCGTAGTCAAACTAATACTTAAAAATAGTTAATTCTTTACCTTACTTGATGATTTTTCATTTGACGAAGTAAACTGACGTCAGATGGTCTGTCTTTGAAATTAAAAAAAAAAATGTCAAAGGTCTTTTATTTATGAATCACTCATTCAGGGGCTCTGTTCTAATAGGTAAAACGTAATGGCTTTTGGAATGTTACCGTACCTATCGTATTTAACTCGGGCGCCATTACCGTCAAGTAAATAATAGCAATTATATCGTTGACAATACGATACAATGTCAAAAGAAATATGGTTTTAATAAGTAGAATCGAGCCCCAGGACCCTAAACATTATCACACGTAAAAATTGTTTTTGCATCAAAAATATCCTAATATTAAATTAATATTTTGCAATGGCATCGCAGTTTCATATCTAATTATAGAATAATAAACCAATATTACTTTATTACTTATATTTCTACAGGTCCTGCTACATTAAAAGATTAATAAGTGAAAATTCACTGTAGTAAAAAAAACTCGTTTAATCCACACAGAAGCTTCTAAATGATCCGGGCATTCCAGAATACTCCTCGTTAAAAGTGCTGGTAAGTCTCCGTGATTCGTCAGTAACAGCCTTTTCCATAAACTTCATGTGAGCCAAATGGGAATCAGAAGATAGTTGTTTGAAGACATCATCTGAAATAGAAGTCAAATTAGCGTTGCAGTCATGACTAAAGCTTCTCATAAATATGCAGTCCCCACGGTCTCCAGGCCAGGCGACGAGTTTGGTCGATCTTCATGCACTGCTAAGCGAGCGGTCTAGCCCATGTTCAACTACGTCTCTATCTTCTAGTTAGGTACCCCTAAATCAAGAGTGAATAGGCTTCTACTGAACTAGCTAGCTTCATCCTAGACTTCATCATCATTTGCCATCAGATGGAATAGAGGTCAATCGCTGGTCAGTCCAAAAAAAATAATTGCCTGTGCATATTCTGATAAATGAATATTTTATAGCAAGTAAATTAAGAAAAATGTCGTTAGGGACCGAGAATATCATACCGCCCGACTCAAACTTGGCCGATTGTTATTATTTTTGGGCCGTAATAGCACACCAAATTTGACGCTTGTACCATCATAGACTTTAATCGTTGAGCCACTGTAGGACCCTGTCACAGAAAGCCAATGGTAAATGTCGAGGTAATTTATTTCCAGGGTCTAACGCTGTCATAAAGACAGAGTTCTATGGTGGCCCAGCAATTAAAGTCCATGATATTACGTATTATAGGTTTTAAAAACAATTTCTTGTATAACCCCCTTTGAATTTTATCTTTTTTATTATAATATGTCAGAGACTCCGTCGTAATAACGCATATTCTTTAAAAAAATATGTGATGCATTTTACAAGACGTTTGTCAAAATTTCAAGGTTGGCCAAAGTATTACGCCTAAATATAAAAGAATGTTGTTATTTAACATATTCGAGGACTAAGTACAAAAAAAGTGTTATAAAACAATCTGAAGTAGTTAAGTAATGACAGATGATTTCAATGTACGTATAAGTAATATTAAGTGCTAGTTCACTGATAGCAGGAGTAATTATTTTTATAGATATACTTTAATTAGTTACACGAGTAGAAAAATAAATACAACAATCAATAACAATGGAAATAAACATTTCTACTCCTGCACTATTCCAATTATGGATGTTTTGTTCGAATAAGTCCTCTAGACAGTAGAATTCTACATTATTAAGTGTTTTCTTTATTATTTATGAGGGGGCAAAATGAGACTTTTTTTAGGGTTAGGGTTAGGGATAGGGATGTTTGGAAGAGAAAGACTTACTGCACCGACCCCAAATGATTGGGGCAAAAAGATGATGATAATGAAATCAAAAATTTATCATGCACTAGTTGGAATATAGAATTAAATTTAGGCAAAAGGTGCTCCTGCTAAATTAAACAGAATTATTTATGCAAAAAAATCCGATTTTTACATACATAGGTCAATTAACAAGTAATGAGAACTGTTTCACAACGTCTACAAGTTGTACTTAGCACCTGGGAAGTCTAAGAGAGGAACGCTTGTCTTTACTACACTGCTTTAAAACATTGATACGGGTCATTATGACCTAATTTTTGGTTACGTCACGTTTGATAAAGCACCCAATAATAATCGATAGTATTTCACATTCTTACCACTGATTTCTTTCAACGTCTTATCAAACTTGCCTCCGATTTCAACAGGTAATATTGACTCGTCTATGTAATCTTTTAGGGTATCACAGGAGCTATGGACATGGATTCTGCTACCCAATTTTGCACTGAAAGCTCGCTTGAACAGCATTACAAGAGTATCCACAAATTTGGAAGTACAAATGAGATGTAATGCTTTCATTCTAAAACCGTATGCTTCCTGAAAAATATAAAATCTGAATTGGTCAACAAGTTTCAAGTTTATGGTAAGAAAAGAACCCCAACTCAAGTGTAATTTGTGGCGGATATTCTGGTATTTGTCAATGTAGACATATTAATTTAATAGTATGAATAAAATTTCAAAAATAATACTTTTGGCGAATATAATAGTTTTTTACTAGGTACCTACTCGTATATGTATGTTTTTTGAACAAGTAAAAAAATTTTTGAACCAAAATGCCTGAATAATAGAGATATTATCTCTTTCAATGTGTAAGAACTCTTGTGTAATTCAAATTTGTTGCTGCTCCTTATGGTCAGACTTACGGTCATCAAAGTAATTCCCTTGTGACCTATGACGGGATTCAGTTTGCTCAGCATACTTAGGGATATTTCTCGTGCGTCAATAATAATCTCTAAGCTTGAACAGTACTCGTTGAAGTGCCCATACTGCATAGTCTGTAATTCCACAAGAATATCTTTATAAATAAATAAATAAATAGTCTGAAAAATCATTGAAATTTCTGAAGTCAATCCTATAATGTCACTCTATATTATGAAATAAGAAGAAGCGGTCCAAATAAAGAGCCTTGTGGAACTCAACTTGATTACATATGAAATGAAATCATTTTTATTTCGGCAACCGGTTTTAAAAAACACAAGTATACAAAAATGGTACAATTAAAACTAAACTAAGAAAGGAACTTAGAAAATATTTGCCACTTTATAGGCGGCGCCGCGGGTCACCTCGATCCCGCTATAATAGGCTTATGGTAAGCACTCTAGTGCTCGTGAAGCTCAATTATGCTTGGGGCTTTGGGATATGACAAGACAAATAAAAGTAAGCAAAACTATGTAATTTTTACCGTTATCATGTATCTGTAGTAATGAAGTAAATCAAAACCGTCATGGACCTCGGTATACATTGAGTTGTATAAAACTCTGACATGGTCCTTTGTGGGCTTTGGAAAGATGCATATATATCTGCAAGAACAGTTTCTGTTAAAATATTTAATTCTAGTTTTGAAAGTCAATGTCAGTGATATAATTATTATGGTGTCTTTGAGAAGAAAGGTGGTTGCGGGATATCTACTAAACGAAGACTCACCTTGTTTGGTCTGGTCATGATGAGCAAAAGATAAATTTCCAAAAAAATACGACTGGCAACAAAAGCTCGTCTCAAAAATTATTTTTGTAGAAATTTGGTCGATAGGTAATTTTGTCAAGAATCTTCTTTCTGCCCCCTAAAACCAGTTCAAGCCGGGATCCAGAGACTCTACCACATTTCATATGAGGCCGTTTAGATCAATCGGTGTAGGATAGGTATGAACAGCCTCATATTAAATGTATTGCTCTTGCATGAATCTAGATCTTTATACTTACGTCATAGACAACATGGTGTTGAATTCGTGTCTAACGTCAATATCTCCCATCAACTCCGGCATGAGAGATCGCATGGTGCACATCTTGTCCAATCTCCGCTTCGATCGTTCTAGAGAACCTTTGTTGAACATGATAAAGCGTTCTAAATAGTCTCTATCTGAAAAAGAGAAGAATTGAAATCAAAAGTTGGAAACAAAGAAGTACGAGCATTAATACTAATTGAAGCAAATCAGATAAATCATAAAGGATTCAAGCCTAGTGGTGGTAAAACCTTGTTTGAGATCGCTACCACTATCTCATCCTTAAATCTACCAACAAGCAGAAGTGTTCTCTGTTTGCTTCGTTGTTCGGTGTGGAGTTAAATAACCAGTATAAAGGCGTCTCATCCTAGTGCTTAAGGTTGACAACGCATATGCAGTCTTAGGATTGCAGTCTTGCGATTGTAAATGTCTATATGTCTTAGAGCCCACTTACCGTCGGGCTACCTGTGTATTTGATTGCCGTCTCCATGACATTGAAAAAAAAAAACCCCCCTATCTTGATACTTATCTAGGTACTGTGAATAGCTGGTACCAAATCCGTCTTGTTTATTTACTCTATTAGTTGAAATGGAAGCCTGCCGTTTCGCCAAAATATGTTTGCCAAATGTATCGTTTCACAACCGTTTCACTTGCCAACTCAATTTTTTTTTTCCTGTATCTGTAAATATTTCAGGATTTAATTTAGTACCATCGTGTAGAACCTTATAGGTTAGGTTAGTTTTTATAAAATCCTGAAATATTTCCGGTTACAAAAAACAAAACGGGTTGGCAAATGAAACGGTTGGGAAACGATACATATGTGGCAAACATATTTCGCCGACACAAAGTAACCCAGCTGAAATATATTCTAAAGAAAGAAAGTCTAGGTTCATACCAAACCTTACATTTATTTTAACAACTAAGCCATCTAAATATATCCACAGAGTTTTATAAACCAATAGATAAAAAGCCTTACCAAAGTCGGTGACTGTGAAGTGATTTTGCTTTTTAATCCAATCTTCAAACTGATCTAGGGTTTCATTTAATATTTTAACATCGTCAAAGCCGAACAACTTTCGAACTTCTTGTAATTGGTTTGGATTAAATTGATATATAGGAGTGGTGCGTAGTTCTTCCATGTTTAGATACGTCTGTTGTTGTCTCTTGTTCAATGAAGTCTGTGAAACGGTCATCCATGGGTATTGATATTTTTTGCACAATTATTTGCTGAACGGCTTTGTTGACAAGTTTTTATATGGAATTGTTCTCGCCAATAATTGAATAATTTAATCGTGATTAAATTGTTATACGAAAACTCGTTTTAACTCGCGACTTCTTCTGTGTAAAACTAAATTGTTATCGGTAAAAATAAATATAAAATTGAATCTCATAATTCTCACATCTTAATGATGATACGAGTATGCACAGTATTTGAGACGATATAACGACATAGGAAAATCATTCTTATGGTTCCGTACATAAAAACGAAAAAAAAAAAGAATCCTTAAGGATCACTTGTCTTTGCCACCCGTCTGTGTGTGAGTCTGTTAAGCTCTTTTTTCCGGGAACGCGTAAAGGTATCCAGTAGATTTTTTTATCAATCTACGGTCTACGGACCCTTAGCCTCGGCCCATCCACAAATATGGATATTTTTGTGAGTAGAAATTATCTAGCAGCTAGGAAATAAAGTTCAATTTAGAAATCTTTGAGATCTATTCCTGTGATGGACCTACGTTTATCGCGTGACAAAGTGTGGATCCGTCACCTTCTGACACGTAAATAAGAACGAGAGTGACGGATGCTTTATCCACATTTGACACGCGATATAGACGCAGCCATGCTAATAAGCCTGCATACAAGTTTGTACAAAAAACTCGATACGCAGTTTTGAGAAAATAAGGATAAAAAGTTAGATAAAAAGTTATACGCGCTGAAGTCGCTGGCAAAAGGTAGTGTATACAAAAGAATGACATAACAAAATAAAAAAAGTTTTCCTCATAATTACCTCGTTTTTATAACATCAATTAAGTACATGGAATTACAGATTAATTGCATAAAGACTTCCTTTCTTATAAACAATTAACGCGAAGAAAAAGTCATGAAAAATAATAATGTAACTGGCTTCTACAAACAATCGTTATTAGTGTTATTACTAACTTGATATTGTCATGTTTGTTCGTTGCTATGTTTGTTTGTGTAGTTCATATCTCTAATCTATTTGGTGATTTCACTGATGAATAGAGAGATACAACCAGTAAAGAATAAGTACCAATAATGGACACTTTTTTTATGGTACAGACGATAAGGGTTATTAATTTATTTTGAGACAATCAATTTATAACCTTATGGTTTTTGAATTAAGAGTTATAAAGTGCCCATTATTGGTGCCTTCAGCTAAAAGTTTCCAAAATTGATGTCGTCACCCAAGTGAATCGCTCTAATTTCTTTTTAAATCATTCCACATTAATTCTTATGTAAATTAAGACAAATTTGAAATCGTGCATGTATATTTTTTATTGTTGTCTTAGTATATGAGTACCTACTTATTTATATAATCATAATAATGTAATGAATGATGTCTTCACCTGTAATAAGTACAGAAATATATTCCTTGAAATTTTATATTGTAACAAATCTTATGTACTCTGTTGGTGTCCCGCATAAATAAACAAATAAAATGAAAATAAAGTCACGCAGTGATCTCGTTTACTAGAGGATGTAAGCACTCGTATTTGATTTTATAGACTTGATAACTTCAGTCACCAGAAAGAACGAATTTCTAGAAATCAGCAAAAATCGGCCATTTTGATAACTTTAGTCACCGTAATGAGATTCAAGAATTGACTCACCAGTTATACAATAGGGCTGAAATTTGTTGTAAGTATAAGGAAAAGCCATTAACGTGCGGATTATGATGATAATGGAGTCGGGAGGTCTCCACGGGATGTCTGATATTCTTAACGTAAACCCCTCAAGTTTGAGGTTAAATCAAATCTGTAAAAATATGCCCTAAAAGCAAAACAGAGCCCCGGATACTCTGCTGGTTCTCCGTCCGTCTGTCCGTCTGTATGACACGGGTCACTGGCTAATATGTCACATTAACTTTGACCGTTTTTGTATGGAGTCTATTGCAAACGAAACAGTTTGAAGTACTCATATTTTGTATAAATATGTTCTTACTTAGCACTAGGTACTAGTTCGTTGTCTTCCAAGCAAACGGAATAATAAAAATATATTTATCTAATTTTGAAAAACTTTAACAATATCTACTGTTGTTACTTTTCTTATATCCTATCTTATATCAACTGTATGAGTACCTACAGAACTCCGGTGCCCTAGTCCCTCTTGCCCGGGTTTATATAGGTAATATACATACATAAAGTCATGCCTTCATTTCCAGAGTGGGGTAGGCAGAGCTACAGAATTACCAACAACTCTAAAATCATTTTTTTCACAATTAGGCTAAGATGTTTACCAGTGTACTAGTGACAGGTCGCAAGCCCCTCGCCTTTATTCCCTTAGTCGCCTCTTATGACATCCACGGGAGGACATGGAGTGGCATTATTCTTACCCGGCAACCACACGGGACATAATCTAGACACGCGGCAGCGTGTCCAGTCAAGTTCACGCAAAAGGAATTGGCGAGCGCAGCCGTGTGTTATTTACACGAACCGTTTGGAGCCACTTTTGACGCCTCAATAACTCCAAATATATGTCAAGTCTTCAAATTTAAGGAGTTATACTTTTAAATAGCAAACATTGTTGTAGCAAAAAAGTAAGAAATTGTGTTTTTAATTTATTTTAGAATGTCGTATGTTCTTTTTAAATAAATATCAGGATTATCTACGGAACTTCGCTCCCATGTAGATCTCAATTCTTTTGTCGATGAAGTCGATAACCATGCATCGCATATTCTTAAAATATAGAACTTGTCTCCTATTTTCACATTTATGTTTTTGTCATTTTCAAGACCACTGAATAAGGCGTCTATTCTACTGCGTAAAAACCATATTGCCTTTGACGTGCTATCGTATGGTCAAAGTTCTTATAAATAGCTCTTATTTACTCGACAGTAATGGCGGCTGAGTTAAGAACAATGCCATAACAGGTCAAATACGATATGGTTTTTACCACAGAATAAAGACTAAAAGCATAACCGTACTAAATAAGCAGATAATACATTATGGTTTACTTCTTTGTACTTATGGTTTTCATAGTGAATTGGAAAGGGATGAATCTATAGCTGTTCTTTCGTTATTTGGTACATCGTCACAAGTAAGGCGTGATTTGGACCTATAAGCACCTATAGCATTTGGACCTATAGACAAGGAAAGACAAATCCTTTCTATAGGAAGGGCAAAGAAGTCCCGTGTAAAACCTTGGGACAATGACAGTTAAATAAGAAAAAACAGCCTACTTTTTGTTTAATTTTTTCCCATGTTATACGTAATCTAAAAAGTAGAGAAAGATAGCTGACGCAAAGTACGTCTTATAGTCCGGTTTCTATGCTATAATGTTCTTATTCTGTGGTTTTTACGGCTTACAATAGAGGCCCTTATTTAAACAAGCATAATAATTATAATCTTTTTCCGAGTGACATTGAGCTGACTTTTAAAAGAACAATGGTGCTGTTATTGTTAAAAAATATATTATACAGATGTTTCTTGATCATCACATTATACTCAATGTGACGACAGCCGTGTCTTAAATATAAATTATTTTTAAAACAATACAAACTCGACTTGTCTATGTAAATGATTATGCAAATAAAAATGATAATTTTACTTGTAAGTATATCATCATTTTTATCCCCTAACCAACACCTAGAATCAGTTGTGTTTTGGTAGTGGGCAAAAAAGCCAGTGTAATGAGAAAAACTGGGCAAGAACATGTTGACCATGCTCACAAATATTGAAAACCAATTAAAAGGTATGTAATCATTTTCTATTTCAAAATTTGGTGCCGTCTTAGATGATTTATGGCAGGTATAAATCGCCTGTAGCTACCAACCAATCAAGTCAAGGTACTTACTCGTGATAGTTGTCTTTTTAAATTCGTTATAATTATGTGCTTTCATTTAAGATATTTTACAGATTTTTATTACTTGTAGTTTTGGCTGTAGGGTGGAACACGCAACTCTACCAAGTTTACACTTTTCGAGTTAAATATTTATTAAACGGTCCCCGAAATCTAAGACACACACATGCATGAGTCACACATGATACCTACATGAGTCTCTGAGCTAAAACGCGGACAGACGGACAGACGGACATGTTGAAATTATAAGGGAACCCTAAAAAGAGCCATTCCATCTTAGTCCTCGGGGTTGACAAAGTATATACAATCTTGCAATAAAACTGACTCCTGACCCAGTTAAATTGCTCATAATAAAAATATTTGTATGCGCCTAGTTAAAACCCTCTGCAATACAAAATTACTGAGCATTGTTGCTTGGAACAGAATAGTTGGCTTCTGCTATAATTTTTTACATTAAACCTAAAAGGAGAAAGGATATTTATTTTGCCAAATTCCCATTTAACGTTTCTGAGACTTTCCAAATGAAAGATTTAAAGCCCTCGCGAAGAAGAACATTGATTTTATTGTTTTCGAGTGTTTTTTAATCATCAAGTATAACATCTTGGTCTGGAACTTTATCTTTATGTACAAATACCGACCGATATCGCATAAATTTGGAATTTAATGCAACGTTGTGTTAAAAAAAAACTACGTTTTTTTTTAATTTGTTACGCATAAACTCAAGGAGTTTTACAAAGGGTGAAAAATAATATAATATCTAGGATAAACGTATTTTTTGTAAAACTCCTTGCTACTGTGTAAATTCCTACACAGGATATTTAGTACAAAATAGCTAACTGCGGCACTCAGAGAGATCAATTAAATTTAATGCTTAATTAAAGCTGCTGCTGTCACTTTCTTCGCTATAGCAATAGAATAAGACAAAACTTCACTAAACAAGCGTTAAATTTAATTGACGTCTCTGAGTGCGGCAGTAAATAAAATAAGTAGGAGGGTCAATTAAATCACCACCCACCAACCCTAGACATAGCATTTTTTTTTTATATCGTAATCAATACGATATATATATATATTATAATTATCAAATTATAGTTACTCGTGGAAGCAACTTTCCCGTGCTGAAATTTTAAAAATATTTTTTGTGACAGCCTGTATACACTTCGCTGATTCGTAATGATTCTAATAATGTAAAATACCACTGAAAAACTTATGAAATAAAACATGACATTAATGATTCTTCGTGACATGGACATAAGGGAAAATTACAGAAATTCAGATTAAAATTATCAATATTTCCGAAACTAGCAAAAATCGCTGAACATACATAGGGGTTAAATAAATAGCTTTTTAACTGCTCTATCAGTCCTATTTAGGCAGGTTGACGTTCTGGGACATCCTGAATAACTTAAACATTTTTAAAACAGTATAAATAAATATTCAAAGCTTCGTTACAAGAATAATTAAGTACTAACCGTTAAGATCCGCAACCTTTGTCTGAAACTCGAGATAAATTCGATAAAATAAACAAAATACACAAATTCCCGGGCCCTTTTATTTTGCAAGAATTGTTGCGTGAACCTTTGTTCAGCAGCATTATCTTAATTAGGTAAAGGTGTAAATTTAGGGAAGGGTTGGAAAAAGTTAAAATGTTAAACATGATGGTTATAGCCGCGTAGAAGAGACAATTGTATCTCCCCTTGTAAACCTATCAGAGGAATGGAAAATGGAGGATTCTCGAGAGATTTTAGCTAAAGCAGTTTTGTTGTTTGAAATTAGACAATGGTGCGTTATTTTTTGTGAAAAAGGGGTAAATGAGGAAGCAGATTGATGAAAAATTATCAGATGGGCCAACAAAATGATCGTAGCTCCCAACTTTTAATATTTGTTATTTTCTTCAGGGTTTGCTATAATCACACCAAATTAGGCACTTGTGTGCGACCCTTTTATGATAAAACAAAAACAAAAAAAATATAAACGAACCGCCTTATTATTATTTTACTTTTTAGGGTACCGTAGTAAACAAGGAACCCAAAGGCTAAGGCCGCACAGATAGAAGGCTTGCTTAGCGCCTAGAGCCTAGCGTGAAACAGATGTACTAGAATCTTTACAATCGGCCGCACTGCGCGCTTGGCGCCTCGCTAGGCGACTACGAACAAAAGTAACACGCTAGGCTCTAGGCGCTAAGCAAGCCTCCTATCTTTGCGGCCTTAGCCGTAGAGACTGGCCGCGGTTTAACTCAAACACTCTTGGTACTTTTGGCATAGTTATACCTACATTTAAATTAACATTTTTTCTCCCGGTAGGTACTCACCTCCCACATATTATGTAAAGCAATAAGGCGTCAAAAGTGGCTCCAAACGGTTTGTCTAAATAACACACGGCTTCGCTCGCCAGTTCCTTTTGGCTTGAAACTGGCTGGACACGCTGCCGTGTGTCTAGGTGCATAATATCGAGTGTGGAATCATTTGATAGCTCTTGAAAAATCATTATGTTATTAAAATATTGAACAAGAGAAGTGTAATTTTCGCTATGAGATAATGTTATGTCTAAGATATTTTTCAGATTATAGCGAATTTAAAACCTATACCTATCACGGCGTGATCACGACTAAGTTGACTTAATTTCAGGCTTGTTCTTGAGATACACGCTACTAAAGTGTTTATATAGGTACCTTCTAAAAATCATCTAAGACAGCACCAAAAACTTTAAACGGAAAATTAGTTCATACTTGTTGTTTTTTGAGATACCGTAAAACGGGGTGAGTAGGGATTAAGGGGTGAGTAGGGACACAACCTAAAATGAAGCATATTTTACTAATTATAACACTGAAATTATTTCCAATAGACCTAACGTTATTGTCCATTCAATAATTGTTCTTATTTGTAACAAGTTATGACTTGTTTTAGGTTGTGTCCCTACTCACCCCTTAATCCCTACTCACCCTGTTTTACGGTATTTTTTTGTGATTGTTAGTAATGGCTTTGGAACCCTACTTTGAGCATGGTCCGACATGCTCTTGCCCGATTTTTAAAAACTGATCCGCCGATGTGTCGTACTTCTGTAAAAATGAACCCTTTGGCTATCTATTACGGTTGAAAATTATTTAACACTAGGATAGATGGACGGACGGATGCACAATCAAAGCTTAGTTATAGGGTCCCCTTTGGCATCCAAAAATGCACTCTCAGCCCAATGGGATCCTGACCCACCATAGAACTGTGTCACAGTAACGTTATGATTCAAGCCGTAAGAAGTGTCAAACAAATTGTTTTATAACACAGAATAAGAACATATAGCATAGAAACCGGACTATAAGACGTACTTTGCGTCAGCTATCTTTCTCTACTTTTTAGATTACGTATTACATGAGAAAAACAGAATCAAAAAGCAGGCTGTTGTTTCTTCTTTAACTGTCATTGTCACAAGGTTTTACACAGGGACTTCTTTGTACTTCCTACAGGAAGGATTTGTCTTTCCTTGTCTATAGGTTCAAATACTATAGGTGCTTATAGGTCTAAATCACGCCTTACTTGTGACGATGTACCAAATAACGAAAGAACAGCTATAGATTCATCTCTTTCCAACTCACTATGAAAACCATAAGTAAAAAGAAGTGATACATAATGTATTTTCTGCTTATTTAGTACGGTTTCTATGCCTTTAGTCTTTATTCTGTGTTTTATAACATCACTGTGACACTGTACTATGGTAGGTCAGGGTTGGGCTGATAGTACAAGTTATCGTCATTTATCGTACAACCGTAACTCTCGCCTTTATATAAGTCTAGGAAATAAATTATGAGATATTCTAGGAAATAAATCGTTCGCATACTAAACATGATTGTGGTATTAGACGCGAAGGGCTAAACGGTTTGCGTTTAATTATTTCCGGCAAATATAACTACTTACTTAGTTAGTAAGAATAAATTTTATAGTTCAATCACAATCTTGCGTTTGTTTACATGTGTATAAATAAGTATAGTCGTAAGCATTAATATCTACACAACCTTATTGTTACCTACTCTATCTATGAAAAGGGACCTTATTGTCGATGGCGCTTACGCCGCACCTCGTCACGCGACGTTGTATTTATATCGGAGCATCGTTAAAAATGGCGGAAGCGCCATCGACAATAAGGTCCCTTTTCATAGATAACGTCTCATATAAGTAAGTTTATCGTTGTCTAGTCCCATAGTATAGTCGAGTTAATAAATATGTGTACACTTTAGTACTTTTTCACTTTAATCGCTATGACAATTCATATTATACAGGGTGGAAAGTTGAGTTGGGGCATTAAGGGTAGCTACCAGGTCACTTGCTGCCACACGAAAATGATCTTAGGAGACCTTTCCCAACTTTTTGAGTGATGACAATCTACATTCACAGATTTTTGATAGAATGTACAGTCAGCGAGAAAATCGTCAGAATAGAGTTTTTTTTTTTAAATGCCAATCGATCCCCTTCCGATAAAGGATTAAAACACTCTTTGAGACCACCTGAGGTTAGAGTACTAGAACACCCACAAATCAAAGAAAACTTTTTGCACACATTTTAGTAGGGTAAAGGCAAAGTGGAAGTTTCTTAAGCTTAAAGATCATTAATTTTTATGGGGACAACTTCCATTAGGACATTAAAAATGAGAAAAATCGGTATTCTTACAAATAAAAAACACTAAATACGATACAAACTTTTTGCTACATAGATAAAGCTGGCCGTCATGGGTGAAAAAGCTTAATAATTAAAAAAGAATGCACGAAGAAAATTTAAATTTTGAATTTAGAACAGTGACGATATCTGATGTTTTATTTCAATTTTTGTTCTTTAAGTATAAAGGACCGATACGCGTAAAAAAACCACATGCGAAGGACCTTACTTCTCTGTTATTAGTATTAAGTGTTATCCTATTAATGCATGGAAAACGTTTTCTTTGATTTATGGGTGTTCTAGTACTCTAACCTCAGTTGGTCTCAAAGAGTGTTTTAATCCTTTATGGGAACGGGATCGATTGGCATTAAAAAAAAAAAACTCAATTCTGACGATTTTCTCGCTGACTGTACATTTTATCAAAAATCTGTGAATGTCGATTGTCATCACTCAAAAAGTTGGGAAAGGTATCCTAAGATCATTTTCCCGTGGCAGTAAGGGATCTGGTAGCTGCCCTTAATGCCCCATCTCAACTTTCCACCCTGTACTAAAGTGTACACATATTTATTATGAACTCGAAGCTCAGTTTGGGACTAGGTAAATTTGTGTGATACTGTCCCCTAATATTTATTTAATTTCACTTCTTATGCTCTTAAAATGTTTCTGTAGTCTCTGCACATCGGCACTAAAGCTCCTTATTAATCTCTAGGGACTAAAGTATTTATTTTTACTTTTCTTTGGAAACCCCTAAACAGCCAATCACGGTGTTTGTGAATGAAGGATTATCGCCATTTTCAGTGATTTTTAGGGCGTGGAAATAACCTCAAAATGACAACTGTACAAAAAAAAATGTTTTTTTTCGTGAAACACGATGAATGATTACGAATATGAATCTATTTATTTATATTAAAGATGAATTCATTTTATTATGCATGGTCCAATAAGTTTTAAAATAGTTTTCAAGTTTGAATCTGTTGGCTAAATATGCTAGCATTTAAAACGTCACTTTACAAAAAAAAGCAGCGGAATAAATTGTAAGAAACTTTGTTATATTGTAATTTTGTTTAGGACGTTGTTTTTTCCCTCGCATTGAAAGTGAAAACTATAGTGTTTAACACGAGACTAAACAACCATAATGCCACTCGAACTATAGCCACTCTCGCTAGCTCGCTCGCTCGCGTGCCCAAACATCTCGTGTCATTATGGCTTGGTTTAGTCCCTTGTTGAACAATCTACTATTATAGGGGCGTCTAGATATTATTGGCGTCTTGGGAAAGTGAGTATACCTATTTATGACTTTGACTGTGCTAACATCACTTTAAAGCGTCAAATAACTAAAGTGTGCCGCTACTTAAGGCCGACCATGGTTTGAGCTTGCGAAACAATGACCTTAGGTTTAAATGAGTACGCAATATATATAATATACTTCGCGAGTTATATAATGTTTCGTTTCAAGTAAAAGACAAATATCGTAAAAGATAACTTAAAAGGAAGAACATGGTGATAACAATTAATAATCAGTGTAATTACATAAATAATTCAATATGGTAGAGTACCTATAAGTTTAATTTTCTTGTTTACAAATATAAACTCTGTAAATTGGTACACATGAAGGTGCTAAAAGAAGAGCAGCAGTTGCTGATGGAGTGAAGACTAAATAGCAATCAAAGGCAGTCGCCTGAGTCAAGGCTGCGGCTCCACTGAGGCGGAGACGAGCGGAGCGGTGCGGAGCTGTGCCAATATTAACCAATAGAAGGGGCATGTAGTCACGTGGAGCTCGCCTTGCGCACGTTAGTTTAGATTCTATTGGTTAATATTGGCACAGCTCCGCACTGCTCCGCTCGTCTCCGCCTCAGTGGAGCCGCAGCCACGCTAGGGAGTTTACTAGAATTCTTGTCAGTTTTGGCGGTCTATAGTTTGGCTAACCGTTGTTAGTGCCAATTTTAGATAGAAAAGGTAGAATATACTTATTCATGAAGTGGCCGCACAGGCCGGCACTTTTACAAGTCAAGAATATACTAGCGTTTCCCAAGACGGAACCACTGGTGAGAAACGCCGCAAGAAACTCAACAGTCAGTCATTATGTCATGGAAAGATCAGCTCAACCAATCGCAGTAAACCAGAGTTTAGATGTTCGAATCACTTGGTTCCCTTTCTTTGTGTTAGTACTGAAAATGTGAAATAGGCTGACTTTATTCACCTCCAGGCTTTGTCTGCTTAAATATCTCTAGAACTACAATTCCGATCGCTAAAATTCAAAAGACCGACTTTAATAGCTCTAATAATGAGCTTCAAAAGCGTTAAGAGACGTCAAAAATTATAAATGCCTCGTCCTAAAAATCGTGATAAATCTGGAACCAGAACCAGAAACTTAATGTCAAAAAACAAGTCAGGTCTCATTTAATCTAGGATTGCACCGAACGAATGGCACCCTCACGGACGACTACGTTCTTCTTAAAATATAATTACATTATACATAACAAAGCTTTATAATTGATCTTTGTGTTACCAGCCTTACGGCATTCAGTTGTAAATTATTATTTATAAACAGAACATTTTTTAAACAATAAAAAAACGTAGCAAAGTTCTTAATATAGGTACCGAACAGGATAACCGGGGCTGTAATTCAGTTGCCGACTTCATTTTTAGTCAACTTTTATGGAAATTACATTTTATAAACAAAATTGAAGTTTATAAATCATTTTAACAGGGAAAACTTTGTAAATGGGTGATTCCACGGGCGTTTCAACCACCGTCAGTCCCCGTCATAAATATTAAAAGAATGAGCTACACCAAGCAACTAACATTCACACAGAGCTATACTGTTACCGTAATTCTTGCCACAATTGATCGAATTTTAAGTATATTATCGCCTATTTCTTAAATACTTAGGACATGCAAAATACTCACCCAAATGCAAGTGGAGAAATTCCGGTAAGGGCAGATACTTTTGTGATAAGTGCGAATATTTGTTCCTGAATCTTGGAGGTTTTCTATGACTGTATTTCTCTATATTACGTTTATCGTTGTCTAGTACCCATAGCACAAGCCTAGAGCTTACTTTGGGACTAGGTCAATTTCTGTGACATTGTCTACCATTATTTGACGACGCGCTGGCCTAGTTGGTAGTGACCCTGCCTACGAAGCTAGCGGTCCTGGGTTCAAATCCCGGTAAGGGCAGATATTTGTGTGATGAGCGCGAATATTTGTTCCTGAGTCATGGATGTTTTCTATGTATTTAAGTATATATTTCTCTATATAAGTATTTATATCGTTGTCTAGTACCCATATTACAAGCCTAGAGCTTAGTTTGGGACTAGGTCAGTTGGTGTGAGATCGTCCCTTGATATTTATTTTATTTATTTTATTTATTTATTTACTTATTTAAATATCTACTAGGATTACAACAACAAAACTTTAAAACAAATCTTCTCATTGAGTTAATTTAAATTATAGTTGATCTTGACCGCTATTAATACTTGTTTTTTATATTTTATGGCGTAACTTTGTTGGTTTATTTAAAACGCCGAGTGAACGACCAAACTTGAAAATTAGCCTTCAATAGTTAACATTCGAATGAGCTTTTATTTCTATGACTTTTACGATAATTAGTCATTAACAAAAAGTATTATAGGGTTTCTTTGTAGGTTCTAAATAAAGATAAATATATAAAGGACACCGCGCGGAAAGTACGGAAAAAAAACTTCGGTGAATTTTGATAAAAAAAATATGTTAGGCAATAAAATCCTATAACTAGTTTTTGAGAAGCAAAATATGTAGTAAAAAATCATTGGATGTTGGTCCCATAGACAAATGTATGAAAGAAAAAAAAAGTGGCTATTTTTGAACAAAAAAATATATGTTTAAAACTGATAAGTTTTTAAGTTGTAGCGTTTTATTAAAATACGTTAAATTGGTACGCATTTTTTGATTTTTTTACATAATCTTTTTATTTCCGTTTTCTGCAGTAGTAGAAATAACTAAAGAGATACTTTGTGCATATTTTTTATTAATATAGTATATATTATTTTATATTAATATAATATATATAATATAATTTTTATCAAGTTTGGTGTCA
Organism: Acleris literana; assembly: GCA_946894065.1. Taxonomy (NCBI): domain Eukaryota; kingdom Metazoa; phylum Arthropoda; class Insecta; order Lepidoptera; family Tortricidae; genus Acleris; species Acleris literana. The sequence goes on from OX335687.1 coordinate 11,845,666, forward strand.
CAGTACCCTATTCTTCAGTATTTAGATTAGAAATGATTTTTAACGACAAATACTTGGTTTTTCATGTTTTGTTTTTTTTTAATTAATCGGTTATAAGTTGTGGATTTTGAATATTTCTTAACTTGTTTTATTGTTAACATAAATGATTCAAATTCAAACATATTGTATGTACAAATTAAAAAATATTTTCGTTCAAAACTGGCCACGTTTTTTCCTCTATACATTTTTCTATTGAATCAATATCCAACTAATTTTTAAGTTTTTTTCGCAAAAACAAGACATGTTTACGTAACATATTTTTTTTTCAAAATTGACTGAAGTTTTTTTCCATAATTTCCGTGCGGTGTCCATTCCGGGGACAATATTACACAAATGAAGCTTGTACTATGGATACCTAGAGACAATGATAAACCAATTCCATACTAGTTTCACCATATGATGTTAGACACTTTACAGACGATTAGGGCGTTAACAGCTGTCAAAATGTATGAACTAACAGTCGATTGACATTGATTAAATTTAACATCGTTTAGTGAAATTGGTGCTCACGTGATAAACGCAACCATATAAGGGCCCCTGGGGCAAGGGCCAGGGACAAAGTGTGGATAAGGCATCCGTCACCTTCTGACACGTAAATAAGTACGCGAGTGACGGATGCTTTATCCACATTTGACACGCGGTAGAGACGCAGCCATACTAGGCTTGCAGAAGGAAATAATTATTATTTTCAAAAGGTTTGTTGTTGTAGCTCAAGCACGAACGTTTCAATCATACGTGAGGTTCAAAATCACTTTTAGCATTAAAAACGTGTTCTAAACATATCCGTTGCACAAACCGCTAAAATAAACTCACGTTTTCATACATCATTTTACGTAAACTTCACCTTTACTCTCGATGACGATACGAAAATCAACTTCAATGTCAACTTGCTATAATAAAACCCGTAGTCCCAGCACCCTTACCATGAGTTACAATTACCGTACTCGCTAGCGAATCGAATGCTCTGTCCCTCGCAAACGTATGCTTATAAAGTGCGAGGGACAGAGTATTCGACTCGCTAGCGAGTAACTCATGGGGCGGGTACAGGTCACCGTCTTCGTAAAGTAAGCACTTCGTTCGTGGTGGAACTGTAGGTATACGTTTCTACAATGAGACACCTACTGATATTGGCAATATGACGTTCAATAAATTTAATTCTTGCATTAAGTGCTGCTTGCTGGGTAACGCATATTATGCTGTAAATGCCCTCCATCCACTAGGATGCATTGATAGGATCAAGTGGACATTTTGTACATCCAAATCCATTAATGGAGTAGAGTGGGCTTTAGTGTACACTCAAATCCATTTGGATTCGTTTACACTTCACTTTTTAATACTCTGGAATCCATCAATGGATACTGTTGCACTCTTAATTACACTACAATCCATCAATGGATCTTATTAAACTTTCAATACACTTGATTCCACCAATTGATGGATACTCGTGGACATTTAGTATCCATTGTTGGATCCCTGTGTATAAAAATTTCAATAGAATCCATTGATGGATCTTTGTAGACTTAATGGTATATTTAAATCCATTGATCCCAGCGTCTTGAAAAGTGTAAATGACTCCAAATGGATCTAAGTTTACTTTAAAGCCCACTCGACTCCATTAATGGATTTTAATGTACAAAAAGTCCACTTGACCCCATTAATGGATCCTGTCAATGGATCCCAGTGGACGGAGGGTGTAAATGCCTTCCTAGATGATAAAGACGTTTTTAAGTAGTGTGAGCTTATACTGAAATTGGTGTACTTTGTACAGTAATAATAGCAGAGCACTGAGCATTGCTAATTGCAAAATGCCTTCAAGCCAATTATGTATGCAGACGTTTTAAATTCAAATTTATTGCCAATTTGTAGTATCTATTATTAATTCTTGTGTGCACAAGACACTTTTAAAATGAGAACACATTGTGATGTATCTCGTCGAACACTTTTTTGTCCGGCAGCATGAGGATGTCATGCTCACTCGAAGATCTTTACTTAGGACGGCGTCGTTGATCGGACCTTCCCGAACACGTGGTTGAGGGAGGCGATGGCTAGCATGGCTAAGATACGCATCATACTAATAAATAGAGGGCCTTGCCAAGATGCATTGCGCTAACGAACGTTTCTATTCGATTCGTTTTTAAACCAATCGCGTCACTGATAGATAACATGACTTTTCGTATCACGTCATCTACCAGTGACGCGATTGGTTCGAATAGAAACGCTAGTTAGCGCAATGAATCTTGGCAGCGCCCTCTGTTTTGTTGTCTAAACCCAAAACGATGTTTAATTTTAGAATTGAGGTCTTTATGTCTATTTGTTCTGGCCTATCTGTACCTACACTATGTTTCATCTTATTAGGTACGTTTAATAGAGGAAGTTGCGCGCAAAAGTGTAGTTTAGTGTAGTTGTGTGTAAGTGTGTGTATGTGTGTGAGTAAGTGTAGTGTAGTAAAACTCGTAATTAATGCAAAACAGTCGTTTTCCATTGCAACATCTATTATTAAACATAGGTAAATTTGTTTAAAACGTTAGCAGACAATAATAACTCACAGTTCCTTTCAATAATCAATTTCTGCTCTTTACTTAAAAGCATACGGTTGCAATTACAAGGAATACCTATTCGAAGTCGTATTGCAATAACGACTTTATATCAATAGTCTAAGTTGGTATCGTTAAGTTGTCCATAGCTTTTTCACACCACAAGTAACCCGACTGCGTCAAAAGGAGGGTAATATGTTTCAAGCGTATGTTCGTATGTACGTACAGTCACCATCAGAAATGTCAGAGCATACAAGGTGCTCATAAATATCTGCACACGCTCTTATGCTTGTAACAATAGAGTCTAGTTCAGATAATTTTGAGCACCTTGCTTGTTCCAGTATATTTGATAGCGACGTATGTCTATTTCTGTGACACGCTTCGCAACCTAAACCGCTCGATAGATTTTAACATATGAGGTGTCGTTAGATGTGTCTTGTTTGTGGGACTGATAAAGGCTATAATATTTTAATCAAATAAATACCTCAACCTTATAGTTAGCCAGCATTGCTATCTAACTTATCTTTTTGTTTGTTTTTTTTATAAGAAATACATACAACATCAAAAATGCGGTCGGGTTTTCAAAGTTTGCTTTAAGGGTTTTCGTACTCGAAGGGAGCCCAGTGGGACCCTAATAATATGCCTAAGTCATCCGTCTGTCCTTATTTTAAAGAGCTGTATCTTTTGAACCGTAAATTCAGACCTTTAATAACCGTTATTTTTGTGTAACGTTATCTTTTATAACGTTATCTTGAACGAATGACGTTATACTATAATGTCATTTGACGCCTTACCTGTAGCGGTATATATTATATCGTTATCAAACAAAATGCTATACGTATAACGATACTTCGGTAAGCGCTGTAATAACGTTAATAACCGTTAATTAACCTGCGTTTGTTATTTGCATTTTAAAATGCATTTTTTGTGATAAAGCAAAGTAATTTAGCTAGCTATTTGAAAAGGGACGGAAAAAGGACGGAATAATTATGAACGGACATCGAAAGGACGTTGGTTGCGATGTCTAAACGGACAAAAATCGTCCCTTCTGGGACGTCGGTCAGTCACGCAAAATGCCTACCTAAGGAGCGGCAACAGCGCGTAGTTCATAAGTTTCATAACGTTATTTATGTGTAACGTTATTACGATTTCGTTACAGTGTAGCGTAACGTTATGAAAAAACTAAATTTTCAGCACTAACGAAACATAACGTTATGATAACGATATTATTCATAACGTTATAAAGGTCTGACCGTAATAGAAAGTGGGTTGTATTTTTTTCAGAATGGAATGCAGTGTTATTAGGCTGCGGCTCCACTGAGGCGGAGACAAGCGGAGCGGAGAGGAGACATGTAGGGATCGACCAATCATATTAATTGAAATCCACATCTCGTCTCCACTCCGCTTCAATGGAAACAGTCAAGCAGAGATGAGCGGAGCGGAGAGGAGACGTGTATAGTAGGGTAGGTGGCCAATAATAGAGCAGTTCACCCTATCTCTTTCCCGCAACTTCTTGCGTAGAAATCTTTTAATGCTATTTCCTCGGGAATTGTCCAATTTCTGCTACTGCTATTTTCTTTCGTCAGAAATTCGTTAGAAATCATTTTTATTCCGCAAAAGTAGGTAGGTTAGGTTTGTTAGGTATCTTTAGACGCCCGAAGGGCAAATCGCCCAGAAATAGGAGCCCTGTCGCAAGGCAGGGCTCCGTCAAATAGAAGTGGGACAAGGAGAAGTGGTCCACAAGTAGGTCAAGTATATCTTAGGTTTATACTGAACCATGGAGTTAAAACTATGGTTAACCATGGAATTAATATCTGGCATGTATAACTTTGAAATTTTATGAATTTAGAATTTGTAAATTAAAAAGCTAGATCACCAGGGTATATAAACGGCGGCTCGGACTAGAGCGATCAGTTCACCCTCAGCCTCTAAAGTGGTAACTAGAAACTCTGAAGATAGGGTCAAGTCGGACCCCTAGAAGCCTCTATCTCCCTCATACTAAAAGTCGACTTTGAGTGTGGCCAAGTCGGGCCCTACGCTTCAAGAATCGTTCATCTACGAGGTTCTTGCTTTCCTCAGGAACCGCTACTCTCTCTGACGGGTCCCACCTCGGGCCCACCTACCTTCGTGTACCACCAGGGCCGCTGCCTCTAGCGCCCCGCATTACAGCGCCAGCGGTGTTCCTGGTCCGACGACTCCGGGACGCGTACTAAAGGAAGTCCCGGAGGAACTACCTTCACCTTCACCACTAAATCTTTAACTTTACCCTGGTGATATTAGGGACTAATTTTATTTTATTTTTTAATTTATGTGTAATAATTATTTTATCTGTGTGAAGAAAGCCTAAGTGTTAAATAAATACCCAGACCCTGACTTACTATTGCTGTCCTTTTCTCTCTAATCTACCTCTCTTTTTCTCTAATCTTTCATTAACGTCTGGTACCTGGTCTTCCGAGTTATCGGAAGACCACGTAACACGACAGTTTTGGCGCCCAACAAAATCGAATTATTTAGCACTTTAACCTTTTTCTAAATTCTAAAACAACACTCCCACTTGTGTATAAAGTCTTTTGTCTTTGATCCTATATTTCGGCCCCTTTACTTTTACGTTTCTTACTTCTTCTTCACACAGATTATGTCTCGCCCTATTAGATATATCTTTCTTAATAAACCTGAACCTGTTGATCGTATCCGCCTGGAAACCCAACCTAAACACCTAATTTCTTAAAAAAAAAATTGAAACCTTTGTAATGGAAAAGTTTTATTACCATCTATTAGTTAATATTTTTCTTAGAATAAGTTTCTCTCTTCGTATGACACTCATCATATGTTTTTTCTCCTACATGGGCTTATTTCTATGTATATAGCTTCAACTTCTAGAGCGGTCGACCAACTCTGAAAAAAAGCCATATGGTCAAATTCTTTTTCTTTCGTGGTAGGTCTACCCCTATCCACAATCTTTCTATTGTGATTCGTCACAAATTCTCTAGTCGGCTCTAAACCGACTAGGCCTGTAAATAATACTTCTTTCTTTCTCAGTGGAGCGGCTGACTACTCCCTTATAAAAAAGCCTTAGGTCTTGTAAATAGTACTATCCTTGAATAATCATTTTTCTTCTTTTCCCAGTGGAGCGGCTGACTACTCCCTTATAAAAAAGCCTTAGGTCATAGCGAGGAACTACTTAGTGTGAATCGTTTATTTGAATCACATCCCCTTACTTTGAATGTGATGAATGGAAGGGTGATTATGTTAGAGATGCATGAAAGATCAGAAGTTCCTTGATGTATATACCTTTTTCTTCTCGTCACTTCTCTACTCTTCATCCATCTATACTTAAAAAAAAAACTTTTCCATTACAGCACGAAAGTTTTTTTTCCTGGGTTTTTGGGGTAATTTAATATTGTACCTGCGTTCCTGGGTTTCTTGTCCCGTTCCTCTTGACTATCTTGCGGGCGCGGTTCACATGTCGGTTGGACCGACTCACTTTAGAGACGTATAATTCTTGATTTTTTGAAGCTGTACGGTGTATTGGTTTTCCATGGCTCTTGCGAACCTTTTTCCTTTGAATGATTGCTATTCTTTCTAACGATATTACTTTTGTAGCCGAAAATATACACTTTTTGTTTATATTTTTCCATCTGACAGTGTTTGTTATCTTTGTTGTCTAGACAACAGGCAGAGACGATATCTTAGGTTTATACTGAACCATGGAGTTAAAACTATGGTTAACCATGGAATTAATATCTGGCATGTATAACTTTGAAATTTTATGAATTTATTATTTGTAAATTAAAAAGCTAGATCACCAGGGTATATAAACGGCGGGTCGGACTAGAGCGATCAGTTCTCCCTCAGCCTCTAAAGTGGTAACTAGAAACTCTGAAGATAGGGTCAAGTCGGACCCCTAGAAGCCTCTATCTCCCTCATACTAAAAGTCGACTTTGAGTGTGGCCAAGTCGGGCCCTACGCTTCAAGAATCGTTCATCTACGAGGTTCCTGCTTTCCTCGGGAACCGCTACTCTCTCTGACGGGTCCCAGCTCGGGCCCACCTACCTTCGTGTACCACCAGGGCCGCTGCCTCCAGCGCCCCGCATTACAGCGCCAGCGGTGTTCCTGGTCCGACGACTCCGGGACGCGTACTAAAGGAAGTCCCGGAGGAACTACCTTCACCTTCACCACTAAATCTCTAAGTTTACCCTGGTGATATTAGGGACTAATTTTATTTTATTTTTTAATTTATGTGTAATAATTATTTTATCTGTGTGAAGAAAGCCTGTGTTAAATAAATACCCAGACCCTGACTTACTATTGCTGTCCTTTTCTCTCTAATCTACCTCTCTTTTTCTCTGATCTTTCATTAGCGTCTGGTACCTGGTCTTGCGAATTATCGGAAGACCACGTAACACGACACTTTTCAAGAAGCATTTTGTATGGTTTTTTTTTGCTTCACAATCCTCTTAAGTTTCCAGCGATTTAGTAATAATCAGAGGTCGGAATAGGTAGTGCTTATTAACCTAAACTTGACTCATGTTCATTCATGCGTGAGTGAGATGGGAATACGTTATTGAATGAAGATGCAACAAGTTTAGGTTAATAAACACTACCTATGTCGACCTCTGGTAATAATACAATGGCTCAAACTGGCTCAGTCATACAAAAGCTGTTCTATCTTTTTGCGTTCAAAACGTTTTCTTAACAAGGTAGCCGGTGAGCCTGGCGCTCAATAAGAACAGGCGCGGGCGCAGATCATAAGGCCACGGTAGTTTATCGACAACACTCTCAGTCTGCTACCGAACCTTCAGTGTTAAGGTTCTTTTTATTAACCCGGGTTTTTTTTCTTGAGTGTCTCGAGAGTTGAATTCGTGAAAAAAGTAAGTTTAATTCTTTAATTTTGGGTATATTGTCAGTCTATGTTTTAGTTTTTTCATTTGTTATTTTAAGTACCTGGGTGTTTTAAAAAAAGTTAACAATTTTTAATACATCAAGACATTAAACAAAATAGCAAAATTTCATATCAGTATTTTTTTTTACGTTAGAACTCTATTTTGTGAAAGAGTTTTCACTTGTTATTTTAAAATAAAATTAAATATTTATTGAAGGGAAGTGTCAGGGATAAGACTTAATATATTTTATTTTTAATTATATAATTTAATTAACTTTAATAAACAAAGAAACGCTTTAATGTACAGTTAACAATAGGCAATTTAAAAAAACTCCACTTCGATCGATCCAACGAATCGATCTGTTGATACAATAATGGTTTAATTGTCATGGGATTACCGTCTTAGTCATTATTACCCGTAGTGTCACATTAATTACCCGTTAATAAAGTTAATACTGTATTTAATTAAAATTTAATCATTGCAAGATGGATCCTTGTAAGTATTAAATTAAGGTAATTGTATTTTCGAATGTGTACACACATACTATATTGTAGTATAAAAAAAAGTTTTGTTTACGCCGCCTAAATGATTATCGCACTGCTGGGCAAAAACATGTTCCTTGATCTTTACGAGAAATGCGTCTAAGTCATACAACAAAACATCGTTTAAAATAAATTAAAATTTAAAATCAAATAAATAAAACACGTTCCCTATCAAATTCATTAATTCTAGATTCGAAAAAAATACGAAACGAAAATATTCCATGAAAAATATATCTTTGAAAACTTATTTGGAAAAAAATGAATGTAAATTTAGCTACAAATAAAGTTTGGTTTTCGGAAAATGATCCTGAACTCAAGAAAAAAGTCAATATAAATCACTTATTAATAAGTATACGAACCTATGAATTCTAAAATTCTAAATAATAAAAAATATATTTCTAAGCCCACATAAGTTATGTGATCATAATACAACAGAACTGCACAATCGTCTGCCATTGACGTTATAGGGCAATTAAAGTTAAACAGTTACAGAAGAGATCGCTATGTATCGATAAGACGCGCCTGATGTTTACCATGTTATTATTGGTTTTAATTGTAACTCTGTGGTATGCAATTGTATTGTATTGTATTGTTTAAACTAACAATGAATGTGACCAATTACTACTTGACCAATTCATGTTGCAGCATAATTAATATTCCTAGAGGACGCCCGCGACTTCGTACGCGTAGAATTAGTTCCCCGCTACTCCCCCTATTTCTTCCCGTTGGGGGTCGATTTTCGTAAAATCCTTTCTTAGTGCTCACTTTCATCATGAAAGGAACCCCTGTACCAAATTTCAAGTTTCTAGGTGCAGTAGTTTCGGCTGTGCGTTGATATTTAAGTCAATCAGTCAGGTTTGCTTTTTATATACTTATACATATAGATATAGATAAGACTTAACTACTTATTCTAATTATTCACCCGGTTAGTTTACCCGAAGACGCTGTTAGACTAGTTGGTAGAGATTGCATACTAAGCTAGCAGTCTCGGGTTTGACTCCCGGTAAGGGCAATTTTTTTTGTGATGAGTAGGTACAGGTTGGTAATGAGTTTGAATTTGAGTATTTATTCCTGAGTATTTAAATATTCCATTTCTCTACATAAATACGTTGATCATTGTCTAGTACCCACTTTAGTACCTTGTCTATTTAATGTCATGTTTAAACTGCCATATATGAATTGTCGCAGCGGTTAAAGTGACAAGGAACCAAAGTGTACACATATTTATGAACTCTACTGAACTAGCCTAGACCTTAGTTTAGGACTAGGTCAATTTGAGTGAGATAGTCCTCTGATATTCATTAGCTTAGTAGGTATTTAGTGTCAATGAAACTTTGAGTTAAATATTTTTTAATTTAATAGTGCTAATGAAACACAATCAGGGTCTCTATTCCACTGGATAAAACCATATTGCCTTTGATATGTCGTATTGTCAACGTTACAATAGCTCTTATTTATTTAACAATAAAGGCCAAGTTAATAGTGAATAGTGTATAGTTGGTAGTGAATGTTGGGTGTGGCAGGACAAGCATGAAAGTTGTATAAAATGCAGTTGAAATGCGCTCTTTGCGTAGTATGTGTGGTGAGAAACTGATTGATAGAGTAAGGAATGAAAAGGTCAGAGAGAAATGTGGACTAAAAGAGGCATGCTTCGATGGTTCGGTCATTTGGAAAGGATGGATGAAAGAAGATTGACGATATACAGAGCAAAAGTGAGTGGGAGGGTCGGAAGGGGCCGCCCTAGGCGTACTTTTTCGAATCAAATCGGAGAAATACTGGAAAAGGGCCGGATCTTAAGTACCCGAAACCGACGTGCATGCATGACTCGATGTATGAATGTGGAAGAAGCGAAAGAGATTTGTCAGGATCGTAGCAGGTGGAAAGAAGTGGTCTCTGCCTACCCCTCTGGGAAGCAGGCGTGATTTAATGTATGTATGTTTGTAAAGGCCGAGTTAATAACAATACTAAAACATGTCAAATGTAATTTCGTTTTACCTAGTAAAAAGAAGCCCTAGTTAAAACATTGCACCAATAAGCAACCTCACGATCACGACCAAAAGTTTCCTCACAAAGTAACTCGAGTCCAACAAGGAAAAAAAAACACGGCCGATTTCAAAGTAAACAATAATGCACCATTTAAATTCAAGACGCAATCAAGACGTGACGTGACGCTAGGAAGCCTGCGACCTACGACGCGTACTCGTAATTGTCTGGACATGGACTTTCCGCGATCATTATATGTATAACAATACCGGAAATTAAAAACCGGACGACACTGTGAACTGATATTTTTCCGTTATCGTCAGTGTTTCAAAACCGCGTAAGTAACATTTTTAATGAGGAGCAAAATGCACCTTTTTCTCAGATGCTAAGGTTTATTTTGCTCTATAATAAATTTGTTGGTTACGCGGTTTTGCAGTATCACCGACGTTGTAATCTTTATAGAAAAAAATCGGTCAAGTGCGAGGCGTACTGAGGGTTTCGTACCAACGCACAGTAGGTATTACTATTATTTGGTAAAGAAATAACGATAACATCGTAATTATTTAATGATAAAGGGAGAAAAACTGGTTATGTATGAGTAGGACTCGCGCACCGAGGGTTCCTGGCCGCCACACAGTAGGTATTACTATTATTTGGTAAACAAATATAAAATCGAAATAAAATAACACTGTCTGTGCAGCAGTGCGAATTTATATTTATGTATTAACCCCACAACAAAAAGAAAGATGATAATAAGGTGAACGTATCTATGTATGTATGTGTCTGTGTTGACATGTTTCCAACAATGGACATTTAAAGATTAATTAACTGGTAGAGAATGCCATTAGCCATTAAGTTCGCCTTTTGTACTCAAATTTGTATTTTTGTGCAATAAAGATTAAATTAAAAATAAATGACATGTTAATGTTATGTATGTGCCCAACATTATGACGGTAAACAAAAGAAAAAAATTAAACCTTGAGATTGTCAAAGTAAGATTGCATAAAATTTTGAGATTGAAAATATCTACGGGCTTCGAAGGACACTTACCATTAGGTGGCTGTGTTTTCGTTTGATTGCCATAAAAAGACAATGCCAATGTAATGTCAAAAATAGTTAACTATTGTTTAAGAAAAACATAGTCATTGGTTATAAGAAAAAAACATGGCGAAAACAGCTCATCTGTCGAAAAATCCCGTATTGGTTAAAAATCATATAAACCTTGACAAACAATTTCTTAATCTATGTAACAGACCGGTCAAAACCGGTTTTGACCTCACAAATTAAACCAAACTGGACTGCAACTGTTGCACAAGCGGATCTACATTTTTATGAACTTGGCCTACAAACTTTGTTTAAATTTTCCATATGCCCATAAACATAACACTTGACACTTAACTTGGCCATGATTATGATTGTTAAGAATTCCAGTTTTTATGCAAAAATCATCTAACAAGGATAACTGTAAAACTTAACCTTATTCATAAACACACTATAAACCTATTTACCCGACTGCCGAAGGAGGAGGGTAATGTGTTTCACAGCCTATGTATGTATGTTTGTTACTTTGTGTCACTATAAAAACTAAACCCGTTGTCCGATTTTGATGATTCTTATGTCAATCGATTTGTCTTAATCTGGTGACTGACAATGAAGATGTGACAGTAATCAAAATTAAATATATGGCAGCAACCAGACGCCATATTGTGCAAATAATAATAAAAAAAGTCGACCAAGTATGACAAGTGACATTGAATAGGGATTTAAAAAACATTTTTAGGTTTCTTTTATCATTTTTCATTTTGAATGATCATTTAGGATTTAACGATTTAAAGTTGGTTAGCAACAGTCGGGTTTTGAAAGCTTGCTTTTTGTTAAAGTTATTTAGTTAAAGTATTCTTTGTCTCTCTGACAAATTCAAATGTCACAGTGAAGGATCTGTCCTTAACAGACCATATTTTACAAAAAATAGGGTGATATAAGTTTAACGTTTTTATCTGCGTTTCCGTATATATATGTATATGAGTCTCTGTGTATCTATGAGTCTGTATATCTGAGTGTCTGTATATCTATGTATATGTTGCTGGTATGGCAGATCAAATGTAAGGAGCGATATGGACGAGGCAAGCTAGTGTAACCCTAGTAGCAATATCGTTTTACCGAGTATAGGATAGAGCCCCTGTTGATCCATACCTTGATTATAATTATAACTATAGATGGGCCGACTACGGATTTTGCCGACTGACCAGTCGGCCAACTAATCGATTTTCAATTTTCCGATTAATCGGCCGACTAGTCGGCAAGGCTAATCGTAGGATTTTGCTAAGTTCGGGTGAACTTGGAAACATTCATTTCGCTTCGTCCGTCGCGCTATTTTATGTTACCTACCCCTACCATGCGTTAATGTTTTGATCAGTTTTTTTTTCTGTACCGGCGTGTTGGGGCCAGCGCAAACCGGCGGGTGCAGGGGATTTTTCCCTATTAATTCCGTCCGCCGCAATCCGCTGCGGTGCTCCGAGGACGGTTTCAAAGCATTGAATTTTATACCTTATTTCAATTGAAATAGCATTAAATACACATTGACAAATTTAATATCCTCTGCCGTTCCGTCCGCAGATTTGCGCAGGCCATTGCACGACAAAAAAAACAATTAAAACCCTAATTCTAGTATTAAAACGAACTACCTAGTGCTTTTTATAGCTATGTCGAAAAGAAAATCGACATTTTTTGACGATATTAAGGGTGATTTCTTATAGGCAATTGAGTGCCGAATATTCGGCATTTTTTGCCGCCTAATCACCGACTAGCAATAATGCCGAATAGTCGGCTTTCCCGACTAATCATCGACTAGTCGGCCCATCTCTAATTATAACCTTTTAGAGCTGTTATGATGAAATGATGATAGAGACGGATGGTGTCAAGAGGATCCTCGCTGTGTAATGTAAACTTAACGAGTTTCGATTCGTTAGTCTGATCTCGATAAACAGATGATGAATGTGCGAAAACAGTTCAGTACCATCTTTTTAGGGTTCCGTAGACAACAAGGATAGTTATGGTTTCATATCCGTCAGTCCGTATGTTCGCCGTTAAGATCAGAGACTCTTTCTGCCGCACTCAGAGACGTCAATTAAATTTAATGCTTGATTAAAGTTGCTGCTATCACTTTCTTTGCTAAAGCAATAGAATAACACAACACGTCACTAAACAAGCGTTAAATTTAATTGACGTCTTTGAGTGCGGCAGTTTGTACTACAAAGCTGTAATTTGGCATAGTTATACGTTAAAGTCACGTCGATTAAATTGTAAAATAAATTCATTTTTTTTTTTCTTACATACATACATACATTAAATCACACCTGTTTCCCAGAGGGGTAGGCAGATACCACTTCTTTCCACCTGTTACGATCCTGACAAATCTCTTTCGCTTCTTCCGCATTCATACATCGAGTCATGCGTGTACGTCGGTTTCGGGTGCTTAAGATCCGGCCCTTTTCAAGTATTTCTCCGATTTGATTCGAAAAAGTACGCCTAGGGCGGCCCCTTCCGACCCTCTCACTCACTTTTGCTCTGTGTATCTCTTTCTTCAATCTTCTTTCATCCATCCTTTCCAAATGACCGAACCATCGAAGCATGCCCTTTTCAATCTTAGTCACTACATCTTCTTCTTCTTATATCTACAATAATTAAATACGTGTACTTACTGTAAAACCAGGGTGTTTTTTGCATTATAACATCAAAGGCGGTATCATTGGATAACTCTTAAAAATGATTATACACATTCTATTATCAATTTTTAGGTTTGGGTTACCGTTTAGGAAATATTAAACTCCGATAGCCTCATTTTCGCTAGTCGCCCGTCTCAGCAACCAATCAAGTCTACTTAGTCGTGATAGTTTTCCTTTTGAATTCCTTATATAAGCTTTAATTTTAAATGATTTTCTATTAAAAAACTTAATTAAACTGAATCTAAAAATTGATACCAAATGTAGCTTTAAGTATCATTTCTTAAGCATTAGCTATCCAATGATACCTCACATGAAATTAGTTGTTAAAAAAGATACGTTTCTTTCACAATACATGTACTGAAGGATCTATTCCATTTGGCATCATTTCACAAAGTTTGATTGCCAAAAATTTGTTTCGTGTCGCAGTTGATTTCTATTTTATGTAGTCACAAGTGTAACCTAACCCAATAGACGCAACTAACGGTTTCGACATCCCGGATATAAAACAAACATAATACAAAATGCTTTTTGGGAAATGATATATTTTGACCAAAAATATTTTGGCCAAACGGCAGGCTCACATTGGAGGTACCCGAAAGGGAAAATATTTCAAGATTTTATCTATCTGATAGTATGTGGTCTCTGCAGCCTGCTGATATTTTTGATCTCAAGATTCAAATGTTACGATAACAATCTCAAGAATGTAAAGGCGTTGCCAACCCAATTTTCGCCAGTTGTGATTTTGAAAACTTCCAATACAACTTAGGTGACGTACATGATGATGGAAATATCTATTATATTTGCATTAACGTAACACCACGGAATATGATCTGACAGCCTTCCATCCATGTTAACTTATTTTTGAAAGAATAAATTAAAATAAATTAAGTTTTTCAATGTTATCAATTGTGAACCTGTGAGGTTAGACAATATGCTTAACGCTAACGTAAACGATTTTCGAAGACCTGACAAAATGTCAATTGTCGTAGGTGCTCGACGCGACCGTCTGACAGCTAACGTCAATCCTATACATTTTGGATAACAATAACGAACGCCGAATGCATCTAGGGCCAATGCAAGATCAAATTTTTTCAGGATATCTTAAGCATACGTAGGTTAGTTTAAGTTAAGCTTGTTACGAGCAAAAAAAAAACTTATACGGCGAGAAATGTCTTTGGATGAAATGAAAATTCTGCGTAATTATAATGTTCATTTAAAGGTGTTTCGATTAAATAATAGGTATAAGGTAGGCCATTACCATACTCGTGTCATATACGCTACTGTAAATAATTGTAGAGCAAATAAACCTACGGTTGAAGATGATTTACGAGTAAAGATACTTGTTAACAAGTAATCGTAACAGTGTCAATATTGACAAACACATAATAGGTAATGACTGTTTGTGTAACAAGTCATACTTGTTCATCCTTCATCACAAGGTCTCTTGGGTCACGTTTAATGTTATTCAACGAGAAACTTGTCTTATTGTAAAACTTGAAAAAAATACGGTAATACCTAAGAATGTTTCTAATTTTTGTAAGGAAAAATATTGTCACTGCTTTCAAAATGTTTTTGAGTAAGTACTTGAGAAGATTTATACAAATTTTGTAATGTTTGTTCTGCAATTATCAGACTGACACGTTGGTTGAGTTCTTAATCAGTTTCTTAGTTCTTGTAGTGTATGGAATAACTCTGTAATGGCAAAATTTAGAGAAAGAGAGCTTTAAGATTCCACTTTTAACGATTTTAATGACGCATAATTTTTAACTCATCGTGTAGGTATTTACCCATATTGTTAAAGTATTTTCAACCTTATGACAGCTCTAATATGATATCCTAATTTTATTTCTTCTAACGCATCGTTAATCTAAGTTAATGTTTATCTTAAGCTATTATTTTTTCACCTAATTTGTTTAAATTTTAGCTAAACCCAAAATGTTAGCTATCTTGGCTTAAAACCATGGTATGGGCAAACTATAAATTGCAACCACGATACATTATACATATAATGGAAAAATTAAATAATCTCCTAACGACATTACTCACAACGAATATTGTTTAATTAAAAATACTGTTTTATTTTTCAGGTTAACTTCAAAAATGGCAGAAATTTCATTCAACCACCCCCTTTTGCTGCTGAATGAAAAGCAAGTGCTCAAGATACGTGAAGACAGTGGGGTGGACGAGGCAAGACTCCGGGAGGCCACGAAGGTCGTCTTGGACTGGTGTTCTAAGGAAGAGCATCTTCAGGCAGCAGTACCTTATTTAGGTAAAATTACTACCCTACTATACTGATAAGGGGGTTAATGTTTTCGATTTGTATGCATGTATGCTTCTTTGTCCTACCTACCTACCTACCTATTATTATATTCAGAAGGCTCAGACAAGATGCACTACGCTAACTAACGTTTCTATTCGATTCGTTTTTAAACCAATCGCGTCACTGGAAGATGACGTGATACGAAAAGTCACGTGGTCTACCAGTGACGCGATTGGTTTAAAAACGAATCGAATAGAAACGTTAGTTAGCGTAGTGCATCTCGCCTGAGCCCTCAGATTTCAATTCGATTTAGAATAGAATCAGCGCAAGCCCAACTCACACTTGACCATTTTTAGTATTTGTTGCTATTTTTATCAGGGTTTTACTATAATCATACCTAACACTTAACCTTACCTAACTTACCTAACAAAAAATACGTTGAAAAAAACGTTACTTGTATTGGGACCCACTTTATCATTTTCGTACGGAAACCTAAAAAGGATGTACAAAGGCGAACTTATCTATGGGGATCTCTTCGAGCTATCTCTTGCGTGTTTGTATGTATGGTTTTCTCTCGTAGATGATGAACTTATGCGATTTTGACAAGCAAGGTGTATTTAGATTTGTTTTAGCGTCACGAAAGTCACGGTACATTATTTTCAAAAACAGAAGGCAATATGGCGGATTAAGGATTCGAAATATTAACTACGGTGCCTCCTGTTTAGGCTAATTAATTTTGATCGAATATATAATTCCCCAAATTTTAATTTCCCAATAACCTATTTGTACTTTTTTATTTTATTTTCCGAAAACCAATATTGCTACTTATGTCGGTTAAGTCAGGTTAAAGGAGACGACCGGTTTTATTATGCATTAAACTTGTTATGCAGAGTGCACTTCTAATACAACATCAACATGCAACTCACACTACAACTAAAATAAAATGCAAGCTACTGCAGCGGAAAATATATTTTTGGTCAATAAAAATTGGGAAATGATACATTTGACCAAAAATTATTCGGCAGAGAACCTTTAACATATATATAGACGACATAATGTCAAAACATTCCGGAGGATTTTTACCAAACTGTCAAAGAAGGAGGCTTATTATTATACTAGTCACATAAAAAAAAAACTATAACCGACGAATTCACTTGGTTGTTATGAATTCACTGACTTCGGTTGAATTCAATACAACTACGGCACACATATTTATTAAAATGCCAGTAAGTAAGTAAGCATCTTCAGCCCTTTTGACGTTAGCGCCTTCTTTTCAAACTCGATCGTAATTTTGTTTTTACGTTGTCGAAATGTACCGGTCAAAACATTGAAAATATGACCATACCATTCTATTGAGAATTAACAATTCCTTATTCAAATTTGTGTACAAAAAAACGTCACTAAAAGGAACGACTTAATCGTCATTAACTGATGCTTTCGTCTCGTCTCGTCTCATCTAACATATTTCGGAAATCTGTATCAGCTGCCACTGTACTATCTAGTAGTAAAAGTTCATATTTTTTGTAATTTCAGAAAAAACTAGATTAATAGAGAGACGGCTGCTGCTCTCAAAAGGTTCCGTAGAAGAAGCCAAGAAGCGAACCGAAATGCTGTTGACGTCCAGGGGTCTGATGCCAGAAATCTGCCTGAACCGGAGTGTGGACGAATTCAAAATTGTCCAGACTACTTTGTAAGTAAATAGTTTATTTGAAAGAGGATTGATTGTAGGATAAGAAATATGCCTATAACGACAGGATAAGAAAGGATAGAACCAGTATATTATAGTTTATGTGGATCAATAATGCTCATACTCAAAATCGATTAAGAATATCCCAAATCCATGCATATTGATACACCTTTAAGCAAAGGCCATTTTACCGTACCTTACATAATAGCTACTTACTCGTATAAGCACACACAAACAAATTTTCCCTTAGCCTTACAAAAAATTAGCGTCACATGATTATCTAATCTTGTCACACAAGCTGAGGGGAAACTATTATGGACTATATTGGACCATTTTGGGCGAAACATTGGTAACAAGTTTTTTTTTACTTAGCAAGAAGAGGGGTGTTATAAGTTTTACATGTGTGTGTTTGTGTGTTTATGTATCTGTCTGAAGCATAGTAGCTCTCAAATAGATGGACCCATTTGAACGTTAAAAAAAAGAAGATAGAGAGATAGGGGTGTTTCTTAGCTAGGTTTCAAGAAAATCTGTCGTACTGTACTGTATAAGAGTCGGCATTATATGGAAAGTTTTAACCTCATAAGGCCTACCATACTACAAACAGAGTTTTTTGTGAAAGGGACTTTGAATCTACCATCAAGGCAATAAAGTTCAATTACGTTTGTTCGATAATGCCATTTTCACTATATGAAGATAGGAAAATAAACCTTATTCCCATTGCAACACACTTGAAATTAAATTGCCTTGATTATGTACATTCTATTGTACAGTGGGTCTTGCGAGGTTCCATTTTATAGTCTTTTCAATTTTTACTTTTTAATTTTATCTACCACTTGTACGAGTATTTAATGTTTCCTTGTGTTCAAAGACATGTTTTTTATTATTATTCTTTTGTTTTTTTCCAGAAATTACGTCACATTGCCGAAATTATGCCCGACCGACCTGTCAAGAGTTGTCATTGCACAGTTCAAAGACAACATGGACGAATTTACCCTTCTAGGGTACTTCAGATATGCATTTTATGTAAGTTTATATAATCTTTTCTCAAAAATGTCCGGAAATGTTGACATTCCTATCTACATATTGAGACGCGAAGTACAGTCGCCATCAGATATATTGTAGCGGGCGAGGTACTCAAATATTTCGGAGCAGCATTACTTTTCAATAAATTCGTTACACTAGTTATGGTCAATAACACCAGAACATGCAATTTGTCATAAATATAAGAGCAGCGACTTTTCAATAAATTCGGAACATATAACGAGGTAAAAATATCAGTAAGCACAGAACTTCAAAGGTATCTACGCAGTCAGGGTGATCATAAAGATCGGAACATTTATGAAAAATATACCTTAAGTCCATATCACACAGTTTAAATTCGTTACTATAATTATTATGCATGTCGATCTTTGGCATGACGTATTTATCTCTTGTTTGGAATTCGAATCTACTCGTGATGTGTACACGTCACGAGTAGATGCATAATAATTATAGTGCATAATAATTATATTAACGAATTTAAACTGTGTGATACAGACTTAAGGTATATTTTCCATAAATGTTCCGATCTTTATGATCACCCTGACTGCGTAGATACCTTTGACGTTCTGTGCTTTCTGATATTTTTACCTCGTTATTATGTTCCGAATTTATTGAAAAGTCGCTGCTCTTATATTTATGAAAAATTGCATGTTCTGGTGTTATTGACCAATACTAGTGTAACGAATTTATTGAAAAGTAATGCTGCTCCGAAATATTTGAGTACCTCGCCCGCTACAATATATCTGATGGCGACTGTACATAGTTTACTGACAGTTCTCAAATTAAAAAAAAACATTGCGTGCTCGCTACACAAGCCCGCAATGTTGCATACAAATTCCATTAATATCTATCTTGTAACTTTTTAAAAAGTGAAAAGGGCCGTAATAAAATGAAGGCACAAGTCTTATACATCCAAATTTTAGTCGAAACATAACTTTTTTATTTGTGCCTGGGATAGCTTGTTTTTTTTTAAAACAAGAATTGCGTTTCTCCAAGCACTCGCAAGCTCGTCCGTTTAATCCAATACTCGGCCCGCAATTGCCTACTTCCATGCCTAGGCAATAATGTACTATTATATTTTAGTTGTGGTACAAGCTACCATATTGTTATCCTTTCACTTTCCAAGCAACAGTATTCACAATGCTGTGTTCGGTTGTGGGTAAAAGATGAAAATACTAGCATAGAGGCATTCTATCATAGTCCTCTGATTTGCAGTCATAGGATTGCAGTCTTCAGATTTAAACAAATACTATCAGCTAGTCTCTTGTATATTCGGGACCTTTTCATTCCGTCACTCATATAAACAAATCAATTTACCATTAAGTATTACTCCATATTCGCGAACTTTTGAAGATTGAGCATGGTAATATTATATATTTGTACACTTAATCATTGTCTTTATGTTTACTTTGAGGTAGTAAATCTCTGTTTAATCTTGTATTTTTTGATGAAAAGCACTTTCGATGAGAATTCAATTAGACGGGTAAGTAATACAAGATATAAGAACTGATAATATAACACTCACAATATATACGCTCACTTTGTATAAACATGTTTAGTATAACGTTTACTGGATATAATGAACGAAAGATATAATTTCAAAATATCTATTTCCATAAATTATATCGTTATTTATATATAATATCAATTAATATAACTATTAAAACGTATAATTTCATGACACTTAAGATTTAAAACATATATAAATCAATGAATCTAACATCAAAAAACATAATGCAAGTATAATATAAACGCCTATAGAACGATTTTAATACTTACTTTAATGGCAGCATTTTACTGGATTTTCTGGGCAGAAAAAAAAATAACCTCGAAGGCCATGGCGGGAGCAGAGCTCCCGCCTTGGCCTTCTAACCTAACCTAACCGAGTCGGTTCTTCCCTGATTCGTCGTGCTCGTGACATTTTCTCGGTAGTTAAAACAAATGACAAGCAAGACCTTTCTGGTACAGTCGAGTTCATAGATATGTGTAACTACACTTTATTACCTTGTCTATTTATTTAATGTCATGTTTAAACTGCCATAAGTATATGAATTGTCACAGCGATTAAAGTGACAAGGTACTAAAGTTTACACATATCTATGACTCGACTCTACCCTCTCCTTTCAGTACCTACCTGTTGAGTATAGCATACGATATTAGATCTTATAATCCTTATACTAAAAGATAATATATATTATGATCGCTATATGTCATGTATGTTATACGTACTGAAATTAGATGATGTGAGTGTTATAGAAAAAAACATTATATAAAATGAATATTATGTTAATTGACCGTTAGTCCTTATAAGAATACTGATTTTGTTATTATAGCTAACGTTTATTATATCTTTTAAACGTTATTAACATGAAATTATAGATTTTGTAGTTATATCTCGTGAGACGCACCCGTCGACTTCATTGTCACTTAAAACCAACGCTAACAAGGCTCTTTAAGTAATACGATGATATAAATTTCGAAATAACTTAAGCACGACTTTCTCGCGATACTAATTTGTATGGCAGGAAGGTCACACTCCAACTTGTCGGTATATAGTTGCCCTAGCTTTTTCCTGCGACTGTGTCCGCTCTGTCGTTTTACAATCTTCCATCGAAAATTTGACTTTAATCGCTTTACTTCATTTGAAATATTTCGTTGGTACCAAAAAGATAAAAGTTCTCACTATTGTTTATACTAATTTTAAAAAAAATTTTTTTCGCAGATTGGAGAGTATAGATTATACGAGGACTATTGTATATCAGAGAGATACGTTCTTGATCTCAAGTACACTAACTTCAGTCTGATCGGCAAGATTAATCCTCTTCTTATGAAGAAAGCTGAAGTGTTGGCGCAGGTAAACACACTCTAGACCAAATACACTACAGTAAAAACCGGTCAAGTGCGAGTCGGACTCACGCACGAAGGGTTCCGTAATATTTATTTTATTTTGATTAATTTTTTGGGGATTACAACTAAATATTCTGTGAATATTTCAAGCGTCTACCTGTTGCCGTTATTAATATCGAGCAAAAAATGGCAAAAAAATCACGTTTCTTGTATGGGAGCCCCACTTAAATATTTATTTTATTCTGTTTTTAGTATTTGTTGTTATAGCGGCAATATAAATACATCATCTGTAAAAAATTCAACTGTCTAGCTATCACGGGTCATGAGATACAGTCTGGTGACGGACAGACGGACAGATGGAAAGTGAAGTCTTAGTAATAGGGTCCCCCTTTTACCCTTTGGGTACGGAACCCAAAAATGGAAGCTAAGAAGCCAATCCTGACACTTAGTACCAATTTCACCATACGATGTTAAATTTAATCAATATTAATCGACTGTTAGTTCATACATTTTGACAGCTCTTAACGCTCTAATCGTCTGATAAGTGGTTAACATCGTATGGTGAAATTGGTACTTAGACTTGTAATTTTTAATCGTTAATGCGTGAGTAGGTAACTACTTACTTATCCTTAATTCTTCTGCATTAAACAACTACCGTTTATCATTTTCCAGGATGGCTACGGAACCAAAATAAAGGGCATACACATTCTGAACGCCCCGTCTTTTGTTGACAAGTTCGTATTTATACTAAAGCAAGCCCTGAAACCGAAGGTAGCGGCCAGGTTACACGTGCATAGCAGCTACGAAGATTTCCACAAGCATATCCCCAAGGAAATCCTTCCAAGGGACTACGGCGGAGATGAGAAGTCATGCGACCAATTGATAGGTATAATAAACAATCAACACATAGATATAAAGCCGGAATTCCTTAACGGGTTTTTTACCCGACTGGTAATGTGTTTATCAGCCTATACATGTATGTTTGTTCCTTTGTGGCGCTCTAGGAACTCAACGCGTGAACCGATTTTAATGATTCTTATGTCAATCGAATCGTCTTAATCTTGTGAGTATCATAAAAGATATGACAGTAATTAAAATTCAAAATGGCGACCTCCAGATGCCATATTGTAAAAAATAAAAGTCGATGAACTATAAAAAGTGGGCTATCATTGAATAGGTATTTAAAAAAAAAAAATAGGTTTCTTTTATAATTTTTCACTTTGGTTAGCAACAGTCGGGTTTTTTAAAGCTTGCTTTTTGTTATTTACCAAGCTTTATTCACTCTTGTCACTATGTGAATAAGACAAATAGGTACGTCTTTCAGTTTCCCTTACTGTACTCTCTCTTCTTCTTGATGAGGCACATACTCGTCCACTGCTGGGGTGTTATTCTCTCAAAAAACGGCGGTCGGTCGGACGGACGAGCGAATCGAAGCGGCGAGTTTAAGTAGTCCCGTCCGAGCGAACAAAACACATTTTAGCGCGTGCATTCTCAATTAGGCAGCCTTATACGTTCGAGAAGTCATACTCAAACACCGGATTGACGGGGGCAAAAATGTACCAGTGCTAGTGATTCATTAAATGTCGACTAACTTTATCGACATCGATAAAAAGCAATTTTTAATCATCATTATCATAAGTAATGGCCAAGTTTGAATACCTTTTAATTATGTTAAAACCTCTTTTATTTATACTTATCGCAACTATAAACAACCGGTATCTGACATTGACTCTGGACTCGAGTCACTTTTGACAACCATTGAAATTACATTTAATAACAAATTCATTCAGTACCTACAATAATATTGTTTAGCATTCCGACGAATTGAGAACCTTTTTGTTTTTTAAGTCGGTTTAAAATGTCTCGAAAGAAAAAAAGATCGTTTATCATCCTGTAAAGTTGATCATTCTTATAATTATAGAAGATAAAGGTATGAAAAAAGTTGTCGATAAACTTATTCGATATTTAATGAATCACTAGCACTGGTACATTTTTGCCCCCGGCAATCCGGTGTATGTCATACTGCCAAATTGAATACACGCGCTAAAATGTGTTTTGTTCAATCTGATGGGACTACTTAAACTCGCAGCTTGGACAATCACTCGCTCGTCCGTCCGTTCGTCGTGGTTGAAAGAATCACACCCATGAACATGCCCCTTCCATGGATTTCCATGACGTTCCCTTACTGTACGCGTGGGTATATATTTACTTTTCTATATGTAAATGTCACACTATATCTTGCTTTATTTTGCCACATATAATGCACGAGCAAAAGCATACACAGTTTTTTTTATTATTTCAGGCGCTTGGAACGATCTAATGAGGACCGAAGACGCGCAGAGAAAAATTAAGGATTGTGATTACCTCGTCTCTGATGAATCACGAAGATCGACTGCGAAATTCAACGAAGAATACCTGGGCATGCCTGGCACTTTCAGAAAACTGGCTGTAGACTAACACATATGTTTATATAGTATTAAAACAAAGTCGCATCCCGCCGTCTGTCCCTCTGTATGAACGCTAAGATCTTTAAAACCACTAAACAGATTTTAATGCGGTTTTCACCATCAGTTAGATATTTTTCTAGTTTATTTACGGGTGTTACGGAAGATTAACATAAACCGAAGCGAAGCGGGGTGGGTCGCTAGTTGAGAAATAAGTTACGGCTTTAGTTGGTATGGGTTTATCGTTATAAAATAAGTATGCAGAGGGCCCTGCCAAGATGCACTACGCTTACTAGCGTTTCTATTCGATTCGGTTTTAAACCAATCGCGTCACTGGTAGACCACGTGAATTTTCGTATCACGTCATTTACCAGTGACGCGATTGGTTTAAAAACGAATCGAATCGAAAAGTTAGCGTAGCGCAACTTGGCAGGGCCCTCAGTACAAACAAAACTGTTGCAGATCTACAGAAAATCGATTATATTAATAATGATTTTACCTTTCATTCAAATGAAATAAGTGAATACTGTATAATAGAGCTGTTTAGGGATTAAAGAAAAAAACGATGAAGAGAAAGCAATGCCTCTTATCTACATTAAGTTGCAGAGCTATGTAAATAATCGTAACTAAGTAGTCTTCGTTAATGTAGTTAAGATTATTTAGTTCTGCAACTTAAGAGCATTATGAAGCGCCGCTAAGATCGTGTAGCTGTCAAAAAAATCCGTACTAATTTAGCTCCGGGCGATAACGTTTCTCACTCCCTAAATCATGTCCATTTTCCACGATTTTTGAATATGTTGTAGTTATTATAAAGAACTAGGTCTGTACGTTTCTGTTTTTGTTTTAATTTGTTTCATTCTAAGAAATTCTTGCGGGCCTAGTATGTCTGCGTCTATTTCGCGTGTCAAATGTGGATAAAATATCCGTCACTCTCGTTTATCTACTTGTCAGAAGGTGACGGATGCCTTATCCAAACTTTGTCACGCGATAAACGCAGACATGTTAGGGCCCTTGGAAATGAAAACGTACAGACATATATTTTCATGATTACAAGATTTTCAAAAGTCGTAAAAATTGTACTAGGTTTAATGATAGAGAAACGTTATCGCATTTTGTATGGAAATGTTTAGCTTCACAATCGTCTTAATAAATGAAAGGTACAGACATGTACAGATGTAGTGAAATATCCTTTCACATCGTATTTTCTCGGAAATGTTCGTATTTGTCATGCTACTTCAGTTTGACTCAGTACCCATCAAGAAAACGTGGGGGAACTTCGCATTGGGAGAGTGATAATCGATATAGAGTGGTTAATACCAGAGTATTGTTTTGTTAATTAAGATTAAGTTTGTTTTTAGTTTTTTTTAATAGTCATGCCAAAAGCATTAAGACCTGGGAAACGTTAAGATCGACAAGCCTGTGAAATTATTTTCATAATTTATTTATATTTCTTCTTGTTTACCTACACCTAATTTCTATATATTTGATCGTGGTGGTTTTAACATCTCGGTGTGATATACTTCAAACTCGTGGTTTGACATTTGACACTGATAACTGATAACTAAAGTAGATACTCTGTTTATTTATTTCAAACATGTCTCTTAATAATTCAATAATTCATAGACACGTCGGCATCATTCGGAAGTAGACGTGAGTTCCGAGTTTTCACGATGTGAAAGGATTATTCACTAGATCTGTAGGAGGTATTGCTTCTTCTCTTGCCACTATTATTGCCAAGTAAATAAGAGTTATCGTAACGCTCTCAATACTATAACAGCTCGTTCCCACTATGTCGTATGTCGGTCCGGATTTTAATCGGTCGTTCCAGTGGCAGAACGGTTTTATATGAAGCTATTCACACTCATCCGACAACAATTTGTGTCGGATCCGACAAAAAATATATTTGGCCCGCCCTCTCGTCCGGATAAAAATCGTGTCGGAACTCGCTCGCCTTTGAGTAAGTATGACGCTGATCACATTGGTCGGATGTCGGGGCCGACCCCGCCCCGCCCGCACCCCTTGTTCCGCCCGCGCGTGGCTTCCATAGTGGTCGACAGCCGACTAGTGTGAACAGAGGCGCCGACACCCGATTAAAATCGGAATCCGACATTGGACATAGTGGGAACAGAGGCGCCGACACCCGATTAAATCGGAATCCGACATTGGACATAGTGGGAACGAGCTCTAACATGTCAAGGGCAATATGGCTTCACTCAGTAAAATAGAGCCCTCACAGTCGCGTAAGTAAGGTGCTGATAAAAAAAATAGGGTTCAAAGGTGTGATAATGTAATTATAATACAACTCAGTAAGTTAAGATGCTACGTTTACGCCTCTATGTTCCAAGTTCCGACCAATCTTACTTATGATATATTCGCCCTTACTGTGAAGCGAATCGGAACTAAAAATATGATAGCAATATTGTAATACAAAATGAAATAGAGGCTCTGATTTTGTGGTTGACATTTTGTTTATGTAAATAAAATTAAAATGTATCTTGATTTTTTATTGAGTACCCTAAAGTATCGTGTTCAAGAAATCCTTTACTTTTCCTAAAAAGTCGATGTTTCAGCTTAGATTTTTAAGTAGATGGCACCCTATAACTAGACGGAGCTACGATAAGGTACGCAGGGTTGCTGGCAGCAAATGGTAACTGGTTTTTTACCCGTCTGCCGTAAGAGGAGGGTAATATGTTTATCAGCCTATACATGTATGTTTGTTCCTTTGTGGCGCTCTAGGAACTCAACGCGTGAACCGATTTTAATGATTCTTATGTCAATCGATTCGTCTTAATCTTGTGAGTATCATTAAAGATATGACAGTAATTAAAATTCAAAATGGCGACCACCAGACGCCATATTGTAAAACATAAAAAATAAAAAGTCGATGAACTATAACAAGTGGGCTATCATTGAATAGGTATTTAAAAATCATCATAGGTTTCTTTTATAATTTTTCACCTTGAATTATCATTTGGGATTTATAACGATTTAAAGTTGGTTAGCAACAGTCGGGTTTTTTAAAGCTTGCTTTTTGTTATGTACCAAACTTTATTCACTCTTGTCACGATGTGAATAAGTCAAATAGGTACGTCTTTCAGTTTCCCTTACTGTATTCTCTCTTCTTCTTGATGAGGCACATACTCATCCACTGCTGGGGTGTTATTCTCTCAAAAAACGGCGGTCGGTCGGACGGCCGAGCGAATCGAAGCGGCGAGTTTAAGTAGTCCCGTCCGAGCGAACAAAACACATTTTAGCGCGTGCATTCTCAATTAGGCAGCCTTATACGTTCGAGAAGTCATACTCAAACACCGGATTGACGGGGGCAAAAATGTACCAGTGCTAGTGATTCATTAAATGTCGACTAACTTTATCGACATCGATAAAAAGCAATTTTTAATCATCATTATCATAAGTAATGGCCAAGTTTGAATACCTTTTAATTATGTTAAAACCTCTTTTATTTATACTTATCGCAACTATAAACAACCGGTATCTGACATTGACTCTGGACTCGAGTCACTTTTGACAACCATTGAAATTACATTTAATAACAAATTAATTCAGTACCTACAATAATATTGTTTAGCATTCCGACGAATTGAGAACCTTTTTGTTTTTTAAGTCGGTTTAAAATGTCTCGAAAGAAAAAAAGATCGTTTATCTTCCCGTAAAGTTGATCATTCTTATAATTATAGAAGATAAAGGTATGAAAAAAGTTGTCGATAAACTTATTCGATATTTAATGAATCACTAGCACTGGTACATTTTTGCCCCCGGCAATCCGGTGTATGTCATACTGCCAAATTGAATACACGCGCTAAAATGTGTTTTGTTCAATCTGATGGGACTACTTAAACTCGCAGCTTGGACAATCACTCGCTCGTCCGTCCGTTCGTCGTGGTTGAAAGAATCACACCCATGAACATGCCCCTTCCATGGATTTCCATGACGTTCCCTTACTGTACGCGTGGGTATATATTTACTTTTCTATATGTAAATGTCACACTATATCTTGCTTTATTTTGCCACATATAATGCACGAGCAAAAGCATACACAGTTTTTTTTATTATTTCAGGCGCTTGGAACGATCTAATGAGGACCGAAGACGCGCAGAGAAAAATTAAGGATTGTGATTACCTCGTCTCTGATGAATCACGAAGATCGACTGCGAAGTTCAACGAAGAATACCTGGGCATGCCTGGCACTTTCAGAAAACTGGCTGTAGACTAACACATATGTTTATATAGTATTAAAACAAAGTCGCATCCCGCCGTCTGTCCCTCTGTATGAACGCTAAGATCTTTAAAACCACTAAACAGATTTTAATGCGGTTTTCACCATCAGTTAGATATTTTTCTAGTTTATTTACGGGTGTTACGGAAGATTAACATAAACCGAAGCGAAGCGGGGTGGGTCGCTAGTTGAGAAATAAGTTACGGTTTTAGTTGGTATGGGTTTATCGTTATAAAATAAGTATGCAGAGGGCCCTGCCAAGATGCACTACGCTTACTAGCGTTTCTATTCGATTCGGTTTTAAACCAATCGCGTCACTGGTAGACCACGTGACTTTTCGTATCACGTCATTTACCAGTGACGCGATTGGTTTAAAAACAAATCGAATCGAAAAGTTAGCGTAGCGCAACTTGGCAGGGCCCTCAGTACAAACAAAACTGTTGCAGATCTACAGAAAATCGATTATATTAATAATGATCTTACAGCTGAGGTTACCTTTCATTCAAATGAAATAAGTGAATACTGTATAATAGAGCTGTTTAGGGATTAAAGAAAAAAACGATGAAAAGAAAGCAATGCCTCTTATCTACATTAAGTTGCAGAGCTATGTAAATAATCGTAACTAAGTAGTCTTCGTTAATGTAGTTAAGATTATTTAGTTCTGCAACTTAAGAGCATTATGAAGCGCCGCTAAGATCGTGTAGCTGTCAAAAAAATCCGTACAAATTTAGCTCCGGGCGATAACGTTTCTCACTCCCTAAATCATGTCCATTTTACGTACGTTTCTGTTTTTGTTTTAATTTGTTTCATTCTAAGAAATTCTTGCGGGCCTAGTATGTCTGCGTCTATATCGCGTGTCAAATGTGGATAAAGCATCCGTCACTCTCGTTTATCTACTTGTCAGAAGGTGACGGATGCCTTATCCAAACTTTGTCACGCGATAAACGCAGACATGTTAGGGCCCTTGGAAATGAAAACGTACAGACATATATTTTCATGATTACAAGATTTTCAAAAGTCGTAAAAATTGTACTAGGTTTAATGATAGAGAAACGTTATCGCATTTTGTATGGAAATGTTTAGCTTCACAATCGTCTTAATAAATGACTGAGTAAAGAATACAAATGATTGAGATTATGTTAAGAACAGTCCTTGAGCTTCGGTGGTCTAGACAGAAAACCGTAAAACGGCGCAAAAAAACCGGTCCACTTGACCTATTATCTATATATAAAATGCAAACCTGACTGACTGACTTAGATATCAACACACAGCCAAAACTACTGTACCTTGAAATTTGGTACAGGGGTTCCTTTCATGATGGAAGTGAGCACTAAGAAAGGATTTCCCAAAAATCTACCCCCAACGGGAAGAAATAGGGGGAGTAGCGGGAAACTAATTCTACGCATACGAAGTCGCGGGCGTTCTCTAGTTATTTTATAACGACGACATTCAAATCGGAATA
This sequence comes from Acleris literana, assembly GCA_946894065.1. Lineage (NCBI taxonomy): Eukaryota > Metazoa > Arthropoda > Insecta > Lepidoptera > Tortricidae > Acleris > Acleris literana. Next base: position 11,875,347 of record OX335687.1, read on the forward strand.
TAATAATACCTATGGTCCATTCCAATAGACGTGTCTTATTTAGTAAACACTTTTATAACCTCAAAATGCATCATTTTTGGACAAAATGCCCGTTTTCAGCTGAATAAAGCAACTAGAGACCACATTTTGCACACCATTTTCCTGGTTTTATATCATGGATAGTTTTTTTTACGACAATATTGTTATTTTAGGCGAAAAGGTAGCACTTTGAGGTTATAAAAGTGTTTACTAAATGAGACAACTCTATTGGAGGGACCATACTGCGCGGGTGGAACCCTCGGTGCGCGAATCCGAGTCGTTTGGCGTAGGTATGTGCTATAATCATACCAAATGATACAACAAAAATAAAAATACGTTTCTTGTATGAGGACCGCCTTTTTAATTTTTTATTTGTTAGGCAATCAGTCGTACCTAATAACACGTTTTCTTAAAAAAAAAACAGTACGCTATCTCTTACGGTTCATTAGATACAGAGGGCCCTGCCAAGATGCATTACGCTAACTAGCGTTTCTATTCGTTTCGTTTTTAAACCAATCGCGTCACTGGTAGATCACGTGACTTTTCGTATCACGTCATCTACCAGTGATGCGATTGGTTTAAAAACGAATCGAAAAGAAACGCTAGTTAGCGTAATGCATCTTGGCAGGTCTCTCTGCTCTTGTTTGGACGGACGCGGACGGACGGCCGACAGGTTTAGTATTAGGGTCCCGTTTGATACCTTTGGGATACGGAACCCTAAAAATTTGTAACCTAACCTAATCAAACTTCTTTTTTTTGGTGACATAATTATCAACAAGTTTTAAAGTTGTAGGTAATTCTGAAGCTCTGTCTACCCAACTCTGGGATTATAGGCGTAAAGGTACCTATTATGTATGTATGTACAGATGTAGTGAAATATCCTTTCACATCGTATTTTCTCGGAAATGTTCGTATTTGTCATGCTACTTCAGTTTGACTCAGTACCCATCAAGACAACGTGGGGGAACTTCGCTTTGGGAGAGTGATAATCGGTATAGCGTTAATACCAGAGTATTGTTTTGTTAATTAAGATTAAGTTTGTTTTTAGTTTTTTTTAATAGTCATGCCAAAAGCATTAAGACCTGGGAAACGTTAAGATCGACAAGCCTGTGAAATTATTTTCATCATTTATTTATATTTCTTCTTGTTTACCTACACCTAATTTCTATATATTTGATCGTGGTGGTTTTAACATCTCGGTGTGATATACTTCAAACTCGTGGTTTGACATTTGACACTGATAACTGATAACTAAAGTAGATACTCTGTTTATTTATTTCAAAAATGTCTCTTAATAATTCAATAATTCATAGACAAGTCGGCATCATTCGGAAGTAGACGTGAGTTCCGAGTTTTCACGATGTGAAAGGATTATTCACTAGATCTATAGGAGGTATTGCTTCTTCTCTTGCCACTATTATTGCCAAGTAAATAAGAGTTATCGTAACGCTCTCAATACTATAACAGCTCGTTCCCACTATGTCGTATGTCGGTCCGGATTTTAATCGGTCGTTCCAGTGGCAGAACGGTTTTATATGAAGCTGTTCACACTCATCCGACAATGATTTGTGTCGGATCCGACAAAAAATATATTTGGCCCGCCCTCTCGTCCGGATAAAAATCGTGTCGGAACTCGCTCGCCTTTGAGTAAGTATGACGCTGATCACATTGGTCGGATGTCGGGGCCGAGCCCGCCCCGCCCGCACCCCTTGTTCCGCCCGCGCGTGGCTTCCATAGTGGTCGACAGCCGACTAGTGTGAACAGAGGCGCCGACACCCGATTAAAATCGGAATCCGACATACGACATAGTGGGAACGAGCTCTAACATGTCAAGGGCAATATGGCTTCACTCAGTAAAATAGAGCCCTCACAGTCGCGTAAGTAAGGTGCTGATAAAAAAATAGGGTTCAAAGGTGTGATAATGTAATTATAATACAACTCAGTAAGTTAAGATGCTACGTTTACGCCTCTATGTTCCAAGTTCCGACCAATCTTACTTATGATATATTCGCCCTTACTGTGAAGCGAATCGGAACTAAAAATATGATAGCAATATTGTAATACAAAATGAAATAGAGGCTCTGATTTTGTGGTTGACATTTTGTTTATGTAAATAAAATTAAAATGTATCTTGATTTTTTATTGAGTACCCTAAAGTATCGTGTTCAAGAAATCCTTTACTTTTCCTAAAAAGTCGATGTTTCAGCTTAGATTTTTAAGTAGATGGCACCCTATAACTAGACGGAGCTACGATAAGGTACAGGTACATTCACTAAAGTTGGCACGAATGGAACGAACAAAAGTAATGTCACCTATCACTGTGTGAGTGCCGTCCTTTGAACCGATGTTCGAATTTCAAACCTAAAATCTGTTATTATTTTACACACTTGTATACTTTGGTTCACTCATTCAATCCATTCGTGCCAACTCTCGTGAATCGACCTGTACGCAGGGTTGCTGGCAGCAACTGGTATTCACAAGTAGGTAGGTACTCGTGCGTTTTCAAAATTGCATGTAGAAAGCAAAAGAGCGCACATATGCCACCAATTAATAATGGGCTGTGAGATTGGATTCATGCAATCTCATTAAGATTAAATTCATAGAATACTAAAATTTAACTCGTAGTTTCTCTCCAGCACATTTAAAAATATATTTTCAATTCATTTTATTTTTATGTCTGGTTTTACAAAATAAAACCCGCGACTGACGGAAAGACAGAGAAACACATGAGTGATAAAAAGATAAAAAAGATAAAAGATAAAAGATATTTATTCAGTAAGTAGGCCGCACGGGCACTTTTACACGTCGAGAATCTACCAGCGCTTCCCAAGAGAAGACCACTGCTGAGAAGAAACGCCGCAAGAAACTCAGCAGTCAGTCATTTTTTAAACATATTACAATGGTTACTACTTAGTCTAGCAGTATATAAAGCAATAAGTATTAAATTACTTATTATACTTATAAAAATAACAGTTCAGCAGGAAAACATGCCAAAAATCTTACGAGAGAGACAGAGGGAGAAAAGGAAAAAAAAACACCTATTTATGTTTATATAAGACGGTACAACCGACCCGACCGACCGACCACATAAAAGTTTCGATATGTTTTCCTACATCAACCGTGTCCCCTAGACAAGATAAAGCTTTTGCATTTGAATAAATTATTATTGACTAAGTTTCGGGTTTGGGCCATGCATTTTTGTCTGTTAGATAATTCTCGACCCTATAATACGCTTCAGACATTAACGACTTTTTCAAGTAATTTTTAAGTGCTGGAAAGGATAACTTTAAAACTACGTCAGGTAATTTATTATAGAAATGAATGCATTGACCAACAAATGATTTATATACTTTACGGACGCGGAATTTTCGAATAGCGATTTTATTTTTATTTCTAGTATTTAAATTATGTATATCAGAATTTTTTGTGAAAGAATCTAAATTCTTAATAACATAAATAATATTCTCATAAATAAATTGAGACGCTACAGTTAAAATATTAATTTCTTTAAAAAGTTCTCTTAATGAGTCACGGGAATTTAAATTGTAAATTGTAAATAGTGATATGAGAACCGCCTTCTAAAACGCAAAAAATAACTTCTTTGAAAATGTTTACTCAAACTGAAGTGGGGTGTGTCCCACAATATTTATAACCAAAAGCTGACTTTAGTTTGACTGATCTATTACCTCCTCTTAACTATAAGATTTTCCTTTTATACTGATTGATTGATTGACCTATTTCATTGTTACTCATTCACGGATAAAGATGCAATTTGGAATGAAGATAGCTAATACCCTGGATTAACACATACGCTACTTTTCATCCCGGGAAATTAAAAAGGTTCCGAGGGCATAACGAAAATAGAAGTCTACACTTGCAAAGCCTACTCCAAATGAACCCTGCACAGTACTTGTTGTACAGCTACGAACAAGTAACATCGAAAAATTCTCTCTTTTAACTTTCATCCGGTACATTATATTGGTAAGTTTTGTTGATCGAAGGGTAAGTTACATTAAGCTCTTTACAATAATCACGTTCTAAGACTTAGACCGTTTTTTTCCCCCGCATTCAGAATACTCATATTCAATATTTTATTGCAAGTATTATGTACTTATCTATAAAGATAATATTATTACAATAAATATATACGTCTTCTTAAATTTAAGAGCTAGGTTCTTGTCGGTGGAGCAATTTCCATGACTCTCTTTCTAGAGCCTTTTCTTTTAGGCCCTGATACGACTCGATGTCTACTTTTTCTTTTATCCGATCCATGAACGTTGTCCTTGGCCTTCCTCTCTTCCGCTTCCCTTCAACTTTCCCTTCCACTATGGTTTTAATGTATTCGTCGTGTCGTAAAAGGTGTCCTATCATCTTCCCTCTTCTATTTCCAACGGTTTCCAATAAGCACCTCTTCTCTTTAATCATGTTAAGCAGTTGGTATTTTTTTTAGTTCTACAAATTCTCTCCATCCGCCGCCAGCACCACATTTCAAAGGCTTCTAAAATTAATATAAACAAAACTAAAAAACTCGTCTCTTCAAAAAAAACTTCACGACATAGACCAATTTACATTAAACAATAGTAGTACGGAACCCTTTGTGAGCGAGTCTGACTCGCACTTAGCCGGTTGTTTAATGTTCTTAATAGTCTGAATATTTCTTTAGGGTTTATTATAAAGTTGCTCGAAAAAAAAATGAACATACCAACGTCTGTCAGGTTAGATAGTTACAAACAATGATATAATATAGTAAAAAGAGGTAGATATGTTATACGCAGTTCAATAGTGGCACCCTAAAACTAAGTCAATTGGTACACCTTTACTTAGTCTTGCGCCGTCAACGGAACCGTGAAACTAGTCTGCAGACGAACGTACACTCGTCTCTGTTTCGCTCCCGGAAATTAGCATACCATCCTGCTTTCACTTGTCATTTATGAATTAGTGTGTAATTGCAATATTTACTGATTATAAGCGTAAGCCGGGCCATTTTTACACGCGGAATACCGTATAGGTAACATATTTAAGGTCTGTTCATTCTTACTTGTCTTATATAGAAAACAACTTTCTAACCTCAAAATGAACCTTTTTTTTGGCTAAAACAGCTATTTTAAACAAAATAAAACAATCACAGACAATACGTTAGCCAAGTGATGTCCATAATATTTATTCAGTTTACTTTATTTACGATAAAAGAGCTGTTTTAGCCAGAAATGGTTCATTTTGAGGTTAGAAAGTTGTTTACTATATAAGACAAGTAAGGATGAAGAGACCTTACCTCTTTTTATATAATATCATTGGTTACAAATAAATAAATACTAGGGGACAGTCATACAAAGTTTGGGACTAGCTCACCTAGTCCGAAACTAAACTCTAGCCTTGTACTACAGTTACTAAACAACTATAAACTTTCTTATACTGAGAAATACATACTTAAAATATATAGAAACCATCCAAGACTCAGGAACAAATAGGTACACTAACGCTGATAACACAAATATCTGCCCTAACCGGAATTCTACATAACTCCTACATTTTTATCTTATTTTTCAGAAATCATGTTGTTTTACAGAAGCTTATTCCTAATGAACTGTGTGGCGTTACCATATCCCGGTTTAATTCAAGTAACATCGAGGATTTAACCTATTTAAATTTCACTAGATACATGGTATTGGTAAGTTAGTACTTAGTACCGTAAAACGGGGTGAGTAGGGATTAAGGGGTGAGTAGGGATTAAGGGGTGAGTAGGGACGCAACCTAAAATGAAGCATATGTTACTAATTATAAGACTGAAATTATTTCCAATAGACGTAACGTTACTTATTTTTTATTTATTTATTCGGCCTACCAACAGTTATTACAATGATACAGTTTATGCAGGTCTTAATAACAATATTAATAAGCTAATTGCACAGCTACTTACTGGTTGACACCACATGCATAAAGAAAAAAAATCTAGGTAAGCTACATGGCGTTATCGACGAAACTACGTATGTTCGTCGATGAGGCGTTTAGTTAAAGAACAATAGATATAAAATTAAAGTAGGTACTAGAACTATACATTATTTATAAGGTAGGTGTTAATATTTGTTATTGTCCATTTAATACTTGGTCTTATTTCCAAAAAATTATGACTTATTTTAGGTTGTGTCCCTACTCACCCCTTAATCCCTACTCACCCCGTTTTACGGTACCTACTTTTATTATCGTACCTAACGTGGTTCAGTGCAAGAGTGAGAGAGAAGTCGAAATCCGAAGGTCTTTTTTAAAAGCTATCGCATCGTATGTTGTCTATGGGACTCCTTTTATGCAGGAAAACATTATCAAAGCTATTTTATATGGTTGTCTTGCACAGTCATATCCTTTCTAGGATTTTTATAAAACGAACCTAACCTAACCTAATTCTGTAGCTCTTTAAACATTTTGAAAAGTTAATTGGTTCACAGAAAAATGATTTTCGGACAAACGAAACAGCGAACAAAAGTTTTTCTAAACATCGATGGGAATTAAGTATTATCATTGTTAAAGTTAGGGTTTAATTTAAATAATATTAAAGAACGACGGACTATTGAGTTTTGTGCTTAGTACTTTCTCAGCAATAGTTTTCTCTTGAGAAGCGCTAGTACGTCTTTGACGTGTATAAGTTCCGCGTGCGGCGTAATTGTGAAGAAATATTTAGATCTTAACCACTCACGTGCTTTGTGTATCCAGAGTTGCCAGTGATAGCCCTTATTTGCTTATATATAAGGTCGATCAAATTTGCACGAGCAATCAAATTTTTATCTACTCGTAAATATAACTGCGTTAAGCGATATACTGTAAACCTAAACATTTCGTTACAATTTTCAGATAGAAGAATACAGAGTCTACCGTTTTATTGGTTCCTCGGAGAGATACATGATCGATCTCCAGAATTTGCCAATATCAGTACTCACAAAACTTAATCCCATGATAGCAAAAAAAGCGATCATGTTAATGTCTGTAAGTAAAAATTGGTCGATAATATTCTATAAGCTCAAAAGCCGCAAACCATACCCAAAACGCCTCCGCTACGCTTCGGGAACCCGTTTAGTATGGGAATGCATCACAACGCCCCGCGTCCGCTCTCAGTGCGTTTGCGTTTGTGGCTTATTTGCTCAGGGCTAAAATAAGTTATTGGAGCACCAAAAACTTACCACACTTATCTTATTGAAGAAACACTATTATTTTCGAATTGAGAGAGTCAATTTTTGAATGACCCAATATTGTAAGAAATAGAGACAATTTGCGTTCGTTTTTTACTCCTTCACGCTGCAACGGCTGGATGGACTTGAATGAAATTTGGAATGGAGATAGCCTATATCACGGAAAATTTAAAATTTGTCGATGGAATAATGATAGTTAAAATCTACGCAGACTAAGTCGCGGGCAGAAGCTAGTAAATAACATTCTCGTAGACATAGACGTAAACACCGTTATCATACTCATGGTGCTTTACTCTTCCTTTCGCAACTGTATTGTATCAAGGTAATAAACGCTATAACACAGACTATTTCGGTAAAAATAAAGGCTGAAAATGTTTAAAAATAGTACGTTGTAACATTCTAAGTTTAAAAATTTGAAAAAATGTCTATTAGAATAACGTCGGTAATCAACATTGGGTCCATTCAATAAATAAAATCTTTTAATTGGTGTTTTCAGGAAGTTTACGGGTCCCGTATAAAGGGTATACACATAGTAAATGCACCAAGTTTTATGGATAAGCTTTTTGTCATATTCAAGGTTATCTTGAAAACCAAATTGATATCTAGAGTTTGCGTGCACAAGACCTATGAAGAATTACATGAACATATTCCTAAAGAAGTATTGCCCAAAGAGTATGGAGGCTATGAATAATCCATCAGTATAATAGCATGTTCACTACATGGCTTGCCTCTGTTTCACCGACACTCATTTCATACAACGTATCACTTCGCAGAATTTTCGTTTCGTAGAAAGGTATTTTCTGCTGAACCTGTGTTGATTTCAGGTTATGTTGTGATGGTTACAAGTCTAACCTAACCTACGTGAATGATATTTAAGATAACTTGAAATCAACACGGGTGTCGCGGCCTCCTACTTTATATAAATGTATCATTGATTGTTATGATTAGATTATGTTCTATAGATCTATAATGGTTTGACTCAATATAATAAGTTAGAGGCCACGAAGGTAAAATGTATTGAGTCTAGAGTCCTACCTTGATTCCGGCCATACTGGTGATGTAGAGTTGAATGTTCTGCTTCGCATAATATACCGTCAGAGCTGCGTCCGCCTCCTGTTGGTTTAAAGTACTTATGACACCGACTGTCATCGGAGCCACTATCCAAGTAGTCATACTATCATTACAGTAATGTCCACTTGATAGCGTTTCTCAGTTAGTTCTAGGTTACACACATATACATAGTATGTCAAGTCATATCATTATTACAATCAGTAAGTGATGGATGGATGTTATGTCAATATCATGTATATGGTCGATAGTGGTAGATCAAGTTAGATATACATCAGGTCAGTCGGTGTGGTGATGGCCATGGATATCACATCCCTTACAGCACCATCACCACGGTCACCCCCATGGAGGGATGGGGCCGGAGGCGTAGCCCTATACGGTCCCATCCGACGCCCCATGGGCCTATAATGGTCCGGAGGCAGCTCGCAACTGCCCTGTACGGCACCTCATATAGGTCCGGAGGCAGAGCGCCATTGCCCTGTACGGCACCATCCCACGTTAGATCCGCTGGCCAGCCTAGGATAATCATGACTCCACACACAGTGTCAATAACATAGTGGGTCAAACACCCCAATTCACATATGTGTCATATCTTAGTCATACTCTCGAGTCATAAGTATCAACGTCAGGGTTTAGTCAATATGATAACTCTTCACGACTAATAGATCAGGATATATGAACGATCATCAAATACTTGCAATATGGTTGGGACCATTAATAGTTAGATAAATATGTGGAAAACTGTATCGATAGTGAAATCACTCGTTGTCTTCTTAGATATCCACTTAGCTTTATATCCTGGAGCTCCAAATTAGGAACCTGGCACTTAGTAACATTAACCACCATTTTACATTACATTGCTTCCCGCCTTTACGGAATGAAACTTAAAGTGACAGATACAAATTTACTTACCATAGATGAATTATCCATTATCAATGTTGCCAGTATAATCATCATACATACACGATGTCATACTGACCCAGTTATTGAAGTTTTTTTTTCTGCAGTAACATTTTCGTGTTCTTGAACAATCTTTTATTACGGTTTCATTACCTTATTTAATTTCCTACCTGCGGCCGTTACATTATTTTATTGAATTCTGCCTATCTATAGCAATAAACATTATATTAATATTGTTTACAAGACAGTAAAAGTTTTTCGGCATAATTGGATATGCGTCAGTATTGAACCATTGAACCGGATTGCGTATTAAACGTGCGAGTTTTCCTTAAGAGACGTCATTACAAGTTTTTTATTTTCATATAAATGTACCTACTTATTTATTATTTGTGTCATTCCGATTAAAATCTTGCAAGTTCATTTTGAACCACGTCCCTTGAATTTAGAATACATAGATGAACTCAAAAGCAATGCAATTTTATGTACCAGAAAAAAACACATAAATACAATAGAACTGTTTTATTCATTTTATGTCTACTAAATAGTATTTTCGACACAAATTTCGCCGAAATAATTATTCGATCATAGGACTATTATTCTCATCAACTTTATGCCAATTTTCTATTCTGCCAAAGAAAATTGTGCGAAATGACAGTATGCTAAGAAATTTATGCAAAAAGTAATTCTACGAAATAATGATTCTGCCAAGGGTTGCTATGCGAAACCAAATTATGACAATCAATTTTTTGCAATAGTGAACTAAAAAAGATGTAGGTCGGTGATGGGTAATCTTAATTAAAAAAAAATTTTCTTTCGTAAGATGGTTTCACACAAAGTAAAAAATACAAACGGTAGAATAAAGAAACATTTATTTTTAAATAAAAACGTAAGACGTAATAGGACGTTGTGTAAATCACTACAAAGAGGTTAAAGATACAAAGTAATATAGACCAATTGGTTGATTAACTACCGCTTATTAACTACCAAGTAGGTATAATTATAGTTTGTAAGTATCTTTACTATCGTTACTCATAAACGTCAAGTAGGTAATTATAAATAGATTATTATAGTATTGTACTTCAAACATGGCTTGCGAAGTATTAAATCTTAGAAACAGACAATTAAAAAACCCGGGCAAGATGCATTGCGCTAACTAACGTTTCTATTCGTTTCGTTTTTAAACCAATCGCGTCATTGGTTAATAGATCACGTGACTTTTCGTATCACGTCATCTACCAGTGACGCGATTGGTTTAAAAACAAATCGAATAGAAACGCTAGTTAGCGTAATGGATTTTGGCAGGGCCCTCAGGTCGGAGTAGAGTTCTGACACCGTTATCGTTAGGTTAGGTACTACAAACACAAACAACTAACTCAAAAAAAACAAGTAGGTAGGTACATAAACGAATTTTCTATTAGTTGAGTAATTCTATGTTTGTTGACAAACAAATTAATAAAGATTTAAAACTTGTGTGACCTGATACATTTGGGTGTGGTGTTTAAAGTTCTTTACTTCCCCCCCCCTGGCCGCTTCACCCCCCCGTGAATTGTGTCACCGTTAACGGTTTTTTTTTAAACATTCTTGGGACAACTATAATAGATACGAAAAAAGTGTCAAGGACAAAAATATTCCTTATTAAATTCTAAAAACAATAGGTCGTTTTTTTTTTTTGTAGGATCGATGGTTTTCAAGCTATAGCTTCAGGTACCGGCCACTAATATATTATATCGCCTTCGTACTTACATCTCATACTCGTACGATTCCATACAAATATGACTTACCAAAATTGTCAACCAATCAAGAACTAAAAGACCAATCGTATTACTTTTATCGTAGTTCGTTAGCTGATTAAATAAGGTTCAACATGGTATATTGTGTACAGGGCTTGGAACCGGTTCCAAAAATACCGGTACTTTACCGGTATTTAAAGGTATTTTTCATTTAGGTTCGAGAGAACCGGTAAATATAAATACCGGTAATCCAAAGAACAGGTAAATACGAATACCGGTATTTGTACCTTAAAATACCGGTTCCTAATAAAGGTTCCAGCGACGTTGCCGTTTTGTGCAACAAGGTTAAGTCTCGTCGGCGGCTCGACGCTCGCGCCGCTGCTTTGGTTGTCGACTTGTCACCATGTACCTACCTACACCGAACGCGGCGTTGTTGCCGGGCGGCGCCTTTGGCTTGCAGCTTTTGAACAATTTCAAATTTCAATCGTGTCATTAGTCCTACGACCTTGGCAGCGCCGCGTCAAAATGAATCTAAATCCGAAGGTCCGGGTGTACCAAAGCACTAAAAAAGACTGACCAAAAGTGCAAAGTGGTGGTGGTGGTGGTGGAGGTGGTGGTGGTGGTGATGGTGGTGATGGTGATGATGGTGATGGTGATGATGATGGTGATGATGGTGGTGGTGATGATGATGGTGATGATGGTGATGATGGTGATGGTGGTGGTGATGGTGGTGATGATGGTGATGGTGGTGATGGTGGTGATGGTGGTGATGGTGGTGATGGTGGTGATGGTGGTGATAGTGGTGATGGTGGTGATGGTGATGATGGTGATGATGGTGATGATGGTGATGATGATGATTATCACCTCCTTCATCATTACCATCATCATCACCATCATCAGCACTTTATTCATCACCATCCTCATCTTCACCACCATCATCATCATCACCACCATCATCATCACCATCATCATCATCACCATCATCATGATCATCAATTAACATCGTCTTACATATCAGTCTTTTTTCAGTGGTTACTACTTAACAAATTATGATAATATAAAGACTGAAGGAGTAGACATAGGTAGTAAACTAAAATGTGTAATTACACTTACCGTCACCGTCCATTGAAAAACTCGGCAATACCTACTTATTTATAATCTAAAACACAAATCCAAATGTCAAAATTTTAATCGAAATAATATTATGTTAGCGTGCGTCAAGCCGTCGACTATCGACAAGTAACCTGAATCTAACTGACCGACCATCAGGCCATTTGCCGCTTGAAACATAGGTACCATGACTATACTATATTCTCTGTCTTTTTTATCCCTTCCTCGCACTTATACCCACTATTACTGAATACCGGTATTTGTACCGGTATCCGAGCCTCATTGGTACCGGTATAGTACCGGTAAAATACCTGTATTTCTTACAAAATACCGGTACCACGAGTACCGGTACCTAGCGTGGTAACGGTACCCACGGTACCGGTACCTAGACTGGTACAGGTTTCCCATCAAGGTCACAGTACCGGTTCTCAAAAATACCGGTATTTCAAGCCCTGATTGTGTACTAAAGCCTCTATAAAATATTACATAAAAAAAACCATGGTATATAATAAATGTTTGTACATATCATAGTTTTCACGGAGGAAGCATTTAAAAAACCATTGCCGACGCGTTCATTAATTTCTATGAACGCGTCGGTAATGTCGACGTAAAATACGACTTTCCCCCCTTGTATAACAAATAACTATTTTACCCTCGCTTTACATGAACAGGAGGTACCCTAATTATTATTTTACTTGTTTCATCATTGATCTTAGTGCGTGGTATAAATATCTATGTGTAGGTACATAATTTTAGTTTTGTAACTTTGACAGATTCTGAGAAAATGTGAGTACTTATGACATACAGACAGACGAACATGGCGAAAGTAGTTTGACTTTGGAACGTTAATGTTTAATACCTATATTGTAATCTAGGCTATACCTATTCTTATAGTTTAATAAACAAACTTAAATCCTGAGAAGTCGCGGGAAAAACCTAGTGATCAACTTAATTGAAATCATTAACAGGTTTAAAAAGTATGACCTTCTCAAAGAATGGTTGATTATTGCGTTCCGTTAAAAACTTGTTGTCGTTGTAAATTGGCTGCTTCGAGTAAAAACACGACATGCTGACAATAAGGTACTATAAATTAACAACCTACTTTAAGTGCCCGAATTAATATGTGTCGTCTCGTTTAACTCCTTATTTACATGAATATAATTTTTTCTTTATTTTTGCAAACATAAATGTCTGTTTACATGTCAATGTTGTATTATACTCTTAAAGCCGTAGGTACAAATAACTAAACATAAAAATGAAATGACATGCTCGTTGAACCACAAAGTATATCTCAAGTTAAGGAAAACTAAGCCGTTTAATAGTTTGTCGACGAATTGAAAAACGAGTTTTTTAATATCATACGAAAATATTTTAATAAAAAATTGATTAAATAAATACATAAAATAACAGGGAACATAAACTAAAATCACGTCCAGCGGCTTTATCGTATCCCAATTTACAATAGTGCAATACGGGTGCCCTTCGACTGACCTAAGATTATATGCGCTAAAATTTTTTGGTCGAAAATGTTGCCTATAAATGGCATATTTGAATGGCATACTTCTTTTTTAACATAAAGATTTTTTTGCATATTTATTTTTTTTAGACCAAAAGTGCTTTAGACACTTTTGGTCTAAAATTGTTTTGTACTAAAAGGCTAAATCCATAATATTGTTTGGTCGAAGCCCATCCCAGTATAAAACACCTAGGTCTCAACTAATTTATAGGTTAGGTTAGGTTAGAATTGAGTCAAGGTGCGGAGCGCCACAAATACGTGGAATAGGTGCTCCGCGAAGCGGAGCTCCGTCGACTTCGCCTCACGGTCAACGTTATACCAAAAAATCATTCGCTAAAAAAATTTATTCCAAACAAATGTTATACTAAACAATTTTTCGACCAAACAATATTATGCAAAACAATTTCTATCAAACAATTTTCGACATTTAAATCATTAGACGAAACGTTGGTATGCACAAAAATATGATGCGAAACAAAAAAAGGCCAAAAATGTTTAGATCAGCCGATATAGACCCGTGCAATACGAAACTCGGCATGGTCCGTTGAAATGGGTTTTTTCTTCTATAACACAGATACGACGTCACTGGCGGGCGTGTCAAAGTAGACTAAACGACTTGTTACCTCGAGGTAACAAGTTTTGGATCACACTTTTGGTCGCTATACCCCTTCTATTACTACTAAGTACATGGAATGTCTTTGTTCCCGTAGGAGTAGGCAGAGACCACTTCCTTCCTCCTGCGATCCAGAAAAACTTCCCTTCCTGCACACGCATCAGTCTCTTCACTCACACACGTGCGTCGGCTTAGGGCTATTGCCTAACGCACTCGCAATCGCAATCGTTTTCATTTAGAAAATTGAAGGCTTGTCTGAAAACAAAATGAAAACAATTGTTCCACTTTGAAGCCGATTGCGATTGAGAGTGCGTTTGGCAATAGCGACGCTGAAGGGCTTTTGCCAAACGCACTCCAATCACAATCGTTTTCATTTTGAAAATCGAAGGCTTGTCTGAAAACAAAATGAAAACAATAGGGTATATGCATGTTTTTTTACAGGTTCAATAAAAGCTGATTCATGTAACAAACAGGTGAGAAAAAACATTTTTTGAATAGCTACAAAAATAACCAAGATATAAGCTGACAAAGATTTGTTCCTATCTCTTTCTAGCAAAACAGAATTTTACGTGGAGTTTATAATTATGGCCGTACTGCAAGATGACGTCACCGGTGCACTTCGGATCTCTGTCTAATTAGCATTTTAAAATGATTGTATCATCCGTATTACTTGACAGATTTTAATTTTGATTTCAGTTTTGGTGATCTCTTTTACGGTATTTTCATATTTTGTTGAGAAATGCTATTTAAAAAATCCATGCATATTCCCTATTGTTCCACTTTGAAGCCGATTCCGATTGCGAGTGCGTTAGACAATAGCGACGCTGGCCCTTTCTTAATACGTCCCGGACCTGATCGTGGAACGTTCGCCTTGGCCTTCCCCTTCCAACATTCCCTTTACTCTTGCCTCATATATCTGTTGTTATCCTCGTAAGGCCCACGATACTACAAACAGGGAGTTTTTTGTGAGTAGGACTTTGAATCTACCAGCACCGGAACAAAGTTCAATTACGTTTGTTCTATTCTGGCATTTTCAGTTTACGAACATAGCAAAATAAACTTTATTGCCATTGCAATACAGCTCAAATTAATTATGTACATCCTATTGCACACGGCCTTACGAGTTTGTAATTATAGTTTTTCAAATTTTTTTTTTTTTTTTAGGCCAACAACAATATTATTTTATTCAACGGGTTTTTAGGAATTTAATTAGGTACCTATATAACGATAACATGCACATATCGGCTTATTCTTGTAAATATCATAAACATTTTTTCGATAAGGACTTTTAATTTTAACAGTGAAATTATGGTATTGAGACTGCTTAGGTATATCATTATCAAGTGAAATGTTGTTTACGAGCGTTTGACTTACTGCGAGGTGTAAACATTGTGTTAACATAGTTATACATCTTTATTTCACTTATTTTCGGCATAGAAATCTTGGAATAAAAGTGTATTGTTTTGTAATTCCGTAAGTATTTGTATAAAATTGGGAAGAAAATAATACACTTGTATTGGCACCCATACAGATCGCAAATTTATGGTATAACAAGTTTTTTTTTAAATGTCGGAATCTACTTGGGAGCATACCAAGTGAATTCGGACATTTGAAAAAAAATCTTAGTATACATACATATATTATAGGTATATATACAGGGTGTCCGGTATATAGTGGACTACCTTACAGGCCTGGATAGATCAGCTCAGGAGTGTTGAAAATATGATAATTCATGTTTTGTAAAAGTCGCATGGAAAAAGAGATATCTCAACTATCTTCATTTTTAACCGACTTCGTCTGTATATTTTTTTTTTTTTTTTTTTTTTTTTTAATGTTTGTTACCTCAGAACTTTCGACTGGGTGAACCGATTTTGAAGATTCTTTTTTTATTTGAAAGCTGGTGCTTCCAGATTGGTCCCATTTTTTTCAAAATGAAGATCTGATGGTGGAATCCATGAGGAATCGACGGAACTCTTCAAAATTTATAGGCACACCTATAGCGATTTTGGTATTTTTCATTGTAACTCGTGTATTTGGTCTTGGAAACCACTATTTGGTGAAGTGGAACTGATGATGAAGACCACAGATGGCCACCGGAACTCCTAAACGGTATATATTTCGAGGGTGGCGACAAGATATTTCGATTAAGATAGTTGAGCGACTATGACGAAGCATATTTAGGTTTAAATATATGACTATGACTTTCCCACGGCGTTGCTTGCGGCGAGATTGAAATGTTCTATTGTTTCTTGATAAATGGGAGAATAACAGCATAATTATGATCACTAAAAAGTATAAAATAAAAAAAAGTTTAAAAAAACAAAAACCCGCCTTCAAAAAGCAAAAAATAACTTCTTTAAAATGGTAGGTAAATAGGTCAGTCCAACTGAAGTCGGCGTCCAACAATATTTTAACCAAAAGCAGACTTCAGTATGACTGACCTATTTACCTACCATTTTAAAGAAGTTATTTTTTGCTTTTTGAAGGCGGGTTTTTGTTTTTTTAAACTTTTTTAAAGGGAAGTAAAAGTCGTTTTTTAAATTCGACAGTTTGATAGAACTTA
Source organism: Acleris literana (assembly GCA_946894065.1). Lineage (NCBI taxonomy): Eukaryota > Metazoa > Arthropoda > Insecta > Lepidoptera > Tortricidae > Acleris > Acleris literana. The sequence goes on from OX335687.1 coordinate 11,892,043, forward strand.
ATAATAACTTCACTGTTATAATCAATAATCCCAATTGTGATATTATTTTATAATCTCCATTAAACACGCAAATTTTTAAGAAAGCAGCACTACAGGCTTTCATACTTTTTTTTACACTGTGCGATGTCAAACTTGCGGGAAGAAAAACTCAGATTCTTAAACTTAAAATTTGACACGAAAATTTAAAAAACTGCTTGTTATATTCATTTCGTTAGAAGTGTCTTAAAGCAAATTAAATCAGCTTTCTTTTACAAATTCTAATAACTATGGTCATGGCATCGAAAATGGTGAACAAGGGTGCCGCATTTCCAAAATTTCTCCTTCTCCATGCGACTTTTACTAAACATGAATTATCATACTTTCAACACTCCTGAGCTGAGCTATCCAGCTCTGTAAGGTAGTCCACTATATATCGGACACCCTGTATAGTATTGATATAGGATATATCAATAAAACTGTGATAATGGTAGTTCATGCTTTCTCACTTTTTGAGTGAGACAAGTCAACAAAATGCATTTTAAGTATTTAAAAATAAAAACTTGGAACACGGGACCTTAAAAGTATACATAAATGTTTTTAACGTTAACTATTGTCATTAAAAACTAATCGATCACACAACTTTGTAAACAATTGTTTACTTGTTTTTACTGCCTCAGGGTAAAGTGCACTTAACGTTTCCGAACCCATAGGGCAGGGGTGGCGAACCTTTATGTATCAATGTGCCATTTTTTCTAAAAAAAAAATGTTTATAGTGGCCATAGGCGTGCCGTCAAATAATCTTGACTTCGTGATTATTGGAAAAATAATAATACTAAATACTATCAACTCAACTAAATTTCTTACAAAAAAATACATTTTGCAATGTATATAAATGTTTCAATTAATAAGTGTCATTCAAATTAAAGACTGTAGTGTGACTTCTGGTTGTAAGATGTTACTTTTAGCAGAATGTTGAACTGGAGCCATCTGTCAAAGCGAGTCTTAAATCAGTAAAAAAAACAGTTACTTAAACGGGTCTGGAAACAAATTTTATTTTTTCAAAAATGTTGTTACTGGCATTTTTATTTTATATTACTTGTCAACGTGTATTGTTTCAATGAATTCCAACTCTTTCCTTGTTTTAATAATTTTCTTAATCCATATTAAACTAGACTGGAAATTAATTAGCTGCATTTCAAATTTTTCGATTTCCAGTCAATTGAATGAACAAGTTCGGGAGAAAATCAATTGCAAAAAAAAACAGTTGCCTAAGGTCTGTTCATCCTTACTTGTCTTATATACAGAGGTCGGAATAGGTAGTGCTTATTAAACTAAACTTGACTCATGTTCATTCATGCGTGAGTGAGACAGTAATACGTTATTGAATGAAGATGCAACAAGTTTAGGTTAATAAGCTCTACCTATTCCGACCTCTGCTTATATAGTAAACATCTTTCTAACCACAAAATGAACTTTTTTGGCTAAAACAGCTATTTTAAACAAAATAAAGCAATCACAGACAATACAGTATCCAAGTGTTGTCCAAAATGTTTACTCAGTTTACTTTGTTTACGATAAAAGAGCTGTTTTAGCAAAAAATGGTTCATTTTAAGGTTAGAAAGTTGTTTACTATATAAGACAAGTAAGGATGAACAGACCTTACTTTTTTTTGGCCTTGTTTCTCATGTACATCTAAATCATTGTTATTTTTTTAAAGTTTGGAAAATACCAAAACCTATCCTAATATAACACTTCATAGGGAGCTTTGTGATCGGTCGGTGGCGTGCCCAAAATATTGTGTCTCACATCAATGGCCGTGCCATTGGTTCGCCATCCCTGCCATAGGGTGACAATGTGATGCTATTACTAGTCTCCGCTGTCCGTCCGTCCGTCTGTCTGGCGGCGGGCTGTATCTCATGAACCGTAATAGCTAGTCAGTAGATGTACGCACGTCATCAGCTGACCGAGGGGAGTAGACATTTGCGAGACATTGAATCCAAGACTGAAAACCAAACACTCGTACTCATCACATAAATATTTGCCTTTTCCAGGAATCGAGGTACCGCTAGCTTTGTAGTTATATTCGAAAGCTTTTTATAAGTTTATTAAATTATTTAATACTTAAAATTAATCTACTCTGTCATCAAATACCACCAACATAATCTTACACTTAATTTAATTGGTTAAGTTCCAATTTCACCAAACGATGTTAAATTTAATCAATGTTAATCGACTGTTAGTTCATACATTTTGACAGCTGTTAACGCTGTAATCGTCTGTTAAGTTGGTACTAAAACAATTTAACAGAAGATTAGTGTGTTAACAGCTGTCAAAATGTATAAAATAACAGTCTATTAACATAGGTTACCATTTAACATTGTTTGGTGAAATTGGTACATAGCCTCTTATTTTTAATGGAAGAGCGGGGCCTGCGGTCACAAGTATACTCCTATGCTTACTTACGTACGCAGACAAGAAATAATAAGAAGAGAATATAATCCTAACACATTGCACAACCATGAAGTTTCTGCACATTGATAATGTTGACAGCAGTCAAACAATGCTGTTATTACTATTCCTTCACACGCAACAAATAAGTTAAGCATTGTTTTACTGCTGTCAACATTTGTTTAGAAACTCAACTCAGCTAATCGTGACTTGGATTGACGCACACACATCACCATATTTATAATATCCAGGGACAATCTCATACAAGTTGACCTAGTCCCAAACTAAGCTCTAGGCTTGTACTATGGGTAAACCACAATATAAATACGTTTACAGAGAAATAAATACTCTTATATACTTACATAAAAACATCCAAGACGCAAAAACAATAAGTTGAAAAAAAACGCTGTACCTATCAACATTGTCTTTTCTAACATTAAATGAAAAGCAAGCTTTAAAAACGCAGGCCGTTTGCGTAACAACACTCGCAATCGCAATCGTTTTCATTTTGACAATCGAAGGCTTGTCTGCATACAAAATGAAACCAATTGTTTTGTTTTGAAGCCGATCGCGATTGCGAGTGAGTTACGCGAATGGCGGGCCAACTGCATTTTTTATACCTACTACATATGTTAATAATTGTAATTTTGCCATTGTTGTTATTTCAATTTTAACAGTTTAGCTATCCTATGTCACCCGGGATGACGTAAAGATTCTGACGATACCTCACACATCTAAATCGGTCAAGGGATTTAGAAGTTATAGTGGAATTAAGAAACTCGCATACATACATACATACGAATATGAACCCTGAAAACATTGCACTCCTTTTTTGGGACAGTTATGTAAAAGGTCGTGGTCATCAAAAAAAAATGTCCATACCGGGAATCGAACCCAGAACCGCTAGCTTCGTAGGTCACTACCAACTAGGCCAACGAGTCAAGTAGGAATAAGGGAATAAGTATGCCTTCTGTGATGACCAGAGGTCGGAATAGGTAGTGCTTATTAACCTAAACTTGACTCATGTTCATTCATGCGCGAGTGAGATGGGAATACGTTATTGAATGAAGATGCAACAAGTTTAGGTTAATAAGCACTACCTATTCCGACCTCTGGTGATGACGTCGTGTGTACACTCAAAAATTTGATTTCAAGGCCACTATGGACTTTGTCAATGTAACGTTGTAAACCAAATCATAGGAAGTCTCTTACGTTTTAGTTGACAACGTCACTTTAACATAGTTCTAAGTGGCCTAGAAATCAAATTGGTTGTACGTCGTATATGAGTGAGAGTCAGTTGCGTTTATTTTTTACACGCTCACACACACGTGCAATCGTAAGGTCTTGCGGTTTTGCTATAGTATTAAACTTTGAAACGTCGGATCCAGTCGTTCAGTCGCCACAAGACGGTTGGAGAGAGAACTGATCACTTGAATAGGTACCTACTTAGTGTATTTCGATTAAAAAGTTGCTAACGATGGAAGATCTACCGAAAGGAAACTATTTGAAATTCAAGCCGAATCAACTGGAGAATATAAGGAAATTGTATGATTTGGACAAACCTGGGAGGATGAAGGAAGCCGTGGATTTGCTGAGTGACTGGGTGGCAAAGCAGGATCATTTTAGGAAGAAGGATTTTTGTAAGTAATTTTGCTTCCTTTCCCACATTTTTAATCCGCGACCAAAAAGAGGTATGTTTCTGTGTGTCTGTCTATTTTTGGGTAAGTTTTGTGGCACCGTAGCTCCCGAATGGATGGACCGGCTCGAACGTATTTTTTTTAAAACAGCTAAATAAGGATGGTTCATAGCTACATACATACATAATCTCACGCCTTCGTTCCCAGAGTGGGGTAGGCAGAGCTACAGAATTACAAACATCTCTAAAAACTTGTTGATAATTCTATAACCACAATTTGCATAATTAGGCTAAGATGTTTACCAGCGTATTAGTGACAGGTTGCAAGCCCATCGCCTAACAGTACTACAAGCCTTTACGTTCATAGCTACATTTTATGAAAATCAGTGGTTTTTATATGTTCCATAGTTCCATACATTATAACCTTGTTCAGTTCAGAAACTTCAAAGATACTTCAAATTGTGAACTTTTATTGAAGAATGTAAATTTAATGATAATCTTTTGATAAGCGCTCTAAATGATTTATTATTAGGAGTTGGACGAACTGCGTCTGCGTTGGTTTGGCCAATGCAGCAAGCGGTCCCGGGTTCGATTCTAATACGGGCATATTTGTGTGATGTAACGAGCGCGATTATTTGCTTCTGAGTCTTGGATGTTTCAAAAATTAAAGTATTTGATTCTGTATATAAAAAAATATCATCGGAACAATGTCACATAAATTGATCCAGTCCTGAGGGCCCTGCCAAGATGCATTGCGCTAACTAGCGTTTCTATTCGTTTCGTTTTTAAACCAATCGCGTCACTGGTAGATCACGTGACTTTTCGTATCTCGTCATCCACCACTGACGCGATTGGTTTAAAAACGAAACGAATAGAAACGCTAGTTAGCGCAGTGCATCTTGGCAGGGCCCTGTGAGGATTGTACTTTGGGGACTAGACACCGATAAACATCCTTATATAGAGAAATACAAACTTAAATACATAGAAAATATCCAACGCTCAGTGCCTCTATTCAACATGGTAAAAACAATATCGTATTTGATCTGTTATCGTATTGTCAACGTTTCGATAGCTCTTATTTTCTTGACAGTAATGGCGGCTGACGTCATAACAATACCATAACAGGCAAACTACGATATCGTAATTACCGCCTAGAATAGAGGCGCAGGAACGCATACTTGCGCTCATCAGCAGCAGGAGAATAAGGCCGCATCTCACCAATCTTGGAATAAGACTTAGGGGGAAGTCCCATAACGCCGGACGGCACCTAAAGCCGGACACTCGTAACATCTCGGCGAACAACGTGTTCGATAAAAAAAACACTTGAAAGAGGTGTGGGGGAGAATAATCTATCGTTTTAGAATCGAACACGTTGGATCCGCCGAGATATTACGAGTGTCCGGTGTTAGGTGCCGTCCGGCCTTACGAAACTTCCCCCTTCTCCGAGATTAGTCTATACAAATTCGGCGTTTAATATAGGTATAAGACCTTGTTCCAGTTTGGTCGAATGCAACCTAAGTATGTTTTTTGGTGTCTATTTATTATGACTAGATATATTAGTGTGTGAGACTTGATAATTTATTCGACAAGAAAAATATGATTAGTTCTGGACCATCCTGCCTTTTAAAACATATTTCTTTTGATTTCAAATAAGAGTCACCATATCGTTAACAATTTTATAACGTTATAGTTTACTAACTAAGTAGATTAGTATAATTATGATTATTACTGAAATGCATATTGAATTGCTGACTGCATTTCCATGAACATGATACTAAGGTGGCATGCTAGATTATCGTATGACACTAAACTTTAATATTTCTACGTAACGTGTATATATTAGTTGTCTAGGGGATAAAGTTGCATGATACAAATAATTCCATAGATGCTAGTGGTTAATCGAGGGTTCCGTACCCAAAGGGAGCCCAACGGAACCCTATTAAAATGCGTACACTGTCCGTCCGTCCGTCCTAATTTTATTTAGCTGTATCTTTTGAACCGTAAGAGCGGTTCCGTACTACATCGGATCCGAATCCGATCCGAACGCGTGAAAATACGGATCTATAGAGTAATCGGATGACATGGTTTCCGTCACCCAATTTCTCTATAGATCCGTATTTTCACGAGTTCGGATTGGATTCGGATCGGACGTAGTGCGGAACCGCTCTAATAATAGCGGGTTGATTTTTTTATTCAGAATCATATGTGTTATTGGGACGGATCTACTAACTTTTTTAATGAGAGTGAAATAATAAAGCCGTCATATCAAAAACATCCAGTAGTTTATTGTTTTAAAAAATAAAAGTTAGTCTCCTTTGCGTAGAATTTGCTATTTTCAATATTTAAGGTAGATGCCGTCCATGTCACGTTCGTTTTTTCCAACTTGTATGATGAAACCAAATTGCATGTGACATGTTTATCGTATTGCTTTTGTATCGGCCGCCATTACTGTCACAAAAATAAGAGCTATCCACAGAATAAAGACTAAAGACATAGAAACCGTACTAAATAAGCAAAAAATACATTATGGTTCACTTCTTTTTACTTAGCTGTTCTTTCGTTATTTGGTACATCGTCAAAAGTAAAGCGTGATTTGGACCTATAAGCACCTATAGTATTTGGACCTATAGTCAAGGAAAGACAAATCCTTCCTATAGGAAAGACAAAGAAGTCCCTGTGTAAAACCTTGTGACAATGACAGTTAAAGAAGAAAAAACAGCCTACATTTTCTTTCATTTTTTCTCATGTAATACGTAATCTAAAAAGTAGAGAAAGATAGCTGACGCAAAGTACGTCTTATAGTCCGGTTTCTATGCTATATTTTCTTATTATGTGGAGCTATCGTAACGTTGACAACACAATAACACGTCAAATTCAATATGGTTTTACCCAGTGGAATGGCCATGGCTTAAAAAGGTCACCAAGTCGTCGTACAAAAATAGCGGCCATGAGTTGTGAAGAATAAACAATGTGATAGGTTACGTTGTCGTCGTTTGTTTATGTAAGAAAACAATAACTATTAGAATAAGCGACTTTTTCAAATTATAATTTCTATTCACAGTTTTTCATGTCTAATTTTGATCATACTAGCGACCCTCGCTTCGCTTCAGTTTATGTGAGTTTTCTGTAACACCCGTACATAAAACACAATTAATTATACATAAAAAACATCCTTTTGAATCACTCTATCTAATGATGAAATCAGCATTAAAATCCGTTACGGAGTTTGCAAGATCTAAGCGTACAGTCAACATCATAAATAAGTGATCATTTATGTACCTTGTCACTTTAACGTCGTTTTTGAAATGTCATACAAAATTGTGAAACGATTGAAAGCGACAAGGTACATAAATGATTACTTATTTATGCTGTTGACTGTACATACAGAGTGAAGAACTGCGTGAAGCGACTTTGTTTTATTCTATATTAGTGCCGTTTGCCCAGTCTTTTTTGGCTTTTTATTCATTAACGAAATAGTTTAAATACGTGTTTGTCCTTATTTTTCATTGTGACATTTGAATTTGACTGAAAGTGACAAAGCATACTATGATTAAAATAGATTTATAGTGCATGTATTCTTGTCTATACCCAATGTTCTTTAATAAGAACAAATACATTTGGGACGCTTCACCCAGTAATTCAAATTCACCATACAAAAAAAAACGAAAACGTACAAATCTACTATTTTATAATAACTACAACATATTTTAAAGTCGTGGAAATCGGAATTGATTTAGGGGGCGAGAAACGTTACCACCCAAAGCTAAATTTGTAAGTTTTTATAGCTACGCGATACAGGCTGCGGCTCCGCTGAGGCGGAGATGAGCGGAGTGGAGCGAAGCTGTGCCAATATTAACCAATAGAATCTAAACTAAAGTGCGCGAGGCGCGCTCGACGTGACCGCTGCGAATTCTATTGGTTAATATTGGCACAGCTGCGCTCCGCTCCGCTCCGTTCGTCTCCGCCTCAGTGGAGCCGCAGCCTTAAGAGTCGCCTCACAGTTCTCTGAAGGATTTACTTAACAATAACAAACAATATAACTAACTATATAATTGTATTACATTAACAGAAAAGACCGTAGGTATCGTAAAAAGCAATACCATTTCAAAAACAATTTAAGTTCAACGAAAATGCAGCATGCATACCCAGAACAAAAGGCTATAACAATGCAATCCAAGACCTTGTGAGGTGAAGCTATGACGTCATAACTCGTCATGATTCTTTAAACATCTCGCTTTCAACCCCACGGAAGAATTACTAACAATTGACTTTAAGTTGTCCCGTCAAAGTAAACAAACAACATTGTAAAGCGTGCATTCTTAATTTGGTAGCTTAATATTCGCTCGTATCGGTCCGACCTACAACAAGTTTTGAAGAGAATAACGTCTGTGGTTTACATAATTCTGGGGACCTAGGGAAAAAGGGTATAACTCCACTTAACTCGTAATAAAAAAGGGTATATACATGAACGGAGTATACTAGACTTAAACCCTTTTTCACTTGATCTTCAAGTGACATATACCCTTTTTCATTAGGATCCCAGAATTATTGACAATGATATAACATCATGATGCTGTTTTTAGGGTTCCGTATTAAAATATTAAAAAAACGAAACCTTGATTTATAGTTACATACATACATAATCTCACGCCTTCGTTCCCAGAGTGGGGTAGGCAGAGCTACAGAATTACAAACATCTCTAAAAACTTGTTGATAATTCTATAACCAGAATTTGCACAATTAGGCTAAGATGTTTACCACGTCTCTTACGACATCCACGGGAAGACATGGAGTGGCACTATTCTAACTCGGCAACGATTAACTCTGATTTATAGTTAAATATATAAAATACCTAAATGACCGTTTAACTATTTCCAAAGTTTTGGTTTCGTGTTTTTCTGGGAAATACGAGTATTAGGGGACAATGTCACATCAAAGTGACCTAGTCCCAAACTAAGCTCTATAATCTCTAATATATACCTGCTTAAATACATAGAAAACATCCATGACTCAGAAACAAATATTCGCGCTCATATCACAAATATCTGCCCTTACCGGGATTTGAACCCAGGACCGCTAGCTTCGTAGGCAGGGTCACTACCAACTAGCCCAGCGCGTCGTTACGAAATAAAGCTTTCAAAATGAACAGCTTTTTACAGTAAAAAAAAAACTTGAAAATATTCCAAACAAATTAAATCATAGAACCTGAGGCCCTAGACGAGATGTATAATGCATAACGATCGAACGAATCGATTTTCGAAAACTATAAAAGTGTATGGGATTGACATAAGCGCTTCACACGTTCATCCTGAAATTACTTAAATCCCATAAATTTTCAATAATGATATCGATTTTACAAGGTTTTACAGCTTGCGAATAGAAAGTGTGGTCGGTTGGGAACCCTCAGAGCGTGAGACCGACACGCACTTACCAGTTTTGAACGCGACACTGACACAAATTGAGTAGTTCGAGTAAACCAGTCCCCCGTGACCCTTAACAAGTTCGGTTACTGTATGAGACGATCGCATTTCGCAGTGCAATTAATTAATGGTACCTACTCGTAGGTACAGTCAAGGACTTAAATTGTTATGCCACTATGGAACCCTGTCGCATAACGTTAATCATTCATTTAAACGTAATTTCTGTCATGTGGTCTAACGCTGTCATTATGACATGGTTCCATAGGGACATAACTATTAAAGTCCTTGGCTGTACAACAAATTTAATGTCCGTAGATTTATTAGTTAGACCTCTCAAAAATGATTACTAGAACAATTATCTTCTATCTATATATCTATCTATCTTATCTTTTAACCCTTAATTTGGCAAAAATAAAAAAAGTCGGGAATTCAAACCCTTTTTGATTTTGAATCAGCAAAAAAATAAAAACACAATCCAAACAAAAAAAGTGAACATTGTGGTATGTACAGTAGGTATTCTGGACCGTGCCAAATTAAGGGTTAACCGGCCGATAAGCAGCAGTGTTCACATTTTGGTGTTCCGATGTGGGAATAAGACAACTGGGGCCCGATTCTCAAAAAGTATTAGTCTAATAATATAAATGTTTTGTCTCATCTTTTAGTTTTATTTACGAGACAAAAAACTAATATTATTAGACTAAGGGCCTGTTTCACAATCGACAAGTTAATTTATCTGCCATTTAAAGTTGGCTCTCTCCTTGTCTACTTTCAAGTATAAGAAAGAGAAAGGGGGTCCTGGTGAAATTACTAGTATAGAGGCATTTCATCTTAGTCCTCAGGCCTGGCAACGCATTTGTCATATAGGATTGCAGCCTTAAGATTGAAGTCTTGAGATTGCAAATGTCTATAGATCACAGATCCCACTTATCATCAGGGGGGTTATTATGACATAGCTATGCCGTTCATTTTACGGTGAGTGTAAAGGACAGAGCTATAGCTGTTACATAGCTCTGTCCCTTTCTCTCAGCGTAAACTGAACTGTATAGCTATGTGATAATAACCCACCAGGTAGCCAGTGCCGTCGTTTGCCGTCCAAAAAAAAAAGCATTATGATATAAACTGTGTTTTTATATCGTTTGTGAACCAATATCATGAACCAGTGTGTTTCTTTACAGCCCGTGACTATTTGGAGATCCTTCTGATCACGACTAAAGGTTCCGTGGAGAGGGCAAAGACCCGCTTAGACCGCCTCTGCACCTTCAGAACAATATGGCCCGAGTTTTTCACCACCATTGATATTAAATCGTTTGAAAAATACTTCAATATTTTGTAAGTACTATTTCTACTAAGCACTTAAGTGCCTAATCAGTCAAAGCAAAGGTGTTAAGAGGACAAAGTACGTGTACAGCTACTGATATGGCCCGCTGTCAATCATCATCATGTCAGCCGAAAGACGTCCACTGCTGGACATAGGCCTCCCCCAAGGCTCTCCACTCAGACCGGTCTTGTGCTTTTCGCATCCACCGCGTTCCCGCGATCTTTACAAGGTCGTCACTCCATCTTGTTGGAGGCCTACCTACAGCTCGTCTCCCGGTCCGCGGACTCCACTCAAGAACCTTCTGACCCCATCGGCCATCAGTCCTGTCCGCTGTCAATACTCAGATTAATTAAGGTCAAAATCAAGGTACAGATGTAGTGAAATATCCTTTCACATCGTATTTTCTCGGCAATGTTCGTATTTGTCATGCTACTTTAGTCTGACTCAGTACCCATCAAGACAACGTGGGGGAACGTCGCATCGGTAGAGTGATCATCGATATAGAGTGGTTAATACCAGAGTATTTTTTTGTTAATTAAGATTAAGTTTGTATTCAGTTATTTTTAATAGTCATGCCGAAAGCATTAAGACCTGGGAAACGTTTATATCGACAAGCCTGTGAAATTATTTTCAACATTTATTTATATTTCTTCCTGTTTACCTACAACTAATTTCTAGATATTTGATCGTGGTGGTTTTAACATCTCGTTGTGATATACTTCAAACTCGTGGTTTGACATTTGACACTGATACCTAAAGTTCTCTATTTATTTAATACAAACATGTCACTTAATAATTCAATAATTCATAGACACGTCGGCATCATTTGGAAGTAGACGTGAGCTCCGAGTTTTCACGATGTAAAAGGATTATTCACTAGATCTTGTAGACGTATATAAAAAATAGGAAATAGTTACTCCATGGATTCTAGACCCACGGTAGGCCAAAAGTTATAAGCTTTTAATTTCACATTGGTATTATTAGTAGTTTATGTGACTGGTGTATAATGCCTAATTATGCGTATAGTCGCATACATAAGCATATCATGAGTTTTCTACAATATGTGAGAAACCTGTATCTGTGGATGCCCTGTGTCTTAATGTTTACATTAAAGTATCGGTCACCAATAAATACTTTAATGTGAACATTAAGATGCAACCACATCGATAACGGATACATTCCTTAATGAAATGCAATACTTTAATGTTTATCATTAAAATACAACCACAGATTTCTTAATATAGGCCATTTTCTTATCGTTGCTGAGCATATTGTAGTGAAGTTATGATATGGATGTAGAGAAACATACATAGATGTCGATTTTAAAACACGCGAATTTTTAACCTGGCTTATGTTTGAGTTGTTTATTACGGTGTATATCATTATTTGTTTTAATTTGCAGCAATAGCTTGATATTACCAGAGCCTACAGACGATTTCGCGAGGGTCAATATTTTCAAAGTCTACCCCAACCAGCAACTATCTCCGGATCTCATTACGGAATACATTAAATATTCCACCGTTGTAAGTATAATATAAATAAATCTAAATTATCTTATGAATTTACGGGCATACATTAGGCAAACAGGGTCTTTATTCCACTGTGTTTTAGCCCCTATTGCTTTTTATCGTAATCATTATTATAAACGCTATGGTAGTACTAATTCCCTTAACATAGGTACCTAAGGTCTGTTCATCCTTACTTGTCTTATATAGTAAACAAATTTCTAACCTCAAAATGAACCATTTTTGGCTAAAACAGCTCTTTTATCGTTAATAAAGTAAACTGAATAAATATTATGGTCATTACTTGGCTTAATGTAGTGTCTGTGATTGCTTTATTTTGTTTAAAATGGCTGTTTTCACCAAAAAAGGTTCATTTTGAGGTTAGAATCTTGTTTACTAGGTATATAAGACAAGTAAGAATGAATAGACCTTAAGAAGAGTTTGATCCTCAAATGTTCGAAACAGTTTTTCGTTAGATATGCTGTCATTTAAGATTTTTAGTTTTTTTAGTTTGGTAACCAAAATAAAAACAAGAAAGAAAGAATAACATTTATTTGTGACACACAACAACAAAATAAAAATACGCACAAGAAGAATGAACTCAGCGTAATGCTGGCATTTACGTCAACGCACAAAAAAAGCACTTTTAGAGTTCACATATACTAAATGACCAGAGGTCGGAATAGGTAGTGCTTATTAACCTAAACTTGACTCAAGTTCATTCATGCGTGAGTGAGATGGGAATACGTTATTGAATGAAGATGCAACAAGTTTAGGTTAATAAGCACTACCTATTCCGACCTCTGTAAATGACGTATAAATACGACGGCGCGCTAGCCTAGTTAGTAGTGACCCTGCCTGCCAAGCTAGCGGTCCTGGGTTCAAATCCCGGTAAGGGCAGATATTTGTGTGATGAGCGCGAATATTTGTTCCTGAGTCATGGATGTTTTCTATGTATTTAAGTATTTATTTTTCTATATAAGTATTAATTTAGATGTCTACTTGTCTAGTACCCATAGTACAAGCCTAGAGCTTAGTTTGGGACTAGGTCAATTGGTGTGAAATTGTACCCTGATATTTATTTATTTATTTACATAATGGTTTTTTAAATACTACTCAAAAGTACAGTACGTATTTTTTAAAGTAAAATAATATTATTGCCCTTTCTTTACGAGTACATGTAGGAACGGGTATGGTGCGTACGTGTGCTTTATAAATAGATACACCAATAGTAAATACAGTTAGTGTTACCAGTAGAATAAGCACGATTGTATTTTTATTTAACAGGTATCTGTGTAAACACTGTTGGTGAATCAATAAATAAATAAATAAATAAATAAATAAATAAATAGATATGTATTCCTAAGATTCCTAGTTTGACTTCGGAGTCGTAAAAAGGAGTTCGCAGCTATTATATCGGGGTATTTTAATTTAATATTTATTGTAGCTGTACTTGTGTTGAAAAAATTATTATTGATTTAATTTTGCCATTACTTTATTCCCACCACCAAAATTATAATTTTTCGTTTTTTTACAGATGTGCGAATATGTGAAAGCCCAAGATTACCCTAGTGGATTCGTTATCATACTGGACTATAGAGATGTTAATTTGGTGGACCTATTGTCCATTCTCAGCCCAACCCGACTTAGCCAGATGTTGTCTTTGTATATGGTGAGTTTATTAATCCATCATTGTCTACGTCAAAGTACTGTTGCTTGATGCAATTAAATAACGTTAAATAACACCTTTAGAATCTGTTAAAAAAACTGCAAAATCATCATCAGCTGCGATTATGTCTTAATTTAAAGTATATAAGACTAAATTATAGTTATGTTTACGCCCAAATCAAAATTACCTTTGCCTGTTGCCTTCACAACTGCCTTAATTAACTGCACCATACTTGCATACATATTTTTTTAGTGATAAAGAAATAACAAGATTAAAAAAATATCCAAATGAAAAAAGAAATCAAAATTAATCGAGTTAAAACTCCCAGTAAAGATAATCGGGCAAGAGCATCTCGGACGATAATATGTGTAGGGTTCTGGCGCCGTTACTACTACTACTTGTTACAACAGACAAAAATCTACCTTGAAAAACAACAAGTAGGCATGTCGTAAAATAGAAGTTTACGTGACCGTTGCGTACTGCTAATTACGCAGAGCCTCGGACAATACTTTATCTACACACATAATAAGTACTCTAAGAAGGATTCAGAAGCCGAAAGGCAAATGGCATTACCTTACCTGTGGTAGTAGGTGACAGCGATGACAGCTGTAACGTAATTTTGAATTTACGTTATCGAATATTGTAAGGTAATGAGATCCAAATTTGGAACATTTTCCAAAATTAACTGCTGACATCGCTGTCACCTACTATCACAGGTTATCCTTTTCATTGCCTACGGGTTTTGAACGCATAATAGAGGACTTATGATATGAGTGTAGATAAAAACAATAACCTTGCCTTACATGTGCGGGAAGTACCCTAAAAAGTGTGTTACATATTTTATCATTGATCTTGGTGCGCGGTATAAATATCTATATGTGTACAGAATTTTGTAACTTTGATAGTTTCTGAGAAAAAGGTAGAGTTACATACAGAGAGACAGACGGACATTGCGAAACTATGAGGCTTCCTAGTCTCACTTCGGAACCCTAAAAAAGAATAGTCCTTTAAAATTACTGCAATTAGAACGTACTGCCTTGGGAACCTTCAATATAATAAGATATTAAATTAATGATTTCATACCAGCCAATGAAGCCTTTCCAATATCAAGGACCCAAAAAGTTAACCTTCTATTAATAAAAATAAAACGTTTTCTTTCACGTATAAATGTCACTTCGTTTGTTTCCGTTTCAACCGCTTGATTTATAAACAGAGCTCGGAATTTTCGCAGCATTTTTGAGCTGTCATAGGGACTTCTCGTCTATCGACTTCCGATACACATATTTTATCGATACATTATAGAATACAATATATTAAAGAAGTTTAAAACTAGAGGTAAACAACGGGTGGTCTTATCGCTAAAGAGCGATGTCTTTCAGATAACTTTTGAGTACTTGAAAATATGTTATAGAGATTTGCAATGAAAACCTATTGATAGCAATTCTTGTTTCAATTTATATCGAAAAATGTTTAAAAGGCATAGGAAATCCATTTTTTATTTTATGTAAAACAATAAAATATTATTTTAATTCCTATTTATAATTTCCGAAACTTGGCATTTAAAGGTTATCTCGAAGAGATCGCTCATTCGCGATAAGACTGCCTGTTGTTTACTTCTACTCGTAATCATATTTTAAATATTGTATTCTGTTTTTATTGTTATACATATTGTATATCGGAAGTCGATACACGAGAAGTCCCTATGACAGCTCAAAAGTGTTACAAAAATTCCGGGCTCTATTTATAAATGTCAATTCTATTAAAAGGTGTGTCCTTAAACAATTATTATAGATAATTTTACGGAACCTCAACTAGCAGCGGGTTACAAAATCGATTAACAATTTAATTAATTCAAAAGTCAATATACTTACTATAATGTAAGTACTCTGTTACAACAAATAGTAATTTGAATCACACAGCTTATTTATGTAAACTAGAGATGGGCTGACTAGTCGACGATTAGTCGGGAAAGCCGACTATTCGGCATCATTTCTAGTCGGTGATTGTCGGCGACTATATAGTCGGCAAAAGATGCTGAATATTCGGCACTTTATTACCTATAGGAAATATCGTTAAAAAATGTCCATACATCCGATTTTCTTTTCGACATAGTTATAAAAAGCACTAGGTAGTTCGTTTAAATACTATAATCAGGATTCTAATATTATTAATACATATTATAAGCACCTTTATTTACATCCAACTAAGTACAGAATTCAACATTAATACAATTAAAATTAAAACTAAACTTATTTAAATTAAAATTAAACTAAGCTACTCAAATATCAAAAATATAAATAATAATCACAACTATAAAAAGAACACCCCCTCTAGCAATAAGGGTTCTAATTGTTTTTTTTTGTCGTGCAGAAAAAACGTAATCAAAACTGTCAAAACATGGTAGGGGTAGGTAACCAAGCGCGACGGACGAAACGAAACGAACGTTTCCGAGTTCACCCGAACTTAGCAAAACCCTACGATCGGCATTGCCTACAGCCAGGGATACACTAGGCGACAAATGCCCCACGACATGTCCAGCGAAGCCGGCCGATTTCGGCCGACATATGTCCGTAGCGACATCAGGCGAAGTCGTGCGACTTCGCGAAACTTCGCCTGACACATCTGGCGACATCGCGCGACTTATGACGTCGTTGGCTACACGTGTCGCGCGATGTTGCCACACATGTCGAGCGAAATCCGGCAACGTCGCGCCATTTCACCCTATGTCGCTGGCGACACGTGTCGCAGGACATTTGTCCCCTAGTGTATCCCTGGCTTAATACTACTAGTCGGCCGATTAATCGCCAAATTGAACACCGATTAGTCGGCCGACTGGCCTCTCTAATGTAAACATTTTGACTTGTAATAAAGTAACATGGCAATCAAAGTTTTATAAACTATTGTTATTACAGGAAGGGTACGGAATGAGGATCAAAGGTATCCATATAGTAACCACATCCAAGATGTCAGATGCTTTTCTGTCGTTACTCAAGCAGGTGTTGAGTAAGAAGGTCGGAAGCCGCTTGCATGTCCATAGGAATATTGAAGGTCTGCATGACTTCTTCCCTAAAAAGATCATGCCAGCTGATTTCGGTGGTGAAGCCGCAACCTTAGATGAACTTCGCGGTGAGTTGAAAATAAAAGAAGTTTTCTATTAGCAGCTAGGTTTTTTCATATCTCCAAACTCTCTTTCTTAAGGATGCGCTTTCGTAGTAAAAGTAAAAAGTATATGAAAATTCAAAACTCAAATTCACAATATATTTGACAATACGCACTGGAATATAATAGACATAGTTAAACTTTTTGATAGACATCATTTCAAAACTAAAACGACAGATAAGATAAAAGACAAGAGAGCAACTTTCGTTTTGTTGCAATGTAATGTAAGGTCAAAAAGAACCCAAGTCAGCATGTTCTCCATTAAGAGCAACACTGCAGGAGCTGAAGCAGCCAACTTTGTATAATTACCTAAACTGTAAAATAGGAAGGTTATACTTTCAACCATTACAAAAATAATTTTGTAATTAATAAACAGAGAAGAAACGATAAGTCGTCTGTTGATTCCAATTGATATTTTCTAGTAACAACTGATACCTTAAACGAGTTTTCCTTTTCAGATGAGATGCTTAAGGAACTGAGCTCACCAAAGCATATGTTATACATGGAAGACATAAACAGTGCTTCTTTAGATGAAACTAAACGACCTAAAGATTTGTTTAACGAGTCCATTATCGGCATGCCAGGATCCTTTAGGGCTCTAAGTGTAGATTAAAGTTAAGAAACGGATAACACAGTAAGGCCGTTTTGATAAACTGATCTCGACTGAGATGCTGGATACTAGACACGTTAGAGAAACGTCAGTTTTCTGTGATTTGACGTATCTTTACGAAGGTGCCGTAGCCAGGATCAGTGGACCTAGTCAAAATGCAAAAGTCGCTAACGATTCAGCGTCCTATCGACTTCAAATACTGTTGACGCAATCTGTCATCAGCTTTCGTCAATTCTACATTTCGCTAACTTAGCAATACGTATCTTGACTAGGCCACCAAAGGTATTATTCGAACGGTCAATTGAGTGAGCAAAGTCATATGAACTCGCTCACTCGACGGGTAAAGCAGGTAAGCTAAGAATGCTCGCCCTTATGTGGGTTTTTATGCTCTAACGGGACTACTTCAACTCGCCGGTTATAATTTGGTGCGTCGAGTTCAAAATGAGTTGTATAAGAGATTCATCTACTTTATTAATAATGGTCCTAAGTACAAGGGTTTAAGGTTTCCATTTGAACGGAGCCGATGTTTAGTCCTGGAAGCTCATGAGCTAAGATGATGTTAGGGTCGTTTTGTGGTGGATGAAAATGACACGAACAGATTACAATTTTCGATAAAAATATTTTTTTAACAAACGGCTTCACTGATAGTTAATGTAGTTTTAAAAGGTTTTAAAGGTTTACCCTTGTTTTGTGACACACATTTCATAGAACGTAATCACTTCGCAGAATTTTCATTTCATAGACAGGGTTTTCTAGACGCAGAGGTTTAGATTTTGTGATAGTAATAATTCTAACCAAACGTAACGAACGTAATTTAGGGTCGTTATTTGGGCGTTTGTTCCGAATCACTTTCGTGGTCACATTTTTGTAGAAGTGGCTGCAGATTTCGATTTCGTTTCTGGATAAGTCTAAGTTTACCGGACATCTAACAAATACCCAAAAACGGCATCAAAATATACGCCCAATTCTTTAAAAATATGTCCACAAAAGTGAGGCGGTTGAAAAGCTCGAATAATGACCCTTTAATGTGTGAGATAACCTGAAAAGGTTTCAGTAGAAAATAGCTTACGATGGAGTGAAATTCGGTGAAATGATATGTTCTATGAAATGAGTATCGGTAAAACAGGGGGACACCAGTTTTAAAATATATAAATTTAATGATGCTTAAATAGTGTAGGTAAATGTATGGTCTCATCAAAACTTTAGATAGTTATCTAAATTACTTTATATTGAATAATTATATATAATTATATTGAAATGATTTGTATTTTATTACTCCAAAGTAATTGTTAGAGTTTTGTATTTTGAATAGATAGTTTGACCAAATACCGCTTGGTATGGAGGTGATTGTTCATAATTATAATATACACAAATATGACTTAAGAACAATTAAAATTGGTAGATGTAAAACATTTTGAATTTAAGATTTAAATTATAAAAAAATTATCTATTTTATCAGTGTTTTTATTCCCCTGTTTCTGTCTATGGACAACTTAAATTCAAATTCAATTCAAATTCAAAATCATTTATTTCGGACAAAGTCCATAAGGTGTTAGTAACAGTATTACTTAAATCTAGTTTTAATATTATATTAACATAGGTTTTCTTTTAAATAAGGTTTTTACATAAGGGGGCATGTAGCTGCACCCAATGCTTTAGCCACGGTGAGTCCCACCGGTCGGCCAGCGTGCACAGGATGGTATTCGAGCTGGCGCGCCACCGCCTCAACAGCGAGCTACATCGCTTCCTGATGATCGCGTGGAAGCCGTCAATCCGCCCCTCCGCGAACATTCCCGATGCGCTGCAGTGTCGCGGCAGCCCGAACACCACCCTGTACGCGTTGTTGTACTGTACTCGCAGAGCGCTGTATGCCCGCTGCGTGTAGCTGATCCATAGGCTGCACGTGTAGAAGGACTGGCAATATGCTTTAAAGAGCGTAGTCTTCACCTGTTCGGTACATCGTGCAAACCTACGAGCCAGCATGTTACAACGCACAGCCAGCGCTCTGCGTTCCCTCTCCATGTCCATGTTGTCACACAAGTCGTCGGTGACCCAGTGGCCCAAATATTTAAAATGCTTTACTTGTGCTAAGGGGGTACCACAAAGAGTAACAGGTGGAACTCTGTAGGTTTTATTACCTGCTTTAAATAGCATAATCTCGCTTTTAGTATTCGCTTAAAGTACACTAGTGGTTGTGTATGACAAAATAAGGCAGGATATCAAATATTGATAGAAGTTAGCTTCCTTGGGGTTAGCTTTGCTAATTCTCCTAAACAATTCTCAAACAATTCTCGCCGACGAAGTACTAAGCGACAAACTTAGTATTACACCCTTCGGTATCTAGGTTTCGTCGTGAAAACAGCTAAGTCAAAGTCACTACCTAATTAGGCACCCCGTAGGCACGTTAGTTTATTAACTTTGGACAACCTTCACATCTGGACATTTCATCCATTAACCTAATGACAAGCCGCAGTGTTTACATTGCTGTTTCGGTGTGGTGAGAAGACAACCGGTGAAATTACTAAGAGGCATTTCGAGGGTTGGCAACGCGTGCTCTCTTAGGATTGCAGCTTTGAAATTGCTAAATTTACCTGTCATATGTCTCAGATTCCACATTCTACTAGGTGGCCTGTGTGCTCGCTTGCCTACTCCATGCGTCTCTTAGTAGTTTCTAAAGCCCGATTTACATTGATCAAGGGCAGTAGCAAGTACAGTGGCAAGAACAGAGGAGTGAAGAAATAGAAAGTGATTTGGATCCACTGGCAAGGCAACAGAACTTAGCTCGCTACTGGTAAGATCGGTTTACACTACTGTTCTGTCCACTGACCTTGACCAATGCAAATCGGGATTAAGAACGCTTCAGCGAAGCGCTGGTACATTTTTGACGTATAAAAGTCCCCATGATACTTACTGTGCCTCTATTCTACTGGGTAAAAATCATATTGCCTTTGACATGTTATCGTATTGTCAACATTACGATGGCCCTTATTTACTTGACACACTCCGTGGTTAAAAAAACGCTAGTGTGGGGTGTTTCTAACTCGTTGACGAGAATCGCAAATCGTTTGAGATAACGAATGGCACTTTATAACCAGACATGTGCTAACTCGGGGTACGAGTCAGCAAACGTCTGTTTATAACCTTTAACTTTGAATAACAACAGATAGTTCTTATGAAGGTTAGAGGTCTTTTATGTAAATGAGTCAAAATAACTGCTTGTAACTGTTAAGAGAGCCTGACACAATAGCGTCTTTCGAGCGTCGGCGTTTTGGCAACGCTCTCGCAGCATCGACGCGACGTTTGCGTGGTGGCGCCGCGACGCCAGCGACGTCTTTCAAGCATCATCATCATCATCAGCGGCAAGACGTCCACTGGCTAGACAAAGGCCTTGCCCAAGGTTTGCCACAACGATTGGTCCTCTGCTGCTGTCATCCAGCGGTTTCCTACGACCTTTATCAGATCGTTGGTCCACTTTGTGGAAGGCCTGCCGACACTTCGTCTCCCGGTTCGTAGTTTTAAGCATCAGCATCTTGTTAATACCTGCGCAATGTAAATTCGATGCTTACACGGCGACAGTGAACAACGCAAGAATCCCCTCGCTTACAACACGCAGACGCTCGAAAGACGCTAGTGTGGGGAGTCTCTTATTAGTCACAAGCACTTAATTTAACATATAAAACACCTCTCACCCTGACAAGAAATTATCTGTTAATCGTATTCAAAGTTAAAGGTTATAAAGATGTAATTGGAACCGTCTAACGCTGCAGGTGACCTAGGGTTACAATTATAATGACCTAAAAACTTGTTACGTTCTAATCTGTCGTGATGCAATGACATTCTAAAACGCATTTACGATGCAGTTAAGCTAGTTGGCTGTGACCTTGCTTATACGAAGCAACCGGTCATCTACAAAATTAAATCTAGTAAGCTGTCATCTCAATAATGAAATGAAATGAATATATTTATTTCGGACAAAGAATATCCATAATCGCATCACAATAATGTTAGTAACAAAGACTTATAAACAAAGTTAGTAAAATTTAAAAAGTTCGTTAGGGTTGACGTGGATGAACATCCAATGCGTGAGGATAGGACTGATCATCCTTTCAGGGAGCACCTTCAGGAGAGTGTTGGTGCTGCCCCGCACACGCGCCCACAGGGACGCCACGCGCTTGCGCAGCACGGCCTGGAAGCCGTCAGTGCTGCTCGCGGCGAACATTCGAGAAGCGCTGCAGCGCCAGGGCAGCCCCAGCAGCCCCCTGAAGGCGTTGTTGTATTGGACTCGCAGAGCACTATAGGTTTTTTTGGTGTAATCGCTCCACAGATTGCACGTGTACAATGTTTGGCAGTAGGTTTTAAAGCTATAATACAACTTACTACGAAATGACAGCTTCCTATGGTTGACATTGTTTTTATAATTATTTTTCTTGTAACATCAGAGATCGATCAACGCACAGCCGAAACCGCTGGATCTAGGGACTTGAAATTCGGAGAGACTATTCCTTGGATATCATAGCCTCGTGAGGCCATTGGAATAGAGATCTATTGCAAAGCAAATAACATGGATTTTCCTTTGTTTTTATGTCTGACAATCGAATTAGAAAATTGACTCTATGGTATTGACAATAGGCTCAGATTCCATTGACAAATTTCGTTATATGGTGGGATTTTCAGAAATATATCCCTTAAATAGGGAAAGCAACAGGAAAATAATTCGATACACGTACAAAGTCGCAGGCGTCCTCTAGTAATTAATATTTTTATGACGAGCGCGATTTTTTGACATGAATTTAATTGTGGGTTAAAAAAAAAAAACTATTAAAATAATAACCCCGAGATAATAAACGGCCCGACTAGGGTTTGCAATCCGGATCCATTTTGTATGGGAAGATCCGGATCTGGATCCGAATATCCGTACAAAATGGATCCGGATTGCAAACCCTAAGCCCGACTGAGTTAACAAGAAGTCGAAATAAAGTAGGTATTTTGTTTTCATGCGTCACACATAATTGAAAAACCTTGAAACTAATGTTTTTTTCGTGAAGTTTTGGTTTAAACTTAAAGCAAGGGCAATAAGATTTACAAACATTGTATTTTTAAAAATCATAACTTGTTTTTTTAGAAACGCAAGCATTTTAATAACAAAAAGAAGTTCCCACATTTTTTTATCTACACACATATCATAAGTCCTCTATTATGCGTTCAAAACCCGTAGGCAATAACCAGTATTACCTGTGGTAGTAGGTGACGACAGCGATGACAGCTGTTAATTTTGGAAGATGTTCCAAATTTGGATTACCTTACAATATTCGATAACGTAATTTCAAAATTACGTTACAGCTGTCATCGCTGTCACCTACTACCACAGATGCTGGTCATTTGCCTTTCGGCTTCTGTACCCATATTAGAGTACTTATAATATGCGTGTAGATAAAGTATTGTACGCGACTCTGCGTAATTGGCATTACGCAACCGTCACGTAAACTACTATTGGGACACCATTATTTTTTTCAGTACTACCAGTTCCATAATGCTCGTTTTTTCTATAAAACACGAGTAACAAATATGTTGTGAGTGCAAGTGTGATAGCGATAGCTACCCAAACGCTATCAAGAAAATGGAAGAACGTTTATTTCCCTAACTCTTTTCAAAATTCCGGATGTTTATATTAACTGTACAAACTTTTTTAATGCTCAATAATGAACTTAAGCAAGATAATTAAGGAAGCTACCATTTTATAAAAAAAAAAACAGAAAATAAGATATAAACTTTCCAACAGATAATAAAAAGAGCCCTTGTTATTTGCCAAATGAAACTTTTTACATTTTTAACCGTGAAATTAGCAAGCCAATGCAAGAAGTCAGGTGTTTTCGAGGCGTTTGCGTAATAAAAAATAAACGGTTATGCTAATTGCTGTTTTGACCGTTATGAAGGGATGAAAAGAGAATTTATTGTTCGACCCGAGCGGGCCTAAAAGTACCGTTTTGTTTATCTTCTTTTTTTGCTAAGTTTCAGTCATTATCATTATGTATTCATGGAAGGGATGTTGAAGGGAATGTTTATTTCTACAGGTTTAAATATAGATAATTAAGCGGGTTCATTTCTGTCCCGAGTCCGTAGCCAAGATGCATTACGCTTACTAGCGTTTCTATTCGTTTCGATTTTAAACCAATGGCGTCACTGGTAGATCACACGTGACGAAGAGAATAGACACGCTAGTAAGCGTTTCTATTCGTTTCGTTTTTAAACCAATCGCGTCACTTGTAGATCACGTGACTTTTCGTATCGTGTAATCCAATTTAGTACGTAGTGCACGTTAGTGGGAATAGAGGGCACTGCTCATGCTGCGTTGTTTGATGTGACCCGCAGAGACATTCGGACCTTGAGTGTGCTGGTAGAATATTCAAGGTTGGGTTTTGCGAATACTGTACTAACATATTTTGCATGTGGAATTCAGTGCTATAAATCTTTCAAGCTAGCAACGTCTTTACTGTACCCCAAGTACCAACTTCTTCTATCGAGAAAGTAACGTTAACGTATCGTCATCGAAAAAATGTGATTGATAGCAAATTGACATTGAAGTTTACGTTCGTATCGTCATCAAGCAGTAAAGGTGAATTATGCGTAAATGCCACTAATATTATAAATACGAAAGTTTATGTGTGTGTGTGTGTGTGTTTGACGCTGAAATGGCTGGACGAAATTGAATGTAATTTGGAGTGAAGATAGCTTATACCCTTGATTAACACATAGGCTACGTTTCATCCCTAAAAAAATTAAAGTACCCGTGGGAATAACTATAATCGAAATCTATGCGGACGAAGTCGCGGGCAGAAGCTGGCAATGTACCTAAGTACAAATTACTTCTGAGTAAGTAACGTTAACGTATCGACATCGAGAAAATGTGATTGATAGCAAGTTTATAATTACGTTTACTTTCGTGTCGTCATCGAGTAGGTACTAAAGATAAAGTAATACGTAATAGTAGTTTACGTGACGGTTGCGTAATACTAATTACGCAGAGTCGCGTACAATACTTTATCTACACACATATTATAAGTACTCTAAGATGGGTTCAGAAGCCGAAAGGTCAATGACCAACATCAGTGGTAGTAGGTGACAGCAATGACAGCTGTAACGTAATTTTGAAATTACGTTATCAATTATTGTAAGGTAATGAGATCCAAATTTGGAACTTCGAAAATTAACAGCTGTCATCGCTGTCACCTACACTACCACAGGTAATGCTGGTCATTTCCTTCGGGTTTTGAACGCATAATAGAGGACTTATGATATGTGTGTAGATAAAATAAAGTATGGTATACGTAAGTTTGTTTCGTAACTGCGGATAAGTTCAGATCACGTTTTCGAATAATAAATTTCGAAAATATACGTATGATTGAAATATTACTGCTCAAGCTATTAAAATTTCTAATTAATTATGAATTCGTAAATGAATTTTATAGTGACTATGCTCACAAAATGATCAAGTATTCATTGAACATAGAATGAACCAAAGTAATACTAGGAGTAACACATTTACGATATTTCTAATTAATTTAATGTAATTATGCTCGCAAATGATTGAGTAATAACAGAACGTATTTATTATTAACAAAATTAATAGGTACTTTATTTAATGGGTTTTATGTAAAATAACACATTTAAAAGTCCCCAATTGATAATGCAACAATCTAGTAACCATTTTGTAATGTAAAAGCTACTCCAATTAACCCTGCAATTAATATTATAATGTGTCAATTGGAAACATTTATTTATTGATGAAGGAAAATTTTATAAAAATATATATTTTACCGATATTTTAGATCCTGTCATCTTAAGCGGGAAAATGTAATAAATATCTAAAAAAATGCATTTATCGTATGCAAATTGCATGCAGTTGTTTAAGCCCACTGTGATAAAACAAAACCACTTTGATAAATGGATGGCATTATAGCGGCTTTCCCTACCAATATAAAATGTACTATTTCATACTAGAAAAAGTAACAAGTGAAAATGAAAACTAAATCTACGACATAAAAAGCTAAAACTAAAACGCTAAATCTGAAAATGGCCCCTGCGGCATTGTTCCAAAGATGCTGGCAGCATTTCTTCGCTGAATTGCTTAATTAATGGGTTGAACGAGGAAACCGCGATCATAATATAATACTGACTAGCTGTTGTCCGCGTCTTCTTCCGCGAAGAAGACGTTTATCGTTCCCTCGGGAACAGTCCAATTTTCCAGGAAAAAAAGTATGTCCTTTTTTATACAACTATCTCCTCGGTAAACTTCATTAAGATTAGGTCAGCTGTTTTGGCAAAATATAACAAACGAAAAAACAAATAGAGATAATCTCACACCTGAGTTTGTACCAACCACACATACTTCGTAATGTTAGGAGTGACAAACCAAATATCAACTTCCAACCAAGCAACCTACCCAATCTCAAAATTAGAATTTACACTGTAAATGCAACGAAATTTGCACTGTAAATGTAGTGTATGATAGTAACTATCCCTTTCTCTCCATGGTGTCGCCAATGGAGAGAGAAAGCGAAGGAATCTGATCGAACTCTGTGCCTACCTACCTTAGTTCCAGAGCTTAGGCGAGGTCTCGCTAGTCTAAGTTATTTACCACAGTCGGAATCGAATTAAATGCCGAACATTACTATGCAATGATAACTATGTTAAGCGGCTATGTGATGTTCTAACCAGACCGCTGAGAGCTTACCTAACGAGCTCTGTGTTGTGCTGTAAAAAGACTATCGTCTGTCTATTCTTGCTTGTCTTATATAGTAAACAACTTTCTAACCTCAAAATGAACCTTTCTTAGGCTAAAATCGCTATTTTAAACAAAATAAAGCAATACAGACAATACATTAGCCAAGTGATGTCCAAAATTTTTATTCATTTTACTTTATTTAAGAGCTGTTTTTGCCAAAAGTTCGTTTTGAGGTTAGAAAGTTGTTTACTATATAAGACAAGTAAGAATGAACAGACCTTAAGTACCTACCAATTTCACCATACGATGTTAAATTTAATCAATGTTAATCGACTGTTAGTTCATATATTTTGACAGCTGTTAACGCTGTAATCGTCTGTTAAGAGGTAAAAATCGTTTGGTGAATTTGGTACTAAGTCTTGGAGGTTTTTGAGCCTTTACTAATAATGACTCAAGCTCAAAAATTGACATTGAGATTATTTCATAGTTAAAAAAGTATTACGTCGGTATGTTTTTTTTGTATGGCATACAAGGTAATCGAGCACACAGGCCATCTGATTGTAAGTGGGATCTGACACTTATAGACATTTGCATTCTCAAAACTACAATTTTAAGACTGCAATCCTAAGTCTGCTAATTGCCAACTCTGGATGATTACCACAAATCACTAAATTCGAAACTTCAAGTCCCTGTCACTCGTCAATCGAGACAAAATCGAGAGAAAGGGATGGGGCTAAAGTAACTTCAAACTTCGACTCTCAATTAATCTTAGTAATTTCACCTGTTGTCGTATCCCTACACTAATATTAATAAGAGCCTATCTCTTATTGTAAAACTTAAGGGCTTTTAGGGTGTGGCCTCAGGGCGCGTACACATAGCGATCCGTTTTACAGGTCTGTTATTTGATGGCGTATGTAGTTGTATGAGCGAGTTCACACCCAAAACAGTATTCTGGATCCAGTAAAAAAGAAGATTACAAGGTGAAAAGATCCGTTAAAACGGATCCTGTAAAAACGGACGTTCTATGTGTACGCGCCCTTAGGTTTTTGCGTTTTAAGCTCGGTAGCAGTGACAGGAGTTTTTGTCCCCTTAAACCTGGGGCCTGTTTTATAAAGCTACAAATTACAATTTACAGGTATACAAGTTTCCATTTGACACAACCTCGACCAATGACGACCAGCCATTTGAGCAGTGTTGCCAGTTTAGACCTGTAAAATTGTTACTTGTAGTTTTATAAAACGTGCCCGTATCGCTATTGCCTAAGGGTGGGTTTAGACCAAACGAGCGAATGGTCTAGAACATGTTTTGTCTTTATTTTTACAAAGAAAACGTAAGAGATAATGCAATAGAATTCTTGTTCGTTCGCTTGGTCTAAACCCACCCTAACGCACTCGCAATCACAATCGGCTTGAAAATAGAACAATTGTTTTCATTTTGTATGCAGACAAGCCTTCGATTTTCAAAATGAAAACGGTTGCGGTTGCGAGTGCAT